>CM023485.1:56821120-57421120 GCA_013339685.2 Hyalomma asiaticum
TCTTGCCCAAAATGCCAAAAAAGGTAAGACTATAGTCTTGGGCTTTTTGTGAAATTTTGACTCGTTCAGAAGTCGCTCTAAATACGTTTGGCCGCATCATAGAGGATTCCTCTACTTATTGCGCGCCTTCCTGAATAAAAATACGGTCTCTCAAAATTTTGCCCAAAATGCCAAAAAAGGTAAGACTATAGTATTGGGATTTTTGTGAAATTTTGACTCGATCAGAAGTCGCTCTAAATACGTTTGGCCTCATCGTAGAGCATTCCTCTACTTATTGCGCGCCTTCCTGAATAAAAATACGGTCTCTCAAAATCTTGACCAAAATGCCAAAAAAGGTAAGACTATAATATTGGGTTTTTTGTGAAATTTTGACTCCATCAGAAGTCGCACAAAATGAGTTTTACCGCATCGTAGATCATTCCTCTACTTATTGCGCGCCTTCCTGAATAAAAATACGGTCTCTCAAAAAAATTTTGCCCAAAATGCCAAAAGAAGGTAAGACAATAGTATTGGGTCTTTTTGTGAAATTTTGACTCGATCAAAAGTCGCACAAACTGCGTTTTACCGCATCGTAGATCATTCCTCTACTTATTGGGCGCCTTTCTGAATAAAAATACGGTCTCTCAAAATCTTGCCCAAAATGCCAAAAAAGGTTAGACTAAAGTCTTGGGTTTTTTGTGAAATTTTGACTCGATCAGAAGTCGCTCTAAATACGTTTGGCCTCAACCGGCGCACCTTCTGAAAAGTGCAGTGCTGACGACGTTCTTGCCCTAATTTGGAATATTTATTCTTGCGACCGCTATGTTGCCGCCACGCGGTACTCTTGTGTTTCATCCCTACCCCTTATGGAGGGATCGTTTAAAATAGTTGTCCTATATAAATTTGCTAACGTCATAATACCTGGGAGACAGTCGGCCACATGCTGTTTGTTATTATGACCCCCCCAATAAGCGGGCTTCCACAGCACATAATGAAATATTATGCGATAACATGGTGTCTCCACATGTTTAATGAATATGTGTCACGCCATGCAGTGTGACGGTCAAGGTGTATCGGCATTTTATTTTAAAAAATAGAGCTGTGAAGAAACAAAGGCATACGTACAGCGAGCGCCAGTCACTGTCATCATCTTCATCATATGATGTTTGACGACATTGCGCCAGACCAGCGGCGGACAGCAGACACAGTGAACGTCATGTTTATTAACGAATTACTCATGTCGCGTTTGCGTGCTAGCATATTCGTATAGAGCGCTATGTACAAAAGCCGAGAAGCGTCATCGCGCGCTTCTTGAGCGCGCTGGCTCGAAGTGCAGGTACCAACATCTCGAACTGATTGTCTCGTAAGCTCATGGGTCATCGTCCCTCCGCATTTTCTCGTACAGTGAAGCAATTTCATCCATGTCCATGTAGCAACCTCGCAGTATCCTGAAACATATATATATGCAAAGCCTTATTAGAACAAATTAAAGCACTGCACAAGAAGTCATAACAGCCTAAAATGTCTTTGGCATAGCGATCAGTGAGTAGGATGGCGACCAATATCACAGTTTCATTTCAGGGAACCATGCTGATACTAAGCTACCATGCTTATTCACGTAAATGAAACAGAACTACAACGTAATTTACATAAGGCTGCTGTGTTTTTCAGAAAACGCCGTTATCACAACACCGTTGGCTGTGTAAAGGTAGAGAGTTTAAATGTCAATAGGGCACAGGTTCGCCCACTACACAAAACAACAAAAACAGCTAACAGTTATTAAGTAGGAACACGCGAGAATGTTATTGGACTGCGCACTGTCACCACGCTTAAGACACTGCAGCAGTCTGTCGAATGGACAGCTTTGAATTCCAGAACGCCGTATAATACGTTTGCCCTTTGCGCTTTGCTTACATGTGTCGGTTTCTTACATGTGCTAATTTTTAAGTTTTTCAGTGTCAGTGCCGTGGCGAGTTCAGAATACAATGACATGTAAGCGCCTTGTTATTCTAACGTAAGCTGAGCCAGTGCCATTGCAGTCGTACTGCGTGATCTTCGACAACCTCGCGATGTCAAACATACTACGTCACCGCGCCAATGCGCAAGGTGCCAGATACGGCTGTAAGGTGGTTTACAAGTTGTGCGAGCAATTATTATTATTATTATTATTATTATTATTATTATTATTATTATTATTATTATTATTATTATTATTATTATTATTATTATTATAACTCGGCCACATTGTGTAGAGCTAAAAAAAGTCCGCTTTTTTATGTGGAATTCCCCCACGTACATCTTAGGTTTTTAAGAGTTGAATTTACTGTAATGCTTGAATGTGAATTTATGATACTGACAATCTAAGCCTTGCTAATGCATACGGAAGCTCGGCATACTTTACTATGATGTTACCACCTTCGTTGCCTAACGACCGCCGTTGGACGTCGAGACTGGGTGCTCTGTTCACAAGCGGTCGAAATAGCGGACTTTCACTCCCGCGGTCCTTATCAAGGTGCGGCTTTAATTATCTTTCGTACTGCTACCACTAATACTGAAATTGCTGCCACTTCTGCTGCTGATAGTAGCGTGCTTTGAGCGCGTCAAATCCCAGCAATTATTATTAATACAAGTACTGCCACCGATTGCCATCCCTACTACTATGATAACTTCTACTACTACTACTACTACTACTACTACTACTACTACTACTACTACTACTACTACTACTACTTCGGCTAATACTAGTATCATGCTTTTGGACGTAAATCCCCAGAAATTATTATTAAGAGTAATACCACCACCATCACCAGAACTATCATAATTACCTCTTCTACTTTTCCTATTATAATAATGTTTCTGGCTCATAATGCACCAGAAATGATTACTGCGACTATCAGTACCGTCACTACCAGTGTCATTAGTAGTAGTAGTAGTAGTCATAGTAGTAGTAGGATGAGTAGGAGGAGTATCATGTTTTTGGCTAGTAAAACACAGGCAATTATTATTCCCTTTAGTCCCGTGACTAACGTCACTACTACTACTACTACTACTACTACTACTACTACTACTACTACTACTACTACTACTACTACTACTACTACTACTACTACTACTACTACCGCCTTGGCCTCAACATATATTTAATTTAGCCAGTTGCAGTGCAGTAATGCTGCCTTATGTGATCCGGCACTATGAGAAAAAAACCATAGAATCAACGTACACATCCTTGTGGTCTGGTCCCAGCTCCTTCATGCCGTGGAGGATACGCCGGTTGTTAAAGGCCACCAAGTCTCCCGGCGCCAAGTGGAAAGCATACTGGGACGATTCTTCCTCCATGCGTTTGGTGAACGTGCTGCACAGAGTCAATAGGTACGGGCACAGGTCAGCACATCAGTAACTTACAAACTTTCGTGGCCACTACTTATGCCATAAGTGTAAACACATTTTTTTTTATCCTACGATGCGACTGCACTGTTTTCACTACCAGCTTCAGTTTATCTTGAAGGATAGCACGTTCACTGTTTACAAAGGACAGGCAGCAGGCTGCGTTATTTTTCTCGACGACCGCTGACGTTATTCTTGAAGCCACTCGAATTTTTTTTGAGGGCGAAGTTCGGTCAAATATACAACTTTTCAGTCTGCCCTCAAGCTCCGTTAGCCTTCACATAACTCTGTAAGGCACAACTACATAACAACATCCAATCTACAGCTGCTGCTGTTGCCTGCGCTGAAGTACGCAGAGTATGAATATCCACTCGCCCGTCTACGGCCGTGCAGTAACGCAGCTGCAAAAAAGAACAGTTAATGACTTCCCGTAAGCGCCTACAGCTGTTCTCTTTGTCTGCGATACAAAACCGCGTGTTTCCCACTGAGGTGGAAGGCACGCTTTTTATATGGCGCCAGCAGCCGGAACGGTTGCTGCTTCCATTGCTCCCTGGATCTTCTTGAGTGCGAAGACAAAGAAAGGGAATAACGATCCGCCACAAGAAAGTAGTAAATTGTTGGCCATTCGCAAAACCTTCTGGCAACAAAACTTTCTTAAACAAAAATGGCGTGACCGCGAATTTTGTGTCTGGAAAACAAAATAAAGGATATCGCGCATTTGTTTCTCCAAACGCATACGTGCAAAATGTCATCGATATTTACATGGCAGAACATTCACTAAGCTGACAGTATGGGCAACTTTCCTTTCAAGAAAGAGAAATCGCTTATTTAGACTTATTTCCAAGATCCTTAAGCAACCTGTTTCCATGACAAGCAAACCAGCGACGCAGGATTTAAAACAATGAAATTAAGTGCAGAGGTTAACAAAAGTGAATGGGCTTGATAACCTTTCCGTAGACCGAATGGAGAAGCAACGTCTCCGGAGTGAACATTTACACACGGTAAAACATCATCGTCAGGGTGTGTTCAGTTGACAAAGTAGCGCGATTGAAACGCTGGCTCCAAGGACGCCTCTTCTTTGACTTCTTCACTAGATGCAGACGGGTCCCTTGGCAGAGCACTTGACGAGAACTTGGCAATTTGCTCTTGGCCTTCAAAATTCTCACGTTGTACTATATTGGCTCAGCTGATTACAGCTGGATTATGATCAGGGATTTAAATACCGGCGAACATTCGCGCCATAGACTAAATACGTACCACGTCCTTTCACGAAGCAAACGAAGATGTCGTTGTAGTCAAGTCAGAGGCACACAATAAAATGCTTGCGGCGTGACCGAGCATGTAGAGCATCGCGCTGTGGAGCGAGGGGTCGCACGTTCGATGCCCACTCGGTCCGATCGCGAAGGGCCTTTTTTCTTAAATCTACCGCGATTTTTCGCTCACGGACAACGGCCATTTTCCACTCACAACAAACGATGCTGACGTCGACACGGGAATTTCTGCCAAACGAGCTATTTAACGCTGTCGCGTTAATAATAATTTCTGGAGTGGGCAACGAAGAAAGACAAAAATAAAAAATTACTAGAGGTCCCTTATGTGGTTTCGCAAGGAGACGTAAGTGCGATAGCCTTTAACAATGCCTTTTAAGGACGCTTTTGCAAGTCTGCTTTCAAACTTTCCATCACGAGCAGCTCGTATCCAGTCACCTGTCGCGTAAACCCGCAGCAAACTTCAATAGATTAATTTATTCCTAAGTAATTATGAACTAGCATCATGGCTTCTCGAGCAGTTATCAATGAGCTATCCATGCTGTGCTATGGGCTTCGTATGGGACCTTGAGATTCGAGGAGTATCTTAGCGCTTTGTGGTATCTATCTATCTATCTATCTATCTATCTATCTATCTATCTATCTATCTATCTATCTATCTATCTATCTATCTATCTATCTATCTATCCTTTTACAGTACGTTTCGAATACAAATCGAATACAAATATCCCGCTTCGAATATCGAATACAAGAACACGAGTACGCCTTCCGCAGTAACATTTCATGTCAGAACTAATACTCTAACAACACTAATAAATTACCAACATCGTGCCCTCAAGACAAGAATGCCCTTCCTCGAAACAGATAAGATGCCACAGTAGTGAAGTAAGCGGCACACTTAACACTTAACCCTAATATCCAAATAAATCATCAACGCAAAATGTATCACTACCAGGAAGGTATACCGCCTTGACTAGCTTGTCAGACCGTAGCTGTATTGATGAGCCAGCAAAGGTAACAAATACTAAATGAAGTCATCAACAAATATTAGCTGTTCCACATGGTTAGGCCGGTGCAACTCATTCCGAAGAGGTACTTTACAAAGAGGCGGCTGCACATAGGAAGCTAGCACGTTTCGGTGTCCTGTTAAAAGCGTGCTGTAGACCACCATGGTTACATGACTACGAACAGCGTTGCCGAGCACATATGTAGCTTAACACGCATACTGTGATAGCACATGCTGGCGGCGACAAGTTCTACGTACATGAGTGCTCGTCGCAGGCCGCCATGAGGCCTTCGTGCGCTACCGATGCTCGCCAGTATAGGCTACACAAGTCTCGGCGGCCTAGCCATTTACAGCAATATTACTCGATCTCATATTCTAACAATGTTCGGATCGGTTCGAATGTCCGAAAATCTGGAATACCCCACTTTGGAATTGAATACAGATATTAAAAATATAATGTACGACGAACATGCGAAATATTCACGCATCCCTAGCTTTCCCTTTAAAAATATAAAAAAAAAGCTGTGCCTCAGCGCGCTTACCTGTATGCCTCGTAGAACTTCGTAGCTTCGCTGGACGACAGCAGCGGCGGCCTCATGGAGAACGTGCTGTAATGAATCTTCTTTATCTTCCCAAAGCTGTTCGTCCTGATAATAGGAAAAGTATCTCGAAGCCACACCTGCAAGAAAAAAAAGGAGTGGGCATTCTACAAAAGGCCAACAAAAGAAAGGAAGCAACGGACGGCGAATTCACAACCGTTTCTTTTTTCTTTATTCACTGGAGTAACCACAGTGTGCGACGTGCTGCTCGAACGGCTGTGACCGAACAATTCCTCTGCTTCGATAGTCAATGTACGTTTATGTTACTCAACGTTTAATGGACGAAATGCCATTAAATAAGTACCCAGCTGAGAACGTGTCTTCGAGTGGTCTCTCTGCAGAAAGGCCCTACCAGAGCACCGTTCCTAACATTTAAGTACTGCAACGTCAGCTTTAAACAGCGTGCGGACTCTCACAAGGTTGTGCAGAGTACTAAGGAGAACAGTATTAGGGGGAAGGCAACGCCACAAGAACTTTTGTCGAGTCGCCTCTGGTGCTCCCACTGTGTGCATGCACGCTAGCTTGATATGACTACACATCACTAAACTTCGTCGCATTGTTCTTTGCTGGCTAATGAGAGCGAAACAGTGAACATAGCGCGCACAGTGAAGTATATGTTTGCAAGCATTCTATTGAACCGATGATCTTTGAATCAATCTATCCGCACTTACCCCACGCCTCGAGTCGTAGTATGAAAAGGTGACCGGCGTAGATACGAGCAACCTGAAGTACTCCGGGTGGTTGTACTTCATCCACTGGGCTATGTAGAAGCCGTCGACAAAGAAGGTTTTCCCTTTGCTGGGCGTCCCACTGAGCGTCTGCTTCGGAACATCAGATGAAAGGCACAGCAGGAGCTTGACGCCTGTGTGAGGTGGAAGCGCCATTTGGTAATTCAGTCACAACTCGTATGTCTTCATTTCGCGGACCCAAGCTTACGGCACGGATAAGCAAATGTTAATAAAGTAGCTCCCGTTTATAAGGTATTTCTAAAGCCTGTTGCACAGAAGAGGCTGCCGAATTTGCCCAGATGTTGGGTGGTTTCCAAAAGAGGATATAAACTATTTTAGGTTATTGCTGGAGCATGGAAGCAGAGATATTCCAAGTCTCCGAAAAGCGCACGACAGTAGCGCACGACACTGGCGCGAATTTTCTTTAGTGTCTTTCCGGTCTACACGGTAGGAAAGAGTTGCTTACCTACGCGACGTCATATATTTCGACGGCGTTTTTTTTTTAGGGCCTCTTTTATTAACAGTGCAGCTCTTTAAGCTTTGCATAACTACGAGTGGCGTGCGCTAAAACTTCGTCCAGCTGCCCAATGTGCGGCATTTGCGCGTGCACTTCCTTTCTTGCGCTCGTGCACTCAGCCTTTTACTACATATGCGGCCCAGAAAGCGAGTGTGTGCCAACAGCTGCTAACAAAGCATAGCCATGCATACGATAGTATAGCAGCGGGGTTTAAGTGGAAGTGAGGAAGAGTGGTGTAATGGCGAGGAGAAAGGAAAGGGGAAGGGGAGAGGACCAAACACGGCATAGCCTTGTATAGTATAATTAATGCGCAACAGAAAGCCGGTATATACAAAGCAGCTCTCGGCACAAGATAGCCATGCATAGCATATAGTGTAGCAACGTGGTGGGAAAAAGTGAAGGTGAAGAAATGTAATGTAAGGGTAAGCACGAAGGGAAAAGAGGAGGGGAGAGGGCAAAGCATGACATTTTCTTTAAAAGTGCAGTTTAGCAAAGGGATGCGAAACGGAAGTTAGGGTGAGGAGGAGTGCTTTGAGAATAAGCAGGAGGGAGAGGATGGGTGAGAGGGTAAACCATGGCATAGCTATGTGTAGTCTAGTATAGTACAAGCAAGGGGTGGGAAAGAAGCGAGGGCTAGGGGACGTTGCCTAAGGATGAGGAGCAGGGAGAGGAGGAGAGAGCGCGATATATGAAGTGATAAAGAAAGAAAGATGACTGAGAGAACAAAGAAGAATAAACATGAAGCAAGAAAGGAAATCTGCGTTTGCAAGGTGGCGGCGCTTGTGTGCCAGCTGCGCTGTTTGCTCAAATTGCACATGCGTGCAACAGGCGTGATTTTTTTTTACATGAAACACTGCATTACGTCGCGTTCTAACAGAGCCGGAAGCTCGATGTGGCAAGTCTCAGGAAAGTTCACTGGGCCAATGTGGCCGGAATACGAAAATCGGCTAAAATTCGCGACGCCACATGACATTCAACTGCGGGAGTTTCAGAGTGAACTTGCGAAACGGAGCTTTGAATTTCATTTTATAATCTAATATTAAGCTACGTTGGTTAATGATAGACAGTAATTTCGGAAAAAACGAACTTATCCCTTTAAACTGATTTACTGCCTCGTTTAGTGCCCGTTTAAATCATTTTTCGTTGAACAGAGCTGTAAGCATTTCGGCTAAATAGCATCTCTTCGACGCATCAAGACGTCCACAGTGTTTTTTCTTCTTTTTCTTTTTTTTTACTTGTGAAAAGGGCCGACGTTATAGGAGATAGACTGTGCATAGGTCTGTAAGGCCTGCATAGACTACTTCGACGCAGGTACACCAGGCGAATGTGATCGTGGCGGTTTGTTCCTCTTGGCTTACATGTTCTAGCCTTTGACTCCGCGAGGGTGCATGGGTGCATACGTGCTCTCATGCTATAGTGGTACCAGGTGCCGTGCGTGAGATGTGTGCGGCGTATTCACCTGCGGTTAACGCATCGTCGTTGACAGCAGCGTCATCCCCGTAGCCTCTTGAGCGTCGTCCGACGTTGGAAGCGTTCTCGGTAGCGACAGCCTTCACAGCGCCAACTATAAAACGGCGGCGCTCGTCTGTATCACTCCAGAATATTGCAGGCTACACCTCCGGAAAGAATACTAACTTGCTTCTATTAATCACGCGGTATTTTCTAGTTGATTCGCTAAGAAGCCTAATTGTCTCGCTCTGGAGCTGCTAAGGCCATGGCACATTTCGCTGACCACTATGCTTGTGTGACATTGTAGTAAGTTCACCATGGCTACGGATTTCCTGACAAGTGAAGCTTATATAGACCATTTTCCTGAAAAAGATAAACGGTGCCTTCGAACCAAGGTGGCGCGTGCTCTACACTTAACTTCGCTGCATTTGTACTGAAATCAACGTGCGTATCAGGTTGCTCTGGTGGCATTCCGGCGTCGGGGAGGAACGACAGAGTTGGGGGCATGTAGGTAAGAGCGTGTCATGTGACTCATGCCCCAATCTTGCTTGCTGGCTTCGCTGTAGGTGTGTGGCGCCGCAGAAGGACTAGCCATGTTGGTTGCTGAATGCAGGCTGGCATTCGACTTGGTGCGAATGTGAACAGCGATTCATCAGCTCATCTACCATGACCGTTTATCGCATCGCCAGACAGTCATATGCTGCCTCCTCTTTGCTCCATAAACTGGCACTAATGTTCCACGGATCTTCTCATAGTTAACGAGCCAGAGAATCGCGAACCGAGGTCTGCGTGACCGGACACTTTGCAAGTGTGTCATATGTCGACGCTGTGCGCGCCTAGCCCCGATTTCTATCATTGGTTGAGCTGCGGCAGTGCCTTAGAGCACGCCGTTGTTTGATGCCACACCTCCCATTTCAATGTCATACAAACTAAATTTTTCAGTCCCAAGAACATGTTGTGATCCTCCGATAAAATGCGCAAACTAGAAGTTCCTCGCGTAGTTCCCCGAAATGCGGGAGATGACGACACCGCAATCGCGAAAATGGCGGTGTCCTCAGGAAAACGGCCTGTTAGCATTGGACCTACAGTTCAAGATACAAAGTCTTACTTTAGCTAGTAGTCAATTGTTTGAGAAAAGCTTGCAAGGTGATTTTATTATTTCACGTAGCACCGTATCATTTCCAACACTAAACATTCTTCCCGACCTTTAAAAAACGAGTTACTGCTAAAGGCGAACGCAAACATTTGCGACGGGAGTTACAGTTAAAGTGTGCAATTCCTCCCTGATAAGAAAGCTAATCAGGTCCGCAGGGCCAGAGATTCCTTTGATGGCAGCCAAAAGACATTGTGGGCGCCATGACCTGTTAGGCCCATTTATGACACACTCCTCATATCACCGCCATGCATGCGGGAAGTGACCCTGGCTATTTTCCAAAATATTTGAAAGTTGCACTCCAAATAATATGACAAGAGAAGACAACAGGAGCATGAAGCCCGATACCGCATTACTGCTGAAAGTTATCCAGTTCTCGTATGACGACTAAACTTCGAGAACAGACTCAAGATACACCAGCGCCCACATTGGCATGGGCAGCAAGGCGAGCACAGAATGTGCGCCAGCCTAACAAAATTGTTATCACGCTCCCGAAAAGGTTGTCCTGCATCTTGATTACAGCAACGCTGAAGCGCAGTATGATCAAGTGTTCACAGCTAAGCACATCATCAACGACGAGTGGGCAAATACATAGAGAAGCGAGCATATGGGAACCTTCGGGCAAGTCAAGGACCTGATATAGTAGGCGTTGGAGGACGTTAGGGTCAGAGTGAAAACAGAATACTCTCTGCTCGAAATACACGAATTGCGATCGCCTAGGAAGCATGTGTGCGATGAAAGCGACGAAAAAAAGACAGGTTGCAGCTTACCCGGAGCGCTCTCTCTGTCGGGAAGCTCGGTGTGCTGATGAAAACGTGAACCCCTGTGCGCATCCGGCTGGCAAGTGGCGTCGAACACCCGTCCCATGCCGGTTTCCCGAATGTAGCCCATGCGGGAGGCGACTTTCTCCAGCTCGTCTTCGTGTGGAGGAACGTCTGCGTCAGAAAAGATGCGATATGCCGAAACTGTACACGTACTTTGGAAACTAGAAAGTATTAGGGAGGAGTATTACGGAGAAACTATCAGGGACGTTTCGGGTTAACTGCGTCACTAATAAATATTCAAAGCAGCCTTCTTAAAAGACAGCAAGGTAGGGAAGCGTGCCTGCTGAGCAACTCCCAATTTCACAAGTGAATCTTGCTGTAATGCTTTCTTTTGTGTGACTTCAACTTACAAAAGGCACCAAACGTTGATGGATGTGCGAAAGGAAAATTGCACTCATAATATAGCAAAAACAGAGGGCATATGACTGCGCATGGCAAAAAAAAAAAAGAAATCACGAAAGACGATTATATATAGAGCAGCAAAGTTGTTCAAAAGAGTAAGGTGTCTTAGAAAGTTCCAGGGCTTCGTAGAAATCTTTTTTGATGTTGACCTTGATCTTAGTGGAACAGCAGCAGTCGACAGCATTTTTTGCAAGTGAAATGTAAAGCAAACAGTTTTTTAAGTGTAACAACAGCTGTGATTGGTGATGCCGACGACTGTGAACTTATAGTGAATTAGCAAGGGGAATACCTGTAATACTCATAAATGCGCACCCCACACTAATTTTAGCATCACAGGATTGCACTGAATGAACGAAAGAAAGAGCATAACGTGGGATGCCTACCGTGGAGCACGGAGATGCCGTACTTTACGATGTTCTTGACCATCTGCTTGAGACCTGACCGCTCTTCCATGAACGTTTTGTAGTCCAACTCCGGGGGATTTTCCTCGAATTCGTCGCGGTTCCATAAGATCGTGGACGACTTGGTGTTGGTGTAGAACATGTCGGACACCTCGGGCGAATCACCATCTTTGTTTTCAAACAATTTGGCGAACTCGTAGAGCCTTCAGGACCGTGAGAAAAGACAAAGGAAAGAAAAGGAAACGAAAGGAAGTTTTACATAAGGAGACCTTAGCAAGTGGTGTATTTAAATAGTGTCATGCTCCAAGGTGACATTTGTTAGGTTTTAGGTTAAGTTGTTGCTCCGCATAATACGCGGAACCTAAAATATTACGGAGTTAGCCGGTGCCTCTTCAAGGCACGACAGGCTTAAGCCGGTCATAAAACTAAAAAAAATGAAGGACAATGTCCCCAAAGATGTTTTGTAGAAAGTCAGTTAAAAAAAAGGGAAGAAAAAGCGTTTGTTTTGGTTGTGAGAATTATTCATGCCTTCGTTTCCTCTTCTAGTTTAAACATACTCATCATCACGACTTAGCACCATGGTGGTGGAGCTCGGTCTCTCCAGAATAAAGAGGGCGCTTGCGAAGTAAACTTTGCCACAGTTGAGTTCTGTTCGTAAATTCGTAACCTTCACATTAACTAGACCTTGGTTATTCGATTCTGATCGGTATTTCATAGTACTTCTGACTTAACTCTTCATACGTCTCACATCTTGGCCAATCCCCCAGGGTGGGTATGTGTCAGAGTTGAGGACAACAACATAAACTTGGCTTCCGAGGACGTATTAATGCCTCTTCAGTCCGCAGCGAAATTTACGAAAATTTTCTTCGGAAGCTGTGCGCTATTACCCATTTTATGAATGTCTGCAACCACAACAATGCTAACGCAGTGTGCTTCATTACAATTCTGTTAAGTTTGTGTACATATGACCTAGCTGATGTGCAAGTCTTGTTTATTCCCGAAATTAAGGGGGAAAAGTTATTATATTTTTGCAGTAATAAATAACGAACGGCAATTCGTGGCAAAAAAAAGTAAAATAGTACGCTCAGGGAACGAAGCACTATAATGCAGAATTCTAAGCACGAATACGGTAGTTATAATAATCTTGAAAATAATGTTAGTTCAACCAGATCAGCGTAATTACCAGTAACCTTAGTGACGAAGAAATCAAAAATAGGTGTTTTAATTGGCAAGCGTGAAGCCAGATAACGCTGTATTCGGCCGCCGCTCGCATTTTATCACTGCTTCACGCGAGAAATAGGGCCTCAGGAAATAACCTATCAGGAAACTGACACTAAAGAAATGTCAGTGCCTCAATGTTGTCTAGATTAGACGCATTGCTTTTAAAAGAACGTGGTATCGAAGAAAGTAGTTAAAGCGAGCTTGCTGCTATGCAATTAATTGAATGCATTCGTGTGCCTCCCACTAAGCCCCATTTCTTGCACATCTTTAAAAAGAAAGAAAAATCTGGATCGAAAAAGTCATTCATCTGCTCGTGAAAACGTCCCGTCCCATCTTCAACGGTTTCTCTTGGCTTCCTCTACGCCTTGGTTCCGACTATATGCTCGCGCAACGCTGTTTACGATACGGTGTTTGACCCGACTTCAAGACATTTTCATATAGTTCAGTTTTTAACTGTGTGACTGTTTTAGAGAAAACTTAATCAGCAGTGACCAAATTGGCTCCTTCTTTGGAATAACATAAACAGCATGATCGATAAAGCATGACAAGCTTAATTTAATGCTCCTCCCTCATTACCTGCTGCTTATGTGAACTCTATACAGTTTGTTCTGATCACAGTTGTTACAACAAAAATGTCCTGGCTGCTCACCAGTCACAGGAGTACGTGCTGGAGTGAGGTGGTGAGGACGGCTGCTGCGGCCAGCAGATCTCCAGCGTCTCTCCGCCCTCGACTGACCACGAGAGAGGCTGGATGTTGGGGTTGATCTTGACGCTGTTGACCAGCTTCTGCCGCGTAGCTGGGTGCACACATGCCGAGCACGTGCAGCTGTCGCGCAGCTGCAGAAGCACATCAATATCGGCATTTAACGATGACATGTCAATGGCATGCACTGAAGCTTAGAACGACTCATGCGTGCTTGAGTTTTCGATACGATAAAAAGAAAGTGCTCTCGGGATGACGAAAAGAAGAGGGAGGAGTAGCCTTATAGACAGAGAACTCAGGTGGCTGCCCTTGGATAATCTCTCACATTCGCGTGAGTACAAGGGAGACACGAAAAATTGAACTGTGTTGCACTCCGCAAAGCGAGGGCGATAAGCTATCCCCCCTGGAATGGATGAAGCATGGGATTGTGTTGTTGTGTTTAGAACAAGAAGGAACTTCACTTCTCAGAGTGCCGTGTATTCTAATGTAAGAGCAGTGGTAAGCTGCCCCATTAGTTAGACATCAAAGGGTCAACATGCGTTTTTAGGCAGCTTAAGAGTGCTATGTACCCTACTGTAACAGAGAGGCTCCTTGAGCAAAAGATATTTTAAATCATTGCCCTTCGACTAAGACAAGAAAGAAATGCAAGATATTCACTTTAAACTAAAGAGCTTCATGGAAACTTCAAATCAGCTATTTAGCTTGACAGCCCTTGCAGTCACTGTGAAATAAGACGTGTTATTTCTTCAACGTGGAAAATAATGTATCGGTCATTCAGCTGCCACATGGGGATTCATTAGCAAGGCAGAGTTGCGCGTTTAGAACGCTTTGGTCAAGAAGACAATAGAAGCAACGTAAGTTTCGCACAAGAAATCTCCAGCTGTTGCAGTTGTTGGCGTAATCGCTTGACCACTACCGAGGCACAATGGTAACTATTAAGATGCTAACTCATAGCCGCAGGTATGTCGAGACGCTTAGTCCTGACCATGCCATGACTGAGGAGGTCTAAGAACAAATTGGTAAGGGGTCGCCACTAGAGAAACTTTTTTTAAAGCTCTGCGGAAGACCACGGGGCATCACAGAAAAATTGCTGGAGGAAACAGAACGCTACGAAAGTAGAGCTGGAGTTCCGCCATCTTACAAGGCTCACGACAATACGTTGGCATGCCTCCAATAAAAAGGCACCGCGGTAACTACACGCCTTACGAATTCAAGGTGCCTAATTTTTCCGGACACATAGATACCGGCACGTCGCTTCGTGCTACTAGTTTTCTTAAGAAGCACCGAAACGTAATATTACCAGGTGGAAAGCGAAAGTATATCAACATGGTGTGTCCCGGCACTCAAGCCACCTCTGCACGTCACTTCCGGAAATGCGCGTGAGATAAAAAAATCCGAGTTTTGCTTCGGTCTAAACTGACTGTGTGCTCCCCCGCACCAAAAACAAAAACGAAAGCAAAGATAAATCGAATTACGTCTACACGTCACTTACCCAGACGCTGTTGAATTGGCACTTGGTGTCATCCGAGAATGTGACGCACAGGGTGGTGTCGTTAACCTTGCGCACGTCACGAATCACCGGCTTGGGAACATTCTCCTCGTCATCCATCTCAGCCAAATCCGACGTAATGGTTCGAACGCCGGTAGCTGCGTGCAGGTCGCGCATGTTTACGCACTCCATATCTTACGCCGAAGAAGCAAGCATGCTTCAAGGTCAGCGTGTTATTATGACGGAATCGAAGAGACCTTCACCGAGGACGAGGTAAACAGAACACGCACAGCGCTGACTAACCACTATTCATTTCAATACAGTTCTAGATTATACAAATCAAGATTTGTGCAGATGACAAGAAAAAGACCAAATGCGATAACGTCACCAAGAACAATTACAACAATGAAAGAAACGTTTCTCGAACACAATCACGCTTTCTGGCTGTGACATATTCAGAAGATACTGCACGGCGTTGTGGAGAAAATAGACGGCCCACTAAGACGAGTGTTACGTGATGGTGAGTGTGAAACGCTTCACTGATAACCTAACTGCGTTGTTCTGCTTTTGTTGTTGTTGCCATCGTCGTCGTCGCCGTCGTCGTCGTCGTCGTTGTCGTTGTTGTTGTCGTTGTTGCTGTTGTTGTTGTTGTTGTTGTTGTTGTTGTTGTTGTTGTTGTTGTTGTTGTTGTTGTTGTTGTTGTTGTTGTTGTTGTTGTTGCCGTCATCATCGTCGTCAATGACGATTTTTGTTTTGCTTGCTCACTTATCAACCAGCCAAGTGTAGCCCTCTTGGGGACGTCAGTGCAAACACCGTGGGCGACCTTTGTGACCTCGCATGCAGAGCCCTTGTACAAAATCTTATCACTGATTCTTTAAGCTACAACTTTTTGTTGCTGACACAATAAACAGCTAACAACTATTTGTACATGCTCGAGACCACGAGAAAGTTCTTCACCCCCATTTTCTGACTTAATAAATACTTGGACGTGCATCAAACCGCGACTCTTCGTTGCTCAAGGCAGACGTACTCGTTTGTATGGAGCTCGTGCCTTCCCGCTCCAGCTTCATATTGAATAATTCACAACGGAAACTGTTACGTGATACATAAACCGCATGCACTACATCAGGCATCCCTTTAAAAAGCTCGCTTTCGTTGGCGTTGAACCATAAACAGAATGCTAATGAAAGTGAGTTCAGTTACATTCTTACCTCCACTGCGTGCAGCAGCATTTCTGAGCAGACCATGGCCATGAGTTAGGCCCGAAAACAGCAGCCTTCGGCAAGCTGTACGAAAGAATGTAACCGGTTACGGAGAAGAGATGAGGATGGGAAGTATGCGCATAGAAACTGAAGGCGGGGGGGGGGGGGGGAGGGAGGGGGAGCGTCTACGCTGATATCTGTAGAGGACTGTTTCCGCGAGTTACGAGGACTGACTTTGTTTGTTTGAAATTTTCTTCGACAGTACCAAGTATTATTGGTATTCACGTGCATACTTTGACTGAACATATGCATTTAAACATGAACAACGCTTAATTATGCATGTAATAAAGAAACAACTCGACCTTGATACAGAACTTCAGTCATTTCATTCATTGTAAATGCCGGAACCTGATAGAACATGCAAATGGCCAACCATATTTCTTGTAACAAAGCTTTGTTTATTGCCTCTCAAAGTACCTTGATGCAAAGCATTTCACATAAACATCCCTAACGAATGTTCACGTATCTAGGCCGTCTTGCACTAACTTCTTTCGTAGAGGTCGTTCAACCTGTTCGCAGCAGAGCGCTCTCGCCTGTCTGGATAAGGAGGTGGACCTATTTTCCCGACAAAAGCTTTGAGACATCAGAACAAAAATAGAGATAGAGAAATGGGCAGCGCGATAACCCGTAGCGCAAGTTTAGAGTGTTGTTCTTGGCACTGAATGTGTACAAACGCGACCCGTGCATAAGTTTAGGTCAGTGACCCACTTCGGCCATCGGTGACAGAACCCATATGCTGTTGCTCGCTCTGCCAACCTGTGCGGACACATTGCAAAGGGGATTCGCCCTGCTTTCTACAGCAACTCTATCCGCACGCAAGATGGAGCGATAGTGAATGACAGGACGGAAACATTTGAAACGTTAAATTTACTGTGTTTACAGACAAGAATTTTTTGGCTTGCATCGTAAATCCGAAGTACTATATGTTGTTTCGGCGTACTCATTACCAGTATAGGTTGTGATTTTTTTAAAGCTTACGGGCATCAAACAAGGTGACTTTCCCTGTTTCCTAGTTCTACGCCCGCGTGGTAGGGAGAGAGGAAAACGGTGGAAGAGGGGGGGGGGGGGGAGGGGGGGTGTTAAAGGGGTCTGAAAGACACACAAGAACATGCAGGTTGCAAATGTCTCGCTGTGAAACAAATATAATCAGACGATGTGTCTCAGTTCCACAATGACCATCCACTGTGCTTTACAGTTCAAAAGGTGTCTCCGAGATGAGACATTGCGGTTAGGGCATTTTACGTGCACTCATTGTTTCTTTGGTTATCCCAGTGCCTTACACGTTCGACAACGTGCGTCATTCTTGAGGCCCTGATATGACACTATTAGTGTCCAAGCTGTGTCCACATATAACTATGACTATGAAAGCCAAGAGCATTGTTAGCGGCTTTTCATACTGGAACATAATAAAAGGTTGCATGATAAATATGCCAGGCAAATAAGTATAGCTTATTTGTAGCTAACACAGAGTATGCAAAACAAGCGCCACTTTCAACTAATCTTTACTCTGGTTCGTCTCCATTTATGTTATGTATGGAGCAGAGCCAATGTGCCGAAATGCACTGCACATCATATTGCAGCGCGCACATTGGCTCTGCTTTATGTATAAAGGGAGACGAACCACAGTAAAGATTAGGTGAGAGTAGCGCTTAGTTTGTATTTCATGTGACTGGTTTCATGTGACAGCATGATACAACTAGCTCAGCAAGAAGTCATGTTGATAACTAATCCATCTGATGCAACATTCACCGGATGACAACAAAATACTGGAGAGTGGCCTAAATTGACGGCATTTTCAAACGAGCCCCCTGACGTGCAAGTCGGGATTAGTAACATTTTAAAAACAGAGTCTTAAGTCACTAAACTTATTCTGACATACGCTGTCAACTTCCATTCTTTAACATGGATTTGTTTTTGCCGTGATTATGTAAATTGCAGTATGGCCTTTTTTCTACCCCTTTAGAGGCCATTGAGCGAAAGTAACATCTCATTTGTTGGACTGACAGCACTCATTAAACGCTGTCAAGCAGCACTGTGAAAACCCGAAAACGCACGCACACTAAAGAAAAAAAAAACTTGATCCTCGGAGCAAGTATTTTAAAAGCCCGGACAACTTTTGCGTCTCGTCCCACTAACGTTGCCGCATCAACACGAAAACGAACACATAGCGTCGTTTCTCTCGCGGTTTTACTTTTAAGAAGCAGTTAAGCAGCCTTCTAATGCGTATGAGGGAACAAAAAACTAGTGCAACGACATGATTGCCACATTTTGTTTCTTTCAGCTTTAATCACATGCGGGAAGGACGCATTTTAGTTTCTGTCGCTGTCGTTTCCTTTCCAGCTTCGCTGCACTCACTCGACCTGTTGCTATCGTGCCTACGAGCCTAGCTGATACGAGAGCGGGGAGCTTCCGAGCTGGACCTCTCTATCTCTCTCTCTCCCCCCCTCTCTCCAGCCAGCCTCGCCTAACCGCCGGCGACGCTCTGCTTGTGTAAACAAACTGATTAAATCAATGGCTTCGCGCCTCGCCATGTGCGTCCGAGCTCTTTGACACCACGCGGACTGAATTTTCAGCATGGCTTCTTTAATTATTTTCAGTGCCGTGCCGTAATATCATATTTCCTAATAATGAATGGAGAAATAAAAGTTGAGAGAGACAGAGAGAGAAGAAGTACGCGACAGTGCTTGCTACGCCCGAAGAAAATACATGAAATGGCGTCATTGCACTATGGCTCCAAAATTATTCTAAATACTAGAACGGCACATGCGTGTTCATTCACTTATGGACCCCTTCATAGCGCCTGAGAGAAGCCCTATACGTTCAAGCGCAAGGAACGGTGACCACTGTTGCTTTACAGAAACAAACCCAGCCTCACTGGGAAACGAAGATACAACACAACATTCTCCTGTGTGTACAAACAAGGCTATGTCGGAACGGTGCGCATTTCTTGATCAATACGTAAACAATTTAAAGTCAATTCGTGTCGATATTTGATCGACTTTCCGCCATCACAAGTTCATACAGTTTAAGGAAGTGCCCAATTTAATCATTCTGGGTATATCCAGGTCATTAAGAACAAACATCGATGACATGCAGCGTTCCCTACCCTCTGCTTATTTGCACTGTTTAATTTTACCCCATTATTCTCTGCCGGTTAATAGCAGTGCATACCCAAAGCAACTGAAATACGAGTCCGTGGGTGAGCGAAATAAAATTTATCACTCAGCGCACAGTACTGGCATCGTTCACGATGAGTGTTAACTTATTTATCATAAACATACGAACGTACCTTGCATCTCGATCGCTCTCCGGACTCCCGGAGCAGAGGCCTCATGCACTCGGAGTGTTTATCGTCTGTGCCCAGCCGTGCCGCCGCCTGCTTTGAAATTCGGTCGTCCTTGGGCGCTCTCCGTGACGTAAAAATTGGTTGCAATCTTCGCCGCTAGGCGCCCTGCCGAGCGAGCAAGGGAAGCCCGCTCATGCACACAGAACGGCTGCGAAGCGCGCGAAGGCAAGGGGTGAGAGATGTCACAGCTGTGTCTCTTTCCTATGCGGAGTGGCAGTGCGCGGTGTTCGAACGAGGTTCAGCACCGCTGGGGACTATGGTTTTAACAATAACTGCTGGGTCTTCGTGTGGCGAAATCACGATACAACTGTGAGGCACACGGTAGTGGAGAGTTACGGAAATTTTGACTAGCTGTTCAAAGCACACGCGCTTCCAGAATTGCTCCTCTGTCAAAACAAAAGTTACAGTGACGGCCGGAATCAAACGATCGTCGCCCGCTTTTCGATAGTGGAGGAATTCTAGAGGCAGCTGTGGGCGTCCACGATCCGCAGGAGATCGAAATTTCAGGGGTGTTGCATTACGACGTTCGTTACAGTCATCCCATTGTTTTGGCACGTGAAAAGCCAGTACATGATTAAAATAATTTAGCGCTTCGTTTTATTCAGTTCAGACAGCACTCCGACGCACGTTATGTTTCTCATGCTCAAGGGCAATTGTGAAACAAACCCAGCCTCACTGAGGCTGGGTTTGTTTATGTAAAAATGTGCTCCGCGGTACAGAATACGTGCATTCGAATTTAAAGATGGCTTGACAGCGGAGCCACTGACGCATGATCCACGAACCCACGTCTGTCGACAATTCCTTAACAATGACGCACAGATATGTACGAACAGTATACCATGCACTGTAGAAACATCTGTTGTGGCTCGCCGCATCAGGTGAGCAGAGCAAAGTCATTTTGTACGCCCCTACAAACTGCTCTTAACTTAGTCATTCCACGGAGGGTGAAAAACCGATGTACCTCCCCTCCGTCTGAAGAAGGCATAACCAGAACTCTATTAAGGCACAAGACGGCGTTGGCGTACCACTCTCTGCCGTGTTATGAGGGGTTCCGGGAGAGAGGAGAGGTGATAAAGAAGGAAAATCGAGGGCGGCTTCCTCTCACCGCTTCATAGAGAGCGCAAGGAAGCCGAGTAGAGAACCACGAAGCTACGCGACTCTGATCACGTCGGTACAACGGCGTCAACTGCGCGTATGAGTTTTTGTTGTGCCGGTTTAAACGCACGCGGGCGTGTTTTGAACTCACAGCGAGGAACGCCCGTGAAAGCTGGCAAGATACACTCCCTTGCCAACAGCGACGCTGCATAGTGCTTTCGGGCGTTGGGACCGTTCGCGTGGTTGCTGCAGGTTGCAGCCCATTCAATAACAAAAAATAAGCACTTGAGCGAACGTGATTTCACAAATATGACTCGTCATGTCGAAGGTGGCCTCGAGTATATGTTTAACGCCAGGGAACACTTCCCCTATTGCGATGGACAAAATTGATTGAATTATTTTATCATCCTATATTATTGCTAAGTGTGCGTAACGCCGAGATAGTAGAGCGTGAAATGGAGTTTCGTATTCCCCAGTTGTAATCCTATGAAACGGGGAAATTATTATATCGGATAACCGCCGTATCATTTGAATGACACCCATCGGGTTTCGGAAAAGGAAAGCAGGTCTTGTACAGAGCTACATGGGCAAAATAAATTTCAGTTTATGACCTCGAAATTTGTACACAAACAAAAACTGGCAAATATCAACATGTCTGAAACGGTAAAGCGTACCGTTTAGGAATCTGTATCTCAGGCCGAGAAGAGACACTGCAACTCTGACAACTGCGTCTCCTGAGCGCCCAAAGTGAATAAAGAAAAAGTTGATAAATTAGTGGGCCACGTGCGCGAGATCATCGCAATGGTTACTGGAATTTTTTTTTTATGTCCTGACCAATATCTAACAAAAATGAGCCGCCGCGTCCATTCATTTTCTGTTGCTGTGCTTACAAGAACTTGTCACACAATTAAGGATGGTGCAAAATGTATTAGTGTTGCTCGCCCTAGAAACATTATCAAACGCAGTTCGTAGAATTGCAGTGAACCTCCTGGATTTTTTTTTCAAATACCGCAAATGTGTAGATATATTAATTGAGTTCTCTAAAATTTAGAAATTATCATTGTCATTTTATAAAATGTCTACAACCAAAACAATCTGCCCGCTTTTTCAAGGAATTATGTCATAATTTCGCCATCAAATTCCACTGCACGACATCAAGGTTGGTGTAGTGGTCCTAAAGATAAAAATAATTTGTCTTTTGTCACGTATCTGCTCAAGTCCTCCCGAGCTAATGCTTGTTCTAAAACATAAAGCGGAAATTGAAATGTGGGAACAACCTTAGGCAAGGGTGTTTTCTTTCTTGTTCCTGATAGCACAGGGCTGTTTTGTGATTGGACTGAACTTTTTTTTTTTTTGAAATTATTCGAAATATTCGACTCCATGAGACCATTAGGTGGGGGGGGGGGGGGCAATTTAGAAAAATAACTAAGGTAAATGGCTCCGGCCATGCCACAGGTATAACGGCCTATAAACAAAGTGTAAAGATAAATAAACATGGCTGTCGCCAAATTAGAATTTTAGCTGCCAAAATGCTTAAGCTAACCGTAAAAGCTCTTTCGTGCCAGTTTTAACAGCGAAACTGTAAGCTAGCCGTAATTTGTCAGGCACCACGCAATGCCACGTGAAATTGCATTACGTGATTTTGGCAAAAAACCTGTCGCTGACATTGCGTTACGTGATATTGGCGGAAACATGCCAGGTGACATTTCATTGCGTGATTTTGGCGGAACATGTGAAGCAACATTGCGTTACGGGATATTGGCGAGAATATCTCAGGTCACATTGCGTTGCGTGATTTTGGGTGAACACATGACATGTTCCCGCCAAAATCACGTAACAAAACGTCACCTGGCATGTTTCCAATCCCACTTAATGCAATGTCACATGACATGTTCCCGCTAGAATATCATATGACTTTCAAGTGACCCGTTTCAGTAAACTAACGGCCAGCTTCGCTGTAATATGGCCTTGCGTGACCCAGCGGAAGCTGCGTACTTTATTTTTATGAAGTTAAAAATAAAGTAAAGTAAAAAAGGAAGGAAGGGGGACAAAAGGAGAACAGTCTCAAATGAAGATAATGGTTGTAACGAAAGTAATTCGTGAGAAAGTGCTGCACGCCGTTAAAGAGATGCGCTTAATATGTCAAATCTCAACACATTCTGCATATCGAGACGAAAACTAGCAGAGTGGGCTGTTTTATTAAGAATTCTCTCTGCAGCTCTCACAGCTGTCCCGCTCATATTTGTTTTGAACATTTCCAATCAATGTTGTTTAAATATCCGTCTTTTCA
Organism: Hyalomma asiaticum; assembly: GCA_013339685.2. Classification (NCBI taxonomy): domain Eukaryota; kingdom Metazoa; phylum Arthropoda; class Arachnida; order Ixodida; family Ixodidae; genus Hyalomma; species Hyalomma asiaticum. The sequence goes on from CM023485.1 coordinate 56,844,237, forward strand.
TACATGGCATCCAGCAGCATTGACTTAAGGCAATAGTCTGATTGAGCCTATATCTGCTGGCCACAAAGAATGCGAATCATTAAGATAGGGTGTATAAGATAAAGAGACCTACAGGAGATCTCATGGGATTACCTATAACTTTCACCGCCTACAGAGCTCGAGGACGAGTGTTCGATTACCGACTAGAGTGGCCCTATTCTGATCGGGTAGTATTATTGAAAAAACACCTGCGCACATAGATTTAGGTACATCTTACAGAAACGCAGGCGGTAAAAATTATTTCGTACTACCCCACTACTGCGTGCCTCATAATTAAGCCTTATCTTCGACGCACAAGACCGAGGTTTTCATTTTATAACAGTTATCTTATTTCAGCCGATCCAACAAGTATTATTTTTTTTTACAATTTACGCAAACCTACTATGTGCATCCTGTTCGTCAGTATAGCATCGCTATTTAACTTTATTTTTGTTAAGAATGCATGGAACTGTACATATTTTCTGTCACTGCGAATAATTGTACCGAGGGCCGAAAGAATGCACAGCGGGTACTAGGGGAAAACATTGTTACGATCGCACAACTGGGGAAAGCACGTGTCAAGTCAGTTACCCGTCGTGAGTCACAGCTGCGGTCGCTAGGGTCGGAACGTGCCTGACTCTCCCAGAACAGCATGCAGGTACGGACACCAAACACCGGACTCCAGAGCACCACACATAGTGTGCTGAAGTTCAACTCCTTTCTGTAATAAAATACAAAAAGAACAATGTTTTGCTAACGAGTGTACCTGCAATACCAGCTGTCTGTCGACCTAGGGGTCTTCGACTGTAGACGGCTTCAATCTCATTACAAAACTGCATACCAGAGTCCAAAAGTGCAGCAACAGCTGTAGGCATAATTGCTTACAGCGTTTCATATCTTGACCCAAGGTAAGGGTTCAAATCTGTACATCCATTCCTTTCTGTGTTTTAATAACACTACTCCACTTGTTGCCAACGCCACAGCATACTGCGCTGACTGTCAAGCGTTCACGATGTCAAAGCCCAATTTGCTGTCAATGTGGGGTTTTTACTGCTTAAGACGCTACTATAATAATCGCAATATGTATTCACTTCTGATTCCTTCGACGTTACACTGTAAAGAAATGTTTTGATATAAACAGTAACATGCTCTAGTATTTTTGTTATATTCACGCAACACTAATTTTGCGTAATATTCGACGTGACTCGTATATTACATCCCGATGGATCGCTTCGCTACAAGCTTGCATCTTGTTCGAATCCATGTATATATTAAGCACCTTCGCTTTAATGAAACGCACGCTGCGCTTGCAAGCGCAAGTGCACACGCAGCTATTGAAATGCGTCATCACGAATGTATGACCATCATATGTCATCTTAAGGGGGAAAACCAAGGCTGTCACACTGCTGGGACGTTCAAAAGGAAGCGGTCGCAAGCGAAGAAGCTCATGCAAAACCCCTTCAAGTGGTCATTTGTTATTTACATGCAGCTGCACAACATTTAGAATGTATCGTGACCTCTACATTCGCGAGATATGGAGGAGACGTAATGTTTCGTGCTCCCTGCCATAGATTCGCGACTCTTGCCGTCTGTACATATGCAGGAAGTGAAGCATGTCTAGACCGAGGCAGCATTCAGGTCGTCTCTAAACACGGCCGAGGCCCGTTTCTGTTTCAAATGGAGGTCAGTACGCCGAATCCGCTCTGGCTAAACGAGCTAACGCCTTAGCAATCTGCTGGACAGCGTTAAACAAGCCCAAAGTTGATCACCGATACATCCTTTCTATACTCTGAGGTGGCACACCGTTACAGCCATTTGTCATTGCGAAAAGAAGCAGCTTCTTTCTTCAGGAGAGCATGAAAGTAAAATTTTAGGGTTATAAGGTTATTTTCTCTAGTTTCTTTTATCTGTCTGCTCTTTATCGTGTCACGAACAAAGTGCTATGGTTCCGTTTCGTCTCTTCTTCTCGAATACTTATTCCTGTTAGGCCACTATTTCGCCATTTTCCCAGGGCAGTCGTCGTCACCGGAGGTTGCGCTGGGAAATGTACACAAACGCACAGTCCGGTCCACTGTTGCAAGGAACATTAAGGCGTTAACAAAATAAGCAAAATTAAAGACTTCCTTTCTCATGCAGGCAAAAGGTTAGATGGAGCGATGAAATTAAAAAGTTTGCGGGCATAAAGTGGAACCAACTCGCTCAGGATAGGGTGGATTGGAAATCGTTGGGAGAGGCCTTCGTCCTGCAGTGGACCTAAACAGGCTGATGATGATGATGATTTTCATCTATATCAATTCAGTATCTTCATATCGTTATTTAGGCATACATTTTCAAATAATGAATTCTCGCATTGGGTCATTCCACCATATCTCAGTGATAGTGGCAGAATCCGAATGGTATGTTCCCTTTAAAAGCAGATTTGGCCGCGTCAAGTGATGTAGAACCGCCTCCTGCTTCATGATATATTCAAGTACTCAAGCCACGAGACCTCCTCTTTTGCATTGCAAAGACGTGGATCGACCCGATTGGCATATTTTCGTCATTCAACTCCGCAGGTGCTCTTCAAAGTTCAAATACTTTGTGCACTGTTTACACGCAGTCGTATAGGCTGACGAACTGTTATGCGCCTATCGAAATGTGTAAGCAAACGGATGTGGTCAGGTTCACTGATACAGACGTACACAAGTGGAAATGAAAAAAAAAAAAAACTAAGCTACATGTCCGAAGCAGACATGCATGTTACAATTCAACTACGTAAACATGTCACCTAGAATAGAGGACTGCTTATCATTGCAGCTTAGGCGCTCCCCCTTTTTGAACAGCTGACGTTCCCTATACGGTACTGGCATGTCACTGACATATACCAAAGTCGTGCTGAGCTCGTTGGCTATTAATACCTTAATGTTTATCGTCGCAAATGGAAATACAACAAAAAGGCCGTGTATTAATATAGATGCATTTATCAGCTGTGGGAACAAAAGGCTTATCAGATATTTAAAAAAAGCGTAGAACCGCAGCGCAAACACGATCCCTTGCTTCTCACAGCAGGCATTACGGCCTGTGTCGTCGGTCCGTGTCGTTCGTGTTCCGATTCATTCATATTTAATGAGCAATAAACATGTAGTGCAATACAAATTAACTATGCCAAACTCAACTTCTCAAGTGAAATTACATGTTGCATATTCATCGACTTCCCTCTCAAACATTTAGGATGCGTTGGTTCGAGACAAGAAATGCGACACACAGCGGTTTCATTCCTTTCTCCTTTTTTTCTTTCTTTAATAAATATGAGTGCTCCGGACTACCCCCAGAAAACACGGACGCGAAGCAGAGATTTTATGAAAACTACCACGTGCAATATTTATAAGCAACTAGTGCGCTTACTTTCTTTCATAAAACATTCGTTCTACCTTCCCATGTCTTCACATTTAAATAAAGAAACACTTGCTGTAAATTTAGATAACTGAAAATTTTTAAAATTTCCTGGCACGGAGAGCTTACTTCACGTTTTCTTATTCACGTAACCTGGGTTTCGAAAATATCGGTAGCATTGAAAGCCATTATACGTATGCTAATAAAACTTAAATGGAATGGAATGGTAAGCTGAAATGTAGGCTTGATCGTAACCGACATCACCAAACGCAAAATGACGTCATGTGGGAGGCGCTTTAAAGCAAAAAAAAAAACAGAAAAAGAAAGAAACTCAATTCTACTGCAGTGAAAGCTGCACGATGTGCGGAGCAGCGATTCGCACGCGCTCTTTCGCTTAATTTGATCTCATTACGCAATAATTAGCCCCTAATGCGTATATTTCATTTTGTTACATAACTTGGTTTATCTTAACTGCTCTTAATATCTAACTTTTGTTTATGTTAACCAACACTGATCGGTTTTACGGGTATTCACCGGCGTATATAACCTTGTGTTGCTGCAGCACAGCGATTCTGCTGTGTTACCCTTGTGTTTCTCTTGTGTTTATCATCGGCGCATTCCGATGCATTTCGATTGACTTGACTTCATCATGCAGTTAATTATCCTTAATGTTTGTGTTTTATTGTATTCTACTAATCTCGTTTAGTTTAAACATTCTTAATCCGCGTGAACTTCACCGATTTTTGGTCAGCTATTAGCACGTCTCGACTTTGTTTTCAACTGCTGTTTTCTGAGCTTGAGCACGACTGAATAGACGCCGACATCCCCGACCCCTGAAGTGCTCCCCACTTAAATGTTTTGCAATGTCCAAGCAACATACCTGAAAGCTCATTGTAGCCGCGGTTGGCCCAGCGGGGTCTGTTGTGACAGCGATAAGCGAACACCTGAAGCCAGTGGCCGGCACTGCTTTGGTTAACGTAAACACAACCACGCTGCAGTTTCGCATGTGTTGCGGTATATACAGTGCTATACATGTGCTGACCTCATTGTAATGCCGAAAAATAAACTATATATTTGCTAAACGGCGTGTAAGTTTCGCAACAAGCAAGGACGTTTTGCACTTTTACACATATGAATTTCAACCGACAGCAATATATACTTCTTGCCCCTTCACACCGGCATTCGTCATGATGGCTACTAACGCACGAAAAAAAAAAAAAAGACAGCGGGTTGTAAACAACGTAAAACGTTGGACAGTACTCATTACCGGGGACGGCCCTCTCATTGCATTCCACGCTGTACAGCAGCACCACGAGACAGTTCATGAATTCCGGAGCGACAGCAAATGCAAAAAGAAAGAATGTTATTGCTCCCTAAGACATATCGGATGTGCTGTCGCAGAGGTCCGTTGAGCTTATCTTCGCTGCGACAGCGCACTCGCTTAAAGCGAGTAAAATTTCAGTGTCGCCATTAGACTGTCTAGCGAAGCAAGTGCTGCGTTTCGATGGCAATATCCGATAAGAACCTGCGGCGCCTTTGCAACAATGACCTACGCGATATGCAAACTCGCTTTTATTGGCCGTCTACTGAGACCGCGTGTTTCAGCCGCATCACGAAACGGACAAACGAAATGTTTTAGACGGTTTCATTTCAGCGACCTTCAAGTACTCGTATTCGTACTGGCGTATTTTACATCTTAACATGCAGATTCAGTGACATGACACAGGGACATGCATACACGCGAGATATTAGAGTACAACGAAAAGCAAACGTGCGCATTAGGTGGCATTCAAAGTAAATTTTACGTAAGATTTGAATGGCTCACAAGGAACTTTCTCAACACTATGGTAAATTAGTTCAGCGTCACCGACTTTAAAACGCATGGTAGTGGGCTCTATAGTTAAAATATGCTAGAATGAGCAATTTGTTTACTATAATTTATACGGACATAAATTGGTACTAGCTATCGTAGCGATGGAGTTTACGTCTCATAGCAGTGTAGTGGAAGGACGTGTCATTCACTAAGTGCTGCTTCCCGTTCCGGGTGAAAGTTCTCTAAAGTAACATGAATGTAGCAGGTGTGTTTTGATGCCCAGGATTTGAAAAAAAGAAAATAAGGTTATGTAGAAGATATATTCTTACAGGTATTAAACATCCGCTGAAGAAATTAGTTGGAATAAATGCTCGGCTAGAAATTGCCAGCTTTAAGGATCACAAAGGTATTACGTTGGCACGTGCCGCTTTCGCGCAGAAGTGCAACAACCATCGTCAGCCCCGGAACAGGAACTGAGGTATCCACCGGCGGTCTAGGATTCCTGCATATTCTGACGGCCACTGTATCGGCTTTTTGTTTGTTTGGTTTTTTATATAAAGAAATGTATTTTGGAGAGCCAGAATAGTGTTTCGTTTGCGCTGTATACAGATTAAAAATAAACATGACACAGCCTTTCTTTGTTGCATTCTGTGTGGCATGCTTTGTTGACCTTCTGATCTTTCACTGCTTCTTCCCCTCCACATTGTAAGACATGCTCACAGAAAGCACAGTCACCATTTCCCTGCAGCGTTACAAGTGTACCTAGCATTTGTTACAATGCAGGATAACTGCCTGAAGCACATTTCCAAAAACACCTTATGCAGCGCCTGCCTTTAGCATAAGATCGCCAATGGCAAAATAGTCCTAAATGATTCCGCTAGGTAAAACAAGAGTTATGATAAATAAAATTGGTATCCAGCTATTCGTAGCACAAATCTATAGCAGGAAACCCCAATGGATTCCTCAGGAAGCAAAGCATCTTAGTTGATGAAAAATTCGTGCTGGTGCAGGAATCGAACATTGGTATGTACCAATGCCTGTCCAGGATGGTGGCTCTATTATTTGTGCTGACCAGTGGGGTAGCAGTTGGCAGTGTCAGGATGAATCCCTCGACACCTCGGGACACAGGACACTGAACATCGCAAGTCAGTTTTGTACAATACCGTGTGCCATGTTAAGAGCTACAAAAGGGTGTCGTCGAAACTATGTCAGCGGCTCCTCTGTTGTGTTTGTTGCACCAGTTCTCCGAAAACTGCACAAGCGTTTAGTTTTGCTACTGGCGAAATTTTCAGACGGCTAAAACTATTGGCGGATGATCCACTGGCGCCATTCACGTAAACTTCCGTGGTCCTCCAACTCTACGAGGTCAACTAAAAATTTTACACTGCGGTGTTTATTCTTATTATTACACCTCAATACAAAGCTTCAAACATCAGCAGCATAAGGCCCTTTGTAAAAGGTATCCTATTAAGCTACGGCTGCACAGTTCCTTTCGTTCGTAGGGACGATGCAACAGTTTTATTTTTAACCTAATGAGATAGCGGTGCTGAGTCAGTCGCGGAGTCGTGAACATGTGATCCAAATATTATTGGCAAATGAGTTCCTCGGAAACCCGCAAGGTGGAGTAACGTTCCACTGCACGCGGAAGGGAACCTACAACTTCGTTTGAAATGCGGCTCGAACTTACCTGCTCTTCATTAAAAAAAAAAAAAACGTCACAAGGTGTGACGACTACGTCACTTCAGGGAGAAGAAGCATTGGCTGATTTCATTATCACGGTAACGTCCTCATTATTGTTTCGTTTGTTTGCTTTGAGTTAAACAAATAAAGAAAATGTATGCATCTATATTTAAGACCGCCGATAAGGCCAAGCGACGCAGTCGGCGGTCCTTGGGACGTTGAAAGGAGAGCGAGTGATTGCCGGCTGCATTTGAAATCAAGAGGGAAAGTCTCCAGCGCAAACACAAAGACACACCACAGAAAGGAAATGACACACACAAGCGCTGACTATCAACTGATTTATTACTGCTGTTGTCAATGCATATATACCTTCAAAGCAGCCCCACCGCACATGCGCCACACCAGAAAACAAGAGTGATAAGGTGAAGATGTGGATCTCTGTATTAGATACGTGATGACATGAAATCAAATTCAGATGGGTGCAGAGACAAAGATGTGTCGCTTATACATAGCTGATCTCTTTTTCTGATGTGAAAAGCTTCTAAAGCCAGCCGCGCATGCTCATTTTTGCTTCTGCCAAGGATCGACGTCCCTTTAAATCGTGCTTCACAATTGCAGCAGGAGTTAATATGAGCCACAAGATGGGCTCCTTTATCTGCGTTCTTCTTAATTTTTTGTGCATGTTCCCTGAGTCGCTCGTTGGTATATATGCATTGAGAAGGTGTATATGCATTGGCAAGGCATGGCATGGCAAGGTATATATGGCATTGGCAAGGCATTGGCATGGCAAGGTATATATGCATTGACAACAGCAGTAATAAATCAGTTGATAGCGCTTGTGTGTGTCATTTCCTTTCTGTGGTGTGTCTTTGTGTTTGCGCTGGAAATTTTCCCTCTAAGATTATGTACCAACTAGGCCCAAATGAAGTTTTACTGATTTGAAATCAAGCTGCGATTTTCCTGGTGCGCGCACTGTAATAATATTTGTATCACATGTTCACAGCAACCTGCCTGAGTAATCGGCCCTGTTGTTTAGCTACGCTCACGGAGTGTTGCAGAGCGCCTTTAAACTACGTCAAGCTAAGGAATTCAGTAACTGTGTTCAGTCTAATAGAACTCGTTGCTGGTCTAGTTGGTGCATACTTATAGAAAAGTGGCGCAACACAGGACAAGAACGAGATGAGGGAACGGGTGCGAGTGCGCTTGTCCTGTGTTGCGCTACTTTTCTTTAACTGTGTTCAGAAAATCATGCCAGCACTTTCTTGGTAGTTTGCATACAGTATGGCGTTTCCGAATGCAAGGGGTCGTTCTCTTTTGCGCAGTTCTGCTTTTGCCCAGAAAGAAGTGCGCGCACTTCAAACAATACAAACACTATCCCGCTTCGATTGTTTGACTTTGCCGAACACTCTATGGCCTGCCCCGAACCGGTCTAGGTAGGCTGCGTCTTATCTCTCACACTGATAGCGTTTATCAACAGTGTAGGTACTCCCCCGACCTCTTTTATCATTTTTTTTAAACGGGAAAGCTACGAACCTAACACACCCCTCTTCGGACGCCTCGTGGATACTGATAACTTCCGGAATGCCTTTGTGCAGCTGCAGCCTCTCGGATGCCTACGTATACAGGTATGGTCCTTCAAAGAGGCTGGCTGACATGACGGCATATCAGCAGAACAAGAACGGTAGTAAGAGGGGATAACACTGAGACGTTCAAAGCGTCATCCACGGGTTGGTGCAACCTCCCTGTTTAGTTACTGGCATCCACGACCAGCCAAAGATTTCACCAGCTATTTTTTTCAAGTTCATCATCGTCATTAAACAAAAAGCTGGATATCTGAAAGAAATAAAATTCACACAAAAAGTAATGCGTAGTATATTAATGTGTTTATATTTTTATGCTTGCTCAAGCAACCGGTATTTTTGTCCTCCAAATGCAGCTATGAACTGCCCTGCCAAAGACGCTCTACTAGAAGACTACGCCCGTTAAACCGCAATCAAGGCGTCTGATCAGCTGGCCTCAGTGCCTAATAGCATATGACAACTCGAACCAGATGCCGGGACGACACAGAACATCATAGACACGTACAATCACTGCCGCACTAAGGTGTTCTAGTGGACATGACACTTGGCTGCTGATACAAAGGTCGCGAGATCGAATCCCGGCTGCAGTGCCGCTGCATTTCTATGGAGGCGAAATCTTGAGGCCCCGTGTGCTGTGCGATGTCAGTGCACGTTGAAGAACTCCAGATAGTCGAAATTTCCGCAGCCTTCTACCACGGCGTTCTCCCATAATCATATCGTGGTTTTGCGATGCAGAACCACATAAAACTGATCAAACAAAAAATATAACTACAGAGGTTTAATGCTACAGAGCTACAGTGCTTATGTATGTTCCCTGTTCGGTGATATGAATTAAGGTAGGTTCAGCGCATATCTGTATCTATTATGTTCTGCGCCATCCTCTCTCAAAACGCGCCCTGCCATATGTTATCCCGACTAACCAAGCAGCCCACCAATACGCCTGAAGTTAAGCACCTTAATTAGACGTACATAGTGCGGATAATGATCCTGGGCTGCTGAATTTTATGGTAGCAAATTAAGAATTTCACTCTGCGCGTACCGCTTGGCAAACACGTATATAAACGTTCGCCACACTCAGGAGCCAAGGAGTAGCTGGCGCCTTATCTGTGCGCCGACACCTCCAAATATCATATCAATAAAGAAATCATCTTTTCTTCATTACTAGAGGAGTTCGAGTTCGCAGAATAGATTGAATACTAAATTGATGTGTAAATCGAGTGTCCATTTGCGTAACAATTTGGTGATTTAGGTAACCTTCGCATCACGTCATAATCTTCATATGGCCAAAATCTAGGAGCACAAACAAGCGATTCTGTGAGCACAAGGCATTAGTGTGCAGGGGAGTGGAGAGAGTGTGTGACACTCTCCGTTGTAAGAAGGACCTGCACTGAGTAACTTCCTCTGGAGCATAGGTTATTATGTTCTTCAAAACATACTTTTAAAGAACAACTATTCGAAGTTTTCTTAGTATTCATAGCCTACACAAATCAGTAACCGAATTCGCCACAGGCGCAGAAAAAAAATTTTTTTTGTGAAAGAAAGATGTGTTTAGCTCGTGTTATAGCGCGAACATGCGACTGTACTGATGACAGTACCACGGTATAGTATTAGGAATTCGCAATACCATGACTGGTATCAAGAAGATTGTCTCGCTTTCTTAAACACAGTGCGCCTAATTAACACTCTTCTGTTTTAGGCGAATGTACTCGCTAATGAAGAAGCCATAGAGGTCAAAAGTAGAGCTATATCGAAAATCAGGGCAAACAGGCAAAAGCCACATTTCAGTCTAGCACCTCGCTCTGAAGAAGTAGTTGCAACTTTCAAGTAGTAAATCATTGTTGCAACAGCCCCTACCTATGTAGCAACTGTCGAATTAGAAATTCTGCTACCATGAAAGGTACTACTTTGGTTTATATGTGCCAATGGAATTTTAACGTCACGTAGATTCTGTAACGAATGCATTATATCGAAGAAAAACGGGAAATGTGTGGCATCTTCCTGTTACGCCACTCAGTAATTGATAATTACTTTATGTTATTACCATGTGCAAATGCGCAGCACAGCGAGATGTTCAGGTGACATTTTACATATAGGCATATACGAATCTTAAGCGAGGACACACAAGCAAACATAGAATATAAAAATTTCGATGGAACGTACGATTTATTGGTAAATTGACGGCTATTTATTACCCCACTTTGGTTTAGAACACATTGTACCAATAAACAGCCAGCAATTTAGATAATCAAGCAATCATTTCAACGCAGATTATCATATCTCACAGCTCGAATAAACACATATACGTGTCTGTGACGAAGTAACACGAAATTGCTATTCCAACGTAATCACGAAACTTGCAGTTTGTCTAAAATTTGCAGTTCTTCTAAGACCGTTACAAATGCAGCATACTATGTTATGACCGGTAGAGGTACCAGCTTTTGCTGAACCATCACGTACGCAAGTGGTAACGTTCACTAGTGTCGTGGAAAAAACAGCGCGAACACAAGGACGATGAAAAAAGGAACATACACCACACCACGGAGCGCTGACATCTTACTGTGCGGGCTACCGCTAAAGGACCACTACTCGATTTGTATTGCGCTAACAAATCAAGTCCTTCGGAGACACACCTTTCAGCATCCGCTCCATCGGCCAAACGGGACACTTGCCTGACGTACGTCACAAGTTCCGGACCGGTGCTCCTGGGAGGAACAGCAAACTTTGGTTCCATGCTGAGGACCCGACGAGCGAAGTCCGGCAGGACGACGTCAGTGAAGGTGTGGATGAAGTTACCAGAGGTTCCAGACTTTTTTGGAATCAGTTCTCGCAAGTGCGGAAGTGTTCATTGGCAAATGAACTCGGTCGTCCTGTTGGTCAAGTTTGAGATTACATGGAACTGCTTCGCTGCGAACCCGGGACAGTATATTAAATGCATCTTGAGGTATAAGCCTTCCTCGAAGACGCGCGCCTGGTATTGCCATTCTGCCCGAAGAATCTTGCAGATGCGTACACCATGAGTGGGTGAAGGAGCAAGGCTTCCAAACATCATCCTGACTTCAGGGGGTGGCAGTCTATTGCGAATGCAGAAGCCCAGAGACCGTGCACGAAATGTAGACACAGCGATGTGGGTGACAAAAGCACAAGGTTCCATAGAAGAGACGTTCACAGAGCCTTTTGAAGAAGAAATGAAGTCTAATAGGATTTTTTTTTCATCGTCCTTGTGTTCGCGCTGTTTTTTCCACGATGCTTGACCAACTAGCCTGCAAATCCATCCTATTAAACGTTCACTAGCCCTGACGCGTTGGGCAATAAGGATAACCTGTACTACCCCTCACATGTTCGCATAGCAGTAATATTTAGAGAAAAGCAATAAATTTGACATGACGGTAGTAAATGCGATGGTCACTCCATTTTGCTTTAAAAGAGATCATGTTATGAGAAGCTGTTATGTTTGAATGTCCTACCTAAGGCGAAGGATTAGACAAGGCTAAATGGGATTATGGTGAAGTGGGTGAAGAAAACCGCTGATATATCTTAGAAGGTTTTATATCGTAAGCTGCTATGGGCTCATTGCAATGATCAAAATGAGTGGCGATGGTGACCGCCACCGCCATCGCCGCCGGCGTCCGTAACAGCTATAGCCTCAGTGAGACAAAACTCCAAATCTACGTATTACGTACACACTATGGCCACCTACTGCACTGTGTGAACGCCTATAAGGTGTCTCCAGAAGGTACATCTCCGTCGAACTACTAAACCATACACGTAAATATAGTTTCTCATGAATCACGTTCGAAGGTTCTCAACTCCAGTAATCGCGATAGAATGTCACATTATTGTTATAAATCAGATTAGGTATAAAGTGTGATGAACTTTCTTGAACGTAGGACAAGGATTCATGAAGATTAGTTACCTTTTTTTTTACTTAACTTTTAAAAACAATACGTCAGAGACAGAGAATCGGAGACCTGTGCCATCCTTCTGGGCATTACACGCGGCCTTCCTATGCTGTTGAGATGGTCCTGGCAATTGTTATCTCGAGTGTTACGTTATGTTCACAGCTGCTTCGCCTGAGAAAACTAGGTCACCCTCTATACTTAGTCCTCACAATCGGGCAGTGACCATTGAGACGCCGAGTAGCGGTGATCAGCAACTAATCAGCTGACCTCAATCGTTGGTCATCACTCGCTTGTAAGAGTCGTGTAAAACCCATCGCGTGCCGCCTCCGAAAAAATGCACGCGCATCGTCTTAAAGGTGCTTATTTGTGAGCGTGTACGGAGACCACACACAGGCCGTCCGACGAGTCCACCACCCTGCGAGGTTTCTGTCAGCTCTGAACTGCTTACGAGTGTTCCTAACTATGGCACCTGCTGCTTCGGAAATAAACAGTAAGCCGCTTCGCCTAAGCCAACTGCGTTATCGAGGACACCGATATGACCGTTGTTTATGTGTACGCTGTGCTCCAAACTCGGGGTTAAGAGATTAACGTTGTGCTTAGTCATGGTCGGCAACATCGTTCCTCCGAGCTCCGCGCCTACTATTGAGCTTATCTTGCGAGCCAGCACCATCACACATTCTGTTGCCCTGTGCGTTATCACAGCTTGTAGGCAGTGTATCCTCGCTTGTTTTTTTGCGAAACGGCCTCGAGTCCTCTAGTGACGCAAGGCTGCGGGACCTAGAGATCCGCCATCTAATCAATGCTAGAAGAGGGCGCGGACTGTCGTAAGCTGTTACGGTGCTCACGCCTCTTGCGGAGCTCAGCTACACTCATTTCTGGGAAATGCAGAACAGCAGTTTGTACGATTAGATAGCGTTTATGTGCTGCATGACGGTTACGGTTTTGTTTTTCTTTGATTCTAGATCTGCGCACGGCAGCAGTGCCTTCTTCAGCGATGACCCGCTGTTATCACTCTCATTGCATGTACGTACAATTACGAGAGGCACGAGCATTGAAAACGCTGTCTCGCTAGTTTTGAAAACGATACTTTCTGTAAATTCGCAGGCACTGCATTTTACAACTCCTTTGTCTGATCGACGCTCGAAGCGGTACTCGTCATCGAGATAAAGCGATTATTAGACCTTTGTCAATCATTCACGCCCTATTGGCGCGAAACTGAAGTGCAAACTCGGGCGCAAGTGTTTCGTTGCTCTTCATGGGCGATAGTCGAGAAATACAAAATTAACGCCCCCCTGGAGCAAAATTCCAGAGGCTTGACCAGAATTTCTTATCGCTAAGAGCGCATGAAACTATTGAAGGTTCCTGTCCTGCACGATCCGAAAAATAAAAACTTTTCGAGTCAAAAATGCCGCTGGTTCTCTGAATACCGGTTCTGTGAATCTACGAGCACTAACATAAGAATAATTCATCTGATTTTATGTCCCAAAACTACGATATGATTTCGAGAGACGCAGTGGAGTATCCGAAAACTTCGTACACGTGCGGTTATTCAACGTGCACTGTCATCGCACAGTACACGAGCCTCTAGCAGTTTGCCTCCATCGAAATGCGGCCGCCGCAGCCGGGGTCCAACCCGCCTCTCTTGGGTCAGCTAGCAGCTCGGCACCGTAAGCACGGCACAGTCTTTTTGTGCAATACCGCGTACAATCGTGTTTCTTCTGGGTAATGGTGCTTCAGTCTCCAGTAGGTGTACAGACACGACTGACTATAGCAAAGGCGTCACTTGCGGGGTAGCAGAAGTGTGCTGCCCAGCCCCTCACACCATTTTTACCCCGCAGTTTCCTTTCCAGGGCCGCGCACGCTACGAGCCCAATTAACGGCCGAGTTTAGCTCTGGGCTACTCAAATTAACGATGCGTATACAAACTTCTAAAGTGTTGTACCTTCAAGAGAGCTTGTCGTCCAAACAGCGCCCTTCCTCTCCCTCCACCTCCCCATTACCACCACCACTACACACTTATTAGGACCATGATGAACCTACGTCTCTCGTTTATGGGCCGTTTCTGTGCAGATCGTCGAAGACCAGAAGTACAGCAGTCGTTCACTTACCAGCGAGAGAGAGATGAGTAGGAAAGGCAGGGAGGTTAACTGGATATTAGTCTCCGGTTTGCCACCATGCACTGAGGAGAGGGGCGAGAGGATCAGAAAGATGCAGTGATCACGTTCACTTATCAGAAGTGTCACTTGTACTACTAGTGCTGAAGCTTGGACAAGTTTGCGTGCCATTCTTAAACTGCCACAGCACACCAAGGGAAGGAAGAACCAACCAACCGAGCTGGCCAACAAAAAAAAAAAAAAAAAAAACAAGAGCGCTGACTTCCAGATGCGGAAGTCGGCAGAGCTGCTGTATAGCCACCCGCAGGGAGGCATATGCCGTAAATGTAGAAATCGGCGCTCTGTTCGTTCAGGTAGCCGGCTGGTCTATTAATCCCTTCCCTTGGTGCGTTGCATTAGTTTAAGACTCCCCTGTGCTATAAAACATGGTGATGCCTCGTTTGGCTCTCCTCTTCGTAAATGTAAAGGCGTTGCTATTGATGACCACACAGCCCCTTTTTGTTTTTCTTTGAAACGTGCGTAGGTGTCCTGCTTGGCAAGATGTCTTCAGTGAGGGATGGGTATTCCCTCAACATGCGTCAGAGCATCTGGAGGCGATTCGAACGAAGCCTTTTGTATTAGAGCACTCGTGTGGAAATAAAAGTCAAACAACATGTAATTTAATTAGTTGCTATAATAAATTCAAATTAAAGCTGTGCATTTATAGGCTGGTACATACGCAAAAGTCAGCTAGGCGCCGTTTCGACTTGTGTTTTTCTCAGCAATATTGTGCTTCGTAACGGAAACAAAACGCCATATCTCGGTGCAGGCAATCACTTATCATAACTGCGGTAGATTAGCGCATGGAACACCTGTCACGTGACAACAGAAAAAGGAAAAACCGAAACTACTAGGCATTTATTAGCGATAAGATACCCACACATATTTCGTCTAAGCTGTGCATAGTCGCAAGAGGATGGATTTAGTTAGCAATCAGCCTTCTGGTTTATGTGTTGCTTGAAGCAACGGGAGAGGAAATAAATTTATCGTAACGAATTTTTCTCCAAGAGATCTTCATCAATAAGAACAGTTCTCACCCGATTTGTGCCAAAGAGACTGCTTAACGTGGGAAATTTTAGCGCCGTCGAAGAGTACTCACATTAATTTGACTGATTTCTGGGGTTTTACGTCCCAAAACCACAATATGATTATCAGAGGCAGCACTCAAATTGATTTGATTTAATTTATTTCTGAGCTTTTACGGCTCAAAACCACGATATGATTGTGAGAGACGCCACAGTGTAGGACTCCGGAAATTTCTTCCAGATGGGGTTCTTTAATCCTGCACTGACACCGCACAGCACACGAGCCTCGTCTCCTCCAGCGAAAATGCACCCATACTGTGCATACAAACTGAGTTACTGTAGGCTGGTGTGCTCGAATTTCGCTCCTCCCATTCATGTTGTTCGAAGCACGACGTAAGCAATGAGGGAGAAAACTGGTACCTAGGTGTGATGTGTAGATTTGGTTCAAACAAGAGATTTGTCTGACAACAGAAGTGATCATGAAATATGCTGTAGCCAAAAAGAGTGATTTTATTAGCTCTAACTTTGTCTATTCGAACAATAATGTCAATTAGTTCGACATAAATAAGATATTGGCAAATGAGTACTGCGGAAACCCGCAAGGTGGAGTAACGTTTTTACGAAAGGGAAAATTAGCACCCGCCCGTTTGTAGCACGAGCCTACAAGGAAATCCATACGGATTTCTCAGAAATGAAAGCTTCTTAGTTGCCGAAAAATTCGTCCTGGTCCGGGGTTCGAACCCGGGACCATTCCAATTGGACAACTCGAATTTTACCTTTCATAAGTAAGATATTCTATAGATTAAGCGTCCGACCTACGAGCACAGCGAGCAGAAGTAGTCAAATTGGTAGTGCGGGTGATATCGACTGGGCAGTTGCCTAAATACGTAGCTGCACAGCAATTGGTATGAGGCCGGGCGAATTAAAGTGCAGCATTATAATTTTAATACTGAAGTGCTGCCAGTATATTCCGACTGAGACTTGAACATACAGAACAGCGCATTCACTTCGCAATCCCTTCACGTGCCAGAGTGATGGTCGCTGAGCAGATGCTTTGTCACATATAGCTGGACGCAAACGATATGAGAGGCGGTGCCTTAAAGGGCAGTGCTTTAATTTTAATCTAGAACTGCGGCCTGCATACCATGGCTGAGACATTTTTGCATGCAACACCGCGCACCGACTTCGCAACCTTTTGACGCGATGGAGTGACGTTAACTGAGCAGGTAATAATTGCGCGGGCTTTACGTGTCAAAGTCACGATATGATTATAATGCACGCTGTAGCGGAAGGCTCCTGGAATTTCGACCACCTGGGGTTCGTAAACGCACACTGAAATTGCACAGTATGAACGCGCATCTATCCTTTCGCCTCCTTGGAAATGCAGCCGCCGCGATCGGGTATTTGATCCAGTCTCTTTCGGATCAGGTGCATCGTCCCGTAGATGTCACATGAGCGACAATGCACCGAAGGGAAAAGGCTTAATTTTCATTTTTGAGTGGCTCCAGTGTATCCCGGTTGTTGTTATGTTGGGTTTAACGTCCCAAAACCAGCTCTGATTATGAGAGACGTCGTAGTGGAGGGCTCCGGAAATTTCTACCACCTGGGATTCTTTAACGTGCACTGACATCGCACAGCACACGGGCCTCAACATTTCGCCTCCATCGAAATCCAGCCGCCGCAGCCGGGATTCGATCCCGCGACCTTCGGATCGGCAGCCGAGTGCCATAACCACTAGACCACCGTGGAGGGGCTGGTGCATCCCGGTTGAGGTGTACAACGCTTTTCATGTGAATGATGGCACAGGTGGCCCGGTGTTTTGCGCTGTGCACGCCTTAACTGCACAATCGACGCAGGATGTTTGCCGCAAATAAACGTTGCCTCCATGGCCATGAATTTCTGCGATACCTGCTTTCCTGTTTTTGCCATGTACCACGCTGTAAGAACAAAATAACAGCGCAAGAATGACGAAGCATCTTTGCGCCGTTCACTTTTCTCGTTTCCGCTGCGACGTCAGCCACAAAAGCGCCAAGTGATAAGCTCGGCCAAAAGAGAAAGAAAAAAAAAAGCCTGATCGCGGCACGGCACCACAAGGTTCAATTCAACGGAATGCCCGGTGCGCGGCTGCAGCCTCTCTTATCGGAGCGGGGCAGCGAAATGGGGCGGCTGTTGGCGGGTGTCGTTATCAGGGCTCTCCTCAGATTTGTTTTGCAGCTGCGCTCTCCTCTGACGATATCTGGACAGCGGTTACGTCAAGAGCTGCCTCAATGACCGTCTACCACTGCCGCGGAGCAATGGTGACGCAGTTTTTCGGTGGCCTAGAAAAGGTTTCAGTGTTCGTGTTAAACCTTCACAAATACGAAACTTGCAATGTAGATACACAAATTAATAACAGTAATGTTCATTAATAAGACAAGGGCAAATTTGGGCATATGACGACGCTGTAGTGACGAAGCCTTCCCATTCTGCGGATGCCGGCAGCCGTCTTGCACCTTGGGCTGCAGGTCCCAGAGATGGTGCAAACCGAGGGTTCCTGCAGCAGTCGAGCGCCGACAACGGCTATCTAACATAAAGAAAATTCGGGTGACGAGCGTTCTAAATCGCCATAGTTTAAGAAGAAACATCCCGGGGAGCAAGAACATCATCTACGTGCAACGAAGCATGGGTTAAAAGGCCACTGCCAAAGTGAAGCAGCGTCGCACGGCTGTGAGCAGTTTTGCGAGAGTTGGGGGGCGTGGGGAAGGGATTAAGGAGGAAGGGGGAGGGGGGGGGCACAATTTTGTTCGCTCAAACGCCGACATGGTTACGATGAACGCCGTTGTGCACGACTACAGATTAATTTCGGCCTACTATAAGTATTTAACGAGCACTTAAATGCAAGCGCCCCTGTGCTTCTTCGGTTCTTGCCATCGAAAATTGGCCACTGTGGCCTGGAATCGAGCCCACGTGATCTTCTTAGCCGCGCGACAACTCGGCGGTTCAGCCAACATAGCTAGTTACGTGCTCCGATAAACAGTGCTGGCATATCGCCTTGAAAAACGAAGTGGCGCAGGATAATGAGCTTGTAGTATGGCTGAAAACTCCTGTATGCTTTCGTTTACACCTTATTTAGTTCGTGTGACGTAGGCCTAATATTAGCTATTAGAGCTACATCGGAACCAACAGAGCCTTTCGTGATCGATCACTAGATTACTGGTGATTCGTGTAGTTATATCTAGCAGTTCGGAATGCTGGCTGCTATGATTGATGCTCTGATGTCTTTCGTTCGGTGAGTGCTGTACGCTTGAATGCGAGGACCGTGGAACGGTCAAGACATTTTACAATTGCTATTAGTACTGTCAGCTTGAAGTTATATCGGAGCCCCTGCAGTGGCACAATAGTTACGGCCCTCAGCTACTGAAAGACGTGGGTTCAATCCCGACCGCTGCGGTCGAATCTGCATGGGAACGAAATGCTAGAGGCCCGTCTACTGTGCGATGGCAATGCGCGGTAAAGAACCGTAAGCCACCGAAATTTCTGGAATTTTCTGTCGTGCCTCACAATCATACCGTGGTTTTGGTACGTCATCATCAGCCTGTCTATGCCCACTACAGGGCAAAGGCCTCTCCCATAGATCTCCAATTATCCCTGTCCTGTGCTAAGTGGGCCCACTTTATCCCCGCAAACTTGCTGATCTCATCTGCCCACCTAGCTTTCTCCCGCCCCCTACTACGCTTGCCTTCTCTAGGAATCCACTCTGTTACCCTTAACGACCAACGGTTGTCTTGTCTTCGCATTACATGGCCCGCCCACGCCCATTTCTTCCTCTTAATTTCTATTAATATGTCCCTAACACGCGTTTGTTCCCTAACCCACTCCTCTCTCTTCTTGTCCTCTAAGGTTACACCTACCGTTTTCAGTTCCATAGCTCGCTGCGTCGTCCCCAATTTAAGCTGAACCCTCTTATTTAGCCTCCAAGTTTCTGCCCCGTAAGTGAGTACTGCTAAGATGCAGCTGTTATACGCTTTCCTCTGCAGAGATAATCGTAAGCTACCATTCATTATCTGACAATGCTTGCCGAATGCACTCCACCCCATTCTGATCCTCCTAATTACCTCAGCCTCATGATTCAGATCAGGAGTCACTACCTAGCCTAAGTAGACACATTCACTTACTAGTTCCAAAGTCTCGCCAGCTACCTCAAATCGCTGCGCTCGCCCAAAGCTATTGAACATTACTTTAGTTTTCTGCGTATTAATTTTCAGGCCCGCTGTTATACTTTGCCTGTTTAGGTCAGTTTAGGTCAGTATTGCTTTGCCTGTTTAGGTCACTTTAGGCACGCAAAGGGTACCAAACGTATTGAGGTTGTATGTCGCATAAGTGATTTGCACTCTGCATGCTTTGTCATTCACGTATAGCGATAAATCAATCCCGTCTTTGTCGCTATATTCTGCTGAAACCCTGCATCTACTTCAAGGGAACGAGAAGTAAACGCTATTTATCGCAAGGATCGGCGCACGCACCGGACGGCCGGCTTAAAGATGGCCGCTCTTCAAAGAAGGAACGAGCACCGCTTGTCCTCGCTTGCCAGTGAAATGTGAACCTAACAAGCACACAGACACGCATGCAGTTTACCACGCGGTAGAAGGGCGTTGAACATGGGCTCTTGAGGTGCCAAGCAAGCACACTACTACTAGGATACGGCGTCTCCTCTCACAAGGTATACAGGGTAAATAAACCTATATATATTACAGCTGCAGTTGTACTGGTGGTAACTTGAATGGCGCGCGTAATGTGTGATAAGCGCTATCATAGCAATGTATGTGTTCTGCTACCATTAGGTACGCTTTTTCGCAATTCGATCGATCCCGTATGGGGGCTCCAACGAACGACTCTTGTGATACCACGTCAACATACCGCATAGTACATTTCTCTTCGACAAAACAGACGTCTGTGTTTTGCACTAACGTGAGTGCCAACGTTACGCCGTACCATGAGCTACGATTCGTCGCCACGGTGCTGTTGACGTTCCTGGTTATAGCACGTTAAGCATACTCATGAGTGGATACTCATGAGCTTTGTGCAAAAACCTTCATCCTATTCGCAACACTTGGCTGAATGCCAAAGAATTCGTCAAACGCAATTTACTCGCTGACTGCTCCACATGACACCGATTCCCACATTTCGTAGGAGCTGCAGGATTTTTTTTTTATATTTGTGTCACTTAGCTATTTGATTTCATTACTCGTCTATTTCCTTTCGTGTAACATTTTCCTTTCTTTTTTGTGCGAAAAACAGAGAAATGGAGTGTCCGAGCTGGCATACCTGAACCTATCCACGGCACTCAAGTTAGAAGACAAAGGAACAGAAGATTGATAGTGTTTCAGGTGCGGAAACCACGTGATTATCAGGCACGTCATACTCTGGGACACCAGATTTATTATGACCACTTCGAGTTCTTCAATGTGCAGCCTGAATATAAGAACACGAGTGTACTTGCATTTCGCCCTTATCAAAATGCGGCCGATGTGGCCGAGAATCAAAACTGCGTTCTAAAGCCTGGCCGCGTGACACTGGTGGGTGGAAAAATGAGATTAGGCAACCTTTACACCACGGTGATATCATCATATCGTCATACTGGTATCCTGGCGATGTACTCAAAATCCGCGTGGCATTTGAAATGGCACCCGTAATCGTTAGCGGCGACAAATTAAATTCGACTGCATATACTCGGGGAAATTACTAACTTGATACTCTGATGTTTGTTGTTTCATTAACTTGTTTGTAACAAATAAAGCGAGCCCTTGACCCCCTTCCCTTTCGTTAACTTGATACTCTGGCTCTTAAATCATCTCCTTCATAAAGCGCTAATTCATTTTGAAGTATCATATGCAAAATCAATCTGGGAGACACTTTCTATGACAACATAATTTACTCTCTTGAAGTGGGTCAAGTGACTATATATGTTCGCCATGTTGGACGTGCATATGTGACTGACACGAAATGAACCCTTGAACTAACGGATATATTGCTTCTGTATTTTTCACCGTAATTTTCAGCATCGCTCACTGCGTAATGAGCTCGTCTCCCCCGTATGTATCATCAAGCGTTGATCACCGACATGTGGATGCAGTTCTTTTCTTGTGGCGCTGCTACTTTAGCGACGTGACTTTTGCCAAGTACTTGTGAAGAGTGCAACCAGCTTCCTGCCACCACTGCAGACAATGCACGTTCAACATGCACGTTCCAGTAGTGCTTTACTAAATATGTTACCTCATGGTTTCACCTTGTTCCTATTTGCTTTTCTTTTGGTTACTTGTATAGTCTTTAACCGAGTACACGTTTGTTGTATTCTTTTGATTTTTCTGTGTTAGTGTATTGCATTGGACCATTATTTTGTTTCATGTGCTGATGCATCTTTCCTCGAAAAGGTTTTTTTTTATTTGTTTGTTATCACTCCCCTCTGCGATGCTGTGGCCCTGAGTGTACGAGTGCTGGGGACATTCTGTTCAGGAACGCCGCGTACTGTATTGGGTGCCTCGGCTTAAGCAGAAAACAGCAAGGCCCTAGAATAAATGTTGAGTTTTGTACTGGGATAGCACAGCACGCCTTTCTCACGGCTTTTAGCCCTTCGAACCTTCCTATTGAGTGGTAAATAAAGTTTCAATTGAAAATTTCAATTAAGAGCAATGGTCAATAGGCCTTTGGCACAGAGATATGCACCGAATTTTCTCCAACAATCAGCGCACCTACTCATCTTCGCTCCTCTAGTGCTTTGCGATCTGCATCCCGAACCAACTCAACACGCTTAGTCAAGAAAGATCCCTCATACACTTTATGTTCCTACACGATAGACAAGACGTCTTTCCCACCATGCATTAGGCCTTTATTTCGCTGCCTCGCAAATTCGAGGACGCGATATAACACGTGCTCACTGCACAGTGTGATTCCATGGTGCATGTCTGCAGCTCTCGAACGAGCGGTATTAGTAAAATTTTCTTGTAGGCCTAACACTTCTATTCATTTTGGTTACGATCAACAGCCCTGCCTACACATATGGGGCGGAAGAATTCGAATAAATAGCAATAATATGAGTAGCGAGCGAACCTTAGATAAGAAACATTTGATTGCGTGCAATGTCCGGAACGGAGAGCTCTTATCGAGGCCAGAAAAGCCGAGAAAGTTCCTTAGCATGTAGAGGCTTCACGTGACCTTGTTTTTTTCCTACCCGTTGTTTTCTTGATTTCCGTGGCAACGACGATAAAGGAGGTAGGCGCATGTAGGAGGCCTTACTCGTCTCTCGAGAGCGAGACCATGGACATCTGCCAAGGTTGGCAGTCTCTCCGCTATGGTAACTATCGCGCTGTTTGTACCACACGGTGACAAACGCCGGTCTGATATTTGGAAGACGAGGGTAACAAAACGCCAAGGTGACTCTGAACAAAAATAGCTTGAGAGAATGCCCTTCTTACGAATGTTACTATACGCCAATGTGAAGTCCAGTTCGATTTTTTTTCTAAGTATTGTATGATGTTCCTTTTTTATGGTATTTTGTCCTAACAACACCAGAATATTTCGTTAATCTTTGTAATGTGTTTGTTATATTGTTTAATTGCTCTAGTGTTTTACTTGTGTAATCTTCTGTATTTTTTAATTGCTCTCTCCTGTGTTATTCTAAAGCTGTTCTTTTTTTAAAATTTTCGTTGTATTACCGCTGCCATGTATGTGAGCTCTCAGGCACTTTCAAGTGGTTTTCTAATCGCCTTTCGCCTGAGGGACCCCCAACTGCCCTTGGAAATAAATATTTTATTTATTTATTTATTTATTTATTTATTTATTTATTTATTTATTTATTTATTGCTACACTAGCGCAATAACTTGTGTCTTACTTGCAGATCAGCTATTCAAATCGCATTCAATTTTCACTCCTAAACGGGGTGCTGAAAGGCAATATTATTCCATCAAACCACATGGTCGTATTGGTGCTTCAGGGTCAGGTCTCGAAAAACATATACCGTATGCCCTGCGCACATATGTTTCAACAAGTCATATACTTTACGTCACATTCATCAAGGACTGCGTTTAAACCACTTTTCCTGCGTGATAACGATATTGCTCATTATTTCGCTCTGTAAAACTGCCGACTGTCACGAGGGATCCCAAGCTATACTTATAAACTACCCAGTCAGGGATCCGTGCTACATACACGATCGTGTCTTTAACAGCCAAGCCTCTGATTGACCAGCCACAGGCTAATGCCCACAAGCTATCCGGCATGTTTATGCTTTCCGCACCAGAAACAGCTTTCACGGTTGAAAGATAAGAATACGCATCGAGAGAAGTCTATAGCCGATACCCCCTAAAGCTTCGAACACAGAGGTGGTGGGATAGCTGCGCGGTATCTCACACAGTCTCAACTATGTGTCTACGAATAATGGCCTAAGGCTTGCACTGCCTACTCCGTGAATGTCTCGCATGCTTCCAAAGGCATAAATTCATGCAAAATAATAATAATAATAATAATAATAATAATAATAATAATAATAATAAAAATACTATACCAACATCTGAGAAGAAAAGCACGCAAATGACTTCACAAAGTGCGCTGTGTCGGCCATATACCGAAAACATTTGTCATGCGGCCGTGTATGACGGCCCACGTTTTGAGTGGTATAGTTTTCAGAGTTGGCGGAATATGCCTTGGAGTAGGAATGTATAGGAGTAGTCGTCGGGTCGCCTCGGCACGTAGACGGTTTTATGGTGTTCGTAGGCAAACGGGAATGCGCTAAGGAAATCGTGATTGTGTCGTGATACTTGAGAATATCGGCAAAGCACTATCCCTCACCTTTGGATTAGCTAAGCATGACGAATTACGGTACTTGAGGCTATCGTGTTTACAAGGCATAATCATGTTCACGTTCACAAGGCATACATCTTTCACTCTGCTATAAGTTGATAAGGTACTGGGCTGCTTATTTCAAGGTGATTAATGACGCTATTTATGCGTCAGATGCAGGGTCATTTCTAGCGAAATCATACTGACACACAACGGTGGGTGGCCTTAGCTGCTTAGCTAAGTATGCCCCAAAAGTCTGTGGTGTACCCACGCTATGTGCTGCCCACGAGCTATGCAAAGTTGTTTAAGTGGATGGAAGGCTTGAAGACGCAAAAAGGAATAGCGAAGCTTGCGCTAGCGACGCAAGGCTAGCGATGCAGCACCTTCTTCTTCTTCTTCTTCTTCTTCTTCTTCTTCTTCTTCTTCTGCCTGCACGTGCAACAAATGCGCCCGCCAGCCGAAGCTTTGCCGGTGTATTAGCGGGCTGAGGGCATGAGGGCAAGAGAAGAAAGAAGCGCACGCGTGAACGCCTCCCATTGGGCATTGCATTGAAGTGCACGAGCACTCTTGGGGACCAGAACCAATTATGATGATAGTTTCTTCCGACACTGCCGTTTTTATGATTTTACTAACATCTTCGCTGTTAAAAGATGGCGAGGAAGAGGAATAAAAACTGAGGAATAAAAACTTAGCTGTCACACCCCCCGTGCACTAGCTGACTCATGGGCTCAAGAATGTCGCCGGTTGGTACCGGTTTCTATATTCCTTTTTTGTTTCCTCTGCCCCTGGCAAACTGAGCTCTCTTTGAGTGGCAGCGGAACAAAATGTCATTGACAAGGAAAGGAATCTCGTTTCTGTGTGCAGAGTTAAACACGCCGTATGTTACGTTAGACGTAGGACGATCGTTGCCTATTCCATTACCCTCTTGTGCGGCCGAGTTTACGTAGGGCAAATCGGCCCATGCGTCACCATGCGGCTGAAATGGAGCATCAGCTGTCTTTGAAGAAGATTGAGTGCACGCATGTGTCCACCCATGGGGGTGCGTGCAAATGTATGCCGCGATGTCCGTTAAAAGAATGATTCTGTATGATCATAATCAGGCCCGTGTGCTGTGCGATGTCAGTGCACGTTAAAAAACTCCAAGTGGTCGAAATTTCCGGAGACCTCCACTACGGCGTCTCTCATAACCAGAGGTGGTTTTGGGACGTTAAACTCCCCAAACCAATCAATCTATAATCATAAGGAGTTGCACGCGCTATTAGCGGTGGAAGCCGTGCATGTTGACAGGAAAGCCTACGGGCGTATAAGTCGGCCTTCGATATCATTATTTTGGCAGCAAATGGAATATCTTGAAAGCCCATTTCACAAGCTTTCGCTCTGTTTCGTATGTTCGTTTTAGTTACCGTCTTTATATACGCTTTGGTTTTGTTTCGGGGGTACACACGTAACTGTTCTTATTTTCATAAACACAATTCTGAGCTTGTCCTGTTTGTTTGTCCTAGTTGGTCTCCGTCTTCTTTCGCGTGGTTTACCTTCAATACGCGAGTACTTAGCCTGTGCTGGTGTCCTTGCTGTGTAATTTACGTCTCCTGCAAGTACGCATTGCATGGATTTTCAGCAGTTATACCTCCAAGGCTACACGATGACAAATAACACGTCCACCAATGGTGCAACACTACTAAACGTCAGCTTGAAGGAAAATTGGTACATCGCAATTCTTGAAACATATTCAATTTGTTGTTTGTATCACGCATTAGTTTTTGGGTGCACTTACAGCGATACTCTACGTGGTCTTCCAATCAAATCAAAATGAAATGCAAACCACCGTATAAATTACATTCCTAACGCATGCACTGGCAGGTTCCAAGGGAGCAGCCGAACAACAGAAAGAAAGAAAGAGTCTTGCCTGATTTTAGGAAGACGCAACGCTTCCGCTTTAGCCGACTCGACGGCGACCGCGAACGGAGTTGTTCTGAAACGCACTCAAGTGCTGACGTCAAAATGACGTCATCACGGCAGCGCAGCCAGCCCCGCCACGGCTCTCCTATGAAACGCCCTATTTGTTGCGCAAGCACCTAAGTCTCATGACTGTTCTCACTCGGGACCGGATAGCGTGGACATATTACAAGTTGTGTTTGGCAACACACGCCGCAATGTCTACGAAAAGATTTCCTTGGTGCTTACACATGCGTAACTTATCTACAAAATCCTGCAGTCGAACTATGCATTCCAAAACTTCAATGCCACAAATGCAGGCTAGGGTTTCGGATGTGTCATAGCAATATATTTTGTAAATGGCCTACTATGAGTAAAAAATCAATCAATAATAGAAAACCGCTAGCAAATACATGTAGGTGACCTTGATGGTGCATTGCGACACAAATTCAGTAGCAAGGTACTCAGGAACTGATTTGACAACGCACAGTGTAGCACGCCCGTAGACGTCACTTTCTGCGAATATACTTCGTGGTTTGGCAACACACCAGAGCTTGAAACCGGAAAGAGCGTTCAAGACTAGAAAGTATACAAACAGGCACTTCAGCTGTGGCAGAGACGCTGGAAAAATTAACTCACAATACATAGCGAAGGACGTTCGGAACTCGAAGGCACAAACCACGAATATATTTAATGAATTCTCCGGTTCAAGCAACGACTCCGCCTCATTGACTTCATTATTTAGTTTTATGCAATTCAATCTGCGCAAAGTTGCGATGTTCGTGCAACACAAACTCGTAGAACAGCCACCGTAGTCCAAGACGCTTTGTCGGCTTGACCGTATTTTAAATGACTTGGAAGCACTACATGCATCAGCAGGGTAAAAGTGTTCGTGCCGTTAATGCATTTTCAATCTCTTCGACCGCGCTTGTGGTAATGTTTGATTAGCCGTTACGCTTCTGTTCTCATACCCACACTAATGGCCTACAAGTGTGAACTTTCATCTCTCGATGCGATTTCTTTATTAGAGTCATTTAGCTGCTCGAATAAATAACTGCCCATCATCGAGAAACATGCCGGCAGTTACTCTCTGCCTTCTCAGTTTCCGCAAACAAGAACTCTGGCACAATTTCCGGACTCGCGTTAGAGATAGCCGCATAATTGGGCGGGCTTTGCCAAGGTTCCCGCTATCGACATGTTCTCGATAAAACTCGTGACACATGTCGGGAATGGCGGGCCGTTTTCCACGCCGCCCAAACCGAGCACGATGAAGCCCCCCACAAACATCGGCGTAGAAGGACGGCAAACACTGAAGGAGTGCGGAAGTTTTTCTCGTTGTTGCGCAGCACGTCCGCCGTGGAGCAGCGTGCCCTTGGGGCGAGCGCGAGCCACAAGGTCAGGAAACCCCCCCTCGTGGAGATCACACAACGAGAGCGAAAAGAAGAAAAACACCGCCCGTGTCCTTGGCTGCCTGTGACGTCACTGACCGCATGAATCCGCGTGTCAGCACTCGTAGACGCCGACAACCCGTGCACGAGTGAGAGCCAGACAGGTTTTATCAAAGCAGGCGAATAAAGAGAGGGGATTATAGATAAACACGCGACTGCTGACGCATCTAGTCGTGTGACCGCGACGTGTGCTCCGCGCTCGCTTTGAGATTCCTCGCTGCAGGACACATGGCGGCGACGGCTGGCTGTAGGCGGGAACTTATGTGCCTAAACTTTCGCTACTTCGACGGGTTCGATATTTTGTCTCTTTAGGCGTAAAGACGTTTGTGTAATCTCGGACTTAGTAGGATAGTTTGTTGAGTTTTAACTGAGTTTGAACTCTCTTGTTGTCTTGTGGTGTTTAACATCCCAAAACCAGCTCTGATTATGAGAGACGCCGTAGTGGAGGTCTCCGGAAATTTCGACCACTTGGAGTTTTTTAACGTGCACTGACATCGCACAGCACACGAGCCTCAACATTTGGCCTCCATCGAAATGCAGCCGCCGCGGCCGGGATTCGATCTCGCGACCTTCGGATCAGCAGCCGAGCGTCATAAGCACTAGACAACCGCATTTCGAGGGAGCCGAAATAATAAAATACCATATACTGTGAGATTCAGTGCACGTTCTTAAACCTCATGTGATCGAAGTTTCCAGAGCACTGCAGTATGTCTCAAAATCATATCGCAGTTCTGCACGGAAATACCCGAGAATTGTTGTGTACTTTTTACCCGCCGCGTTGATCTACTGGCCATAGCACTTCACTGTTAACCCAAAGGTTGCGGGATCGAATCCCGGCTGCGGCGACCGCATTTTCGTTGGAGACGAGACGCTAGAGTCCCGTGCGCTGCGCGATGTCATGTGGACATTGGAGGAGCCCAGGTGGTCGAAAGTTCCGGGACTCTCCTCTGTGGCGTCTCTCATAGTCATGTCGTAATTTTGTGACGTCGAACTGCAGAAAATATTCATTAATTAATCTTATGAACGTTACCTGAAATGCGGGTTGGTTGCGGCGGAAATATTTTCTCTTACAAAACGATTGTTAGATATCGTTGCTGGAGATTACACTATCAGTATCAAGTCAACAAACATGTGCCACGCGGACGGATAAACAATTGTTTATTGAGCCGTTTATCACAGAGTACCGGGGAAAGTACAGCGAAGAGCAAATGCTTGCCGAAGGAAGAAAGGTAAAAGCAAACAAGCAACGTCGGTCTTGAACAGTATGTTGTGCGGTGTAATGTGTTTGACAAGCACTTAAAACGGTGAGCTGGGTGATAAGGGGGGATCATTGACTGGAGAAGAAATGTTGTCAGATACGTGAGTCACTTTCATGAGAGTATGACGAAAAGAATAGCAAACGTCACAAGTCCTTGCAAAAGGGAAACAAGCGTATGAACCTTGCACTGTCATTAACAGTTACTTCGATAAAACCTTTGCGAGTGCATGTGCGCATGTTACGCGTCCACGTGCACTTTCGACGCTAGCCCTCGTTTTAACCTTCTAAAGCTGGCGTTCTTATCTTTAGTGATAACAAAAATATCTAGGTTTGTCGCACGCGAAAGTGATGTATGGTCTCTAAGATAATGATCAGAACCTCGCTAACTTATTTTCGGTGCGCGATGAAAATTCGGAGAAAAAGCGAAAAATGAAAAATGTGCCCGATGCTGTTGCTTCCCACATGAACCTGTTTTGCAATATATGAGTGTCATTGAATGTATCCAGAAAGTGAGCAGATGAGATGAAGCTAAGTGAACTTCACGTGTGCATCATATGTTATACACACGTGTAAGAAATGGACTGGGAATTGAATGGCAATACGTAGGGTCGGCGGGAGGTATCACCCATTATCTCTCATTTCTTAATATTGAGTACTCTTCGAAACTAATGCAAGCAACAAGCGTTATTCCTGCAACACCTGAGAAGGAGTAAACCAGTATATGTTCTCCAATTTTTGCCCTCTATACGTGCGCTAAACAAATTGCAATACACTCCCGAGCTTTCAATGCACGCTCGGTGCATCGACGATCGGACAGCCATACCTAGAAGTCACGGTGTCTTTCTTCATTTTCCAGCCGAACTGTCAATCAGTCATTAATAAGTATTTATTTCACGTAAATAAGTAATACATTGCAGATCAGTGTGCAGGAGGAGGTCCAAAGGTTAGAAACTGCAGGCGAGACCTCCCATGTTAATGCACTAGAAACAAATAAAAAAAAGCAAACAAGAAATAGAAATAGCTTTATAAAACAGTTACTCGTAACAAGTACACTACTAAATGATCAAGTTTTATTTCTGTATACACAAAGTAGAAGTAACAGTTATGCAAACCATAGATAAGCTTTCAATTTTTCTCTAAAAACATGAATAAGCGTTATTTCTTTTATGTATCGAGAAAGCCAATTCCATAATGAAACTATGAATTTCTTCTCATAATTGTGGTCGTCATTGTGCCATGGTGCCATGCTGCCATGGTGGTCTAGTGGCTATGGCACTCGGCTGCTGATCCGAAGGTCGCGGGATCCAATCCCAGAAGCGGCAGCCGCATTTAGACGGAGTCGAAATGTTGAGCCCCACGTGCTGCACGATGTTAGTACACGTTGAAGAGCCCAGGTGTTCGAAATTCCTGGAGCCTTCCAGTACGGCGTCTCTCATTATCACATCGTTGTTTTGGGAAACAATACCCTACAGATCATTATTGATATTATTATTATGTTAGAAGTGGAGCAACAGCTTATCGGAATTCATTTCAATGGGCGTTTCTACCCCACGCTTTGTGTTGGAACTCGTGGTACTGCACAAACTATACGCTGCGTGTCTTACGACTTGCACCTCCCACCCTGCCCGAAAAGACTAACGAGGGCTTATTGCAAAGTCAATGAGGCACGCGCCCCGACGGCATGTGCTTACCGTCGGTCGAAGAGGCGCATGTCACACCTGATAGAGGGCTTGCGTGAAAGCAGGCACGCGAATGGAGGCAAACAACGGTCACTCCTTATCGAGTCCACGCTCAGCGCCTGATCACAAAGGCACAGCCTGATACATGCGTAAACGCATTATCTCTTCCACTGAATCCCCTTCAGCAGCGACAGAGCATAGCTAGACGTGGAAAGATGTTCTTTTCAGTCAAAATGCCCCTCGTCGAACGATTACTGTGGCAGACAGAAGGACACGCACGCGGGCGTTTTCTTTTTCTTTCTTTCGCTTTCTCGTAAACTAAGGCACAAAACCGGGAAGCAAACTATGATGATTCAGCAACAGTTTGACGTCATATGTCCTTCCGCGTTTGCTGGATCAGCTTCAAATGATCCAAAGCCAAGTGTATAATATATCGCTCTGTTATACACATGTTTGTAGGACGAAAGAAGGGGAGTGGTTTCTTTGGCAGACACAGCCTAACGGATTCAAAAGATAATGGTGCCAAGGAACGCATAGCGGAAAACATTTGTAGGTACTAAGTGTCATGTACTGAGCCTGACATAAATGGAAAGGACTTAAAGTGGACGAAAGGAAAAATCCATGCATATCCACGGAGTGAATGATGATGAGTGGGCGAAGCTCCGGAGGTTCATCGTAGATCGTGCCGAGTTCCGGATTAATTTAGTTAACGCGCACGCTACGAATCCTTATGGTGGTTCAACTACGCACAAGGGAAATCTCCCACCGACACTTCATTGCAAGTCAAGATCCAGTGCCTATATATATATATATATATATATATATATATATATATATATATATATATATATATATATATATATATAGGCAGGCCGGTGAACGGTTCTCCAGCGCGAGCAGTCGGTATTTTTCAATCAAGAAACTCGCTAGAAGACGCTGCGTCAACGTTTTCTCTCGCGGGTGAGGGCGCGTTCTCCTTCTTTGCGAGCTGGTAGAGCGTTCATCGAAGAAAGAGCGTTTCCATAGTCAACGCGCGCCTTTCGCTCTCTCTCTCTCTGTCTCTCTCTCTCACACAAGACAGCAGATGGAAGAGTGAGAGAGCTTGCGCGCCGGGAGGCACGCGCCGAGGGCGAGCGCGAGCGCGAACGAACGAGGTGGCTACGACGGACAACGGCAGACATGCCTACGCCTTAAGGAGCTTCGCCCCTAAAAAAAAGGCTCATGTGGTCGGTACGGACCGAACCTACGACGTTCGGACGATGATTCCGATGCTCTACCAACTCAGCTACGGCAGCGGTCGTTCCTTCATCCACTTGATTAGGTACTTATGTAAACTTAATCCACAGAGTTTCCTAGTCAGTTCAAATGGTAGCTATGGCGGTGAGTGTGGAACGCTCTTTTTACCAGAAGGATTAAATGTACACAAAGACCCAATGACGTAGACCACAGATCAACCGCCATCGTTGGTCAGTTGGTAGGGCATCGGACTCGTCATCCGAACGTCGTAGGTTCGACCGTAAGGAGTGTTTTCTGCCGCTTTAATTCCGTTCCAACTACGTCATAAATACTAAACTACGATTAAAAACTGCAGTTAATGCCCCCTACGACTTCCTTGGCCTAATCTGTTGAATTGATTGTACATGTTCGTATGGGAAGCTTGAACAGCAAAAAGTGTCTCCATTGCTACGTTTATCCTATGGAGGAAAAATACGAACAATCTAACATCGTAATAGCAAAGTAGCACCGCTGCCATCAATTGCTTCGTTACATCGATATTATCTGTGCAGTTAGAAATAAATGTCGGCTCGCGAATCGGCAGTATGGTCCGTGCAAAAGGCCTATAAATACAAAAACGCGCTATTGTAGGCCTCAAACCCGCTATAAATAAAGTAATTAGCTACGTGGCATTTTAAACTAAATAAGACCGGATCATGAGACTTAGTTGGCGCAACCGGTCAAATGCGTTTTCTTTTTCTTCAATGAATTACAAAAATGGCTGCAAGCATTTCAAGGCAGA
This sequence comes from Hyalomma asiaticum, assembly GCA_013339685.2. Classification (NCBI taxonomy): domain Eukaryota; kingdom Metazoa; phylum Arthropoda; class Arachnida; order Ixodida; family Ixodidae; genus Hyalomma; species Hyalomma asiaticum. The sequence continues at coordinate 56,876,929 of CM023485.1, forward strand.
CAAATGTTGCTGCGAATTGCCTTTAAACATCTCTTTTGCTTTCTATGCTACCTCTCGAGCTCTGAGCCTCGCGCGAAGCAAACATTTCTTCGTTACGGCCGATAATGGGACGACCCTCGCTTTTCTGCTTCGTTATAAAAAAAAATAAATAATAACTGCCCTTGAAATAGTGGGCGACCAACAAAATTTGTTATTTAGTTCGTTATCACAGACATTTCATTATTCCAACTTTCGTTATAACGAGGCTCTACTGTAATAAACATGGCGCTAGAGTAAATAGATAAAACGAAATAATACAAGTGAACATATCCTCCCAAAAGACGACTCGCACACCAAACAGACACGTTTTTACGTCGAAGCGCCGACCTCTGTTGAAATGCTGCCCGCGGTAAAAGGGCACAAATGAGTCGGCTTGTGCATTAATGTACAAGCCTCCATATTATAACTTCAGAATGGAGGAGGTCAGACGAGCTGGTGATTCTTCGTATTCCAGAAGGCATAGGTGGCGTCGCGAAGTATGAACAAAGTACAAGATCAGCGCAAGGAAAGCGCCATCTTTCACGTGAAGTTTTATTGTGGATCCCAGGCATATATATAAGCACACATCTTAATCAGAAACAGGAAAATTGGCAGAAAGAAAGAAGTTAAATTCTTTCAGCTTCCTATTGAAGACAAATATGTATGTTGCTTATATCTGCTCAGGATTCGTAACAGAACCCTATTTGAAATTTAGTGCTTGTCCTGCCCTGATCTTCTCCCTAGTTTGTTCCTATTCCTCGTGTTTCCTGCCTTACCATAAACATGTGCTTCACAACGTTAACGTTTCTGGACAGCATACTGACTTGGCCCGTCGTTCACAAGCATTCTTTTTTCTGGCGCTTTGTCGGTGCCTTCCTCGTGGTCTTACTTTCTATTTTCTTTCCTTCCCATCTTTCTGTCGTATATTTATTCTCTTCTCCCAAAAGAGTTGGCAAACGTTGTGCCTTCTCTTGGTGGCAATTGTCAGCTTGCTTTCTCAATTTCCTTCATGTCCTTGTGCGTATACGTGTACACACCAAATAATAATGAATAATAACAGGCAGGCCAAATATCAGTTACATTACGTTGATGTGCAATACATCAACTTTCTTGTGCATATCCTCGATATAAATTATTAGAGTGGGAGCATCGTCCAGGAGACTGATGGAAAACGTACTCTTGCCTGGCGTGTTTGTACGTTGCCTCATGGTAAGTGCAAGAGCGTTGTAGTAGCTATCCAAGCAGTAAATTAACATCAGAATGCGTTATGCGAAATTCCCATAGTATGATGATGATCTCAATAGAACTCTGGACATTGTCCCGACATCACATGTCGTTGGAGTGCTCTTTCACGTACAACTACCAAAAAATCGCTTATCAAGTCTCAAAACGTAGATCGTGGTAGCGCTGGCGTAACTCTGCACGCACATTGCCACGAGTAAATACAGCCTACTTCCCGTGGGGACGGCGAGGGCCATGACGCTGGGGAAAGGATTTACGACAGTGCATATTTAAGCAAGGTGTAAGTTTGGCAATTGCTTTGTAGAAGTGCCTTAATTGTCTTTTTTTTCTTTTTGGTTTAGCCCCACAGGGATGCCTACGGAAGATGTACGAATCGCTGAACACCAGAAGACCGTGTAAGGCTGCGGTCCCAGCCACATCTGTGAAGCGATGAATATATCAGCTGAATAGGCGTTTCTTGATGAACAACATCAATATCGCCAGGCTAACTTCGAGAACGTCGCATCAAGGCTGTTTTTATCAAAGGCGAGACCCCTACCCCCACCCACACACACACACGTATTCTTATGGGGTGTACTCACGCAGACTAACACTTCTTTTAGTGCTTGTTGGATTTCTGAGTATGATGGGTAACATGATCGTCTTGCTCAGCCACGGAGAGTCGTTATTTCTTTTTGTGTGGATGTGTTGGCTCATTGTCTCCTTGCTGCCGACATTAAGCGCGTTACTCAGCCGGCACCTGCTACACCTGCAGAACGAGAGGCCAGTTCATCGACGATATACCTGTGCACCGCAACACGATGCCAACGAGACAGCAAAGAACGAGTCACAATCGATTGGGTGCCTATCGGCCGGCAGCTACCGAAACGAACGGGCTCTCTCTTCTTTGCCAGTGTCCCTCGGGCGTAAGTGGACTCTGGAACGCCGCTGCAGCTGCGCGATATCGCGCAGCCCACAATGACGCGGCGTGTTTGTTCTCTCGCGCGCACGTCGACATCCACCCGGCAACACGTCCAACTGGGTCAGAGAAGGAAAATGGCGACGACGCGGCGCGGTGGCGCAAACGAGCCCGCTCCGTATCGCGGCTCTCCTCCCCCGACCATTTCCGCACTCTCGCCGCATTTCAAGGTCGGGGAACACCGTGGTCGACGTCGCTTGTATCGGCACTTGTTTGTGTCATGCCGCTGTTGCTCAAGAGACGGTCCCGGTGTAGGCAAACATGGAGGCAAAAGAATAAAACAAAAACTCCCTTCGGTACAGCGAGAGAGGCCTTGTGAGTTGGTTGCAAATATGAAGGCGGAGGAAGCTCGTATGGGACTCTGGTCGTGGAAGCATGAAAAGTCATGTCCGCCCAGGTTGTTCAGGTTGTTTACCGAAACACGCGAGAAGGGAGGAATACGGCAAAAGACGTGCTTTTTGCCCGGTAATAATATCGATGTCAGAACTGTGTCTCAGCAAACATACTACAATGTTTTTTGTTTATAACTGTTATGTTTGAAAAGCTACAAAACAAACGAGGATGGCACATGTCAGAGGAGATAATAAAAAAAACGCACAATGTGTGAAATATACGTAAGGAAATGTAATAAACCGGTTGTGATGATTCTCGGAAATCACGAAGAGAAAGAAAAAAAGAGAAGACGGGATCCAAAGAAAGAAAGACAGAGAAAAAGAAGTGATATTGAAAGAAGTAAGACCCACCTGGCTGTATCTTCGATGAAGACATTGCGTGGCGCCGGCGGCTCTTTGCGCCAATTATGGCTACAGAAAGGCAGAATTACGCAGGACACGTTAACAGCTATGGCCCTTACGACTGTGCGAAAGCTCGTGGACGCGTAATCAAACTTTAAGTAATTTTCACTTGTATTTATGCACATTTTATATTTTGAGTGGCGCATGTTTTCATTCTGCTTTAAATATAATGTGTTGTGGGCTCGAACACTTGATACTGCCTCATTCCTTCTCAGTAACCATCATCGCGCCGCGAACATTTCTGTGACACCGGTCGAGAAACGTGTTTCGAATGGCTGTAAATCATCGTACATCCTTCTGTGCACAAGGGTGAGCAAATTACGCTAAATATATCTGCACTTTCGGATCGTATGCAAAGAATACAACTTTCACCTGGCCCCTCCTACAAAGCTGCGTAGTTCTGCGGATTAAATGTGGACGCTTCAGCAATGGTTAGTGTTAACCCTAAACATAATGTACCTCACCTTGTTGAATTAACCAGGTCGAACTGTCAAGGTTATTTTACGTTCGCCTCATGCCGGTTTCGGCGTGACGCACGCGGAACTGGCGGAACTCGCGACAGCGGGCTGCCAGTAGTGCGGGAGCGCGCGCGCGCGCTGAAGCAGGACGGCGGTTATCTCTCCCTTTCCCTCTATCGCGAGCAGCGAGAGGACTCGAAGATTCGAGAGACGCGTAGAAATGGGAGCGGGATAAGGATGCCTCGGAAATGGCGGGGGAGAGAGAAGCGGAAGGCGAAGGGTGTGTTGGTCACGTGGTTCGCGTTAGAGCCTCTGATTGGCCAGCGAGCAGCTTAAAGAATGGCAGGACCTGGAGGTCCTTTCAAAACAAGTTGAACTCCGGTGCAGAGCTGACCATCTCATACATGAAAAGTTGGCAGAGCGAACTCTTGCAACCATGGAAGGTGAGTAAACGTGCATCGTGTGCTTATGCCTGTAAACAAACATTGAGTGTTTATGCAAATGTTCCAGATTGTGCCCCAAGGTGACGTAACTCAGCAATTAGCTTATGTGGGGATCCCAAACCGGGTCGCTGCCCCCTGCCCAACTCAAAAATGGTCGTGATTCCATATTTGTGGAAGGTTCAGTTACATTTTCCATGAAAGTTCAAACATGTGGTTCTCGTTTATTTCAACAGGTTATGTTCAGCACTGAGAGACACGTTTTGTTTTTGTTTTTTAACAATAAGCTCAAGTGTCTGAGAGACCAAAGCCTTCTTATTGATCTTAATGGAACTACATTTTGAGGATGTGCTTGTAAGGGGCATCGCATTTTCGTATTGCAGCTTGGTGATTGAGTTACTTTATTCCGATCTAGAGAAGACGCAGGGGAGACCCCGCGCAATCCGGCTAGTCCCGTGTAGCGACTGCCAGCTTGACAGCTCTCTTTGCGTTGACACAGCAGCACGTGTATTACGGCATCGTCCTCTGCCTTAGAGAATGACAGTTGCTTCAAAATGCACAGATTGAAATTACAATGAAAGTAAATTCAAGCCGTACAAATAGGCTTGATCTCATTGTCCAGCTTCTGCTCAACCATCTGTATTAGGGCACACGTGCAAGGATCTCCGGCATAGCAGAAAACAAATATCTGCCCCTGAAGTTACCTTAGTCGGCGCAGTAAAGACTTTTTCCGGATATCTGGAAACTCATTGAGAAGACAAAAAACAAAATAGATCGTAGATGCAACTGACTACACACACAGAGAGGATCAGAATTTTCAAGTAATTGACACCGCTCTCTTTAGCCGAAAGCATATTGCGCAAAAGCGTGGAGCCAACCGACGGGTTCCAATAGGCTGTTTGTTACCGACCATTTGCACCTATAGTTATGCAACACTTTAGCGATCGGGAGTTATGGAAAACAAGTGCGCAGATCGTAAACACTTATCATTAAGCACATTGTTCCCCTCTTTTCCTTCTTTTTTTTTTTTTCACTTTCGTCGCAGAAAATGGCGTAGTTCCAAGCGTGTCTTCTGAATTTCTTTCACTGGAGCGACGCCAAGCTATAAAGTGCGATAAATGTCGAGCATGACTTCGCACAATAGCTTCGGTGATTTTTCGCTCGAAGCCACTCGAGAGCGTGTCGACATACCTTCAGACGCACGACCCACGCACCATGTACTGTGAAGCAAAAAGCCTGCACGATGCGAGCAGAGCAACGTCGGCTGGCAAACTGCCGACATGGCTTTCTCTGTTGGCGCGCCGACAGGGCAAGAAGCTTGCAGTATTATGTTATCATTGTTGCTTGCGTACTTAGCTGAAGCGAGGGGTACCGTTACACAGCGAGTCTTTGTTTGCTAGCTTTATGGCATCTACATCGCTGTTATATCACTGAGGGCGCAGACGGCTCGACAGCGATAAGAGAGGGTCCTTCGGACCCTTCCCTCAGCCTACCCAAGCTCCTGGAGATAAAGACGCCAGTGCTTGGCTTGCTTTGAACATATGCTCTTTTACTCAAAAGTGATTGAGTGAGGGGAGGAGCCACGAATTTTGAGACGAGATCAGATATTAGAATGTAGTATAAAATACTTCATTGATTTTCCTTGTCGCGTTTACATTGTTATGGTAGTGATGACACAGGGACCTATGTGCAAGTGAATATAGGAATAATATGCAAAACGAATCCATTGATATATGTGCAAGAAGCCAATTTTTGTCCATGGTCAAAACTCGTATCTGAAGATATGGCACTGAATTGACGAAAAGTGAAAAGATTTCCCTTTGATTGCAAGTCTGCCAATGTCTACCAAATGCGCTTTATTTAATCTTTAAGCTCTTCAACCGAACCGCCATTACTTCATAGGCGAGCTCTTACTTAGGAAGGTTCTGTCTCATATCAAAAGGGCGGCTGTGTAGAATGCGTCAGGTCCAAATACAATACAGCAAATGTTTGTTCCAGTTCTCTTATTTGCATCACTCGTAAAAGTATGCCAGCGCCGTGGTCTATTGGGAAGTAAATGACAACTGATGCCGTGGCTGAAAAGTGCCCCGACGACTATCAAGTATCTGTCAACAGTGGCCTTAGTGCACTTTTACCCGATGGGCATCCCCGCCAGAGAGTTCCCTCGAGCACCTTCTGCAAGCTGCAGGAGTTATCGCATCTTATCAGCCGGGCGTCACTGTCTAAAGGTCTGTCAGGGAAGCCTCGGTTCGCTAAGGGGCATACGTGACACGCGAATTATCTCACACGTCCTTGTCGGTTATCATTGCATTGTGTTGTGCCAAAGTGCACGCCGAATGCCGTCCAAAGGGCACGCTACCTGGAAGGCAACAATGGGCTATAGAAAGAACAGTTACTGAGCTCTGAAATGCTGAGGTTTACCACCTACCAACTCTATGGCGGTTCGAAATGTGGGTCGCTGATAATTTGCGCAGTGGTAAGCTAGTTATCAGAGAAACTGTGTTGTGAACACCTACGGACAGCCATTCAAGCGAGCTAGTGAATTCCAGTAAGCAGTATGGATTTATTTATCTGTGTTTTTAAGAGGCGGTTCAAGTGGCTATAGAAGTGGTTGCACCCTATTCTATGTTCCCTAGCTTTCCTGGAAGATGTCCTTCGTTTATCGCAATGCACTGCGGAGTACCGCCCCTTCTACGATAAAGCATCCGCCCCCATATGTGACCTTAACACACCTTCTGAACTGCAATTGTAAAACAATAGCATGCATTTCAGTAAGTAGCATGCATTTCAGCAGACAGTTCGCAGGCTTGTATATTACGTTTAAAAAGTTCAGAATTGCTTCGCCAATAGTGGGTAAGTTATATACGGCATACACCCACATACACACACACTCTCACACGTATAAATACACATTAACACGCAAGTGATCAAACGAGAAATGCGTTGAAGTATGCTTTATTGTGCCCATCGCTCTTCGGTGTTTCTTACAATGATCAATCGATGGTGCTTAAATAGAATTTGTCCTTTTTTTCCCTTGTTTCTAGTCTGCAGGAAAATCTTTCTTTCTGGAACCGGGAGGCAAATCATTCAGCGCCGTTCTACCGGTGTACCGATCACCAAAGCTACAGGTGGGTTACTACCTGTGTGTTGCACGTTATTCAGGCACAGCACTAATCTCCATACAACCTGTGTGGTATCCAGTCTACTCTCACGTAAAATGTGATCTAAACAAAACACGTAGGCTCTATGCCAAACTATTTTGGCTGTGCACACAGACGCTGCTTAATGTGACCAATAATATGGAGGTCGGTCGCCAATTCATGCAAGCATTCATCCTTTCACAAGTACCTATATCGAACTCGAAACCAAATGCTACCCCACAAGCTCCTGCATAACGTACTATGAATCATGCAACGTGCCCGAAGATTACATTATGTGGCAGAACTACAACGAAAGTGTTGACATTTTGAGTAATTTTGCCTCCGCTTCTTCCCATCTTACAGCGGCAAGATCGGCTCGTTCTATGAGCACTGTTCTCGCCGAAGAACACGAAGAATTCTCACTACCACCACCAAAGATCAAGGACGTGTACAAATCCAGCGAGAACACCCTTTGCGTCACCTTCTCCGACAACAGCAAGTGCCAATTCAGCAGCACTTGGGTAAGCACCGTTGAACTTCTATTACGCCGAGTAACGTTTACAAAAATGTAGTCAAGTACAAATCACAATAAATTGCCATATTCACTCCTGTTAACAATTATAACGCACTGCGGTTGCCGGTTGCACCACCAGTCCTGTTCTTCATCTGGCAACAACTCAACGGCACCCTGAAGCTCTGGTGCAATTGGCAAAAAGGAGTTCAGACGCATGCAATGATCCATATGTTTCGAAAGACACGAAAGGAAACGTCATCATACTGCAGTATAGTAACCTAACGTCGCTAGTTGTAGGCATTCGATGCTCTTGTTCACTGCTACTTCGATGGTCCAATTTCTTGCTAGCACGTGTAAAAAATATACACGTTCTCATTTTTCTGATATCCTTACATGTCTCCCCTCACAGCTGCGGGACAGCTGCCGGTGCCAAGCGTGCGTACACCCGCCGACGCAGGAAAAACAACTGAACAGCGCCCAGATTGACCCCAAGATCCAGCCGCTCTCCTGGGACGTCGAGAACAACGCGCAGCTTCTAGAGGTCTTCTGGCCCCAGTCGGCACGCAGGCCACCGCATGCCAGTACCTACTCGGCAGAATGGCTGCACCAGTTCTCTCAACTCTTCCAACCCAAGGAGCGAGAAGCGTACGTCTTCATTCTTTCTCGACTATTGGGCTGTTTGCCATTCAGCAGTGTCGCGCGGGTCCAAATGTTTTGTATGAGACATATGCGCACAAGCAGCCAACACTGTGCATAAATTTCTTCAACTCGCCTTTATCTCAGAAGCGTGTCGTTTCTGGGAGAGAAAGAGAGAGAGAGATGATGGGCGGAAGGCAGGGAGGTTAACCGGAAGGAAAATATCCAGTTTGCTACCCTGCACTGGGGAAGGGGTGAAGGAGCGTTTCTGGGAGTGATTGCGTGCTAATAATTGGGCAAAATTAACAACCTCAGTAACATTTCTTATACCTCATATAACACCATATGATGTGTTAAATAACTGAGATGGAACCTTTAAATGTTTACTGATAATTATTGGAAAGCTCTTAAAAGTGCAAAGCGAGGAAAGTGTGAAGAGCATTCGCACATAGCGCTATGTAATGTTACTTTTATTTGGCTGCGAATTCAAATATACATTTACCTATTACAACTGCATTTGTGTCCCTGTATTGAAATGTTCCAACAGAATCTTTCACTTCCTAATGTACAAGCTTAGTTTTCAATATCTCGAGTCTGGTCAACAAAGTGTTTTGGGCAAGTTCTATAGCCATGCACGTAGGGCACAACGATTGCGTTCACTCTATCGTCGTTTGCGTATCCTTGACATTGTCAACACGACTGAAATTTCGGCGATATGGAATTTTATTATCTGCAGAGAGCCCAGCGTTACGAAAGTGGCTGCCGCGCCCGCTGCTTCCGCTGCCGAGCCCATGGCTCTGCCGCAGCCGCACGATGACATCAAGGACGAGGCCTACACGAACAAGAAGTCTTCCGTGATCCTGTGGAACCGCGACGAGATAGAAGAGAACCCGCCTGAAGTGGAGTACGAGGACTTTATGGGCACAAGAGCTGGCCTCAAGAAGATGCTCAAGAACGTGTGCAAATATGGCATCTCCGTTCTGAAGGGTGAGCTTACCACAGTGCTTTTCCTTGATGTTTTTTCACTTTACACGTGCGATATGGAGGCTCTTAAACACCAATGCGCACATAAAGTCTTTTTGAGAACATTGAAGTGTTCCAAATTAAGAAATGCTGCTTAATTCAATAATGTTACATGATGCAACTGAACAGAACCTTAATTATATTCATGATGTCAATGTAAATGGAATATAAAAGCTGGAAGAAGACTAATGTCATGGGAGACATTAACTCCCGCATGATGTGAAGTAACACAGTCCTATGGGCGAGAAATTAATATACCTGGTGTCACAAAGACAGCCTACGTGTTGATTTTGAGAAACTGTCGCACACTATGCGTTACACTAACTACAGATTCAACTTTCTACTGGAAAATTCTTTTCCCGCGCTCAAGCGTATCTGACAGCAGACTAGAACGCCTTCTTTGTGCTCGTCCTTTTCCATAGGAGCGCCTCTTCACGAGCTCGAGATCATCAGTGTGGCACGGCGCATGGGCTACATCCGAGAGACTGGCTACGGATTGACTTTCGACGTGCGCTACAACGCCGACCCGAAGACGCACCTGTCTTACACTGGAGTCCAGTTCGGGCACCACACTGACCTGGCGTACCGGGAACGAGCACCGGGTGTGCAGCTTCTGCACTGCCTAAAGGCTTCCGACCCGGCTACCTGCGGCCAGGAGGCCGGCGGCAAGTCTTTCTTCGTGGATGGCTTCTATGCTGCCCAATGGTTACGCTACAACTATCCCGAGCACTTCAAGATCCTCTCCACGACGCCGGTCATCTTCTCGTTCTTGGACGCCGAGAGAGACGTGAGTATATGGTGACGGGGTTACATACGGCGGTTTCATTTCAGCTTAGTCATAGGATTAGAAGCTCCCAAACTACCACTATTGGAGTAATGGAAGGGCCCATTAAAACCTGTGATAGCATGGGGCGTGTAATGAGCACTTAAATCCCTCAGCGATGATGTTGAAATCCCCGTACCAGGTGTACGCAACCGCCACAGATAAGAACTCAAGGACCATGTGCACATCCTTAGAACGTCATTCACTGAGCACTCGAATCGGATGTCTTCTCAGAAAGTGTGTGTGCAATGAACAGTTGAATATAGTCAAAATACAAAAGAAACGCTGTGATGGACAGTCTTTTGAAAGGGTTGTTACCTGTTTGCTATCCTATTTTGACCATTTCCAATAGATCAATGTGATATGATGTTCCTATTGCAGTGTATGTATAAACACTATGCTCACTACGCTACAGCTTACAGATGGCCGCATTAGTTTCAGAAAATCATCTCCTAGCTACGAAAGACGTTCTCTCGTGTAAACGGGGCATACATTTGCGAAGAGAAAAAAAAATACTTACGAGACAGCAGAAGCTGTAAAAAAGTTTAAACTGTCTTTTGTCCTAACGTGCTTGGGGCGCACTTAGCACTGACAGATCGATTAAGCAGCGTGTTGGTCCATGCCTTTGCGCAGAGGTGGTTCCGTGAATCGTGGCCGGTGATCAGCGTCGACTACATGGGCAAGTTGAAGGACATCCATTTCAGCCCGTTCTCGATGAGGCCACCGCTGCTGCCCCAAGATCAGGTGGCCAAATTCTACGAGGCACTCCGGCTGTTCGCGCAGCGCATAGAGCAGAGCACGCTCCAGTACTCCTTCTACCTGAGTCCCGGTGATCTTGTCGTGCTCAACAACCGTAGGATCTTGCACGGAAGGACGAGCTACGACCCCACGAAAGTTGACAGGTGAGAATCGCGTTAGTATATTGAATGATCTAGTAATACCGGCCGCGTTAATAAAAAGAACTGTGTGCAAATAATTTACACACCATGTGTCGAATGTCACGTGTTTTATCGTTCAAGTGATCTTCCTACTATACTGTAGTATCAGCATATCTCGCAAAACAAGATGCGGCTGTAAACGTGCATACTGTCAAGACATCGCGTTATCAAAAGTAGTTTCTCATAGCAACCCTACCTTAGAGCCACCTTTCTCGTCGCTGTCTTTCTCCCTTTCCTGAATAATTAATTATTTAATTTAACAGTACGAAAGAAAAAATTGTTTGATATGCAAAAACATTGTGTGAAGTGTTCGGAAGCTGAGTGCAGTCAATATATGTATCTTATGTGGTCCCCTCCCCCCTTGTGTTAAATCACCCGTTCCTAATTTGACCCTTTGTCAAATTGGGAGCGCCTGTTAGAGCAAACCCCTGTAGCTAGCGCAAAAATACGTAAAAGAAATTGCAACAGGCAATGTGTAATTAGACCTAACCAAAGATACTTTGCCAGCTTATGTTGAAATCGTACTTCAAAACCGTGCTTTCCGAGTGCTTCCTGCAAGCGCGAATCTTGCTACATCACCATCTTTCGATGCTGTTGCAGGCACCTCAAGGGCTGCTACATGGACCTCGACGAGCTCAAGTCTCTTTACGAGAAAATGAGGAAAGATGACACTTTGTAAATACGCACCCATCCACCCGTGTAAATACAAGCAAATCATCATCCTAGGCATCATATAATATTATTACGTAGTGGGATTGGTTCAATAAAACGATACTTATCCCCGAAATCTGAGTGCCCTCTTCTTTGCACGACGTTTTAAACCACGCACAAATGCGAGGACAGGCGTAAGAAACACCTAGCACACCACGAGCGCTGTGTGTTTCTTACAGCCTGTTCTCGTCTTTCTGCGCAGTTTAAAACGTTGTAAAGCGACGAACCAACTAGCCTGCCAGAATTTCTTACTTCATCTTTTACTGCGGCAACGACTAGTTCTCAGTAGTGAAATAGCTTTGTCTGTTTGGTGTGAAATCAATGGCTCAGTCAGGCGACTGAAGTTCATATTAGTCATCGTTCATAACGTTAAGATGTCATTTATTGTCTACTTCTTTGTCGTAGTAAATCGCTAAGGAAAATGAAACATTTCGTCGATGTAACTGCTATTTACTTTGCTCTAAGCATTCCAAGCTCAGCGAGCGGCTTGTGCAAACGAGATCTTGCACGACACTGTTAGAAATGACTTAGAAAATGGAAAGTGCGGTATAAAACTGTGCTAAAAAAACAAAGCCGCATTTGATGACTCTCTTTACATGTCAATAATTATAAATGTAGTTATTACACATATCAGAAGATGTGGTTTCAGCCACAAACAAAGGAAACGCTTCTATATCCACGGTTATGTGTACTGGCAATTTAACATCTCAGATTTATCGTACTTTTTAACTTAGGGACTCAGCAAGAACCACAGCGCGAAAGACGCATAAAAGTTAGCCAAGTTTGAAAAACCTCAAGTCCTTTTATAGCTAATAATAACAGCTGTTCAGACATGTAGAGGGCTTGGAGTAATACAGGGTGTCTGATTACCCTAATTTTTACCAATGATAAAATAGGTCACCAAAATATTTCCTTGCAAAATATTGGAAAGGCTACACTGAAATTGATGCAGAGTCAAAGCTCATTCCAAATGGACATGGCATTCGACATCCCTGGCAACAATTCGTGAATTTCATTATGTGGCGGAGTCATTAACCTCAGAATCTGCGAGCCAACTATCTAAATCACGTTAGTTAGACGGATTGATTTTGATTCAACATGCAAATACGCCATGTCCGCCTATGCGGGTTATCCTGATAGGGAACAGAATTTTGCCACATACCACATTAAAAGATTGTGTTGGTTCAAATAACACTCAGGATATAGCCTTAACCCGAAAGGTCACTCTAAAAACATTTTATATAAGCCTTCAACACTGTTTGTCTGCTAGTGGGTCCTGGACATATACCATCTTCTCGGACATATCACAGCTTGAGCACGGCAAAGGCAAACTACGGCGAACACTGGCAAAAATAGCTAAGCACCTCGCGTAATTTTCAAAGTGTACGCATGAAGCTACTGAACGACTACACATAATTTTCAGGGTGACAAGTTCAGGGTGACAATTGAGTCACCGATCGTACAAAAAATTAACTCTGCGACGTGCGGAAATAATTAAATTAACAATTATATGATTGATGGTGAGTCCCGCCCGACAATGAGTCCCGCGCAGTACTGAGGGGCTGCGGAGAAATCCTGACCACTTGGGGATCTTTAACGAGCCCGTAAATCCAATACACGAGTAAGTCATTCTATTCCCCCCCTCCCCTGCTTGTTAAAATGCGGCCACCGTGGACTTACTTAGATCCCTGCGGGGATAGTGGGAGAACGCGCTAGCAGAAGCATATTCTCGCACTCATCCAATGCGTGAAGTGCATCCAGTGTGAGCACATCCTAAGGCTATGACGCCGCAAATAAGTACAGCAGGACAGCCCGTCCATATTATTGTGCACACATCAACGCTTTCTTTTTCCCCTTCTTTAGGGAAAGCATGTGGGCATAGAAAACTATCGAAAAGAGCAGCGTTTACGTCGTGCCACAAAGGAACAGCACGACAGGAAACTTTATCACTCTGATCCCTCGCTATGGCCCTTACGAGCTTGTCGCGTCAGTCAGAGATGAACCGACGTGTACCGTTTCTCAAGCAATTAAGGAAGCAGGAAGCACAGCTGTCTCCTTTCGGACTTCGGTGGTCTTGTTTGCCTCTGCTACTTAGAAAGAACGTTTCTATGAAGGCTACATTCTTCTTCAAAATTAACTGCAACCGCGCCCGGCTTGCAGGCTTTCTGGCGGCTACAAAACAGGTGGAGAATGGTAAGCATCTCTCAACCGTTCCTTTCATCAGATTACACAAAGCATAATATACTCGCCCACTACGCCAGACCTAGCCTTTCCCATAAAAACACTTGGACTCGGTCCACCGCATAGCTTTCCTTATTACACTTCGTTCTATTTTCCGTGTTTACTTGCGTGCCACAAGCATCTTCGAGTGGTCGTTTAATTGCCCCTCCTGCAGCAGGCCATGAGCGCTTCTTTGATGGCAAAGGAACCCATGAGGATTAGTCCAATAGCGTGGCTCAGAATAGATCATAGAGAAAGTGTCTTTCCCTCCACTTTATGGCAATTCGTTTTTCATCCTCGGCAGTTTGACAAGCTTTCTTTGTGGCTCTATATTAAAAGCAAAAAGGCACGTGCCTTCGTACGCTTCTTGGAGGTTGTCATCTATTTTATTCTACTTGATTTTTTTTAATGCCGGATATGCGGCTCAATATTACAAATATATGTTCTCTCTAACTAACGTCTCTTATTCATCCTCGTTTTTTCACAGAAATATCTGCCATACCTGAGCCCACGCAGCAGCGCGGACAGCAAATGCATTTCCATCCACAAGATTGCATATAGGCTCTTTTTTAATTGTTTACTATGTGCGATAAAGCTCACACTACTGACGCTATACTGAGAAACCCGCGTTATTCGAATAGGTTCTAATTTCTACGTGGGTCCGCTGGGGCTCACCGAAATGTGCGACACGAGAGTAGCACGAAAGTCACGAGATGTCTAGAAGTGTTCTTCGCTTACGTCGTTAAGGGTTCAATGAAAATGCTAATGTGTTCTGCGGCAACCCGCTTGCTAGTTGGCGAATTTTAGGGCAACCAGGGAGCCTTGATTTCTTAGAGATCCTTATGGAGTTCATTGTAGCCTCGTGCTACAAACAGGTGGATGCTAATTTTCCCTTTCATAAAACGTTAGTCCACCTTGAAGGTTTCCGCGGAACTCATTTGCCATATTAATGCCCATGTGCTTCGAGTTGTCAATGGATTCGCACTCGCGCTGTCAATCGCTAGCTTCCTGGTTGGCTGAATTAGCAGAGCGAGCGCCGCTGACAGCCGTTGGTACCGGGTTCGAACCCCGGACCAGGAAGAATTTTTTAGATTCGAAGCAACTTATAGTAGAGTTCAATCCGGTGGTGGTGTGCGGCGTGACCACCCTTATTGCGCATGCGCACACCCTCTCCGCACACCTCCTCTCAACTCCCCCTCTCCACGTGACCCTCTCCACACACCTCCTCTCCGAACGGCCCGCGTTGACTATGGAAACGCTCTTTCTTTGCTGAACGCTTTACCAGCTCGCAAGGAACGACAATGCGCCCTCGCCCGCGAGAGACAACGCTGACGCAGGCAGCGTCCAGTGTTGTACACGTTCCACCATAACAGGAACGAAAGCTCGTTCCTCGTTCCTTCTCGATTTTGTAACGAGTTCCCGTTACAAGTTCCTTCAATCAGAAAGGAACGCGTTCCAGTTACATTTTGGAAATTGGAACGTGTCGTTACATTTACGTTACATTTGATTTTTAAGATTCAAAATAGACTTGGAAAATTGTGAGCTTAAATTAAGTGACTTAAACGCTTTAAATTCAATTCGAGCTACGCACATTTCGTGAACTTGAACCTTACCGGCAGCAGATTACCTGGAGATAGAAAATATGAAAATAAATGCTTCTAGACCTTTTTTTCAGGGAGCACCGAAGGTAGTCCCGAATAGTTCACAGCGACTTTGACTCTAGTCTATTACAAGTGCAACACATAATGGGTCTTCCAATGAGTAGTCAGAATAGTGCTCCTCAGGTGTGCAAATAGAAAGTCACTCACATTCACCAGCGCATGAGACATTGTGAGTAGCAAGCCCACATTTAACACTAAAAGCTCTGTATACTGTAGACCTGTCGATTTACATTGGCATATAATAGCTCGTGCTTCACCCGCGCCTATAAATACTGGAACAAGATTTCCCGATATGTCGTCATCATTTGCTGCCCTAAATTTCTTCCCTTAGTATTAGTAGTATTAGTAGTCTTTTTAGTCGTTTAGTAGTCTAATTGACAGTTCTGAATATATTATTTTGCTTAGGTCTCACAATTTTAAAGCATTTGTGATACTGTTCTTTCGCTGTTATGGCGTCCTAAGGAGTACGCTTTGTCTGTTCAATTTCTACAGCAGCCCCACTTTCATGCAATAGTGAAATTACATTAATATGTGGAGAATAAATAAATAAATAAATAAATCGCCTCACGTGCATCATTTCATCGGACACCAACCAAGAAATGATGTCTGAAAGCAAAAATGACGTATGTCACGCTTGAAGGGTTCGCAGCAGCACAACCGCACAACCCAAGTAGCAAAAACTTGCGCACGTGCTACTGAGCGTGGCTCTAGTTCTTATGAGATCAAGACATAGTAGAAATCATACCTAATGTAAACAAGAAAGTAACAAATGGACCGATTTACACTTAGAACACAAAGCTGTCTTTTCGTTATGCTAATAGGAAAGACCATTAAATAAACCATACCTGCACGTGCTTCTTTAAGTTTCTCGCCGATCTTTTCGACACTCCACTTGTATTGTTTGATGGAGCACAAGTCATACACTGGGCTAAACACAGGCGTCCGATGTTGTATTCAGTCGGTTGAAACATCGGGGGTAGTCATGGCCAGGAAGCAATCTACACTCATTGCAACAGAATGTGATGGCACAGGTGGCGAGATGGTGTTCCGTGATTTTCGAATGCCAAGTGAAAGATCACTGCAGTGTGTCCAGCCTTCAGAACGACCCTTCCTTGCTCTTCGGACTGGCTCATGCAGATAAAGCGAAAGACTTCTATCCATCCCCACGTGTTTGATGTCGTCCCGCGCGCTTTCCTGCACCCCTGCTGGCGCCTGAGAGTTGTTTCGCCATAACTACGGCCCTTTCGTCGGCCCCTTTCGTCACAGCAGGAGGGCCAAGTTTTCCTTTTTCGGCGGACGTTGTCGCCCCATCAGCAGAGACCGGCAGCGTGTCGAGTAGACTATGCTGCGTCGGAACGGTCGCTTGCAACACGACTTTCGGAGAATCCTACAATTCCCCACACAAGCAAGCCGGGAGCGTCCGTGGAAACACAGCAGCTGATGTCTTCTCAGCGATCTTCAGTTGGACGTTTGACAAGAGACCACGCCACCCTTTTGTTAACAAACCCCAGCCGGCTCGGTCGTGCTGGCTGGCCTTGTAGTTCTGTTCTCCAAACTCTCGTGGTTTATGTTTCCGGCTGCTAAGTGTCGCCAGCCCGCACACAGCTACGTTGATCGAGACACTGCCTGCCTGCTAGCCACGTCACGTTATCTTGACTTCACGGTAACATTTTCCGCTGCTCGTCTGCTTCGCCGAGCGGTCTCCTGCGTAAAAAATTCCATTGACGCCGAGGCCCACACGTTTGAGCCGTAACCGCATTCTCAAAACCAATGCATTGAGCAAAGCGCGCGTCGTCAGTGTCTTAGTTCGAAGGGAGCCTTGGCGGCGGGATCTGAAGGGACGAAAGGAATTTCGCGGCTGGCTGCGGTTCCGCCTGCGTTGCCGTAGACAGCCGGAAACATTTCGCCCAGCCACAGGGCGAGGCCACCGTAAGGGGGTAACGAAATGCACTTGTGTGGTGTGCTTATACTGGCGAAAGAGAAGTTTCGCCCTCGTCGAAGCCTCGAAGAGGGAGAGTAAAGGAATGACGTTTTGCGTGTAGTTTTATTTTGAGTGAAGGAGACTGCTAACAGGGAAGCGGGGACTCGAGGCTCAGCCGCGGCGGTTGCGGCCCGGCATATCCGTCCTGCATATGGACCTGTGGAACGCTTATAAAAGGAACGTCGTTCCCTCTGCCGTTACTTCATAAATGTAACGCGTTACCGTTACAGTTCCACCAACTCTTAAAGGAACGATAGCGTTCCTTCGTTCCTCCAAAAAGGAACTAGTTCCAGGAACGTCGTTCCTTGGAACGACGTTCCGTACAACACTGGCAGCGTCTGCTAGCGTCACTCTGTGTAAAATGCTAGTGTCACCTGTGCGTAAAATGAAAATTCTCTTACTAGCGTCACTGTGTAAACGTGCTTCTACGCCGTATTTGCTGTGCCTCGTACGGGCAATGGAGTCGTGTCTCATTTTATTCATATTGGGGTACCCAGCGATTAGAAACCAGATGACCGCTGTGACAGGTTTGTCCGGAATGCATTAAGCGTGCGCGCAGGACCACAGCAGCCCTCACCGTATTGCCATATTGCTATCCATGGTTCTCGGCGAAGTCGATGCCTCCATAGCCGTCACGTGCGAAGAGAGGCGTGGCCAAGCTGCGGTAGTACAGGGCCACATTCGCGTATGGGCATATTTTGCCGTGGCGAAACACACTAGGGTCTTGTGCCCTGTTCTGGCCCAGATTTTACAGCGAAGCTGTAAACCTCTATAAATTTTCGTCGCCTACATGTCAGCGTCAACAGAAAACGCCAGGCTAAAAAAAAAAGGCAAGGCAACATAGCACCGTGGAAGGAGGAGAGGCGCACGGCGACGGGAGCGCGGCACATGCGCATAAGTCATCCGGCACGGCGCATGTAGAGAGCTGGTTTTACGCCATCGCTCGCCTGTGCCGATAAAAGAAATTGGCCGCGTATCTGCGTACTTCGCTGCAAATGTCGTCGATCTTCTGCCGACCGTACTACGCTGCGTGAGATATGGGCGCCATCTGGCAGCGCCGTCGGGAAACATGAGCTTGTGCATAATCCCTGGGCAACTGCCAGGTGGCAGCACCAAATCGTCGGCACAGACCTTCTTCGTGCACAGCCTCGCATTTTTAGCGCAGCCTAACAAACACTATGGTTTTTAGGATTACGTATCTATGTATTTTCTAGTAAAAGAACACACCACCTCATATTTACGTATTGATGTTGCACCTCAGATATGCGTAATATTTGCTTTTAAAGACGATAGACTTTTTTGGGATACTTGAACGCAGAAATTTCTGTCTGTCTGTCAAACGATTCAGCCACCCGGCCAAAGTTTAAGCACTTGCCTAAAGCCCAGCAACCTTGAACGGAACTGGTAGCTGCGTTCATACTTGTGAACATTGTCGATCAAAAAGCAAATATTACGCATATCTGAGGCGCAACATCAATACGTCAGTATTAGGTGGAGTGTTCCTTTAGTAGAAAATACATAGATACGTCATTCTAAAGACCCTAGTGTTTGTTAGGCTGCGCTAAATATGCGACGCTATGCAAAAAAAGGCCTCTGCCGACGATTTGGTGCTGCCACCTGGTAGTTGCCCAGGAATTCTGCACAAGCTCATGTTTCCCGACGGCGCTGCCACATGGCGTCCATATTTCACGCAGCCTAGTACGACCGGCAGAAGACTACCGTCTTTCGAAGACATTTGCAGCGGAGCTCCATAATTCTGATGCTCCGTATTTCTGATGACGGCGGTACTTGTGACGTCACCGCATACTGTGCAAGAATAATCTGCCTCTTTCGGTTTCGGTTTGAACACCTCATTCATTCGGTTATTAAAAATTATTGGTGAGCTTCGGAGCAAATTGAACCACCCTGCCTGCTACATGACTATCAGTGCCACTGGAAAACAGCGATATCCAGACATGATGAAAAAACCGCCGGATTTGCCCTTTAACTACCGCATCATGAGCTAGGGAGACAGAAAATCATAAATAATGAATCGATGACTTTGGAAGGTGTTCTAAATGGGTTCATTTGGGCATGAGCTAACAATTGCTTCTTTCCTCCGACATTGTTCTTTCCTTGTCATTATGAATAGGCCCGTTTGTGAACTATTACTTTATCCTGCAGGAGTTTCAACGTAGGCAGAGCTTCGATGCACGAAATCAGCCTTGATAGGAACGAGGAGCGATCGCGCTACAGTAATGTGAAGAGCCACAAAAAGCCCGCTTGTCCGTGTTTAGCAACAAGGGAGGAACAGGCAGAAGTTTCTTCCCCTAATCTTATCAGTGGGTCATCGCCCCCCACCCCCCATAAAGTCGTTCTGCAAGCTATCCTAGAGAAAAAGTCTGCTTGCCATTTGATACTGCTACATTCGGAAACGAGCCACTAACACCGCGTGAAGTTAAACACGAGACATTTATGCGGAGTGTTTCAGTTAACTTGCGCCACTGCTTCAGAAAACCCACTTGCGCGTTGGCATGAATGTAACCGGATAATATTGTTTAATGTCTTTTTGACCACCTCAGACATATTTCTTCTCAAATGACCTGAATCATTGCTCACTAATAAGTCAACCTTTACCCTGTTCCTTTAAATGCAAATTATTCAATAGATAATTCGTAAAACACATTGATCAACGTCCACACAACCTATTTTCTTGCTACAGGTGCAACGAATATATTTCGAAGAAAGTACGCGAGATTTAAAAAAAAAAAAAGCACCACGTGACTAGAGGTTGCGCGCAGCGATATAAGCTCTTTTGTGCGTGCTACGAATGAACTATCCATAATGCAGCGAAACAGACTGTACTGAAGAGACCACAAGAGAAAATAAATGCTGGCTAAAGCTCACATCCTTTCGGCCCGTTCATGCCTGCAGCCTGCGTTTATCATCGATGCTTCTTCGTTCGTAGAGGCGTATAGAGTGGCAATATATCATTGCGCGACCGCGCATAGTCATGCGGGATTTTTTTAAACGGCGTGCGCTTTCTCAGAAGCCTCAAAAACAGTAAAATCACGGCACAAGTTAACATCCAAATAGGTTATGTGGACACTAATTAACGTCGTCTTCACTGAACATTTTGCGCTTACAGCAGGAGTTTAAATGTTCTACAATTAATTACTAGTAGTTAAGAACCCGAGGTCATTTTAACGAATAGTTTCAGATGGTCAAGATGACCATAGGAGGTTCCGTTCGCAGGTCTTTCTCTCGTTATTTTTTTTTTCAGAATAATTTCAGACTGCAGAAAGAATACCTGAAACTGGGTCGCAAAAATTCAAGAAATGATTTAAAATAGTTTAAACGTGCTAGTTTGCATTCTCTTTTATGTCTTCACGAGCTGACGAGGGCCTTGGTTATTTAACGCTCCCCAGGAATAGAGAAGCTCGCGCACCTGGGACGTGGGTTAAAATAATCTGCATGGTTGCCAGATGTACTCAGTTTATGCGCTATTGACCCTTGTATGATGCTAATCATTCGAACAGAAAATGATCTCAGAAGTAGTTAGAATATTTGGCGGCACATTGACCAGGTTTAGAATACAGGAAGTAAGTCGTGGGAATAGAATTGAACCGGTACATTTCTTAACGACCTAGAACGAGAGCTTAATGTGCAAGTTTACGTACTTGGTGAAAATCGATTCAGAGGACGCTGAACAGCAGATAGTAGTGGTTTCAAACAAATAGCAGCTACTTTTGCCTTCATCGGGCCTCTTTGATTCACTCTGATCGCCAATCTTCCGCCACTTTAGCGGTTAAGAGAATGCCGTCTTCTTCACGTTGCACTTAAAGAATTAGACATGGCATTTTTAGGGAAAGTAACAGTAATGCGAAGGGTCTCTACTTGACCAACGGTTATCTAACCCTACCGCGATGTCGGAACAGTTTTCTTGCCTGTGTAAGTTAATCGCAGTCACAGTCACGATAGCTGAAGGCTACAGAAGAAAGGCCATCTTGTTTACGCTATAGCGTGCCTCCGTCCTTGAGCACCAGCTGGCATGCCGAGCGAACGTCTTGTATTTCTAATGCACACTCGTGTAGCAGGCTCGTGCTTTATTTGCTAACGTTGTTCATGCCGTACGCCTGCAAATGAACTATCGAAGTACCTAGCAGCGCTTGGTAGCTCCTGCTGTTCATAGTCTATATTATGCTCTAGATAACCCCGTCCTGCTAAACTATAGATACTATAGAAACTATACCGCAGCACACCCCGTCATACTTCGTAGCCGTAACGCGTTACCCTGCACACAATGGACGAATAATCTCCACGTAATATTCACTTTCTATAACGCATTATATATCCAGGCTTTGACAACTTGTTGTCTTTGACAACCTATGTCTAACCCATATTGTACCCATATTGTACCCGCCAGACATGGGTACATACCCATGTCTAACCCATATTCTAACCCATATTGTACCCGCCAACATGACTGAAGCGGGAATGATTTGTTAAATGGAAATTTTTGCAAGATACAGACGCAGCGAGGGGCAGCTTTAGTCAGGTGCGCATTTCCCTTCGTTTAGCCCACCAACTAGCGTTACATCCGGCAGAGGTCACACTAGATATAGCAGCGTAGATACATCTACCAGAGACGTCCAAACAAAATTTGTACACCTATAAGTTGGTCAAGTAGCTGGCAAGCACGAAGCCACTTTTCCCCGCGAAGTCTTCTTTAAGATTAACTTGACGTGTGTTGGCCATTACTTCTTCATATACGCGTCGTGTACAGCGACTCGCCAAGCGGATTTGGCGCGACGATATGAAAATCATTTTATTGGAATTCGCAGCTCGATTAGCGCTGGCGTAAAGTTTAAACTGCTCGTTTAGAGAGCACGAAAGCGGCTTGAGGCGCATAAGGCATGCAATTATTATTATTATTATTATTATTATTATTATTATTATTGCATGCGAAAATTGAGTTCGCGTCCAACGCCTCAAGCGCCAGCAGCCATGTGCAATACAATCTGAGCTGAGCCGCTCGGAGGCTCAGGAGCGGATGCCCACGTCGTGCTGATCGGCGATTGAATCGACTGAAGCGTCGTTGGCGTCATCTATTCGCGGATCGCGAAACAAGCAAGTCGAGGAGCGGACCCCGAGATTCTGACGGGGTCCAGAGCATGGCCCAGAGAAGCAAAAGCAGCGCCACCGTAGCCTCCGTTACCGGGCCTCGCTGCCCATCTCGCCGGCCTTTCCGCGGTGACGGAGCGGCGCTCTAGCCTCCGTGGACTGCCTGCGGCATCTAGCGGCGCGTGATACAAATGGAGGAACAGCCTTCGGCACCTGGAAGGCGCGAGCGTCAAAATAGCGAAGGTGCGCGCGTGTAATATTTTCGCCATCGGGTGTGCTGAGGACGGCTCGCAAAACCAATCAATGACGGAAATTTGAGTCATTCTAACAGCCCAAGAGTACGCGCCATGTCCAGAGTAGATTCAATTATATACTTGGGTCTGTTAAATATGAGCCTGCGCACAGGAATGAGGTGTCCATTCTTCATATTTGCAAATATGTGCTGCTCGCCGCAAAGCTATATCACACACACACACACACACACACACACACACACACACACACACACACACACACCTTGCTTTCTGTATATATGATAGAAAGACTTGCAACCACAGGCAAGAAGCAGCCACTGGGAAAGTTGGTGCATCACAGGAGCTCTAAAAAAGCTTACTATTCTTTCAGTAATATGCAAAGAGCTGTGAGCGCATCTACTCGCTTGAGCCGTGGCCCCAAACGGAAGCTGGCCTTCGAACGTCGTACAGCTAGCTCTAGTAATTATGCATTAATGAATACAGTTACGCTACACCGGTCTAGTGCAGAATAGCCGGATTTTAATGCAAAAGAAAGGGGGTGGGGAGGGAGGACCGCCTGATATATATATATATATATATATATATATATATATATATATATATATATATATATATATATATATATATATATATATATATATATATATATATCGAACAGTTCTTCCTGGTTATCGGGATATATTCACGATCAGAAAGTCACAGTGACAAACATATTTAGGATTTTATTCTGACGTTTCGGCTGGAGACCAGCCTTTGAAAAAGGCTGGTCTCCAGCCGAGACGTCAGAATCAATCCTAATATATATATATATATATATATATATATATATATATATATATATATATAAAGCTCGGATTTTGGGGGGGTTAAGGACCCTGCTGCTCGACTACGAGAATTGTCTAGAAGATCCGTGCGTACTTACATAATACGGTTTCTAGGAGAGAAATAAGCCATAGACAAAGCATTTAAGAATTTAAGAGGCGTTTTGGTTGTGTGACTAGTCAGTGTCGTGTGCACCGCGCCTCCAATTTCTGGGCTATAGAGACGAGCCTATTAAACGGACGCGGCACTTTCAAGGTCATGTGCACAGTCTGCAGTGGATCGTAACCGTTACTGAACAACTGCAACCAAACATCCGAAATTCGCCGCAAAGACGGTCCCAGTGAAGCATATGGAACGGTACACGACTATTAATATACGGATGCTCGTTTGTGAAAGTATAGATATTAATGTGCGTACTATTTTTCGTTCTTCCTTTATTCGTGCTGCATTTCAGCGGGAGTTTCGTTTTTACTATTTTACGCTAGCTTACCCCTTTAGAAGCTGTGTAATATTACTTGAGAGCAATAGATAGCAATAGATAACATTGGAGCGTTGTGTCGATCGAGCTGGTATTTACACACCCCCCCCCCCCCCCCCCCCCAAAAAAAAAAAAGAAAAACGACTGTCCACACAACCAACGACTTTGTATCTCTCTCTCCCCCCGCCCCGCGCGCGCACTGGTTACACCATGTGTAACACACGTGACTGGCAATTAATGACATCGAAAGTGTTTAAAGACAACTTGGTTTATTGTGAAACTGCGTCAACAAGGCTACATTACTCATGTAAAGTTAGCCCATTCACAGATGAATTCATTTAACTTTTCTTTGTGGATTTCCATCGAAATGTTGTCAAGGTGTTCTTTTCTTTTTCATCACTCGTTCCAAGCAGTGTTCGCGTCGTAATAGGCCTGAGCCTGCGAGCACGGCAGGGCCTCCTCCGGGATGCGGCACTCGAACTGCTCTTGGTCGAAAAATGTGCCGTCGTCGCAGCGAAACGAGTGCTTCTCGAACAGCCGCCGACCGTCGTGGCCGGCTCTCACTGTGCACACGTGAAAGTACTCGCAGTCGAGTTCCACGTCGGCGTAGTAGCCGTACTGACGACCCTCGCAGCTGAAGTTCGAAGGAGGCGCTTCGAGGACGCTCTGGCCGTTTGACGCCGTCACGGCGTGCTTCGCCATGATGTGCCTCACTCCAAGTCCAGCCATGACCACTTCGGAGGAAAGAAGCTGTTTGCGTTTTTTTTTTTTAACAGCCAAACATGACGTTGCCGAGGAGAGAAGAAAAGAAAAGAAAATGAATGACATTACTAAAGGCGCACGAGTGGGCAAGATGATTACTCGTAATGTAATTTTACGTCTTACACAGATAACAAGATTGGTGCACATGAGCACACGTGCTTACGTTTGTTCATTATGCGTACTGCCTTTGTTTTCGCTGTGAACTGCCATATATACTCCACTGGAGGTTAAGTGTTAACACCGCGAAGCAGCATGGGCCAAAGAACAGCAACGAAGACAACAGAACTTCCAACTCGCCCAAATAACTTGATTGCATCAACTCGCTCACTTAATTGTATCACAAACTCGCAAAGGAATTGCTCTCCATTATGAAAGGTACCAAGCAAGTGAAACAGATGAGAGCTATCAGGGTGTCGAACCAAAAATCGTACCCAAACCGAAACAGTGGCCGGAACTGAACCCGAACCGATATTCTCGCAACGTGCTTGAACTCGAACCGAAGCTGAACCGAAAAAAAAAATCGGTTATCGGTTCGGAACAAAGCGGTTCAAATATGTTACGGCGCCGCGACCTGCCAGCAGCGCCTCGTAGCTACGATTGATTCCAGCCTCCCTGTCTGTTGGCCTTTATCTGTTTAGTTGACTCATTTTCTTCTTAGGATTGTCCCTTCTTTTCCCGCTGCACTGGTCTATAATGGTTCTTGAATGCGGACCTGAAAGACAAGAGGCGAGTGCAAACTCGGCCACGGTGTAGCATTTCGAATGGAGGCGAATTGCTAAAGGTCAAGTACACTTAGCAATGCCAGTGCACCCTAAATAACCCAAGGTGGTCAGAACTTCTGGAGCACGCAATACGGCATGGGTCGCCTTTCCACTCTTGCATCCCCCCTCCCCCTAGTTATGGCGTATAAATGCCTTTTTTATCACTAATTTCAACATGAGTCTCCGTATGCAATCGTGTTGTGGTGCACACGTATCAACTTATGTAGGGTGTTTGCGTTGTGCCCAGCAGACTGCAAAACGTTTAATTAGATTTCGCTGTATTCGATATTGAACGATTATATTTTTCTCCAACACTGTTTTCTGACGCAGATCGAAAATTTAGCCCTTCGAACAGCCACACAAATTCACTCTTTCACTCGATTCCTTTATAACTAGCAAGAAAAAGAGGCGTACAAGAGAGAGAGAGATCAAGGATGAATGTGTCGGACGTCCGCAAAGGATTGCCATGTAACGCAGTGCTCAAACGTGGCCCGTATTTCTCAGTATGCCTGCTCTTAGCTATTTCAACTGAGTTTCGCTTATTTATGTGAAAACATCGCTAGCTGTTTCCGATGTGCTAGCGGTATCTTCCACCGTGTCTAAAGAAAGTTTCGTATGTGTGTGCGATGCAGCATAGTGTCGGAAACGACGATGGAATTAAATGGAAAATTGCAAAATGTTAGTTCTGTATAGGGACATGTCCTAGAGGCTTCAAGTACGTGAGTGGTCCTTGCCATTGTCTGGCAGGCTTAAATTTCTAGTGATATACGATACTGCCCGAAATATTTCGTGATGTACAACTCTAGTTGGACGTTCTTTTCTTCTTTTTTTTCTGTTGGTGTGTGTAAATTCCTCTTGAACTTCCGAACGCCTGCACTTGGTCAGTACTGCTTGTAGTGTTTAAGGCTATACAGCATAAACAGCACTGTGAAAGTTAAATTTAAAGTTTACAGCGCCTATCCGGTTCAGTGTTGCGAACCGGTTCAACGCTTTATTTCTTCGAACCGGAACCGAACCGGAGCGAAATGGTGCTCGCTGAACCCGAACCTGAACCCGTATTTCTCGCGGTTCGACACCCTGGACAGCTTCATTCCGTTTTTCTACATAACAAGAAAGAAAGAAAGAAAGAAAGAAAGAAAGAAAGAAAGAAAGAAAGAAAGAAAGACTTGAGCGGCAGCTTTCCTGCCGTATTTGCCCGTGATCCCTCCTCGCTTTCTTCTTACAAGCGCCTGCCTTCTGACAGACATCACTAGGTCGACAAGAGGAGTAATGAAAGAGATATGAGAATACAATATTAGGTTCACCTTGTTTCCAAATGGACTTCGGTACACGGAGTCTTGCGGCATGTAGGGCAAGCGGCGCACGCCTCGACGGGAATAGTTGACCACTCGCGACGGCTTGCTACTGGCCTTGATGCTCGCGTAGTTGGAAACGTTGTTGTACTTCTCTGACAACTCGCAAGGTGTCGCCAGGTCGGGATAGATGCAACTCAAAGTGCGTTGGTCGAACACGGTGGGAACGGGGCAAGGCACCCTGACGGCGGTCGGAACGCCTGAGACGTCAACGCACACGAAGTACGACCTGCAGAATGTTACCCACGCAAGATACTTATGCTTAAGGCGCCTTGAACATTAAGAATGAATTATGGAGGTGAACGTGCTAAGGACACAGCATGATTATAAGGCCGGAATACTTTTGAGAAATAGGGGTCGCTAGAAGTGCCCCTAAATATAATTGCGCGAGTTTTTCTTGTATTTTACCTCCACCGAAACTCCGCTGCCGTGGCAGTCAGTCGAACCACGCATGCGTGCTCGCAATTAGCAGCAAAACACAGCAGCTGCTAAGCGATTATGACAGCACTGAGAGCGTTTGACATTTAATTACATAAGTGTTTCATTTCTTTAAAATGTTCCTAACCAAGCTGGCCTTTTTTTTTTTTTTTCAAGTTCTGATCTAAAATCATTCTAGAAATGAGGAAGTACTCAACTATCAAACAATATTTTCGTCAGGAACATTCAGGAGCGGAGTCTGTTTTAGTAATACGAGCTCTGCTCGTCCAAAATAGTTCGGGGACGCTTTGGCTGGGACCACTTGTACGCGTCCAAAACGCCTGAGTAGTTAATGTAGTACGTCTCACGGCGGATGAAAAAACGTCGCGAAAGTTCTACAAGCAAACTTCTACAACCTGTGCCCAAAGACGCCCAGCATTTTGTTTTCCTCACCTGAGATTAACTTTAGCGCCTCCCCATGCTTCATTAAAAGCAACGAGTAACGTCGCAGGGCGGAGCTCCGAATGATTTTCGAAGCACCGCGCATTTAAGAGTAGCTCGCAAAACCTACATGGTTAGCATCTATATGCATTCTGAGGCCTTCGAAATGCGCTCTGGCATCAGCAGCACATTAGGTCGCACTTAATCGAATACGCTGTCAAAACGCGAAGAACTCCTGGCAAGAGAGTTCCACTGCCAAATGTAACAAGATACAAAGCACACGCGATGCTCCTGTCCCTGACGAAAGCATCGGCTTGAAAGTGCCTTTAAATGCCACCAGCGTTAACGCACTATCGCATGCGACCGTTGTCTACAACCCCACCTTATAGCTACAGAGCCATCGCTCTGGATGACAAAAACGAAGGCAAGACTCTTAAAGCTCGGTATTTGTCATATTGCGCATCACTAGCTATTGGCTACTGCACGGCACAGAAGATGTCAGAAAGGCAGTACTCGTACTTGCATCCCGACCACAGGTCAGCATACACTCCCGGCGTAATCCCCTCGCAGCTGAAGGGTCCTTCGGTAGCCCAAGACGCCAGCACCGAAGTCCTGAGGGTGAACGCCTCGTTGACTGCGTAGTGTCGCTCGGCCTGTTCGCAGGCCTCCGGCGAGGACGCGTCGGGTGGCACGCAGGCAAAACGTAGCTGGTCAAAAACCCAGTCCCCCGGACAGTAGTAACTGTATATGCACGACATCGCTTTGCCGCCAGTCGGCTGCGGGTTGCACACGTGGAATGCACGGCACTCGTGCGCAGGGTCTGCGTAGAAGCCGTACGGTCGTCCCTCACACGAGAAGGGCTTATGGACGCGGCCCTCGACGGCGTCCTGCTCGCCGCCGCCGACCCCGCTGCACGGCAGGAAGCAGACGAGAAGCGCCAGCGCTAACCATGTCGCCGGGGGAGGAACGGTACGGCGCGCAGGGAGCACACTGTTGCAGGCGCGAAAGCCAGCCATGTATCGCACTCGCGAAACATAGATAGGAAACAAGGCATGCTGATCGCCTGACGACACCCCGCTCTGTCATTTTTTTTTATTCGTGAGTGTGCACATCGTGCGCATGCGCATATCATGTATGCTTGTTTTGGGAGAGAGAGAAAGCAGAGGGAAAGGCGCCTTCATTTAAGAGCGAAAATGCAACTCCACGTGCTCGGCTGCTGACCGCGGGATCGATTCAGGCCGCGTCGATGGCATTTTTATGAACGCAAAAAAGCTGCAGATAACGAGTAGTCAGTAACTTGCTTTAAAGAAACTCACGTGGCCGAAATTTCTACGGTCCTCCACTACAATGTGGTCTTAGAACGTAAGCCTTAATCATTATCAAACGGGAACAGCACGCAAGCTTGAACGAACGATAGGAAGGGGAACAAGCAGCGCTTAGTGGTGACTGTATTTCTTTTTTATAAAGGAACGGAAATATATAGTCCACAATCGGTGTCACACCACCGTGCATGACGAAGGAGAATTACACAAACGTCACGTCACAAATGTGAATATTTTAACAAAGACCATTAATGTCAGTATACCCAACCGCTGTTTGCATCTTTGCCTGAAACATGCACGTCGAGTTTTCTGTTACTTTTCTTTCTTGACATTTCGTGGTCTTTAGCGACGTTGTGTTCAGAGATGGTGTTACCAGAGTTGAATCAGTTAGGAGTCTATTATATGTGCCAAATAAGTAGCGAAGTCTCTCTATTAAGACTTATCAAAAGAAATCACAAAATCGGTTTCTTTCGTGCTAATGCTATAGGGGGCATCCCTTATAATTGTTATCTTTCGGGGTTCATTCCTGTTTTTCGCTATCAACAATCGATGTCGTGTCGAGGAACAACAGCTGCCCTCTCAAGGTATGTGACCGCATGACAACCGCGACTCGCACCCAGCATGACACGCCGATGCCATTGATAATCAAATGAAAAACAAGTAGCACGCTCAAAGGACAAGTGGTCGAAAGGATTTGACCTCCCCTTTTAAAGGCACCTGACTTTCTTTTTTTCTTTTTTTGCTTGGTTTCGGGGGTTTACGACCGAAACACACGACATGATTATGAGAGACGCTGTAGTGGAAGGCACCGGAAACTTCGACCACCTGGGGTTCTTTAACGTGCACTGATGTCGAGCAGTATATCACAGGCCTCAACGTTTCGCCTCCATCAAAATGCAGCAGCCGCAGCCGGGATTTCATCTCGTCACCTTAGGATCAGCAGCTGAGTGCCATAGACACTAGACAACCGTGGCGAGGACAAAGTTATTTATTTATAAAACACTGCAGGTGAATGAGCGTCCAGGCAGGAGGGGTGCAGAAAGCTTACAAAAAAATAAATAAAAAGCAATTTGCAGGCATCAGAATGAACTCATATAACTCAGCTGCGAAAATTAGCAGATCATAAAATAACAAAGTGAGTTGATTCAACTGATTTTAAAGATGACAACGGTAGGCGCGTTCCATTCGTCAATAGTGACAGGCATAGAGTTCATATACTATATTAACTCTATGGTGACAGGTAATGAGGAAAATTTGAAGGCGTTAGTCCTTGTTCGGTAGGGCCTTAAAGATTCATGGTGATGATGTCTGGTTGATCGCGTGGTTAGTGGGTGTACATAAGGATTTAGGAGAAAGAAAAGTTTCACCCTTGAAATTTTCCGCTGTAGTTGAAGTTTGAAGTTTATTGTACACATAGTGACGAGACGAAAATATTAATCATTGTACAAACTATAGGATGCCTTGGTCCGAAGACTGCAAGGGGACCCACGATGAATGCATAGTTTAAAAAGTGCAAGGGCAAATGGCAAGAAATAGTTACAAAAATCAATGATAGTAGAACCAACTGCAACAAAAGCTAAACCATAGGCATCAATAAATGCACCAAAAAAGTGATAATACAATAACTACGAAATTTACACATTAACACGCCACATATTCAAAATACAATCGTATGAAAGGATGATTATGAAACAAAGAACACTTTCAGAGATTTCTTGAAAGTATTAGAAGACTTCAGATCAGGCGGCAATAAATTCCCTAATGAGATCGCTGTAAATGACAAGGTTTTTATTCGATAACTGGTGCGAACACGTGGTAATAACTCACATCCTAGAGAGGCAAAATCTGCACAGTTAGTGTTTTTTAATAAGTCATGGTCGATAAGGTCGAACGGTGGCTGACGATTTGGTGTTTTGGGAAAAACAACAGGCAACAGGCACGTGTTGGCACCAATATAACTTGCTAATACATAAAATATTGTATTGTCTGAGTTGCGTGAGAGCATGGGAAAGGCGAGAGCTGAAAGTGATGATACGAGTTGCTTGCCTTTGGATGTGTTGCATTAAGGAAATGTAGGACTGGTATGCAGAGTCTGTACACCATGGTCGTGCGTAAGGGTTGTTGGTGAGTCGGTTGCACAGTACTTAGAAAATGTACAAATCTAATTGCTTTCCGCAGAACTATTTGAACTGCATCAATATTGCGTTTACCCTGGGGATCCCAGACGGGGCGTGGACTTTATTTTTCTGAGGGCGCTAGTTTCAGTTTATGTCGCAGGATACAGAGTATGCGCAATAAATCAGCGCATCTATTAGATATATTAGAATTTCAGCTAAGGTTGTTCTTTGTCAAAGAGCTTCCATTTGCCCGCATACTTCTTAGCGTTTCGCGGAGTTTGCAGCCAGCCACCGGCAACGTTGCGGAACCTGGCGGCGCGTGCTCGCGTCACCGGTGCACCGAGTTTTCGAGGCCATATGTCGCCACCGAGGTCTCGCAATAACTGGTCGCCAGTTCATCGCAGCGACTGCTGTGGGAGGCGCAGCCTCCGCTATCGTGCACGCCGCAGCAAAGCGAGTTGAGGAGGAACAGCAGTGGTAAGGAGGTAGCTACAGAAATAAGCCTTAAGCTGCCCTGCTGCGAAGCGCTTTGCTTAATTATTAGTGCGAATGATCTGATGATGACGTAGCTCAATTAAGGACACAACGTCCAAACACCGTTTCACTGCAGGGACCCCTTTAAGTCTCGTGGATACCGTATTCATGCTATTCATAACATGCTTATTGGTTTTTCTATTGTCACGAGACATTTTTCGTACCATTCACGGCGACGCCGTGTTTTCGACGAGATCATCGCGAACTGTTTTCTTGTCGCCTCCGCACGAGATACATCAGGCGACATGCGAAAGAGGAGGCTCCGACGCGAAGCAACTGCCACTTTAATTGAGAACTTTCCCTCACCTTCGCACGTGCTGAACTCACGTGACGCGCGCAGGGACTTTGGGAAGTGCCGACAAAACCCATTTAAGGAATTGACCTCGGACTGTCGTTAGCAGACAGCCGTCAGTGAGATGTCATGATGCACTGAAAAAAGAAAGATTAGTCTGAACGACGCCGCTACGCGGACCAGATCGACAAGCAAGGTTCATGTTGAGCAGACGCTTCGAGTGGCCCTGGCGAATAGGACTCTGTTTTCTATTCTCTATTCTAAGGCTTGTATATTTAGTGTAAGGTGGTTCCGTGTGAAGTTGTAACAAATCTATGTGTTTTCAAGATCCGTGTTTGTGCACGTTTGTGTAACTGCCTGATCAGTGAGAATATATCTATCTTATTTTGATCACTCTTGGCTCTGATTCGATCTTCGAATGATTGCTGGCGTTTTTTTTAGTGCACCAAAGGGACCTAAAACATTAAGTCCAAGCTTTCGTCGTATCATTTTTGGGGAACTTATAGGTCGGTTCTTGGAATATTTCCCGGCGATTGCCTCGCTGTCTAATAGCTCGAGACAGGTGACATACAACATGAAAGATACATGCGGACAAAAATAAATGAAGTTCATATTTAGGCAAAAGGCATGGCACAAAGGACCTGTATAATTGGCAGCCCCATTTATTTATTCATTTATTTACAAGGCTTCTGCTGGCTTCAAAATGAAGCCATAAGCAGGAGCGGGTAACATATGAATATAGCACACAGAACATTTTAACAGTACATTACGCACGCAAAATGCCGCGAGCACACAGTTTTGAACGCGAAAAAAGTGTCCGAAATGTGACAGTGCATACATGTAATTGCACATAGCATAATCCATATATAAATACGTATTAACATCACATGCGTACTAACATGGCGTACAAATTTGGCGGGAAAACATGCTATAGGTTCCTCAGCTCCGCTAAGAATGAGGTCATTGTCGCCGCATCCACAACCTTACCAGGGAGGCGATTCCACTCGCATACAGTTCGTGTGACAAAACTACAAATCTCAGAAGAAGGCAGTGGAAGGGAGTCGTGAAAAATATTAAAATCCAAAAAGTAAACATTCTCATGATTGTGTATTCTGTGGACGATGGAGTTTTGACAGTAGCCCCGCGGGCAGGTGTACTGAAATGTCTGTGGTCCCTAGCTATCTTGCACGCATTTGAAATCAATACAGCGAACTAATTCAAGGCAGGTTGTAATACAATGAACAAGTTTTCAAAAACGGTAGATCAGCCCGATTTGGGCGGCAGTGAAGTGATGGCAATGGAAATAATTCCACGTCAGCGAAACCATCCTAGCCTCTCTTCATGCCGCCAGCAGACAAATCCGTAACTGCACCCCGAAGAACATGGCATAAGCTCCCACTTTTGCGGGATCGTTATGAATATCTAGTATTAGACAGTGTAAAATGCTAGGAAAAACTAAACACTAGAAACAACTCTAGAAAAACTCTACAATTGGCCCAGTCACCTGTTCTCGTAATGGAAACCGTACGTTAGACGTGCATGATGGCACTGAGGCTTGCATTGAAGATAAGTACACTCATGCGCTAAAACAAACTCCTATGTTGGCGCCGGCAGAGCATGCGTGCAACGCTCCGTTGTAGCTTAGTGGCTACGGTGTTGGACTGCATGCTAAGCTCAAGGAAACGGGTTTGATTCTCCGTCGCGTCAGCCGCATTACAATAAAAGCGAAATTCACGGGAACCCGCGTGAGTGTACTATTGAGTGTGCCTGTTTAAGACATAACAAAAGGAAATCTGATGCTTCCCGAAACAATAAAACACAAAGCAATTAAAAACGGAAGCAGCTAGAAATATTTTTTTTTTACAAAAGAAAAAGAAATGTCAAAACGAATGATCCGCCGAACTTTTCGTTTAACCTCACTGTCAGATATTTGTCGCATCGTGGCTCACACTGATTTAACTACGCTTGCCACAATATATTACGTTTGAGCTTGAGTGATTTGGTCGGCGCTTTGGAGAGCGTTTCACAAATATTCCTTCCACATGTCGCAGGCAGCAGATGCGAAGTGTTCGGCGACGGTGTAATTCCCGCCCTCAAGCCACATAAAGTCCGGGTGCTCGGGAGTGAACTTGGGCAATTCCATGCCGTCAGGAAGGGCAGGTTTCCTGCGAATTGGACAGGAAATAAATGAAAATTATTACCGGCCTTGGGTGCATCTATTCCGTTTAGAAACAAGCGCCGACATCTACCTTGCCTCTCACAAGCTGTAGTCAGTGATGTCTAAGAAAAAATTAATTAATTGATTGCTTGATTGATTGATTGATTGATTGATTGATTAATCAATTAACGAACTACTGCTGCCTATGAGGGTCCAGGTAGGAGGGGTGCACAGACTACAAGAAACATTCATTACAATTATATATCAGAAAAAAAAAACATCTACCAAGTGCGAAAATTAGTAGACCATAAATAAACAAGATCAGTTGGTTCAATTGAATTAATCAGCGACACCAAGGTTAACAGCGGATATCTCGAGTTAGTGGCGCATCACTTCGGAAGGGAAGATGGGTTTCGACTTTGAAATATTCCTGAGTGATGATCAGGTAAAGGGACAGTTTGCTTTGATTAAAGTGTATTCAAGACGACTTCATCGTGGATAATTCGGATGATGGTGCTGCGATGGTGCGAGTCACCTCCACTATATGGTATTTAATACCAAAGAATGCTTATCGCACATACAGGGTAGGGACGCCTTGTTTTGAACGTTCTGAATCCTATCTGGAGATTTAGCTATCGAAACATGCACCATGCGTTTCCACCACATACGGTATAGCCTTTTCTTTTATCCGAAGAGCGTTTGCGCTGGGCGACTTCAACAAGCTGCCAACAAGAATAGAATCTTTAACAGCGCAGCATCGCTTCTTTATATGAGAACTAAAGTGGAAAACGATTTTACTCGTGTTACTAATTTACCTTTGCACGACACTAGAAACCTCGTTCTTTCCAGGAAAGAATAGTTGGTAAGCTAGGAAAAAACAAACAGAAAATATTAGGAGAGTGCGACTATCGTATTTTTTGAACAGGAATCGAATACTGTTGTCTAGCTACGAATATCGAGCTGAATATCGAATGTCAAAACACACGTGCCCCTTTAAAAAGTGTAATTCATTTTAACACATCACTACGTTTAGAAAGCACACAAATTGACTGAAAATACAAATTACATTGCTATCATGAACACAATGAATATGCTATCTAGTCCTGTTGAAACTACTAAAAATATATCACAGCATCACGCAAGCAATCAGAAGCACGAAAGACCGTAATGAAGAAACACTAGTTATTACGCATGGGCAACCGTTGAAAATTGCAAGGCATTCCCAAGAGATCCTGCACTAGGGTGCAGCTACGGGTGGAAGAGCAGCACGTTTCGATTTACACTTAAAAGCACGCAGTACACAACCATGAACCTACGTGCTCGAAAGCGCCAACAGCATTGTAAAGCGCGTAGTTGAAGATGCTTATCTCGATGGCTGCGACAAATCATGGCGGCGAAGTCACGCGTACTAATGGCGCGCACGTAGTTGGCCCCTATCACATACGCGTGCGCCGTCGATGCTTGCTCCACAAAGCATAGCCGGTCTCAGCACGTTGCGAAACTCGAAAAGAATCAGTTATTCATGCCAAGATGAGAGGAGCGCATGTCAAATCTGCCAGAATATTCGAAAAGTTCGAATACGTCGTTTTCGAATCGAACACGCGTGTTGAAAATTTAATCTCGGAGAATACTCGAAACATTGGAACAGTCGTACACCTCTGACAAATGCAGTTGGTGACGCCGCTGTAAGGTTCTCTCAATAATACACTTGACGTCAAAGATGTAGAGGGCTTCTGCTTAGGTCTCCTGTACTACTGATCGATAAAAAACTGTATACATTATTATCTAGGAAACCGGTTGCTTTACAAAAGCGTTCGTAATAAGGCTATTTGTCGCATCGCTTCGGAACGAAGTATACTTCGTTCCTAAGCGGTCTGTGGTCTGTTATCGTATACGATAATAGACCACAGGCACAAGAGCAAAATTTGTATCAACTAGCTCAAACGGGTACCCTTCTAAGTTGATACAACGTGCTTCAGAAAAGGTATTATTGAATCAACGCAGTCGGAATACGAGCAAAAAATGCGAGTATAGCTTGTGACGTTACGAGCTCTATGTTCCAGCAAGGAAAAAAGGTGAAACCTTGACCTTTAATTTCCTCCTGCGGTATCGAGCGCAGTATGGCTGAGTTAAGCAAAATAAAGCTTCAAAAGAGAACAGTTGCACAATCCAAACCACTCTACAGTCACATTTCAGTGTCGCTTTGAGTTCGGGCACCTAAGACCCTTCTCTTTTCATTACCGGTAGTAAGCAACCATTTTTACGGCTGGTTTCTTATTGCTGAGATTTATGTATATGGCTAGCTTCTTTATTCGTTCCAGAAAGCCGGAAGAAATGCAACGCACAAACATACCCTGATCGAGCGAATGACGCCAGTATCTTCATAGCGTCTGCGCTGAATTTCCTGTCCGTTTCCGTATAATTATCCTGGTTCAAGAATGGAATACCAAACACAAACGGCACCTCTTCAAGATGCGTCGCACCAAACCATTTCGGCAGCCGAGATTTTTCGGAACGGTGCCCGAAAACGACCGCATATACATTGTTGCCCTTGGAGGAATACTTTTCAGCAAACAGTCTTGCGGGGCAGTAGAAGAGCCAGTTACCCAGAACGCGTGCAACCACGTTCCTCAATTCATCGTTGTTTTCTACGTAGGCGTTGTCTACGTAGTTCATGGCAGTGGTGCCCGGTCTCTTCCTAATGAAGATGCGTAGGAGTACTTTCAGGGAGTCCTTCAGCCTTTCCAATTCATAAGAACTCAGGTCGTCGTCAAGAACGCCTTTGTCCGGATGAATGTTGAATACGAAAGCTCCCTCATTAGCCGTGACACTGACCATAGCGTCGTAGTTCTCAAAGTATCCTTCTTTCATAGCAAACGAAGGTCGGCATGGTATGAACTCGTTCTCGTATGTGGGTCGCATGATCGCCATTTTCACTGCACAGAGGTCATGCGCCGTCCGCTCTCGGAGGCAATGCAGCAGTTCGCCAGGATCGCTCGCCCTTTCGTACGGGCCGCAGCCGACGGCCTCCGAGATGGTGTTCAGGCCCGCGATGCTCTCGGACGCTGAATACACAGAGGAGTCGCTACTCATCGTACCGCTCATCAAGAAGACCCTGTGGAAAAGTCCTCGACTGTGCGGCGACAAAATGTGTCCGTGAACCATCATGGAACCGGAGCTCTCGCCGAAGACCGTGACGCTTCCTGGGTCTCCACCGAACGCCATTATATTTCGCTGCACCCACTGCAGGGCTGTCTGCTGGTCCCACAGCGCCACGTTGCCGGGAGTTGTTGCGTGATTTAGGTCCAGGAATCCCAGTACAGACAAGCGGAAGTTGCAGGAGACCACCACGACGTCGTTGAGCGCTGCCAAGGCGGAGCCATTATACCTAGCCTCGTAAGCTGAGCCCACTTGAAACATGCCGCCATGGAACCAGACTAAGACGGGGAACTTCTGTACCGTTGAGGCCAAGGGAGTCCAAACGTTCAGGTAGAGGCAGTCTTCGGAAAGCGCTGTCGGTATGTTGAAAACTTCCGGAAACGGGGGCTGGACGCAGGAGTCCCTGGCGCGCGTTGCATCGTATAGTCCGAGCCATGGTTCTGAAGCTTGCGGCTTGTTGAAGCGTAAATTTCCTACAGGTGGCTTAGCGTACGGGATGCCCAGGAACACTTGGATTTCCTTGTCGAGTACTTTCGCAGTAAAGCCTTGGAGGGGACCCTCTTTGGTGGAGACGGTCACACCGCTCGTGCAGCCGGCCATAGAGAGAACGAAAGGCACCATGGACAATATCATTGCGACCCGATGGTTCCGGAGGATGCGTTTCCTGTAAGAATTTAACAAAGACGAAACGTTGCACGCTGCGAAGTTCCCGTAAGGAAGACAACTAGCACAACAAACATGAATTTCGTTCTATACATTTACTACTAACGTGTGCGAATAATACAACGGGCCACAGAGCACTAAATCTGCGAACATGCGCCAGTAGAAAATGCCTTAAACGCGAACCTTTCCGAAAGTCGTATACCTTTGTTCCAAAGAACCGCAGGTCTGTGCTGCTGCGCTGACAACCTAAGCTATTACCAAACGTTATGCTAAAGCGAGGGAGTGGGAGAATGATAATGTTAGCTGCTAGCGTATCTAGCTATGGAAGACAAGACACGAATTTCCCTGCTCCAGACTCAAATGCATTGATGCACTGTGTCACTCCTCAAGCCTGCCTATAGTCACAAAAGCAAAGGCTAAGTAATATGCAATACACACCGATACCAGCACTTCCATGAGAGAGAAAAACAAACTTCGCATCTGAACGTGGTCGCGACTAAGAGGGACGTGGACCACGAACCGTTATGTGCCAAACTCTTTGTTGGGCGAACCAGCTAGTGCCCGGAGAAGAAAGCAGTCACCACTGGACAACGATAGCGACAAGTACAACTGTCATTCGTCGATAAAAAACTGATCAGGGCCGAAATTCGTCGGCTAATACATGCGTCATGGCGCATTCAAGCCTTATAGCTGATTCTGGCTCAATATCCGGAACCTACCCAAACATACCCGTCTTTCACGCAAAGTTAATAGAACAATTGGCAACTTTCGCTAAGCTCATGCAAGTTAGTGCGGCCTGCACCGACTGATAATAGGTCTATCACGCATTGAAGAAAAATAGTCCCCATACAAGAAAAGCAAACACGTATACGTGTGTCACAATTAATATAAGGACTAATTTATCGGGTTTTGCGCCCCAAAAACCACGATAAGGTTTTTAGACGCCGCCGCAGTGGATGGCTCAGGTAATTTCGGCCGCCTCGAGTTCGTTAATGTAGAGTGACGTCGCGCAGTACACGGGCTTGTTCTTATTTCGACTCCGTCGAAATGCAGTCGCCGTAGCCGGGATTCGATCCTGCGAACTTCGGATCAGCAATCGAATTCCACAGCCCCTATACCACTGCGGCGGTTGACAATGAATCAATGATGTTAAAAAGAAAGGCGCGGTAACTTCAAAAGGACGGCCCTTTAGCTCGATAAAACGAGCAGAACTCTTACACATGGAATGCTTATGAAGAAAGTCATATACTTTGAACTCGGTATTTACAACAAAGACATTACAAACCGAGTCACTGTAGCCCACGCATCTTCTTAGCACGAAACGAGTCGCAACTCACAGATAGGCAAATGTGTCGTTGTTCTTTGCAAAGGAGTGCTAGTTTCATTTCATGTACAAGCAGAAGCGGAGGCGGGTTTTGTACTGCATCGCGATTCGTCGCTGAGGAGCTGTGTCAGACGATCGACGTCATTTGGGCGGAAGCACATTTGTTTCAGTCGTGTGCTCTCGGTTATACGCTGCGAAGAAGAAAAAATTAGGACAGCTGGCACTAGTGTCGCATTGTTCGTTATTCAGTCCTCGGAAACCTTGATGCAACCCTCCCTAGGGGATTAGCCATAAACTGAAAGGAGATTGGCGCCGAACTGCGTTACTTGGCTGCTATCATAAAAGACAAAAAAAGATGTCAGGGCCATAAGGCAAGTTCAGTAATCAAACAGAGGTTAAAAGAATGGCTTCCCGCAAAGGCTGACAGCAGAAAAAATGTAGTTGCTCCCTCTGTCACAGGAATTGTCATAACACAAAAGCGAAATCTGTCTTCTCAAAGTTGTAGAATGCATAAGCGGCAATCTGACTAATCGAAGGGTGTGAGACGGGCTGCGTACTGCGGACATGTGAACACGTCACATGTAGGCATCAGCGGCACCTATCAGCAGCAAAGGGATTCTCCACAGTTGTACACACGCGAAGGTTCTCGAACAACTCACATTGCTCCGGAGGCACTGAATGGCACGGGCCAGAGCCCTGCGCAAATCGACCGTAAGCAAGGCGCGTCTGCAAACGGTGACACCTTGCAAGCGAAACCGAACGGATTGTCAGCGAATCGTTTTGTGAAAACACGGCCCACTGCAGCGAAAGGCGCATCATTTGCTTGTCGACGTCCGTCTTTGCGTTCCCGAAGCAGTGCGCGTCGAAACTCAACACACATGACCACACACGACAACTTTTGTAACGGCCGCGTTCGTACTTTGCCTCTGGAACGCGCCGTCACGACGCCGCCGCGCCCCTGACCTCCGCGGCGATCGACGCGTGAAGACCACTAACCCTGACAGCGAGCGCGCCTCCTTCGCTTCTTTCGTTCCTCGATGGCAGTGCCTCCGCAGCGAACCTAAGCTAACCAAGGGTGCACTGGAAGGGAGGCGCTGTTAATTTAAGATTATTTTGCGTGCTAAACATTACAGTTCACTATGGTAGACGCCTTTACTTTAAGCGGACGTCAGTTAGATGAAACTTGTAAAGTGCTATATAGCAAATATATAAGGCTCCTTTGTTCCCTGCATGACCAATGCTGCGGTGGTGTATCGGTAGGATATCCAGCTAATTTAATCGGATGTTGGGTAAACGTGAGTTCGAGCCGCAGCGGGTGATACTTTTTTCATTGTAAGGCTCTGTTCACTTTGTTTCAGACATCCACTTCCGTTACGGAAGTGCGTCACTCGATTGCATGTTGGACCCCGGCATAAGACTTTTGTGTCAAAAATGAAGAAAAAGTGGAGAAGGGAAAACTCCCTGCTGAAACGCTCCGTTCCATATTCCAATAATTAAACAAGCTTCTGTATGAAGTCCGTCCATATATTCCAGATATGTGCCGTATATCCGCCATGTATTTCCCTGCGAGTCTTACGGAAACACATGGAATTATTTGAACGGCCATAGGAAACGTTTCCGTAGGGTTGTGGGGATCAACATTAAAAAGAACTCAAACAAAAGCTGAACTGATCAACACTGAATTCTTTTAGTCTCACTAAGAAAGGCTAGCGAAACAGTGTGGCTGATAGGTACTTCTGCTTCACGCCCAGAGCACGCGTGGACTGAAGGCATGAGTCCAAGAAAAGAAGCTCGCGTAAACGCGCATGGCTTTAGGGGCGAAGCACCTTAGGGGCCGAGCTTGCGGCGTACACCC
Source organism: Hyalomma asiaticum (assembly GCA_013339685.2). Classification (NCBI taxonomy): domain Eukaryota; kingdom Metazoa; phylum Arthropoda; class Arachnida; order Ixodida; family Ixodidae; genus Hyalomma; species Hyalomma asiaticum. The sequence continues at coordinate 56,918,300 of CM023485.1, forward strand.
GGCGTAGCCACCTAATTACAGTCCTTCAGAAAAGAGCACTTTATGCACTAAAAAGTTCTTAGAAGACAAAAATATCCTCTGGAAATATTAACTTTGGCTTGATTCCAAATACCCAACGAATAATGTAACCCCTATGTATTCAACAGCGTTCTTTGTTGTTCTCACATGTTTCAGATTATGTCTGATGACTTGCGTTGTGTGTGTTTTGTTTCGCACAGACGTTCATATGAACTATTCCAATCGCATGTGCACACGCTTCCTATGTGAAAGGTATAGCGCCGACCTTTTTAGTGTTACAAATGTGTATGTCTTGTCAAACTTTTTTCTTGCTGTTTTTTTTTACTTTATTGGAATTTTGCTGGGATTGCTAAGCGAGGAGTAGCCGGTGCCATACTAAAGGCACCAACCTCTCCTATTCCCCACTTCGTCCGCCGCGGTGGTGTAGGGGTTATGGTACTCGGCTGCCACCCTAAAAACGCGGGTTCGATCCCGGCCGCGGCGGTCGCATTTCCGATGGAGGCGAAAATGCCAGAGGCCCGAGTACTGTGCGTTGTCAGTGCACGTTAAAGAACCCCAGGTGGGTATAAATCTCCGGAGCCCTCCACTACGGCCTTTCTCTCATCTCTGTATCTTTCTGTCTTAGCGTCCTTTCCTTAAATGAACCACAATCAATCAATCAGTCAATAAATCAATCACCACTTCAATAAAGAAAGCAGTTGCGCCCGTTATAGGGCGCAGCGTCTCGTAAGAGAGTGCGAACGGCGCACGTCGACTATGGATGTGCTCTTTGTGAAAGAGAACGAACAGCGCGCGTTGGCTATGGAAACGCTCTTTCTGCGATGAACGGGTCGATCCCGGCCGCGGCGGTCGCATTTTCGATGGAGGCGAAAATGCCAGAGACCCGTGTACTGTGCGTTGTCAGTGCACGTTAAAGAACTCCAGGTGATCTAAACTTCCGGAGCCCACCACTACGGTCTTTCTCTCCTCTTTGTCTCTTTCAGTCCCTTTCCCCTACCCCCACGGACGCTTAGCCTGCTCCCTACATGGGCTGCAGAAATTAGCGTCCTTTCCTAACCGAACCACTATGATCATCATCATCTATTTATTCAAGCGTAGAAAACCCGTTTTAAAGACGATAGTCTTTTTTGGGATACTTGGTGGTGGTGGTGGTGAAACTTTATTGCCCAAAAAGGGGTCCTGAAGGACACTCGGCTAGGCGCCGGGTGTAGAGGGCACCTCCCACGTCGGGACAGAAAGCCCGAAGCTTTCCGCCGCCTCGCGGGCCTCCTGGACAGCCCGAAGTTGGTCTGCTAGTGAAGCACTTCTTAGCACTTTGGCCCACTGTTCCTTGTTCTTGGCATATTTTGGGATACTTCAACGCAGAAATTTTGGTCTGTCTGTGTGTGTGTGTGTGTCTGTCCTGCTTTTCTGTCTGTAATGGCGAAAGTTTAACCCCTTCCTCAACGACCACCCATCTTGAACTGGTAGCTGCGTTCATGCTTGTGTATACAGTCGACCAAAAAGCAAATATTACGCATATCTGAGGCGCAACATCAATACGTAAGTCTTAGATGGTCTGTTCCTTTAGTAGAAAATACATAGATGCGTAATTCTAAAGACCCTAGTGCTTGTTAGGATGCGCTAAAAATGCGACGCTATGAACGAAAAAGCGGACGTTTCCTACGCTTCAGTAAAACCAAGGAGGTTTCATTAAACTTCCGGAGTGGAAGTCCCTGCAGCTACCTACGGGGCCAAGTGAAGCCGGCGGCGGTCATGTTACTAGAGCAAAAAGTACGCGGGCGCGCCATAGACGGCAATGTATTAAGATAGGCGCTCGACTTGTTTTGCAACCTCACGATAAAACATTGAGACAGAAGCGAACTTTATGCTTATGCCAATTACCAACGGGGTTTTCTAGTTGAGAAAAACATTTTCCCGCGTCCGTACTCAGCTGCAGGCGTCGAGGAAAAAAATTGGCAGATCCCACGTGCAGTGGGAATCAAGGAAATGCGAAGCACGCATAAGAAACGTAAATGGATTTGCATTGTTGTCTCGCTATACCGAGTTTAGTACATATGAAGTTAACGAAACGGCCGCAAGAGCACCATGACTGTGGCATGTAAACCATGCCGCTCATACACGTATGTCATGACTCTCACGTTATGACTTGTCATTTACGTTCGTCATGCAGTCGTGTTGTGCCATAGCAATATTGGTATACATCCCTTTAAAGAAACGAGTGGCATGTAGATCATGCCGCTAATGACATGCATGTCACGATTTTCATGTTATGACCTGTCATTTATGATCGTCATGCAGTCCTGCTGTGCGAAACCAATTTTCGTATAGGCTCCGTGCAGTCGAGTTTTCCATGTGCGACATCAGCGCCAGAATGCACTGCCTGGCGGAGAGAAGAAGCAAAATTGGGCAGACTGTGACAGGGAAATACGCCAACGCGATGCGCGTCTCCAACTCTATAGCAGCAGCGACCGCCCGTCCCACCTTCTTTTGTTTTATTTCCTTTGAGACGCGCGCTCCAAATCTGCGACAAACTGTTCCAAAGGGCAACGCCGCGAGCGTTCGTGTGGTTCGCAGCACGCCCGGAAAGCAGCAAAGAAACGCGCGCGTCGCTGTCGCCTCGGTTTCCACCGTGCGCGACTGAGCCGTCCGACGAGAGCTACGTAGCGCCCTCTGGTCAGTAGACGGAGCCATCCCATTAACGAAACGGCAGTATAGCGCCAGGACCATGGCATGTATGTAAATCATGCCGGTCATGACTCGCGTGTCATGATTCTAATGTTATGACCTGTCATTTACGTTCGTTATGCTGTTGTGTTGTGCCATAGCAATTTTGGTATACATCCCATTAACGAAACGCCTGGCATGTAAATTATGCCGCCCATGACATGCATGTTATGCTTTTCATGTTATGACCTGTCATTTATGTTCGTCATGCAGTCATATTGTTGCATACCAATTTTCCTACACATCCCACTAACGAAACGGCAAAGAGAGCACAAAGACCGTTGCTTGTAAATCATGTCGCTCATGACATGCATGTCATGATTTTCATGTTATGATCTGTCGTTTACGTTCATGATTCAGTCATCTTGTGGTATGCCAAATTTCGTATACATGCCGTTAACGAAACGCGTGGCGTGTAAATCATGTCGCCCAAGAAATGCATATCATGATTGTCAAGTTGTGACCTGTCGGTCATGTTCGCCATGCAGTCATGTCGTGGCATACCAATTTCCGTATACATCCCATAAACGAAACGGCCAGGAGAGCACCAATACCCCCTCGAGGGGTCTTTAAGGAAAATAAAGTTATGTTATGCATGTAAATCATGTCCCTCATGACATGCATGTCATGATTTTCTTGTTATGACCTGCCATTTATGTTTGTGATGCAGTCATCTTGTCGCATGCCAATTTGCGTATACGTCCCATTAACAAAACGCGTGGCATGTAAACCATGTCATTCATGACATGCATGTCATGATTTTCATGTTATGACCTGTCATTTATGTTCGCCGTGCAGTCATATTGTGCCATACCAATTTTTGTATACACCCCATTAACGAGATGACCAGGAGAGCACCAAGACTGTGACATGTAAATCATGCCACTCATGACACGCATGTCATGATTTTCATGTTATTACCTGCTATTTACGTTCGGCAGGCAATCATGTCGTGCCATACCTATTTTCGCATACATCCCATTAGCAAAACGGCCAGGAGAGCCCTAAGACCGTGGCATGTAAATCATGCCGCTCATGACATGCATATCATGATTTTCATGTTATGACCTGTCATTTGTTTTCGTCATGTAGTCATGATGTGGCATACCAATCTTCCTAAACATACGATTAGCGAAACGGCCAGGAGAGCACCAAGACCATGGCATGTAAATCATGCCGCTCATGACATGCATGTCGTGATTGTCATGTTATGACCTGTCATGTAGTCATGATGTGGCATACCAATATTCGTAAACATCCGATTAGCGTAACGGCCAGGAGAGCACCAAGACCGTGGCATGTAAATCATGCCGCTCATGACATGCATGTCATGATTTTCATGTTATGACCTGTCATTTATGTTCGTCAAGTAGTCATGATGTGGCATACCAGTTTTCGTAAACATCCGATTAGCGAAACGGCCAGGAGAGCACCAAGACTGTGGCATGTAAATCATGTCGCTCATGACATGCATGTCATGATTTTGATGTTATGACCTGTCATTTATGTTCGTGATGTAGTCATGATGTGGCATACCAATTTTCGTAAACATCCGATTAGCGAAACGGCCAGGAGAGCAGAAAATCGTAGGCGGCTAGATAGATAGATAGATACGCTCAAACTCACGGAAGTTCGCTAAGAAATGCTTCGCATTTAACAAAAGAACACCGCTGGCTGAGAGGTGCTATGCAAATCGTAGTTGCCGGCTTACTCTGTCTGTTAGTAGAAACTAGGTTTTTGTGATGTGGTGATGCGATATAGCGCAATTATGCGGCACTGTGCGACTGCCAGCTGACGTGAAATGCATTCGTGCCCTTTATTTAGGCATGTATCCAACCGATTGAGTACAGCGCATGTTTTCTGCATGTTGCCTTAACTAACCGCGCACGCTCTATTTTCTTCTTTTTCGTATTTCACGTACATTTTTCCAAATGGTTCGTTGCTCTTAGCGTTTGCGAAGTCTTCTCAGATCCGCGTCTGTCAAGACCCGATGGGTGCGTTCGGAAAACTTTCTCATTTAGTTCTGACTGTAAATTTACATAGGAGATTTCTTACACGGGATACGCGCCGAAAAGCATGCACTTGAAGACAGAGGTTGGGTTGTTCGGTATCACTAGAGCAGAGGTGATCGAGCGGCTGTTTTAAGCTTTCCATCCACCCCTCCGAACACCACATGTTCTCAGTCAGAAGGCTACGCACAGTATTTTTTTTTCTTTCATTTTCGAAACCAGACGTAGCACGGAGAAACACGCCATACGTACGTGCTCGCTGCATTTGCGCATTCGTCAACACGTACGCGTAACAAATCTGCGTCTATGCTCCGGAAAGATGCCCTTCCTCTAAAGTTCGCATACAAACACTGCAGTGACTATCCAATATGTGCATCAGACGTGTATTTTAGCAGAACACGAGCCCGTAGAAAATCCTGTATGCACGCATCTGAAAACGAAGTACTAGCAAGTATTTAAAGCTTACAGTTATCTTTCATACAGGCGTAGGGAGGTAATATATGGATGCGAATGTTTAAAATTGCCCTCTATTTAGCAAAATGCACTGAAAACGGGCAGCCGTACGTGAAGAAAGTGAGAAAAACCTACACGTGAAATGTCCTTCCAGGCTTCTTCTCAACGCGATTTGTGCAGCCGAAAGTGACGCGCGAAGTCACCGTTGCCTTCTCAGATATTTAGATGCTTAGGAAAAACAGGACACAGTGTTTAAACACCACGAAACAGCGTCGCGTTGTCTACGCGCTCCGCCGTCTGCGTGGTCGTCTGCTACTGTTTCCTTGAGCAAGATGGCGGCGACGGCTTCACTTTCGGCGGCACGCTTCCACTCCAGAAAAGTAATATATAACCTCCTTGGGTAAAACGACATGGTGCTGCCACCTACCAGTAGCTCTGCGTGCTACGCAAGCTTCTTGCGTTTCCCGATGTCGTGGGCAGATGGCGTCCATATCTCACGCAGCGCTGCCTCCATTTCATCAATGCCAGCCACATTCGGCCGATTCAACATAGACGGGGCGCTGTCTGAGGCAAGGCAAAACATAAATGGCCGTTTGATGATATAGAACACGCTCTACAAGACATGCCCAGACAACGCAGGGAAATGACCGACGAGCAGATTGCAGCGGAGAAGCGCCGGCGTGCCGATGCCCGTCGTCTCAAGCATGCCCAGGAAACGTCAGAGCAACGAGCCCAGCGGCTAGCGGAAGATCGTGAATCGAGGCGCGCCCGGAGGCAACAGGAAACAGACGAGGTGCGCGATGTGCGAATTGTCACTGACCGAGAGGCTAAGCGAGCGTGCCCGGCGGCTGAACGGACGCCCAAAGCTCGTGCTCAACCGCAGATGAACCGGGACTCATGTAGTACGGCCGGTAGAAGACTATCGTCTTTCGACGACATTTGCAGCGAAGCACGGAGATACGCGGCCAATTTTTTTAAACTGGCATTTTCGATGGAGGGGAAAATGCCAGAGGCCCGTGTACTCTGGGTTATCTGTGCACGAACCACAGATGGTCAACATTTCCGGAGCTCTACACTACGGCTTTTCCCTTCTTTCTATCTCTTTCACTGCCTTTCCCCTACCCCAAGGGACGCTTAGCCGTGCTCCCTACATGGGCTGCAGAAATTAGCGCCCTTTCCTTAACCTAACCGAGCCACAATTTAAAGCGTGCCTCACGGAGCTTACAAGCGTTCAGTGGTTACGGCGCCGGATTCGTAACGCGGCGGTCGTAGGTTTGGTGCCCCAGCCCAACGACATACCTTTATTTAAACTCTGGTTTCTTCCTTCGATGCGAGTTACAACGCACGAATTACCAATAGATATGGTGCTTCGCAGTTAAAAAATGACTTACGGTTAGTTCTTTGCGTATATTTTTCCCTAGCATATACGCCGGCTTGTTTGTGTGCTCACCTTTTGTGTGCCCTCATTCAGTCAGCAACTAGACCAGATGCTCACTTATATATATATTGCTGGCGAGGCCGACTGACGCAGTTTCGCAGCTGGATTGCAGCTGGTGCAATGTCCCATTTGCAGGAAGGCATCCATTCGTTGATACGCAAAAACGTGAACTTTATAAGACCAGGGTATGCCCCCCAACCTCCTTGTGTATACGTGCCTGTGGACGAGCTGCTGCGAGTAAAACAGCGCGCACTTCACTGCGCATCATAGGCAAGCAAGCGTGTCATACTAGCAACGACTCTCGTCTCCCAAAATCATGTCAAAGCGCTCCGTGGGGCTAGTTGATACCGCATTACAGCGATGTTGGTACATTACACTGATGTTGGTACTACATTACACCGAGTTGTTACTGCACTTCGGGGAGGCGGACGTTTCGTGTTTCTATCCTTCTTCTTCTTGCGCGTCCTTGAAGTGTATTTCTATCGGTGTAATACTGAAACGTCGTGATGGCGCATTCCAGGGGCAAAGTACGAACGCGCCCGCTACAAAACTGGTCTTGCGTGGCCAGGTGTGTTGAGTTGCGATGCGCAGTGCTCCAGGGTCGCAAATACGTCCGTAGGCAAGCAAATGATTGGCCTTTCGTTGCACTGGGCTGTGTTTTTACAAAACGATCCGCTGACAACCCGTTCGGTCTCTCTTTCAAGGCGTCACCATTTGCGGACGATCCTCGTGTATGGCAGGCTTGCGCAGGGCTTCTGGCGCGTGCAGTTCAGTTTTTTCAGAGCAATGTGAGTCGCTCGAAAGCTTTCTCTCGTGTGCAACTGTCGAGAATCCCTGTGCCGTGTCGAGGTGCCGCTGATGTCTAGAGTTAACGTGTTCACATGTTCACAGTACCAAAGCCATCTCCCGCCCCTCGATTCGCCAGATTGTCACTTATGTATTCCACAACTTCGCAAAGAGGGGTTTCACTTTCGTGTTATAAAATTACTGTGACAGAGGGATCAACCACATTATTTAGATATTGCACCGGCTGTACAGTATGCATAAGGTATGTAGTGCCTGCTGTATATGCACTGAGCTGAAGATAGATTATTGAAGAAAGACTCCAGTATGACGCAGCAAATGTATAATACGCGCATGAGGGCCACACTCGAAACGTGAACGTCGCGTATTGGCGATCCGTAAGGCAACGCTTGTTATGCGTCCAAGTGACGTCCCTTTCTATGACTCTATTGAACAAAGACTCCAGTATTGGGTAGAATTGTATAATGCTTGCAACACAGAAAATTTTGAATTGTAAACATAGTTTACCAGTTGTCCGTAAACCAGCACTTATGTGTCAAAAAAAAAAAAAAACTTCCCTTTGTAGTGAGTCATGACCTAATTTAAAGTTTCATATGGGTCAACCTGAGGCGTCCCCTCGCATGTTCGCAACAGGTCTGGGTGCTTATGTTGAACACTTTCCAATTGATATGTGGGTGTACATGTGCGATTTTGTATATGTGATTACTTGCCCCGCCACGGTGGTCTAGTGGCTACTGCGGCGGCTGCATTTCGATGGAGGCGAAATGTTGAGGCCCGTGTGCTGTTCGATGTCAGTGCACGTTAAAGAACCCCAGGTGGTCAAAATTTCCGGAGCCCTCCACTACGGTGTCTCTCATAATCACAGCTGGTTTTGGGACGTTAAACCCCACATAACAACAACAATGTGATTACTTGTCTTTGCAAGTGTTTTGGCAGTGAAATCCCAGTGCATTACTATAGACCATAGTTTTGTCGTGTCTGTGCCCATCATATACGTTATCTTTTGTTGCCCAGTTCGTTTACGGTCACCTTGACCGTTATAATGAGTGCATAATAAACTTCGCTGTTAGAACAACCTTCTGCTAAAGAAAAAAAAGCGCTATACGAAGCGGAGCGTTGGCGCACTGCTATCGTGCTGCTTTGAAGCGTGCAAGACAGTCGCCTGCAGCGTGATTGTGGACACGATGAAGCGGCAGAGTGTTTTGATGATTGCCGCCATCTGGGCCTCCGGCCTTTTGTCGCATAACGGCTGCGATGCATGCTACTCGCTGGCCGAGTGCTGCCGAGGAGATAAGACTTGCAAACAGTCAAGAGGTAGGTGACCTCGTTCGTCGTTCGCGCGCTTGATAGCCACGCTGCTACAGCAGTAGGCAAACACCACTCGTTTGGTGCTAACTGCTAACATTATAGATATATATCGGCTCCCACCTTCGGTGGGGTTCGGCTCCCACCGTCCCACCGAAGGCAGGTTTGTCTTTTCGTCCACATTAATTCATTTCTACTTGCTCCAAAATTACAATACCACAATTATGAACCTGAATAACGTCCCCTATGCTTTCTTACGCTTCAATGTTTGTTGGTTCATTAAGTTGTCAGTCTCACACACACACACACACACACACACACACACACACACACACACACATATATATATATATATATATATATATATATATATATATATATATATATATATATATATATATATATATATATATATATACTACCGTGGCATGTAAACAATGCGCTATAGTGCAAATAGTATACGTGCGATTCAGTTCCGACGCACCCATTCAACTTCATCTTAGCTCGAGTTACGTGGAACAAGCTGTACGTGTATATATACACTACGGACCGGCATCATTAATGCTGAGACAAGAGATGCATACTTGCATTGAACGAAGCCCTCCATGCAGCGTTCGACGACAAGTTGGGGGACCCTGATTAGCACGCACTACAGTAAACCCTGACAGCGCTGCCGGTGAAACAGCGCTTCGAGATTCTCGTACATGTGCGCACGGGAGTCCAGTGAGAGGAGGAATGTTGTGAAACAACGTAAAACGTGCAACTCGATTAACTCCTCGCCTTCATTCCTGCGACGACTTCCCTTCCTCCTACGTTTAAGCAGAGAGGTAGCTGACTGTTGCGCATCGCATGCTGCGCAGCCGCATGCGTTTGCCGCAAGTACAGCGAATTCGCCACAGCGCGGCGCTCTTGTGAGCGGCCAGCGGCCTTGGCGCCTTGGCTACCGGCATTCTCGGACGCTGCTGCCGCACCTGGGGCTCTTTCGTCCATCTCTCGCTCCGTAAGCACAACAAGGACGAAGGCACGGCACTTTGGCCGCCCTTACGGCGCCTTCTTCCTCGCTACAACGGCTTTAGTGGCGCGAAAGTACGAAGACGGGAATTGCGCGCCCCGCTTCCATATGCATCTTAAGTGCGCGGAACGGCCAATGGTCGCCTTTTATTTTTTATTAATGAAGGCGATAACCCCACTCGCTCTCCCAGTTGCCGCTTGCACTGCTTTGCGTTGGTACCGACGCTGAACACAGAAAATACAGGCATGTGGAGTTCGGACATTTACCGGATACCACCGGTGCCTGCAGCTTCCGGCCCACTCGCAGTACCATCCCCTGGACTACTAATGCAAAGCTTTTTATGGCTCACAGCCCTGCGACGGTGGTCTAGCGGCTGTGACACTTCGCTAGATCCGAAGGTCGCGGGATCGAATCCCGGCGGCGGTGGCTGAATTTAGATGGAGGCGAAACGTCGACGCTCGTGTATCCTGCGATGTCAGTGCACGAGAAAGAACCCCAGATGGTCGAAATTTCCGGAACCCTCCCTCACGGCGTGTTTCATAATAATATCTGGTTTTGGGTCGTCTCTTGATTGATTGATTGATTGATTGATTGATTGATTGATTGATTGATTGATTGATAACTTTATTGGGCTATATACAGTGTGCTCTCCCTTGTGAGCTTCAGCACCATGGTAAAGAAATTGGCAGATCCCACGTGCTAGATAAGATTGAATTCGCAGAACTATCAAAGTTGATCAGTAAAGCCAGGCACAGAGATATAAGAAACTTTAACACGAGAGAAATAGAGAAAGCAGTAGAAAAAGGCACCAGCATTAAATCGGTCAAAAAGAAACTGCACTTAGGACAAAATAAAATGCATGCGCTAAAAGATAAACAAGGTAACGTTATCAATAATTTCAACGAAATAGTAAAGGTAGCAGAAGATTTCTACTCGGAACTGTACAGCTCCCAGACAGACCATACAACGTTAATAGGAATAGAACCAGAGGAGGACACCGAAATTCCATGCATAACCGCTGACGAAGTCAAAAAAGCTGTCAGCAGCATGTCCCGCGGTAAAGCAGCTGGTGAAGATGGTATAACAGCCGACTTGATCAAAGACGGAGGAGATATTGTACTTGAAAAACTTGCATCGCTCTTCACGAAATGTATCAGGACATGTAGTGTACCGCGCAGCTGGAAAAATGCTAACATAATCCTTATCCACAAGAAAGGTGACATAAAGGAGTTAAAGAATTACAGACCAATTAGCCTACTCCCAGTAATATACAAACTATTTACAAAAGTAATTTCTACAAGGATAAGAGAAACCCTCGATTTTAACCAACCGAGAGAACAAGCTGGTTTTAGGCAAGGTTACTCGACAATGGACCACAGCCATGCTATCAACCTAGTAATTGAGAAGTACGCCGAATATAACAAACCTCTTTATATGGCGTTTATCGACTACGAGAAAGCATTTGACTCCATAGAAATACAAGCAGTTCTAGAAGCACTACGACGACAAGGGGTACCTGGCGTATACGTGAAAATCATAAACAACATATACAAAGATTGCACAGCCACACCTCTCCTACATGAGAAAAGCAGAGAAATCCCGATCGAGAGAGGTGTGAGACAGGGAGATACGATATCCCCGATGCTATTCACTGCATGTTTAGAGGAAATCTTTAAACGTCTAGACTGGGAAGAAAAGGGCATTCGAATAGATGGAGAATATCTCAGCAATTTAAGATTCGCAGACGACATTGTACTCTTTAGCAGTTATGGAGACGAACTACAAAACATGATTATTGACCTAAACAGGGAAAGTATTAAAATTGGGTTAAAAATGAATAGGCAAAAGACCAAAGTTATGCTCAATAGCCTAGCTAAGGAACAGGAATTCACAATCGACAGTGAACCCTTACAATGTGTAAACGAATATGTATACCTGGGACAGTTAATAACAGGAACTCCTAACCACGAAAAAGAAATTCTCCGTAGAATAAGGATGGGCTGGAGCGCATTCGTTAGGTATTACGAAATCATGACTGGAAACTTACCGCTCTCACTAAAGCGAAAAGTATTCAATCACTGCATTCTCCCAGTACTAAAGTACCGTGCAGAAACGTGGAGGATAACTAAAGGACTAGAGATGAAACTAAGGAGCGCGACGTGCAATGGAAAGAAAAATGATAGGGGTAACGCTAAGAGATAAAAAACGAGCGGGATGGATCAGAGAACAGACAGGAGTAGCCGATATTATTATATCAATTAAAAGAAAGAAGTGGACCTGGGCAGGACATGTCATGAGGAGAACAGATAACAGATAGACAGTAAGAGCGACGGAATGGATACCAAGAGAGGGAAAACGCAACAGAGGCAGGCAAAAGGTTAGGTGGAGCGATGAAATTAAAAAGTTTGCCGGCATAAAGTGGAACCAACTCGCTCAGGATAGGGTGGAGTAGAAATCGATGGGAGAGGCCTTCGTCCTGCAGTGGACCTAAATAGGCGGATGATGATGATGATGATGATGACGTGCTCTGGGAATCAAGGAAATGCGAAGCACGCATCAGGAACGTAAAATGGATTTGCATTGTTGTCTCGATATACCGAGTTTCGTACATATGAAGTTAACGAAACGACCGCAAGAGCACCAAGACTGTGGCACGTAAACCATGCCGCTCATGACACGCATGTCATGATTCTAATGTTATGACCTGTCATTTATGTTCATCATGCACTCGTGTTGTGGCATACCAATTTTCGCATACATCCCATTAGCCAAACGATGAGGAGAGCACCAAGACCATGGCATGTAAATCATGCCGCTCATGACATGCATGTCATGATTTTCATGTTATGAGCTGTCATTTATGTTCGTCATGCCGTTATGTTGTGGCATGCCAATTTTCGTGCACATCCCGTTGAAGAAACGCGCGGCATGTAAATCATGTCGCTCATGACATGCATGTCATGATTGTCATGTTATGACCTGTCATTTATGTTCCTCATGCAGTCATGTTGTAGCATACCAATTTTCGCATACATCCCATTAACCAAACGGCCAGGAGAGCACAAAGACCATTGCATATAAATCATGTCACTCATGACACGTATATCATGATTTCCGTGTTATGACCTGTCATTTATGTTTGCCATGCAGTCATATTGTGGCATACCAATTTTCGTATACATCCCATTAACGAAACGGCCAGGAGAGCATCAAGACCGTGGCATGTAAATCATGTCGCTCATGGCGTGCATGTCATGATTTTCATCTTATGACCTGTCATTTATGTTCGTCATGCTGTCATGTTGTGGCATGTCAATTTTCGTATACATCCTGTTGACGAAACGCGCTGCATGTAAATCATGTCGCTCATGACATGCATGTCAAGATTTTCATGTCATGACCTGTCATTTGTGTTCGTCATGCCGTCATCTTGTAGCATACGAATTTTCGTATACATCCCATTAACGAAACGGCCAGGAGAACACAAAGACAGTTGCATGTAAATCATGTCGCTCACGACACGCATGTCATGATTTTCATGTTCTGACCTGTCATTTATGTTTGCCATGCAGTCATATTGTGGCATACCAATTTTCGTATACATCTCATTAACGAAACGGGCAGGAGAGCGCCAAGACCGTGGCATGTAAATCATGCCACTCATGACACGCATGTCGTGCTTTTCATGTTATGACCTGCGATTTATGTTCGTAAGGCAGTCATGTTGTGGCATACGAATTTTCGTATAAATCCCATTAACGAAACGGCCAGGAGAGCACTAAGACCGTGGCATGTAAATCATGCCACTCATGACATGCATATCATGATTTTCATGTTATGACCTGCCATTTATGTTCGTCAGACAGTCATGTGGTGCCATACCAATTTTCGCATACACCCCATTAGCGAAACGGCCAGGAGAGCACCAATACCGTGGCATGTAAATCATGCCGCTCATGACATGCATGTCATGATTTTCATGTTATGACCCGTCATTTATGTTCGTAATGCCGTCATGTTGTGGCATACCAATTTTCATAAACATTCCATTAGCGAAACGGCCAGGAGAGCACAAAAAATTGGCAGATGCCACGTGCAGTGGGAATCAAGGAAATGCGAAGCACGCATAAGGAACGTAAAATGGATTTGCATTGTTGTCTCGCTATACCGAGTTTGGTACATATGAAGTTAACGAAAAGGCCGCAAGAGCACCAAGACTATGACATGTGAACCATGCCGCTCATACACGCATGTCATGATTCCAACGTTATGACTTGTCATTTACGTTCGTCATGCAGTCGTGTTGTGCCATAGAAATTTTGGTATACATCCCTTTAAGGAAACGAGTGGCATGTAGATCATGCCGCTAATGAGATGCATGTCACGATTTTCATGTTATGACCTGTCATTTATGATCGTCATGCAGTCATGTTGTGCCAAACCAATTTTCGTATAGGCTCCGTGCAGTCGAGTTTTCCATGTGCGACATCAGCGCCAGGATGCACTGCCTGGCGGAGAGAAGCAAAATTGGGCAGACTGACAGGAAAATACGCGAACGCGATGCGCATCTCCAACTCTATAGCAGCAGCGACCGCCCGTCCCACCTTCTTTCGTTTTATTTCCTTTGAGACGCGCGCTCCAAACCTGTGGCAAACTGTTCCAAAGGGCGACGCCGCGAGCGTTCGTGTGGTTCTCAGCACGTCCGGAAAGCAGCGAAGAAACGCTTGCGTCACTGTCGCCTTGGTTTCCACCGTGCGCGCGCGTCTCATACGTGCGACTCAAGCGGCCAATGTCAGCGATACTGAGCTGTCCGACGAGAGCTACGTAGCGGTCATTAGATGGAGCCCTATTAACGAAACGGCTGTATAGCGCCAGGACCATGGCATGTAAATCATGCCGGTCATGACACGCGTGTCATGATTCTAATGTTATGACCTGTCATTTGCGTTCGTCATGCTGTCGTGTTGTGCCATAGCAATTTCGGTATACATCCCATTAACGAAACGCCTGGCATGTAAATCATGACTCCCATGACATGCATGTTATGCTTTTCATGTTATGACCTGTCATTTATGTTCGTCATGCAGTCATATTGTTGCATACCAATTATCCTACACATCCCACTAACGAAACGGCCAAGAGGCACGAAGACCGTGGCATGTAAGCCATGTCGCTCAGGACATGCATGTCATGATTTTCACGTTATGACCTGTCATTTACGTTCGTGATGCAGTCATCTTCTGGTATGCTAATTTTCATACATGCCGTTAACGAAACGCGTGGCATGTAAATCATGTCGACCATGACATGCATATCATGATTTTCATGTTATGACCTGTCAGTCATGTTCGCCATGCAGTCATGATGTGGCATACCAATTTTCGCATACATCCCATTAGCGAAACGGCCAGGAGAGCACTAAGACCATGACATGTAAATCATGCCACTCATGACATGCATATCATGATTTTCATGTTATGACCTGCCATTTATGTTCGTCAGGCAGTCATGTTGTGCCATACCAATTTTCGCATACATCCCATTAGCGAAACGGCCAGGAGAGCACCAAGACCGTGGCATGTAATCATGCCGGTCATGACATGCATATCATGACTTTCATGATATGACCTGTCATTTATGTTCGTCATGTAGTCATGATGCGCCCTACCAATTTTCGCGTACATCCCATTAGCGAAACGGCCAGGAGAGCACCAAGACCCTGGCATGTAAATCATGCCGCTCATGACATGCATATCATGATTTTCATTATATGACCTGTCATTTATGTTTGTCATGTAGTCATGATGTGGCATACCAATTTTCGTAAACATCCGATTAGCGAAACGGCCAGGAGAGCACGAATCGTAGGCGGCTAGATAGATAGATAGATAGATAGATAGATAGCTAGATAGATAGATAGATAGATAGATAGATAGATAGATAGATAGATACGCTCAAACTCGCCGAAGTTCGCTAAGAAATGCTTCGCATTTAAATAGTAGGCGGCTAGATAGATAGATACGCTCCAACTCGCCGAAGTTCGCTAAGAAATGCTTCGCATTTAAAATAATGATTATCTCAAACTGGTGAGCTTGTCGTGCGTGTTATTGCAGCGCAGGGGATGACTGTCGTTCTCAATGCATTGCCCCATATGTTTAGCCTGGGTTTGATGAGCGGATCTTCGAGTATCCAATGGGTAGTTTCCGTTGCGTCCCTGCGGAGTTGGGGCAGCGTGAATTCGGCTCTTTTCGTAAAAGCTGCGCGGCTTGATGGGCATTCCCAGAGGATATGTTCCATTGTTGCTGGCACTTGGCAGGAGTCGCAGTTGGGGTCACAGTCGGGTACATCTTGTGAAGTACTGGGATATTTGTGAAGCTTTGTGTTTGTAAGCGTCTCATTGTCATCCCGTAGAGGCGGGTGGATCCTGGTGGCGGGGCATTGGGTTTTGTACCTTCTTCTAGCTGCGTCCTTAACTTTCGCCGGCGCAGCACTTTTGCTCGGTAGTTGACTTCATGGGTGTCGTCTTGGAACGGCGTTGCGGTCTGCTTCGAACTGTCATCCTCGAGTTGTTCCTTGCTGTGATGCTGAAAGGCTCGCTGATGAACTAGATCGTTCCCAGGTATATTGGTGTGTCCAGGAATCCAGTGACTCCTTACTCGGATGTAACGTTGTTGAAGTTGGGCGGCATAGTTCAGGATGCGCCTGGCGTAAGCTCGTATCTTACTTCGGGCTTGGAGTGTTTGAATGACCTGCTGTGAGTCTGTGAAGATGTGAACAGCCTTTGGCGATGATCCTGGTTGAGTGTAGTGGGCTAGAGCTTCCGAAATAGCATGTCCTTCGGCTGCTTCGGGTAGTACGCTGGGTCGTCTCTTTTCTAGCGTAGCCATGTGATTACAAAGGAGACCGCTAGGAGTGCTGCGGTGTCGTGAGAGAGAGTGAACGGCGCGCGTTGACTATGGAAACGCTCTTTGTGCGATGAACACTTCACCAGGGGGGCTATCGGAGATGGCATTTTAGCGAGAGCGTTCGGAATCGCCGCACGCGATTGGCCAGCGCCGCTCCGCTGTCGTCATCCGCGGGGCGTGCCCACGGGACACCTACCTATAACCACATTAGAGAAGAGAAACTGTACCATTGACAGTGCAACGAAAAATAAAAGTAGCGGTGGCGTCCTAAACTAAGATACACGATCAAGAGATGGCACTGCATGTACTATCATCATTATTGTTTAGATGCAACATGTTTGTTTTGTTTTTGACGCCTACGCCTTCTGGCCTTATTGAGAGCCCCTAGCATGAAAATTTCAAACTAAAATATCGGCCTAGGTTAGTAGTTCCACTCTACGCGCAACTTGATGGAACGCGCCCCGGCTGGTTTTTTTCGCCACCTGTAGCGACTTGTGGAACGTTGAACCTTCCGGGGCCCCGAGATTTCGGTGTCGTCAAATTGACGTCAGTTCCCTGTCAATCATTTTCAAACCGAGCGTGTCGTCTGCTACGCGGAGAACGATTCCCGAGGCCGCTCGCTCAGCGAACGGTTTGCGAACGATTTACGAACACTTTGCGAACACCGGCCGCGGCAGCGGCTCCGCTTGGATTGAAACGGCGGCTGCGGCTGCGCAATGTTGCGTCACAGAGGGAAATGGCGGTCAACTTGGGCGCTGAGTCCTCGCATTGTCGTCGCTGAAATAGGACGCGGAGCAGCTGGAGGTTCGCGATGTATTTGAGGATTTGACAGGAAGTGAATTCCGGCCTCAATTTCGTCTGTCGAAGCGAACAGTACGTTGGCTGTGCGCCGAACTTGATCCCGAGAGAGAGAACAGCTTTATTTCAGGAAAAAAAAAAAATCCTCGCCGCCACCTCCTCTGCTCGTCTGATAGCCTGGAGTTGTTTCTCCAGGCCTGAGTCGCGGTGAACGGTGTCCCACGCTCCAGGCGAGGGAATGGTCAAGAGATCGGAAATCGGGTGCCAAAGAGCCCGTGGAATTTCGACGGAGAGAAAAGAGTTGCGCATGTTGATGTTCTTTAATTGCTCCTAGTTTCCAGCGCGCTGTCGGTAGTGTAAGAGTTTGTCGGGCTTTCACATTTGGGGTGCACCTCCAAAAATGCGAGAAGGAGCTCCCTCTGCCTCTGAGCACCCGCGGGCCGAGATGCACGTTTTTGTGCGAGGACATGGAGCAGCAGACGACGACACGAAAGTTAGATATGACGCCACTTACGCGCACGTTTCTTGTTCTTCGCGCCCGCGACACCGCTTAGCGAACCTGCAGAGAACGATATTGATGCTTAAGAGCGTGTTTACGTCTGAGAAGAAGAAAGCACCGTTTTTAAAAGGAGCAGATTTCTTAATTTCTCAGGAGAAACATTTTGGCTTTCAGAAGCAGACGACAAACGGAGTACGTCATCATCCGAGGAGCGCGCCGCTTCCCCATTGGCCGCGCCGGCCGCGCTCCTCCCATTCTCAAAGCATTGCTCAAAGCTATCGCGGACCACCCACTTTTTGACGTCAGTGTTCGGAAAGCGTTCTCGAGCGAACACCCGATCTCCGATAGCCCCCCAGCTCGCAGGGAACGACAACGTGCCCTCGACCCGCGAGAGACAACGCAGACGCATGCAGGCAGCGTCTGCAAGCGAGTATCTTGATTGAAAACACCGACTGCTCGCGCTGCACAACCGTTCACCGGCCACCCCATATATATAGGCAATGGATCTTGACCTGCAATGTAGTGCCGGTGGAAGATTTCTCTTGTGCATGGTTGAACCATAAGGATTCGCAGCGTGCGCGTTAACTAAAAGTAATCCGGAACTCGGCACGATCTACGACGTGGGAGCGCAGGAAACCTCATAAACACCAGGAGCATAAATGACAACCCGTTCTCACTAATTTACGTACGTGAGTGGGTAATATCACCGGGGGATTTACGGTAACTTGGAACGATCCCAAGTGCTTCGCCCACTCTTCATGGTTCACTTCGTGGAGATGTGTGAATTTTTCTCGCCTACTGAGGGCCTTCTCCTCACAAAATTCGCGAGTGCTCATTTTTTTTTCTTTTTTGGTATTGTGAAAAACTACTCTACTAATGCGAGAAAAATCGTTTGTCACTTTAGTGTCCTATTAAGCGTGGCCAGCTTGCGCAGCATGCGGCGGTATTGCAACCGTCTGGCGTGGGCGATAGGCTCGCGCTTAACTGGGAAATATGCGTGAGGATACAGTTATTGTCGGTTGTGTGTGTGTTCTTACGCGCTGAATTATATGTATGAAGTGACTGAACCTGTAAGACATCTTGGAAATGTTTCTTTAAGAGACAATGATGTGAAAAACAATTTTTCTTCTACTTTCAAATTGCTTTTTTACCATAGAAAAAGCAGCTGTGACAAGAGGTGCTCGCTATAAGCTGGCAAACGCGCGAAAACAGAGCTGGCCAAGACGCTGTCAGGTTCACGCACTAACAGGCCTGACGTGATAGATGTTTCACGGCGTCAGGTGAGGCCTACGGAATATCTATATATAGAGAAAAAAAAGGACAATAAAGATCTACATTGTGCCCTGAGAAAGGCATAGACTTAGCATAACGTCGTTCAGAAAATTTAATTCGGCCGATATATAATAAGACAAAATAAGTATTGCTCATGGGGTCCATGTTTCGGCAGGAAATTCAAAAGTGAAACATCAACTTTATAATCTCTTATAATCAACACCTAACGGCAATGAAAGGGAAAATTAGCATCCACCCGTTTTGTAGCACAAGGCTGCAAGGAAATCCATACGGATTTCTCGTAAATGAACGCTTCCTAGTTGCCGAAAAATTCGTCCTGATCCGGGTACCCTATGTTTACGGCACTAGCTACCTGTTTGAAAAGCGCGCGCGTATTACAACTCTTGGTCTTGCAGAGCATGTGGTGCCACCCTTCGGGTATACGACGAACTATTGTCTTGTATTGGCACCGTCTACAGCAACGTTAGTACTGGGGGAATGCAGTGATTGAATACTTTTCGTTTTAGTGAGAGCGGTAACTTTCCAGTCATGATTTCGTAATGCCTTCCGAATGCGCTCCAGCCCAACCTTATTCTACGGAGAATTTCTTTTTCATGGTTAGGAGTTCCTGTTATTAACTGTCCCAGGTATACGTATTCGTTTACACATTGTAAGGGTTCATTGTTGATTTTAAATTCCTGTTCCTTAGCTAGGCTATTGAGCATAACTTTGGTCTTTTGCCTATTCATTCTTAATCCAATTATAATACTTTCCCTGTTTAGGTCATCAATCATGTTTTGTAGTTCGTCTCCATCTTTGCTAAAGAGCACAATGTCGTCTGCGAACCTTAAATTGCTGAGATATTCTCCGTCTATGCGAATTCCCTTGTCTTCCCAGTCTAGACGTTTAAGATTTCCTCTAAACATGAAGTGAATAGCATCGGGGATATCGTATCTCCCTGTCTCACACCTCTCCCGATCGGGATTTCTCTGCTTCTCTCATGTAGGAGTAGTGTGGCTGTGCAATCTTTGTATATGTTGTTGATGGTTTTCACGTATATGTCAGGTGCCCCTTGTCTACGCAGAGCTTCTAGAACTGCTTGTATTTCTATCGAGTCAAATGCTTTCTCGTAGTCGATAAACGCCATATAAAGAGGTTTGTTATATTCCGCGTACTTCTCAATTACTAGGTTGCTAGCGTGGCTGTGGTCCATTGTCGAGTAACCTTTCCTAAAACCAGCTTGTTCTCTCGGTTGATTAAAGTCGAGTGTTTCTCTTATCCTCGTAGAAATTACTTTTGTGAATAGCTTGTATATTACTGGGAGTAGGCTAATTGGTCTATAATTCTTTAACTCCTTTATGTCACCTTTCTTGTGGACAAGGATTATATTCGCGTTTTTCCAACTGCGTGGTATATTACATGTCTTGACACATTTCGTGAAGAGCGATGCAAGTTTTTCAAGTACAATATATTATTATATCAATTAAAAGAAAGAAGTGGACCTGGGCAGGACATGTCATGACGAGAAAAGATAACAGATGGACAGTAAGAGCAACGGAATGGATACCAAGAGAGGGAAAACGTAACAGAGGCAGGCAAAAGGTTAGATGGAGCGATGAAATTGAAAAGTTTGCAGGCATAAAGTGGAACCAACTCTCTCAGGATAGTTTGGATTGGAAATCGTTGGGAGAGGCCTTCGTCCTGCAGTGGACCTAAACAGGCTGATGATGATGATGATGATGACAGCAACGTTAGTAACGTTGGTCTACAGCCCTTAAATTTGCTCGTGCGTGGGCCCGCCCAGGTTATCAGTTTCTGTGTCGTGCTACGAACTGCTTCTGTTTATTGTGTTTAGATTCGAGCGCTTCATCACGCATTCATTAATTGTCATGTTTACTATAATTCAAAATGGGTGCGCGAACTACTCGTCCATACTCTTATTCGCATGCGCACTTGTATTAATGAATGTCCACTTTACATCTCACAGTGCGCGATGACGCTGCTTTTTTTCGTCAACGCTCTCTTTAAATTAAAGGTGTTTCTGTACTCTCTGTATTCAGTTTGTTCCCTTTTGTGGTAAGTTGCAGGAAAAACGTGATTTCTCGTTGATGCAAATTCTTTGCTGTGCACGTAAATCTGTATGTAAAGACAGACAGACATACAGACCGCTTCCTCTTGCCGCGCGCATGTTCAGCAGCAACAGAAGACTACCAATTACAGGTGTGTCGTAGCTGTTGCGCACAACTGTAGTGAAGGGGTGGTCCGCTAAAATGCCCGGAGCGGCACAGCTCTGTAGCGTCCCGTATTTAATGCTTTCTGCGTACGTGGGAAGCCATGCGAGGATGGATTTCTCCCAAAAATACAATCCACTGCATGAAGCACAATTATTTATCAGGACATGAAAAAATACGACGCCAAATTGTGTGTGTGTGTGTGTGTGTGTGTGTGTGTGTGTGTGTGTGTGTGTGTGTGTGTGTGTGTGTGTGTGTGTGTGTGTGTGTGTGTGTGTGTGTGTGTGTGTGTGTGTGTGTGTGTGTGTGTGTGTGTGTGTGTGTGTGTGTGTGTGTGTGTGTGTCAACATCTAGGGCATTTCATTAAAGCATATTTCTCATTCTCTCCCTCCCTCTCTCTCTCTCTGTCTACCTCGTGAAAAAAGATACAAACCTAGGTCCAAAAATGTTATCAAATTACCCTTAGAGACATAACGTGTCAATAAAAAGGGGACTACACATCAATAAATATGCCTAAATTTCCCGAAACACGGAGTTGAAATTATTCGGAACGCCGTTTGAAACAATTAAATATTTGTCCACAAATCTGACGACAGAAACAACGTCAGAGGCGTACAAATAGTCGTCAAGTAGACGGTAACGCTTAGCTAAAGAATCTGCCAGATTCCACGCATTGTGGGGTCAATGACATGCGAAGCAGTCAGCCAGGAAATCAACCAAGTGTTATGATCAGCATAAACATCTTTCTGCAGACTTAGTGGTTGTGTACCGTACCAGGCCTGTCTGCGGTATTTGTCATCTATTCAGTCTGAGGAGGAGATAAAGAGGTTCTTCACGTGAACGCGAGAGGTAACGCTACCGTCTTGTATGCAGTTTAAAAGTTCTACTACTTCAAGTGTTCCTTTAAAGGGCGCCTAAACAACCCCGAGGTCAAAAATTTGTTTTGAAGATATAACTGCGCTCCTGTGCGATGTGAACATGCTCCCGCAAGAATTTTTAGAATAGGTGCAATAATAAAGAAGTTACACGGGTTTTAGTGGCCACTTGCGTCGGTTTCGTTTTCTAGGTCGGACCTCCCCACCCTTCTCTGCCGAGGAGAAAGTAGGCGCGGCGCGCCGTCGTGACTCCGCCCACTTTTGACACGTGACATGACGTGTGCAATTGACGTCATTGACGCTTGCACTGCAGTTCCGGTTGCTCCGGCCAGCGCTGCTCCGGCGCTCACGCCGGTGGGATGGCCACAGGATCTGACATAGACCTGGTTTCGATCAATCAACGAGCTGCAACTGTGCAAAGTTGTTCGCGGTAGAACGTGACGACACTTAGGATGCGAGGGCGACTGGTCAATCGCTGGAAAGAGGCGCGGGAACTGTTTTTTGAAATACGGCGTCTGTGTGGCGCGCAGCGCTGTCATATTCGCATCCCAATTCGAAAGTCATTATCACGGACTCCCGGAAAGCATGTGCTCATTATTTGGCAGGGGAGATATCCCCTTAGCCAGCCAAATTTTAAAACGGGCTCTCGCTGATCCAGCCCCGAAACGCATCGTATGGGCTCCTGGACATCAGGGCTTACGAGGTAATGAGGCCGCTGACGCGGCCGCCCGAGCGCTTACCCACCAGGCTCCTCACCCTGGCTCTTATAACTCGGAGGCCAATACACCGCTGGTGCGGTTCAAGGAAATTCTAACATATTATCGCGACACTCACCGCCTTTTCCCGGCTCCTGCAAAGGGGCTGAGTAAGGCGGAAGAGCGAACTCTAAGGCGCCTGCAGACAGGTACCCTGTCCTGCAATCTTAAAGCATTTCGATGCGAACTCAGATGGGCGGTGCCCACACTGTGGGGAGACCTGCGATATCTTCCACATGGTGTGGGCATGTACGAAAAATCCCCACATACCCCCTTCCCCTACCCCTTCCCGAGAGGCATGGGAGACTGCCCTCCTCAACAGCTCATCGCTAGAGTCACAACGAGCTCTGGTGCGACGGGCGTGAGACGGGGCCTCGTCATGCGGTGTCCCGGACTAGGGACGCCGACCATGTAGCGGGGTCATGCTTTGGCCCCGTACCTCTCTCCTCTATAATAAAAGTTTTTCATCATCATCATATTCGCAGAATGTGACCGCCGCAACCTTCTCTATGATTGAGTTAGCTTGTTTGGGCGGCTTAAAAAGAAAGTCGGAGCCTGTTTAGTGGCCCTTTAAAAACAAAGCCCTGAACTTCTGCCAACTTTTGTTTTCAGACACAACCCCTCAGAGAGGATACTTTGGTTTGTGTGGTTTCGCTGTTAATAATATTTACAATATTCCCTTTCTGCTCTCTCCTATCCACCACGTTAGGCGTTTGAGATTCAATCATTTAACAGTTTCTTTGCTTCTTGAACGAAACTTCCTTACGCATGTAGAAAGCGGATAAAGCAGCCTGAGACGTCACTGTCTTGTACAAAGATTTAGGCGTGATCGTGAAACTACCCCTTCGTCCGTGGATAACCGCGACAAAGAATTGTCCTTCATATATTTAAAGGGGTCGTAAGGCATCTACCGAAAATTTTGTAGGATGTGCGTATGCGAAATCCTCTCTCTGCAATCTAGCATATACATTGTTTCGTAGTACCTTGTGAGTTGATTTAAAGCCTTAAAAAAGAAGGTTTTGGTTTCGTCTGCCTCTGCTATTCAGGGCGCATTATTCGACAAATACGAACCCCCCGGTTGGTTGATCGCAGGCAAAAGCCGATTAATGCCACATTTCCTGTGTTGAACGCATAAAACAAGATTTGCAGGTCGTGGTTGCAGTCAGCGGTATACGACACGGCATGGATCCGACGAATACAGTGGCGTAATGCCTGATCGATGTGGGTCGAGCGCGATTTGAAGGTTATCACACGATTGTTGACCTGCCGCCCCAGCGTCCCAGCTAACGCCCTAGCGGCCAGTTTCGAAACAGTGAAAATGAATATTTGGCACTCTTCTCTGTGTTGTTGGCATGTTCCACGCTGCAACGCTTATCAGCAAATGAAAGCGCTTGCGCATAAAAATTAATTATTTAATTAATTAATAGGAGAAGGAGAAAGAAAGAAAGTATACAGAAGAAAGGGGAAACATGTGCGCTTGCTCATGCCTCCAACTATTTTGGGCTATAGTCTATATAATATTTCGATAAGACAACAGTTGTCGAAGGAAAAACTTCATTTACCAGCGAGAACCCGAGCCAAGTGTAAGCCCACTGGTGACACGTACTGTATGTGACCCGTTAAGCTTACCCGCCTTAAAGAAACCTGTCGCGTGTCGTTCCTACATTACACGCTCCTACACTAAACTAATACACTAAACTACTACACTAACTCCTACATTAAACACGTTCGTGTTAAAGAAACAGGGGAGTGGGAATGAGGTCAGGAGATACGTTGCCGCCGGACATTCAGAGAAGAGTGCGTTGTATACAAATTATTCTCTAGTTCTGTTTTACTTCTACACGCGAAAGATGACAGTAATTGAAAAAAAAACCGTAAACTGCAGTTTTACAAACTTTCACCCACTGTAGTACTGCAGTACCAGTGAGCTGCGGTAACTTCTAAATAACGCGTGACATGGTAACCGCAGAACAAAGGCTAAAAAAAATCCATGCACTGTAGCAAAAGTAAGAAAATAAACACGTATAAATACTTAGTGAGAGATATGAAAATGTTTACTTGTCTTACACAGTGGAAATGTACAAATCTCTGAAAAAGATATATACTGGGCATTCACACGCCTCGCATTCACACGCTTTTCCACGGTTTAATCACGAGATTTCATGCTCCATGTCTACGGTGGTGTGGTCTACGTATCTATACAGTCTCAGTATACATGTTTCAGCAGGTCGCAGGCAGTTGAAGCGAAATTGTGGGCGATGGTGTAATTTCCTGCCTCGAGCCACATAAAGTCCGGTTGCTTGGGTGTGAACTTGGGCAGTTCCTTACCATCAGGCAAAGTGGGCTTCCTGTGAAAAGTGCACAAGCGAAACACCGGTTATTAGAGCAAGACTTTCCTGAAACGCTGAGTGCTGGGTGCACACACGCCACCACGGTCGCGGCCTCCGCGATCAGTTCTGCAAGCACGCCGTTGCAAACGGTCCAGTTGGGAAAGGGGCGTGGCCACTTCTATTGTCGCACGGTGGAGCCCCGCTCCCCCCTCCCCTCTTACACCGGCCGCTGACAACAAAGGTAAAAAACAGTGTCTCGTTGACATGTGCAGGCAGGAAGTGTAAAATTCAGGACTTCAACTCAATGCGAAAAAAAAAAGGGGATTGATGGCTTTAAATGACACCTGTGTTCAAGCGATATCAATACAGGGCAAGAAACACCCAATACAGGCGTCTCGAAACGGGGAAAAACGAAATTAATAGCAACATGGAGGCACACGAATGAGCTATGACAGCAAACAGGAAGAGGAAGGTATTCTGGGGATACAACAGTTACGAGGTGCTAAAGGAGTTAGTGCTTGCGGGACTCACCTCTGGCAAATCAGTGATGTGCATTCATGCACACCACTGTTTTTACTACACCACTGAGTGGTGCAATCGGGACTGGATGTTAATCGTAGGACGGTGGGACGAAAAGCGTTGGGCGTCCACGGTTGCAAAGGGCGATACGGGCTGCCTTTGAGGCGAGGCGTGCTCAGAGCAAAATTCGAAGAGAGACAAAGGAGCATAAAAGACAATACATGATCACAGGAAGTATTCAGATATTTTTACAAGAACAGCGTCGACGTAGATTGGAGAACGTGAACTATGAGGTTAACTAGCAAGTGCTTTACGAATAGCAGCGTGAGCGATATAAAAACAAAGATCACTAACCGCAAGGACAGGGAGGTATAGAGAGGACCTATTGGACAGCGGCGATGGGCGAAAAGCCTGCTCTGGGTAACTACCGAAAAGACAAAGATGGAAGAGAAACATTTTATAGCAATTTAGGTGAAGGCAACAAAAGCTATCATAGCGTTAGCAGACACGTACTAGGACAGAGTAGGATAGGCGCTAGCTTTTAATGGAATGTTTATTGCCAAGAACAAGAGGTCACGTGAGCATAACTAACGTGAGCACAAATGTTACTGGCTTTAAAGATTCATTTACAGGCCAGCGGTCGTCCTGTTCCACTTCTCTCTCGTCCATTTCTGCTAGCGCTATAGCTTTCGTAAGTGTGCCTTTTCGATGCATCCAACCAACTATACCCTAAAGAGTCGCATTTACTGACTGACTACTGAGGTTTTACGTCCCAAAACCACGATACGATGATGAGAGACGCCGTAGTGGAGGGCTCCGGAAATGTCGACTACCTGGGGTTCTTTAACGTGCACTGACATCGCACTGTACACAGGTCTCTAACATTTCGCCTTCATCGAAACACAGCCCCCGCGAGCGGGATTCGATCCCGCGACCGTCGGATCAGCAGCCGAGTGCCATAACCGCTAGGTCACCGTGGCGAGGCTGAAAAGCCGCACTGTCAGAAGGAAGTGCCCTACTTTATCGCACTTTATACTGAATCATGCTACAAAACGAGATTCAGTAACAGCGAAACAGCAGCAGTGTACTTGCTGTAAAAAATTTAGGGAAACGAGGGAACAGGTTTTATTTAATTGAACCCTGGGTGTTTGCTGGCCCTTCAGTCATACCGCCTGATCATTCCTGCGATTTTATATCATCAATGCACATATTTTTACGCTGTGTCCTAAATCCTCACCAGTTCCTGCCAGCATATGTCAACCAGACGCAGTATATTATCTCGACTGTCAGCACAAAGGACACTATCGTGAACATAAAATTAATATGGGAGATATTGCTCTATTACTACGCCCGCCTGTCTGTGCGACTGATTAACGCCTATGCTGATCCTTTAAGATGCTCTTTCGAGCCCCCTGCTGATTAAGTTCAGATGTTTTTCTCGGTATTTCTTCTTTCCCATTCTACAAAGCACTGCATATTCTCCGTGCATCTCCCTCGAAAACCGCATACACTCGTCGCTTATTTCAGCGTCTTTCAATATTTCCAATAAAATGTCCTCGTTCACGTTGTCATATATGCACCAGTAATGACGAAAAAGCACACGATCGTTTGTTTTCTAGTCTAGATATTGTTATAGACTGTGTGACGAGAAATACGGTATCGTATAACCACCCACCCATTCGAAACCCGTGCTCCCAGAATACAGCTATTATCTACCTATACTTCGACTATTAATTTTACTGTTTGCGTCGATACCCTGCGTAGTGCCAACGTAATGGCGCAGCAGTCTATACAAGAGAATGTTATCCTGCTTTCTCATGTCTTTATAAATTATGTTCATCGTACTGTGATGATGAACATAATTTTCCTGTGGCTTTACTTGCGATAGCATTAACGTCATCTATCTACTTGAATGCTCAGTGTCCCACATAAACTATATCGATCAGACCGAAACATCACGTCTCAACAACCACAGAGCACATGCCAATTACTTCGATATGTAGGGCTGTCCGGGCATATGTTCTACAAAATCAGGGCAACAATAACATAATCAGGTTTCAAAGTGCACAGTGATCGGGGAGTACGATAATCATTCCTACATACAACTTTAACACTGGATCCTGCGGTATCAACGAAAGCGTCAGTAAACTGTCATGATGATGATGATAGTGGTTCGGTTAGGAAAGGACGCTAATTTCTGCAGCCCATGTAGGGAGCACGGCTAAGCGTCCTTGGGGTGGGGGAAAGGGAGTGAAAGATAGAGAGGAGAGAAAGGCCGTAGTGGAGGGCTCCGGAAATTTAGACCACAGTACACGGGCCTCTGGCATTTTCGCCTCCATCGAAAATGCGACCGCCGCGGCCGGGATCGAACCCGCGTATTTTGGGAGGCAGCCGAGTACCGTAACCACTACACCACCGCGGCGGACAGGTAAACTGTCATGCCTCTCAGTCATGCCTTGATCTATGACGATTCCTGTATTTCTCTCTCTTTCTTCCTTTTTTAAATGCGAAGCATTTCTTAGCGAACTTGGCGACTTTGAGCGTATCTATCTATCTATCTATCTATCTATCTATCTATCTATCTATCTATCTATCTATCTATCTATCTATCTATCTATCTATCTATCTATCTATCTAGCAGCCTACGACTTTGCGCTCTCCTGGCCGTTTCGTTAATGGGACGTATATTAAAATTAGTATGCCGCTACATGACTGCATGACGAAAATGGATGACAGGTCACAACCTGAAAATCATGACATGACATGTACGTCATGAGCGGAATGATTTACATGCCACGGTCTTGGAGCTCTCGCGGCCGTTTCGTTAATGCGATGTATACGAAAATTGGTATGACACATGACTGCATGACGAACATTAATGACAGGTCATAACATGAACATCATGACACGCATGTCATGAGCGACATGATTTACATTCCACGGTCTCGGTTCTCTCTTGGCCATTTTGTTAATGGGGTGTATACGAAAATTGGTATGGCACAACATGACTGCATGACGAACATAAATGACACGGCATTACATGAGAATCATGACATGCATGTCATGAGCGGCATGATTTCCATGCCATGGTCTTGGTCCTCTCCTGGCCGTTTCGTTAATATGGTGCATACGAAAATTGGTACGGCACAACGTCACTGCATGACGAACATAAATGACAGGTCATAACATGAATATCATGACATGAATATCATGAGCGGCATGATTTACATGCCACGCGTTTCGTTAATGGGATGTATACCAAAGCTGCTATGGCACAACACGACTGCATGACGAACGTAAATGACAGGTCATAACACTACAATCATGACATGCGTGTCATGAGCGGCATGGTTCACACGCCACAGTCTTGCTGCTCTTGCGGCCATTTCGTTAAGTTATTATGTACCAAAATCGGTATAGCAAGGCAACAATGCAGATCCATTTTACGTTTCTGATGCGTGCTTCGCATTTCCTTGATTCTCACTGCACGTGGGATCTGCCATTTCTTTTTCTTTTTGCAATAGTCCTGGATGTTGAGAAAACCTGTGCAACCTGCTTGCTCTAAACTTTTGTCACGATTGTTGTCATCCCATTACATAATTCATAATCATCGTGACTACTGAGGCCAATGAACAGTTTAGACACGTTCTAAAAACTTTTCTTCTTTTTTTTGTCGCGTGTACTTGTAGCGCGCTAGGTGCATTTGTATCGACTTCTGTCACCATCCTGATCTATTATCTTTGTCGAATTCGAACGTTTGCACTGATGTGTAGGCCCATAAAAGCAGCTTACTACCTTGTATCATGTCTCGTTTTGACGAAGGCAATAACACTGCCGGAACGTTCAAAAATATTAAACGCACAATTTTCTTAAGTACGCCCTTCCCTTCTTCAACTCCCCTTGCGCCGGACATACCGAATTTACTCTCGAATTATGTATTTCTGTGCGTGCGAATTCGTTCGTTTCCTCTGTCAACACCAACTGCGGCCCGACACGTGAGGTTGTGCAATACGTGCGAAGAGCAGACAGCTTCTGGCATTGCTTCGCTACAGCTCCGTCGGTCCTCCTACTTTGCAGAGTGGAACGGTACTTTTTTTTTTTTTGCTCTTTTTACTGGTTAAGCGTTCTTATCTCAAAATCTACAGATGTTAGCTCTCCGTTCTTTTAAACACTACTTGCCCCATAAATCACACCACACTGATAGCAGCAGGAACATGTGGAACGGAGGAAACCATATGTGACATTCGTCGTTTTTCGTGGTCAGCCGTTGGCCTACTACACCAAGCTTCCTTCACGAACTGACCCACCGTGTCACAGACAGCCGATAATCTAAGTTCACGTTTCTACTGGTTTCCTCGCTCCTGGCAGGCTGCGCTGCTCCTATCAAAAATAAATATCCGTACTCGTTTTGAAGGTCAGAACAAACAAATGTTAATCGTCAACATACGTAAACGTACCCAGATCGAGCAAATGACGCTACGATTTTCATGGCATCCGCGCTGAACTCCCTGTCGATGTCAGTGTAATTCGACGGGTGCAAGAAAGGAATCCCAAAAACAAACTGCACCTCTCCAAGATGCGTCGCACCAAACCACTTTGGGGACCGCGATTTTTCGGAGCGGTGTGCGAAAACAACAGCGTATACGTTGTTGCCCGTAGCGGAATAGTCTTCTGCAAATAGTCTTACGGGGCAGGAGAACAACCAGCGGCCTAGAATGTCTGCAACCATGTTCCTCAGCTCGTCGTTCTCTTTAACGTAAGTGTTGTCCACGTAGTTCATCACAACGGAAGACTGCCCGTTCCTAATGAATATGTGTAGAAGTATTTTAAGGGAGTCCTTCAGCTTTTCCAATTCATAACCACTCAGGTCGTCGTCAAGAACGCCATTGTCGGGATGAAGGTTGAAGATGAAAGCTCCCTCGTTAGCCGTCAGACTGACCATAGCGTCGTAGTTCTCGAAGTATACCTTCCTTCATCGCAAACGAAGGTCGGCATGGTATGAGCTCGTTCTCGTATGTGGGTCGTAAAATTGCTGTTTTCACTGCGCAGAAGTCATGCGCCGTACGCTCTCGAAGGCATTCCAGCAGTTTGGTAGGATCCGTCGCCCTTTCATACGAGCCGCAGCCGAC
Source organism: Hyalomma asiaticum (assembly GCA_013339685.2). Lineage (NCBI taxonomy): Eukaryota > Metazoa > Arthropoda > Arachnida > Ixodida > Ixodidae > Hyalomma > Hyalomma asiaticum. The sequence goes on from CM023485.1 coordinate 56,949,379, forward strand.
GGCCTCCGAGATGGTGTGAACTCCCGCGACGCTCTCGGATGCGGAATTCATGCAGGGGTCGCTGCTCATCGTACCGCTCATCAAGAAGACCCTGTGGAGAAGTCCGCGACTGTGCGGCGACAGAATGTGTCCGTGAACCAGCATAGCACCGGAGCTTTCTCCGAAGACAGTGACGCTTCCTGGGTCACCGCCGAACGCCATTATATTCCGCTGCACCCACTGCAGAGCCGCCCGTTGGTCCCACAGCGCCAAGTTGCCGGGTGTCGTTGTGTGATTCAGCTCCAAGAAGCCCAACACAGACTGCCGAAAGTTGCAGGAGACGACCACGACGTCGTTGAGCGCTGCCAAGGCGGATCCGTTATATCTTCCCTCATAAGCTGAGCCCACTTGAAACATGCCGCCGTGGAACCAAACTAAGACGGGGAACGCCTGTCGGCTTGAGACCAATGGAGTCCAAACGTTCAGGTAGAGGCAGTCTTCGGAAAGCGCCGTTGGAATGTCGAAAAGCGCTGGATCGTGAAGTTGCACGCAGGAGTCCTTGGCGTGTGTCGCGTCGTACGGTCCGTGCCATGGTTGCACGGGCTGCGGTTTGCTGAAGCGCAGTTTTCCCACGGGTGGCATAGCGTACGGAATCCCCAGGAACACTTGGATCTCCTTATCGAGTACTGACGCAGTTCGGCCAAGTACAGGGCCTTCCTTGGTGAAAACGGTCACGCTGCTCGCAAGGCCGGCCAGCGAGAGAACGAAGGGTAGCGCGGACAATATCACTGTGGCATGCCGGTTCATGACTGTGGGTTACCTGAGAATGAACAATAAACAGCAAATGTTGACTGCACGAGTTCGATACGTGGGCGACTTATAGAAGATGTGAAGTTTTACTTAGAATAATTGGCTAATGACCGCAATTAGCCATGCACGTACCGCTAATGCTGTGAACACGTCCAAGTTGGGCGTTCTTCAGACGCTACCTTTACCTTTAGCACTGCTACGTTGTAAACAGTGGTGTATATTATGCTGCTAGGATGCAACATAGCTATTACCAATCTTTATGTTAAAATGGTGGAGGAGGAGGAAGGCAAAAAAAAAACTGGTAGCCATTTCGCCCTGCGAAAGAGAATGCCAGCGAAACTGTGTGAAACACCACACATGATTATAAGATTTGCACTTGGAACGGGGGCTTCGAATGACGTCAAACGGCACTTTCGGAAGCAGCTGCAACCTAATCTTTACCGGGAACGCAAGGGGGGTACTACCATTGTCCACAGGTGCCTTATCGTCCATCATACTGTTTTGATACGCGTCTTGTGGTTTCCTTTCTTTGTGTGTGTGTGGTTTTGGACTTTCTTTCAAGGAAGAGAAGTGGCACGAGGTTTCTTAGATCTTGTTGGTCTAGCCATGCAATCTGCGAATATACTTATATTCTTCCAATCCACAATTCTAGTTTCCACAAGACAACACATGAGCTTTTATTGAAAAGCCCTCGTTTGTGCAGGATTAATATTCGGGAATACTGAGCTCAGCTGTTAACCTAGTGCTTTATGTTTAATCCATGAAATTTTTCGACCGCCTAGAAGTACACAGCTTAGCTGTAAAACAGATAATTGTTGAGGCTTTAAGTAAAAAAAAAGAAAACCGCGATATGGTTATGAGGCACGCTGTAGTAGAGGACCCTTAATTTTGGCTACCTGAAAATCTTTAATGTGCACCTGAACTTTGGCCCCATCAACATGCGACCGGCGATCGAACTTTTGTTCTGGACCTCAGCAGCGCGACGCAGTAGTGGCTAAGCGAACCACGGTACATCGACGAAAGAAAAATAAATATATAAAGTGGCGTAAATTAAACAATAGAAAGATGACAGAGAGAAGATGAAAGGGGATAATGAACTGTACCAAGAGAAGAAATGGGACGTGAGCTACAGGTAGCTCTAGCGCCGCAAGACATTGAGACAGTTGCCCTGCCCACACTTATATGCACGGTTAGGGTACAGTTAACTTCTTCTGTATAGTTCCTCGCCCGCTCATCCCGGCTGCAGTGAAACGCTTGATAGCCTGAGCGGTGACAGTGAGGAGCACTTCGGGTGGCCACTTTGCTCTCGAACCCAACAGGTGCATTATCACATATGGATGTCTCGAGCTTCCTTACGTAGTCAACATTATCCGTGTCGTGTTCTTTGTCAATTGGCTACTATATTCGGTACCAATAGGGTTGCCATCATCGTTGCAAGGATGAATCAAATATACGATTCCGAGTTTAGTAGAAGGGGTGCAAAAACTCTTCGTCTGTTCATGGCTGGCAAGCCAACCGGTCTATTCGCAACTCCAGAAAAAGTGGTTCATCTGGCAACACTGCTGAGAAAAACAAAGATGGCCTCTATATCCAGGGTCACGGCCGCGCTTCCGCTTAGCGCTGTGCTAAAGTTCCTTGACTGCGGGTTCGAATCACGATGCTTCGTCGAATGCGAAAGGGTTCTTGCTGCCGAACATCTGATATTAATCGGTCTAAAAGATTTGAGCGGCGAAACAGCGGAAATAATTGCGCTGTGCGTTCAAACGTCGCACTTGTTCGGAGACCCGCATCAAATTTTCTTAAGGATAAAGAGCCTTTCCAGCGAGTCTGAAGTTGAAGAAGGCAGGTACGTGTTCATGCGTAGCAGGCCTCTCCGAAAGATGCAAGCACTTGTGCGCGGCATTGCTCCATTGAGTACAAATGCGTCACTTATAAACGTGTTAAGAGTGCAGTTCTATGCGCGGTGCCGGAAGACAAACTTACAGGCGCGGTGAACAGGTCGAGGGCTCAAAAGTTGGAACGAGCACAATAAATCCTGAGTTGTCACCAGCTGAACTCGAAATGCAAACGCACTACGTTAAACGATCACACATTACCTCCATAACCACCAACCAAATTACGAGGCGCAGCGCGCTCATGGGACGAAGGCGGCGAACGAAGGCAAGCGCTCGCTGTATATCGACTTACTACAATGCATGCGGACAAAAGTACCTACATCAGCAATAATGTTACCGCGGTCCAAGTTGAGCATAGGCACACCCAGAAAACGTTACCAGATATACACGTATAAACGATGTCGCTATTTTTTTCACGCGCTTGCCTAAACTAAACTACACTCCGGCTCTTAGAAAAGCGCGCATGATAATAAACACGCGCGCACACAATCTGTGTACTCACCGGGGAGGAAGAAATCGTCGCGAGTGAAGTGCCTAGACCAAACTAGCATAATTCCCGTCACATTCTTGCCGATGCGCAAGTTTCTAATCCATGTTGCCCTGCGCGAAGCGTCGTCTGCTTCTTTGGGGAACCGATGAAACGACGTGTAGCTGTCTTTGCATCGCGATGACACGCACTGAGGCACGCAACAAAAGTCTTTTAACGAGGATTCTTTCTTTTTCGGGATGCTTCGAGGCGGCATGGCGTCGATTAAGGAACTACAGAGCTGTTTTACAGCTCGCGGTAATGCGACACCATGCCGCGTTTCGAGCTCGACCTTGGATCGGCTGGTTCCAGGAGCGTCCGCTAGGTGGCGAGCATTTAGATGGAATCGCGAATACCTTGGCTAATCTGCTGTAGCTTTAACAGCGCGCATTGCTCTTCTTCCACCTTGCCTGCAGTGAGACACACAGCCCAACACCCGCAGAACTTTGACTGGACTTGCTCTATGCTCAGCATAAAGGAATATATCTAAGTAAGTAATGAAGTTAATGGCAACCACAAACAATACTGCATGGTATAACCACCTCAGGATCTTCTATAACACGAGTTCATGCTGAGAGAGGGAGATTTACTTACACTGAACTGGGACGTTTGTGTGTGCTATAGTGGCGTTGGACGAAAAGTGCGGGGCCCACATACAACACACGACTTAATACCTCGACAGCCTTGCTTCATGAAATAGCGCTTCGAGGCCCTGCCCAGCTGCAGGCACGGGAAGCGAGTCTGGTGAGAGGAGCAGAAATGGAAAATAAGATGAAAGACACAGCCTGATTCAGTCACCCCTTTACAGCCGGCAACGCTAAGCCGAGAGGTAGCTGAGTGCAACACACATATATGTCACGCCGCCGATTGCTCACCAGTTGGAGCCAGCACACAGAAATCATAGCACGTCGGTCACAGTGCAGCCCTCTCGCGATGGCCTTTGTAACTGTTTGCACAAAGACGATAACGGAAACCCATCTCCTATGCTGTGCCAGCCGCCGTTTCTATGCTCGGTACAGAAGACAGCACGCATGGGGAACTCGACGACGAGCGCACGGACTTGCTCTTGCTGCGCGCATTCCCGCCACCTGCAGTAGCAGGCCATTGACCATAACGGGAGCATCATCGCGCACCGTTGATGTCGAGCAGAGCTGCGCCGCAGCGCCCGGAGCGGAAGAGCTAACCATATATATTTTGTGCATCTTATTTCCCGTGCACACAGCGGCAGCTGTGCGAGGCCGTATTTTCCGCAGAGAACCTTCCATAGAAACACATTATTTCGAATGCGACAAAAAAATATGGCACAGATGGGTTTGCTCACGTCTACCGTGCACGGAATAATGTTGTTTCACTCACTCGTCAAACGCAGTATACATACTGTATCTCTCCCTAACCAGATGTAGGACTGGCATTCTTCAATCATGAGCTCTTGAGAGTATTCATTAAACACATCGGTTCATTCTCAACGCCTTAATCTTTCGTACGTCGGTTATACCCTCCGTGTCACGCTTGTTCCTATGCGACCGAATGCGCCAGCGCGCCTATTGTGGTATCATGCGAGCTGCAACGCAGTTCTTTTAGAGTGGCACCGCGCTCATGATGCTTGACCGAAACTAAGAACGAATATCAAATCTGTATTGCAGTATCATCATCATCGTCACAGTGCTGTCTTGTAAATGTGGAAGGCCTGGATAGCAATCATCCCCATGGAGAGCCTTTTGGGGCTTCTATGTCCCAGCGCATCTGCTACATGTTGCGCATAAGGAGGCAAACCCACCGAGGAAGAAAAAAGCTGGGAGAGGACGTAACGTAACAACCCCGAAGCCAAGTCACTGTTAATGAGGGAAAAGAAATAGCTGACGCGAAAGAAAACCAATGGCGGCGATGGCGAGTGCGTGGTAGAGGGTTCCTTAGCTTTTGCACTGAATAAACGACAGCATTATAGGGCACGCTGTTTTGTGCTCTTCAAGCGTATTGTTTTTCACCGCACTTCGAAGGCTGAGAATAATTCCTGTGGTTTTACGTCCCAAAACGAAGATATGATTATGAGAGACGGCGCAGTGGAGGGCTCCGTAAATTTTGACCACCGTGGGTTCTTTAATGTGCGCTATAACATCCCACAATACGGGGCCTTTTGCACTTGGTCTCCCAGATCGAAATGCGCCCGCCGCAGCCGGGACTGGACACCACGACCTTCGGGTCAGAAGTCGAGTGCCGTAGCTACTAGACAACCGCAGGGGGTGCACCTCGAAGCTTGGTTTCCCGCACAGTGAAGCTATCGGACTGCACAATCACAGAAAATGTCTGTGGCCGCGGGGCGCGATGGGAGGCGTGCCTGCTCAGCCAAGACCTCGCCGATCAACTCTGGGCCGTCCGGCACGCCGAGGAAGCCGCCCCTGTCCAAGGGCTCGAGGCCGTCACCTAGGCTGGGGTGCTTGTGGCCCTACCCCGACACAATCGCCGGACCTATTTTTGAATTAAAGTTTTCTCTCTCTCTCAAGAAAGAGAGCAATGGGAAATAGGCCTTGGTCACGTGGTGTGCAAGCCGTATATTCATGTACGGTGTCACAAAACTTCGCTTAATGTCTTTACCTCCGCTCCGCCAAATGGAAACGTGCTTGTACCACACTTTTTCTCTAAGAACGGATACGAGAGCCCAAGGGCGCTACCTTTTAGTGTATCCTTGTGTTTTTTTTTTTTTATAATCTGCTTTTTATAATCCCCTTGTGTCTGAGCGTGGCTTGACTTTGCGTAGCCGTTGTTCATGCGTGTAGTAATGGGAGGCATCCTCCGGAGACTAAACCACATGACAACACCTCCAAGCTACTTGAGCCCAAGTGCGTATACGTGAGTGGTGTTTTGTGTATTATTTAAATCTTCATCAGTGAAGGTAACCGAAAGTGCAGCGAGAACCACGATGGCAACCAGTGCGCACGTGAGTGCTGCTTTGTGTGTGATTGGATTTTCCGCAGGTGAAGATGACCGCCAAACCAGTATGAGGCACGATATAGCAACAGTGGTGTACGTACAAGGTTCGGGCGCCCAGCTGGGAGAGCAGGAGGTGAATATGTGCCATCCAGGGGAGGTAATAAAAACGGTCCGATACTGCCCTGCCTCGCAACGCCATTTGCTCTGCGAAAGAGGTTTATTTTTTGTTAATGCGAAACATTTCTTGGCGAACCTGAGTCACTTTGACCGTATCTATCTATCTATCTATCTATCTATCTATCTATCTATCTATCTATCTATCTATCTATCTATCTATCTATCTATCTATCTATCTATCTATCTATCTATCTATCTATCTATCTATCTATCCGCTTACGTCTTGTGCTCTCGTGGTCGTCTGGTCCACCTGACATACCCGAATATTTGCACGGTAGGGTACAAATATATGACGAACATGAATCATCGATCTTTACATCGCTACAGTGATGTACTCGACGTCTACGTCATCACAAACTACTCTGGAATCACATGTGGCTCATACTAAAGTCCACAGATTTTTCGGAAGAAATATCTAGGTACTTTTAGCTCGTACCAGTAGCACTCAACCCACGGTATGCGGGTATGCGCCACAGGTGTCTGAATCCTATAGATCATCAGCTAATGACCAACTAAAATAGACATACGAAACGCCGGGACGGCGGTAAATGTACTTATGAAAAGCTGTGACTGCGGCGATCGAACCCGCAACTTTGAGCGGCGCATCAAGTTTTCTGCACCTCACCCCGGTTCACTGCCTCCAGGCTCGGCCCACACTTCTGTGTTCGCGGTTGACACACGACGGCCGGCTAAAAGAGCTCCGCTCTGCAGACCAGAAAGGGACACTATCGCAGGTTGCGATTGAAATGTAGACATAACAAGCACACAAACACAAATGCAGCCTACCAAGCTTTAGGGTGGTATCGAACACGGGATCTCGACGTGCCAAGCAAGCACGCTACCACTAGGCTACGACTGCTTCTCCTATATAGCAAATAATCCTACTGCACCAGCATTTGTAACGATGGTGCTTGTACAGCGTGATTTCCGGTTCTAATGTGTGATAAGCACTATCATAGCAATACATGTGTACTTCTGCCATTTGGTATGCTTTTGTGCAGCTTGGCATGATCCCATAGGAATACTTCAACGAACGACGCTTATGAGAGCACATCAACGCACTATTTAGTGCACTTCGACAAGACAAATGGCTGTGCTTTGGACTAACGTGGCTTCTAATTTTACATTTTACCACGAGGTATCATTCAGTCGCCACGGTGCTGTCGATGTTCCTGGTTAACCCATGTTAAGAATACTCATGAGTAGGTGCATGCGCTTTGCACATGAACCTTGATCCTACTTGTAACAGTTGGACTGAATGCCAAATAATTTGTCATAGCAATTTCCTCATTGGCTGCTGCGGATGGCACCGATTCCCACAGTGCGTGGAATCTGCAGGTTTTTTTTTTTTTTCTACAGTCAACTTTGCCACAGTACGAAACTGTCATGTGGTGAAGCGCATGAAAACTGGGATGGGCCCAGTCGCTCCCACCGAATATAGCAGATTTTTAAAAGTTAATTACAAATACCCAATATATCGCATAGTTTCTTGCTTATCGATGCGAATATGATACAAGAGCAAGCACTATTTGGAAAGTATTCGAAAACCTGAATACTTACACAGGCCTACTTCATAACATACTTCGCACGCGTACTGCGCTGCACTTGCTGCTATGAAAGTGGTCGGTGCTTCGGCAACTCGCTCCGACACTAAACATTGCCGCTCAGGTCCCGCTCCAAAAAGGTCCAGTGCTGCCCAAAGCACTATAGTGAAAACAGTCCAAGATCATAGGAAAGCTACACTGAGCTGTCATGAGTACCACGCAGGTCGCGCTTAAATATCGTCATCTTCTCTAGTTCCTCGCCTCCTACAGCTGCAGCGGCCTCTGCTTCTGCAATGCTGTAACAGAAACCTAGCTTATTTCCCTCGATCTCAGTTTTAATGCATGTCATCCGGCTGCCGACCTCCTGGAAAAAAGCCACAGTGCAACGACCTGTTGCCATCACCATGCTAGCCCTCCTCTACGGCGTACCTCACTATCCAATTATTATTATATGAAGTTATTATTATTAGCAGTAATGCGCAGTACTTGAATCTTCGTACAAACCTGCGTGAGCATGGTATTACCGTGATACATACCGTATATTCTATGGTATTCGACAGATCGTACTTTTTTTTTTCAAATTCGCGGAAGCAAAATGTCAATTTGGTTGTTATGCTCTCGTCTGTCTTTAAATAGTGACAATAAAAGTCTGTATCACTATAAGCTACTACCCTCAATGACGTACCTTGTCGGGCCACACAATAAAACAGCACGTGGAATATTGAAGTAACTGTTCTTTCTCGTAGAAGTATGGTCTGAGAACTGGCCAGTCAAATTTATTTTGTTGGAACTATGCGCCGTACCGAAGAGAGAAGACGAAAACGCCGAACTGGACACGATGATCCGATCTTGCACAACCCTGCGAAATGAATGAACAGGCACACATCAGACGTCAAGGAAGTGCGCAAGAAAAACAAATGCGCTGTTTCAAGTCACCATTCCAAAAGCGTAAGCACATTATTAATGTATATGTCGCATAGTATTTCGCTAGTGCTTCGGTTGAGCTTTTAAAAAGAATGGTAAGGTTTTATCAAAGAAAGTAAATTTTGTTGATCTTAATTGGCTAGACAGACCAGCGCCTGGTTGAGTTATTAACAGTTGAGCAATCTGAATATGCGTTTTTTTCTTTGTTTGTCTCATTTTTCTTTCTTTCCATTTTTTTTTTTTTGCAGGACGCCCAGGGTATCTACTGAACCAATGATTGATTTCGGCGTAAATATTACGGCAGAAGTCTTATATTTTTCGTCAAACGTAATATGTGAGCGGTGTCGTCATATGCCTCAGGCAAATGTGGAAATTCCTCCTCGTGCACTGTAATACGTTTGCTTAGTTAAGCTTTTGAGTTATGAAAAATCTCCATCTTGCAAAATCAACGTAAAATTTTTAGATGTGCATGTCTTAACCTCTAGTGCAGAGACCAGAACACATATATTGGGTTGGTTGTGTTTCATATAACATGTTGTCTGTCGTGTTATTAGTGCACGCGTCGAGACTTGAAAATATCTAGATATCACAGATTTCAGTTGCGTCCTTTAAAGCTGGCTTGTTCGCATCACGAAGTTGTTCCGTGGGAAAGCGGACGAACGAAACAGTATTTTTTTCGCAAGAGCTGTATAAGTTGGCTTTGTTGCGCAACAGTACTTGTATGCGGTGAAGCATATTTGTTGCGCAGTGAAGCATATTTAGCACATTATGCAAAGAAAATTGCTCTAGAAAGTGGACAGGAGAGGGGCCGCTGCAGTACCACAAGGGTTACGCATCACACGCGTACTGCGCAAGTTGCCAGTTCGATCTCCACATACAGCAAGTTGCACTTTCGTCCACCTCCAATTTCACTTGTCCCGTATGTTCTACACTATATTTAAAAACTACTAATAACGGCGCTCATGCTTCCGTTGGATTTATTACTTGTCCTGATCGTTTTGATCAAGGCATCTTGAGCAAGAGCAAGATCATGAAAATGATAAGAGAGGGAGAGAGAGAAAACCCCCAGCATTTCATTAAAGATTTCTCTATCTCTCTCTCTGATCATTTTGATTCTCTTACTCTTGCTGGCAATCCAGGCGCAAGTTAACTGTTTGTCGCCTCAAGTTTTGGCTAACGGTTTCACTTGCCACCATCACGTGCGACCACTTTAATATCTTGTGCTAGCTTTTGCCAGTAAAAGCAACACGCTTAAGTGAGTGCTGTATCCTAATGCGCGCTTTACCGATATCCCTTAAGGGAAAAGCGTTCGATCGTTGCATGTTACTAGTATGCAGTACTGAAGTACGTGACTGAAGCCTGGAGTATAAAAGGAAAATAAAAAGATGAAGAGTTATATAGGGACCACGCATCGTATGAAGGAAAGAAGGAGGATTTAGAAGTTGGTAAACAGCAGAATGGACCGGAGAAAGAACTAGGGTAACCGACATTCCAAATAATACCTAGCGAGAGAGAAAAAAAAAAAACACAACATGATCTGGCCGGACGCGTAAGGTATAGGGAAAATAACCGGCCGCCATAGCAACCTAATGGACACTGAGTAAGTTAGGTCGAATGACGGTATCGAGAGTTCCGCAGGATTAAAATGTAGCCAGCTAGTAAAAGATGGGCCGAATTGGAGGTCACTGGGAAAGGCCTTCGAAATACAGTGGATATACAATAGGCTCAGGATGGTACTGATCATACAAGTACTTATGTTTGTGGTCATATGCTTTAGGAAGAGACAATCGTATTGGGTGAATTGTCAGCCATTATAATGCAGCTTGCACGCATGAACATTTCTCGTGTCACGCATGAAGATATTGAAATACGATTGCTCAGACTTCTAATTTTTATTTTACAGATAAGGTATACAAATTTTGCACATAAACAAGAATTGTGGATTTGCGGAGGACTGAAAAGCAAGGCTGAGGTTGCAGCTATTTAACTTGGCGGAGAGAAAAGAAAGCGACGATATTGCAAACATGGCTACACAAAGTGAGCATGAAGGATTCCGCCAAAATAAGCGAATGATCGCTTCTATGTACACGACTTATCATCACTCATTTTGGTGGACTTAGCAAGCGCATTACGCGAAGTTTATCCTTCTTCAATACCTCTGGCAGGCTCCCTCCGCAGAAATGAAACTTTGAAATTACCAGCGCAGTCATGGAAACAAAACAAAATACAGCGTTCCCAATTTATGGATATTTTAATTTTACTACGTTCGCAGGCTGTTTGAGCTACCCGCTCACATCGGTTGCTATCGCTGAACGTTTCGTTTGCCTATTACTTAGACTGACAAATTTCGTCTGTGAGGTATTGGCCAGGCAGGAATTGTTGCGTTGCATGTCGTGGTAAATCCGCGATTATTAAATACACACGAAAACAACCATACTTTCGTTTTAGCATGTTGAAATCATCTGACTTCCCAGTCTACGCTCACGCAAATCGCATATAGAAAGGCATGAAACATGTTTGTTTGTTGCAGGAAGCAACGCCTGTTACAGTGAGCGCGACAGCCCCCAAACTACTATAATACACTGTGGGCGCCACAAGGAAACAATTTCGCAAGCGGTTGGATGGCGCAACGCCGGGCTCCCGTTCACAAACCCCTCTTCGATTATCATACGGAGGTACAACAGTGAGCGTTGCACTCTGATCAATGATGCGTCAGCGCGTTTTGGCGGGAGCCGCCACACAGAGCTTTACCGCAGACGCCGCCGGGAGCAACGTTCTTTCTGTCTGGAGGTTCCTTTCAACGCACCGCCAGACCGGACGAGTCAAGGCGAAGCGCGCGCGCGTAGAGAAGGGGCCAGTGAAAACAAAATAGTCAGGAAACACAGAGCGCAGCGCGGCTTCCCCCTTTACTCGTCAGGTCGCGCTAGGGGCGAACTCGTCACGTGGCTTTACCTCATCGTTTACGTTTGTGAAGTTGAGTCAAGTCAGGCGAGGAGGTGGCAGAGAGAGGAGTTTTCTTCGCGCGATTTGTACTTTATCCGCCGCGCGTCGCCGCGGTCGTCTGGCGCGCCGGTGTCGGGCACCCCCCGTAACCAAGCTAGCGCGAGACGGGCCGATGCTCGGCGCGGCTGCCGCGACCGGGGCAAGATCGGAGTCGCCGGCGTTCCCCGTCTACCGGGCACCAGGGAATTCCCCGGGCGGCCTGCTAGGGAAATGATCCTCATGGAGTCTCGGACGCCCGCCGACGGCCCCGGGAAGGTCCCCAGCAAGCTGCCGGGCTCCTCCTCCGGCGCCGGCTCGGCGACCTCCACCACCGCGACCAAGACAACGACTTCGGGGACGACGACGACCCGAAGTCCCCAGTGCGCAAGGTGCCGGAACCACAACCGCAAAGTGGCCGTGCGTGGCCACAAGCGCTACTGCCCGTACCGCATCTGTGTCTGCCCAAAGTGCAAGCTGATCGCCGAGCGCCAGGTGGTCATGGCGCAGCAAGTCGCGCTGCGCCGGGCCCAGGTCCAAGACGAGGCGAGCGGCCGAGCAGTGTTCGAAGAGGTCGACCCCAAGAGCCTGCTCGACCAGCCGCCACCGACGGACGTGGTCAAACCGCCGGCCCTGGTCAGCACGGCGAACTCGTTCGCCGCCAACGGTGGGTGTCTCCGCTTATGCCTCGCGCGCACCACCGCTCCGGGCGCCGCCAAAAGGGTTAACCGTACGCGACCAGTACCGTCTTCAACAACGGCGAGAGAAAGAAGGGGGGCGAGGAAGTTGCGTTGTTCCCGGGGACTTCATCCGCCGGCTTGCCCGCCCGGAGACGTCGCGACTCGTCCGAGGTACAGCGCGCGCGCTTCCGCGATCTCGGGCGTCTTGAGACATTTTTCGCTCGCGCGACAGCAATGGCGGCGGGAAGGCCTGTTGCGCAAAACTCGTGCCGTGCAGCAACAGCACACCTACATTGTTCGCGCACTGCAACACCGCTAGCACTCTTTCCGGTTTTAGGGTTCCGCATTTGCCGAATCCGATTGGACGATAACTGGCACTACTCCCTTCCTGCATAGCAAACGCGGCGATCTTCAGTCTCCTGGTTCGTTCTTAGGATCGACACAGAGAATGTACGAAGGCATGTGAGAAAAGAAAAAAAAAAGACGTACAAGTGCCCCAGCCGCGGCTCGGAGGGGGAATACACACGTGGCAGTATCTGGGGCGACCAATCGGCGCCGTTGCCATCCCGCCGGCGCCATGTCTCCGGGTGTGACGTCTTGAACTGACGTATCTGCATGCCGAGGCAGGCAAATCCGTTCTAGCTGGCGGAAGCGGGCCCTTCGCACGCGGACGAGCTGGTTTCCATGCGGGGGCCGGGCTGTAGCTGGTCGAACGCGCATACCTGAGAACGGCGCTGCCACAGAGGGCGATCCTCTCAGGAAGATCCCCATTAGACGTAATGATGATTTTTTGTAGGTCGGCGCGAGATGCAGAGAGGAGGGCGCACGAGTAAAAGTTAACATCGTAACGCGGCCCGGCTACACAGTGTGGCCAGTGGGCATGCCCGAAGGTCTTCCGCCATTTTTTCTTTGTTCTCTTAGGCTCTAGGCTCATTCGTTTCCCTCTCGCTCACATCCACTTTCTCACTCGCGCCGTGCCTCCCGGTCGTGGTTGCGCCAGGCGAGGCACGCGGAGACCTTGAAAGCTCACTTTAGCCTGATGTTTCTGCAGTGGCGCGATCTCTGCTACATTTTTTTTTTCTGTGTCCCTCTGACCAAGTCAGCAGGTCTTGTAACAGCGGTGAAGGATTGCTCGCGATTTGTTAGTTTTGAATAGTTTTGTGCAAGGGTCCCCACGAGAAGCCGGCACATCCTTCGCGATTCTTGTTATACAGCCGGACCACAATATGCAGTGCTTTGTTTGTGGTTACCCGCGCGCTAAAGGCGTTCAGGGCGGTTTTTGTGACAATCGGTTTCATTGTACTATTTCGTTCGCGCCTCTGGCTGGCCGATCCTGGCACGACGGGGGCATGCAAGCGTCTGAACGAACGCCTTAGTGCGCGAAAGAACTGAATATGAAACCGATTGGAACAAAATGTGGTCCAGGATTCCTTATTTTTGTTATTCGTTGCTTTATTACGAACAACCAAGTGCGATATAAGCTTGTACTGCGTAAAGAGGACGAGACGCGAACACTGGACTTGGTCTACCACTCCAGTGTTCTCACCGCGTCCTTGTTTCTTTCACGCTACTTTTCTTACGTCATCAGCACTTTGACTATGTTGAACGTTACCGTTATGGCACATTGGATAGTAAAAATTCTGTGCATGTGCACGGTGTGTTGATGTTTCACCCACATGGCTGTGCTTCCTTGTGTTACATTTGTGCAGTGTCTGATGTTGCAACATACACTGATGTACGATGCACGAACTTTGATCCTATTTTAACCTAGGAACATGAATTTTTTTTTTTTTTTTGCTAAGTTGAAGATTGACTTATGATGAACTGCGAGCGGGGGACTTGGAACCATAAAGGTTGTCGAAAAACATTCTGTCATCTGTTCTCGTATATGAGCTGATCATGTTTAGTCACTGCTCAAATATCTCAGTCGGTTGTGCAATGTATTCTATTAGCTGTAAGCATATTCGAATGACACTGTCAGTGCTCGCTTTTCGATGCTTTGGATACGCTTTGTTGTGGTGGAGGTGATCATTTGTCCGCTGATAAAGAGTGATGATTAAGCTAATTGTGCGGAATACGAAGGTTCTGAATCGCATTTGAATGATCTCAAGTACTTCAGGACACGTGTTCAGCAGCTGTGAATATTCGTACCTTTGACATACGAACCGAATTTTTTTTAACACCGTTACAGTACTATCTCTCCTCTTCCGTTCTAGAATCTTGACTGTGGCCTCGATTTTCACACAAAGATCAGAAATGTCGCGTTTTGAGGATGCGTGTTGTAAAGAGGCACTTTACCTGTTAACATTTATGTGCTCATTCACAGTTGTCCACCAGATCTTAATTAATAATGATGCGGTAAACATTAAAATACGCTGCGAACTCATTGCTATCCTAAGCTAGATGTACTTGTGCGATTAAATCCTGCAAAGGAAAAACCTGGTATTCTCATTGGCGTTCATGCTGATCCACTCGGGGATAATTTCATGTGCCTTCCGAGTGGCATGACCCTGCGGCAAGAAATACTTTACAGAAGCACTCCCTGTCTTTACTCCTCCTCTTCCTCCTCCTTACAGAACCACAAAGTGTAAACCATGGTTGCATAATGCTATTTCGCACATGCGTTTTGATTTTTCCTTGCTTATTTGAGTGTCAGCACATAAACGTTCATACTTATAAGCACCACTTATACATTGAGTGAGTATTGCGAGGCTCTTCTTCTTAAACCTATTTGTTCTCGTACACGCTCGCAAACCGTCTTTCATTCTCCTTTTTTTTCTTTTTTTTCTTTTGTACATATATGATACGCTTACCTCCAAGCAGTTCATCAAAACCTAGAGTAGTTGCCAATCTCAGTAGAATGAAGTCTATTTGGTCGCTGCTTAAAAATTTATTTCTGCCTATAGCTTACAGCAGACTTTAACACAGCAATAAAAAAACCAGACATTGAATTTCTACAGAGGGCAATAAGTGAGATTGCTCCTCCATGCAAACAAGTAACCGATAAGGTAAGAGCGTCGGTAACAAACAAGTAACCGACCGATGTAAGACCAATACCTGCCTACAGCTCCTCTGCCACTCGTGGTTGTCTGCGGTCGTCATGGCTATGGGTTTTATCGCGCTGCTTCATGCTTGTATTCGCATGATTGGCACGTTCTATATAAATTTCCACTTTCCACAACACGTTGTTGCTATAGGTATACGTGTTATAAACAAGATTGTTGTTGTTTTGTGGGGTTTTACGTCCCAAAACCAGTTCTGATTATGAGAGACGCCGTAGTGGAGGGCTCCGGAAATTTCGACCACCTGGGGTTCTTTAACGTGCACTGACATCGCACAGCACACGGGCCTCAACATTTCGCCTCCATCGAAATGCAGCAGCCGCGGCCGGGATTCGATCCCGCGACCTTCGGATCAGCAGCCGAGTACCTCAGCCGCTAGACCACCGTGGCGGGGCAATAAACAAGATTTGCATCGTTTATAGTTGCCCAAGATTACCTCGGCTTGGCTGTCGAGGACGTAGCCAGGCATACAAATAGAATCTTACAAGACTAGTCATGATAATACAAGCCAGCTCCGCCACGGTGGTCTAGCGATTACGCCACTTGGCTGCTTACGAAGGTCGTAGGATCGAATCCCGGCTGCGGCGGCTGCATTTCAATGGAGGCGAAATTTTGAGTTCTGAGTACTGTGCGTTGTCAGCAAACGTTAAAGGAGCCCCAGGTAGTCGAAACTTCTGGAGCCCTCGACCACGGCATCTCTGATAATCATATCCTGGTTTATTCCAGAAGTCAATTAAATTAATGATAATACAAGGTAGGACAAGTCTGTAGACATTTTACTGCCCATGCTATTTGTGCCTTAGCATTTGCTTCCGAAGATCCGAAGAAGAAGCATCCGAAGATCGTGGGTTCGGTTCCCACCGAAGGCAAGGTTTGTCTTTTCGTCCACTTTAATTCCTTTCTACTTTCTTCACAATTACAATACCACAAGTAACTTCCCCTATGCTTT
Organism: Hyalomma asiaticum; assembly: GCA_013339685.2. Lineage (NCBI taxonomy): Eukaryota > Metazoa > Arthropoda > Arachnida > Ixodida > Ixodidae > Hyalomma > Hyalomma asiaticum. The sequence continues at coordinate 56,965,832 of CM023485.1, forward strand.
CCTAGGCTTCATTGTCTGTTTGCTCATTAAGTTGTTTCTAACAAATAAAAACGAGCCCTTGACCCCTTCCCTTTCGTTATAGCATTTGCTTGTATTAGCTGAGGATAACCTTGATGGTGCGATATGCAGGTGGGTTCAATATCTGGTTTTCGACTTTGCACCAGTGTAACACTGATAATTTAATAGGCGTACTCTCCGGTGCGTTCCAGCTGGCAAGATACTGCCATTACGTTCGCACGCCCCAGTGAGATTCCTGAGGCCATAGCCAATGTTTAAAGCAATGATGGGCTCAGTGACAACGGGTGACCTCTCCGAGCGTGTCGCGTTTGCGCTCTCCATCTTCAGTTCTCTCATAATGTATGATACAAGTTTCAAGTAAAAGACGCAGTTACTTGAAGCTCGTATCTAAAGTCACACACACACACACACGCACACACACACACAAACTACGAAAGCGTATAGTTCACTTCGCAGATGAAATGTAAAATAAGCAAACCGCCTGTTTCAGACTACGCTGGCGGCCACCACCGCAGCCCTGATGTCCTCATTACAGCAGGTGAGCTTTGATGTCACAGCGCACACTTACAATTTTGGACACCTCTTGGTATCAGTGCGATGTCTGTAGCATGCGTGCGCATGCGATGGTGCATATTTCTTTTTCTTTTTTTTTCTTTTTTTTTTTTGATGTGGTGTATCGCGTATAGGCCTGGCTCTCCTCAAGGAGGACAGAGACAACTGCTCATCTCTAATGTGTGTTTGTGTTCGAAGTCTACGATGAAGACATATATATATATATATAGTTCTTCCTGACTGTCGGGATAAATATACTATCAGAAAGTCACAGTGACAAACATAGGATTTATTCTGACGTTTCGGCTGGAGGCCAGCCTTTTTCATATATAATGTGTGTTTGTTTTTGTAGCCTACGATGAAGACATATCAAGTCGCCCAGTATGCCACCCTTCCGGAAATTGCCCTAAAGGAAAACATACGGGAAAGTTGATACTTAAGGCGCGTTCTTGGGGGAGCGCGTTGAAAATGATGGTGTTCTTTCGGTGAAACCCAGAAATGTGTACGCCTTGCTATAGGGGAGTTTCGTGGATTCAGTTATTCGCTCTGCACAAAGGAGCTTGTCTCCTGTGCGTGTTCAAAAGGTTTCTGTTGAGACAGTCCTCCCTGAAGAAGAATCACGTCTTACGGTGTGTTGTTCTCGCGGCTACACACGAGGAGGACGTGAATTTGGGGGCCAGAAACGCATCACATAAACGTCGAGCTTTTGACACCGATGTCTTGGAGGCCATGGCCGATAGTGATAGCTGGTGAATCACTGGCAGCACGTGGTTGACTGGCATAATTTGCGATACTGGCGCCACAAGTGTAACATTCCCTTCATATTGCAAAGATGCGCCTTATCCTTCTTCACTCAAACGGCAAGTCCAAAATTATCCGAAAAAACGGAAATAGAACGGGGGGGGGGGGGGGGTTGATTCCCTGCATGATCATTACTTTTTGCAGCAAGTGCTTTGTCTCTCTCTCTGTGCTGTTCCACCCACCTTTCGTGGTTTTTTTTTTTTTTTAGCTTTTAGTCGTTCGCAGTGTGAAAAGCTCAAGACTAATTTATTTTTGCCCAGCTTTAATTTACTAGTTTTATTGTGTGTGTGGCATCCGTTAATTTTTGTTTTTGGTTTGGTGCATATGAATTTATCGCATTTCTCAAGCACTTCCCTCGCTGCGCCGATGAACCTTCTTTCTTTCTTCTTCTTTTTATTTTACAGTCACTAGATATTTTTTTTCAGAACCTGCAGTCGCGAGACTACGGGTTCTGAACTTGATTCTACCAAACTTCAAGAATAATATACACGTGATTCTGCCAAACTTTAAGAAATAGACAGTGAATGAGGTTTCGGAATTCCAGATATGTCTATGCCTGTCCACTAGTGCAAAACGTAACAGGACGAAATATCTTCTTGATTAAATGCATCCATGTGCTTCAAGGAGTACTTTTTTGTTGTTGTTATTGTTGCTTTAGAAACAGATAGGCGGCAAGCGGACCGTACTTCAGTTCTTAGTTGCTTGTGTTGCATAGACTAGAGTAACATGTACATACCAAATCTAAACACTGCACTTCTCCTAGAACAAGTTCATTCAGTGCTACCGCCCCCTCCCCTCTCTTTTCCCCCAATAACCGGGCGCAAATTGGATGCGCTGCGCATGGTCACTAATGTGAACTTTTTCTGCAGGTCCACGTGCCCTCACCGCTTTAATGAGACTAATTAACTGCAGTAACAGGCGCATAGCAATACACACAGCATCGCCACAAACGATCATAGTCACGTCAGCTGCAGTTACAATTTGCTGTGAGCACTGATCAGATCAGATCAGATAAGATCAGTAGGTCACAGAATATGGTAAAACTGCACACCATTAGCAAGGAAAATGACATATTTGGACCTACAGGTTTAAGGTGTCACACAGGGTACCACGCCACGACCGGCAATAGAGTATGAATAGTTTCTCCGAAAAGTGGCAAATGATAACTGCATAAACTCTTTGGCGCCACAGTTCTATAATGAACGACCTGCTCTCGCGAAGGAATTACGCGACGATTCCGTCGCTTCATTCCTTCGTTCTATAGCCAATAATGTGCGTGGCCTTCCGCAGCTGTTGATTTATTAGTATAGGGAAAATTATAACCCACCCATCTTTAGCGCGAAGCTCATTTGAAGAACTCATTTGCCATATTCATGCCAACGTGCTTCGTGTTTTCGATAGATTCGCCCTCTCGCTATCCACTGCTAGCCTCCTGGTTAGCTCACTTAGCAGAACGACCGCACCGGACAAGCGTTGGTGCCGGCTTCAATCCCCGGATCAGGACCAATTTTTCGTCAACTAAAAGGTTTTCACTTCTCAGAAATCCGTATGGATTTCCTTGTAGCTTCGTGCTGCAAATGGGTGGATGCCAGTTTTCTCTTTCATAATTGTTACTCCACTTCGCGGAATTCCGCAGTACTTATTTGCCAGCTGTTTATTTAATGAATTCTTCCAGTTCGTTACATACGTTGTACTTTCTCGAGAGATGGACTTGGAGATGAGTGTCCTGCACCACATGTGTATCGCAGGATAAGTAGGGGTAAGGGTTGGGTTACGGTTGGGTGTAAGGATAGAATTAGAAAGGGATGAGCGAGAGTGGGTGAGGTGAGGGTAGGAACATGGTAAGGGTTGGGCTTAGAATAAGGCTACCTGTAGCGACGACCTCCGGGCACCCAGGCGAGAAAATAGCGGGCGTTTATTCCATACCAGTAGAAGAGAAAGTAGGGGGTAATAATTCGATTACATAGTGAACTGTGGCTGCTTTATTGCTTTTGTTTTCTTTCTTTCTGGAGCAAAACTTAAGGCTATGAAGAGAAGGCCAGCGGCATAGGTCGGCAGTGTGGGAGAACACTCACTCACTCTCACTCACCATAATTTTTCCAGGACCCGCGCTCACTCGCACTCACACTCACTTCCACTCACACTCACTGGCACTCACTCGCACTCGCACTCACGTCTATGAAATGAGTGCGAGTGAGTGTGAGTGAGTGCACTCATGAGTGAGTGCGCCGACCTATGGCCAGCGGAGTCGGAGCCGTCGCTTTCGTGTTAGTGCACAAGTAGTCCGGACGAGCTGGTAATAGCTTTCGGTTTCACTTCTAGTAGAGAAATTGCTGCGCCTCAATACGTCGCCAACTCCACGTTTGCTACGGCTACGTCCGAAAGCTCTGTGCCAGTTTTTGTTCGTTTCTTACGAAATATGCACGATGCAGGCCCTTTATGTGCTTGTTAAAAGCAAGAAGCGTTGTGTAGTGTCACAAAACGCCAATTTAAGTTTGTGACTATATATGCAGCGCCGCATTGACACAAGTTCTCTGGGCTCCTTGGCTTGCCATGCATGGCCATGCAGAGTAAATTGTTCGCGAGTATGATGCAAAGCCCGATCAAGCTAAACGGTCTCAACGCCACTTATGACCAGTTGCTGCTCTGGCATTTTTTCGCGAGGACCATTCCATTTCACAGCGGCGCTTCTAGAACCTGTCGGGATCTTTCAGGTTCTTGCATGTCTGCTTCCCGGCAATCACATACGCGTTTATACAACGTTGTCCACGTTTGCGAAGAAAGAAATGCAATTCGCCTAAAATAAAAACTTCATAGAGCATACCGGCATGTCATAACTCCCGAAGCTGTAGACAGGTAGACAAGACAATGTCCGCTGCTCTGAGCGAAAAGGAACGAAAAAAAAAGTCAGTCCTATCGCAAACTTTCTTTGGCATATTGTTGCCCCAGCGAAATGACAAACTTTCGTATTGTGATATACCTGTCACGGGAACAGAAGGACAAGACGATTTTACTATAGGAAAAATCTCACCTCTGCCTGACAAAACGGGCCTTCTATAGTGGATTCATTCGACCCGTGCAGGCAGTTGTGCTTCCGTGGCCTCCCATCTGAAGGTCGTCAGGCAGTAGTGTGCATCTTCTTAACCCTTGGTTAAGAAGACTCCGCGGAAGGTATACCTTTTGCAGCGTTATCTTAACCAAAGGTTATGTTTTACTAGAACTGTCATAAATTGGAAAAGAACGTTGTGCCGTTCGCACCTGACAATTTGACCAAAGTAAAAAAAAAGAGCCCTCAATATTTCTTTCCCACTTGCAATCCGACATTGTTTTGTCATAAAGTGAAGAATAGGAACCACTGTTTCCGCTAGACAGAAAAGAACATATCATTTCTCTGTGAAGCGTAAATTTTACATGAGAGAAATGCAGCGGTTTCATAGTGAGAACGCCATTGTTAGGAATATGTTTGTTTTAGGGCGAAAAGACAATTGCCGCATTACTATAATTTAAACAGCAAAGTGCAACACGGCAAATAAATTAAGTCGTACTGAATCCTCTGTCCTCTTTTTTTTTCCCCCGATGTACTGGTGATGTCACAGTAGATAAGAACACCAGCCTGACTGGGCGTGGAGTCCTACAAAGCTGAAAAACGAAGCCAAATAGAATATATATATATATTTCAGTAAATGTGCCTGCGGATCCAGACGAATATGATCAGTGAAGAAACGGACGAACGTGCGAGAACTTTTTACTTTCCAACGTTTCGGCCGGTGGTCCGGCCTTCATCAGGAAATACAATGCATTGTATTTCCTGATGCATTGTATTTCCTGAAGCATGGAAACCTACTACAACGCTTGCTCTTAGAAATATTAGGACCTAATCTCTGGTGGATGATTGCGAACAGCATTTTTTATACAATGTGCCATTGTTCTGATATTTTCGCGAAACTTTCATCGTCGACACTAACACGCGCTGCCTGTAGCAGATCATCACGCAACCGCTGCTTCTTGTTTTCACGTGTGGTTCTCTATTGAGCATTCATCAGGCCGACGTCGCAACGACGTTACCTAATGCAGTGTGATGTGCAAGTATAATTTCAACCTTTAGTAAGGTTACGCTGTACCGTTGCATATCTCTTCATTAAAAAAAATATAAAAATGCCGCTGCGTGTCCTTGACGCAAGGATCCAAACAGCTTGGTCTGTTGTAATCCAGTTGTATCCCGAAATACTTGAACCTCAGTGCCAAAAAATAATACGGCTTTATGGAAGTCAGAAGGCCAGTGCAGGAAAGTGGAAGTGCACGGGCAGGAGCAATAGCATTTGCACTATGTGGTGAAAACCTACTCTCGCGACGAAGATCAGTGCATAGAGATGCATGCATTTCTGATTTTCCCTAAGACTAATTTCGGTAAACACACATTTCTGCCAATTAAGGCAGCCTACTTATCTATAAGTCGTCTTGGAGTCTGTGCAACACTTTATAGATTAGTTTTTGAGCATGACGATGTGGAAGTCTTTCAAGGTACAGCTAGGGGGGAAGGTTGCGTTTATTTCTATCTTCTCGTGTTTACTTGACAAGAACGCATGAAAAAATACGAAAGAATGATCAACGCAGCTAGAACCAGGATATAACACTTCGGCTCTTTTTTTTTTTATAAGTTTACGCTCCCCGCTAATTTTGATTGAATGCGAAAATTGCTAGCTAATGCGATGCCTCTCATGGCTAAAGTCTGCAGCCCCTTAGGGTGAAAAAGCCTGTTTAAAATTTTTGAAGGGTTTCAGATGTGCTGTAGTAAACCCTCTTGGGCGCCTCAGATTTAGCAACATGAAGTGGACAAACGCCATCATATAAAAAAACGCTCCCCGATATATATATATATATATATATATATATATATATATATAGAGAGAGAGAGAGAGAGAGAGAGAGAGAGATGATAATGATGATGGGCGGAAGGCAGGGAGGTTAACCGGAAGGAAGATACTCAGTTTGCTACCTTGCACTGGGGAAGGGGTAAGGGGAGACAGAAAGGGATGGAAGAAAAAGAAAAATGAGAAAGAGAGAGGTGGAATCGCGCACACACACAAACTCGGCGGCTCTCGAGACTGAGCTGCAGATGCCCTTCTCTAAACTTGGGATGCTAACCTGTTTTCGTACCACTTGATGGGCCGCCTGTCAAGTGAAAACAGCGCCAAGTCCACTAGGAGCGACGCGGCACTGGGAGCTACCCGTAATCCCCGGCTCCATGACAGGAACAGCCCTTGTGTTCTAATTACGACAGGTTTTGTGGCGTTTCTAATGTCCTTCTACCTTCGAGTTAATTCTATGGCTTTAGTGAGCATGCGCTGCGCTTGCACGCGTGTTTCTTGTATTTTTTTCACGCTATATTAAATACCTTAGCCAGCGTCAGCTGCTTTGTTCGTGATTGAGTAATTGGACTGTCCATATTGTTGGTATCTAGCCAATGAGCAGTCGTTCTGGTTACAGCATTTCGTACCATAATCCGTCTCGCTCACTTAGTAACAAATAATTCTTGTCCTACCTACTGGAGCACCTTTCCAGGATGTCATCGAGGCTACACAATCAGGTCGTCATGAAGTTAGCTTCTCTGCACTCTTTCATAGTGCCGTTTATCTGACTTTCGTAGTCAGTGCAAACTGCGCGACTACAACGTCTAACCGTGTGGAGTATAATTGAATTTGGCGCCGCTTGTAGCGGTTGGTGGTGGGGCCCTGCGCCAGCAGCTGCGTTGAGTGAATGTCACGCAAAAGAAGAGAGAAACGACTGCAGGAGTCGGGCGATTTCGCATCGTTGCTTACCGGCTTGTTTTTTAACCGGGTGAAAAACTGCCGACCTATACGTGACAGAGACACGAATCCTTGCGGTTACAAGAGGAGTCGGCAGGTGTTAAGGGGGATGTGTGCGTGACTCTTTCATCACGCCTTACTAGCGACGCGGCTGGGCCTGGGCTCCCCTGTTTGCACGACACTCGGCGCGATGACAGCGATGTCAACTCTGCTTGTTGGCAGCTCGGTATATAACCTCAAGCGCTGTAACAGCCATTATTCAGGAATTTAGGCTACACATTAAGTTGTATTCCCATTTGTATTCCCATTGTAAGAGAAAAAACAATCAAGCGAGGAAATTTCCTTGCCTTGCTTATTTTTGCTTTTTTTTTTTAGTTATACATGTTCAAAACCGCTACCTCCACATCTCACGAGCTCCTAGGACCTCCACTGATCACAGCTGTGACTCTAAACGCAACCGCATTTCTTTAGTGGCACGAGTACGGAGTGGCAATTTTGTTCCTTGCGCAGAACCCTTTCTCGCTTTCGACGTAAAAAAAAAAAAATGCGTTAAGAAAAGCACAAGGAAATTAGGACACAAAAAAAGAAAAATATGAGCTGTACGAAACAGGCTATGTTACGAGGCTTAAAATGACATATAATACCAGAGCATATGCATTTTGTACTAAAGAGACATTGAACTATCGCGAAAATTAATCGCGAAATTATCGCGAAAATTATCGCGAATATCGCAACGCACTGGTCATCCGCTACAGGTTTTAAAACCACGTTCACACACAACCACATTCTCTGCTTCATTTTTCTCTCGCACAGCGTCTGATTGGAATGCCCTTCCCCACGAAGTTGTATCTACAAACAATCACCACTGTGTTCAGCGCTGCTGCATCCTCTATTTTGCCACATTAGTTGTCGTTGTTTTTGCAAGCTGATCACCTAACGCGCTTATTTATTTCTGCAGTAATAATTTTTTTTAGTGTTGTATTCATTTGTAGTGTTCTTTTTCTGCAACATTTCGAGTAGTTTTTACTTTCAGCTACCACGTTTTTCTACTGCTGCCTTGCTAATGTTTTTTTTTTGTACTTATTTCTTATGAACGCGTGTTCTCGTTTGTACAGAGTTCCAATATTTCTTACATTCGTTTGTATTTTGAATTGTATTATGTACCCCACCCCTTATGTAACACCCCTATAAACGGGGCCTTTAAGGTAAATAAACTGAACTGAACTGAACAATTAATGAAACTGAATATCACACGTGGCTCATGCAGGCATATCCAATGCGCGTATGCACCACGAGTATGAATGAAAGAAAGAAAGAAGGAAGGAAAGAAGTAACGTGTAGCTCATAACCGTGCTGGTTATGTGGGTAGCGTATATAAAGTAACACAAACATCACAACGCCACTGAGGTGCGATTGTCGCAAACAGACACGTAAGCCAAGAATTAGAGACGCCTACGCGTTTACTTAACTCGAGGCTGTGAATGACTTATTGGTTTAAAATTCGTCATCTGTGAGATGCTGGTTTACTGTACTGTACACATTATTTGCCTGTTTGCCCTGTAGAAGGACGGAACCGCAGACACGGTCAAAGACGACGAGTGCGCGATAGCGGAATCGCTCAACTAGCGAGGATTAGCAGGAGACTCCATGAATACAAGCTGCATGCGTGAGATCGTAGTAAATGGCCGACAAATCTCGCACGTCGTCCAGACTTGACCGACCAAAGAAGCACGTGCGTTGTCACGCACCGCAACAAACACGTAAATGTAGCACCAACCTATTAAGTTTCCCTGGCACAACCTTGCCGTAAAGCAACTGGTATACATGGCTACCAGACTCTGACATCTGTGCCGCTTGTTCGATGGTCGCTTGAACAATGTCCTCGGTTAAACAAAGGCTTATGGAATTTTCACAATCATTGAGCGCGCATGTTTATTCCGCTTCCTTTAACATACTTTTCGCTATAAACTCATCGGAAGAACGCAGTACCGGCCACGAAAGTCGCCTGTCTTGTAAAGTTCTATTCAAACCACCTGTCGAGCGGAAATACGTCACCAGCTATAATGCCGTACTGGACATTAACTCGGGCTGACATTCCGATTTAGGTGGGCAGTGTGAGTACGACGGTGAGGTCATCCTTTCTTTTCCTCTCTTTTCGGGACACCAGCGAAGCTATTGGACATGCTTGCAACACCTAACCTTCGCAGCCCGTCCATACTTTGCCGGTTTCGTATTTACTATTTTGAAGACAGCACAGTGTTTTCCTGAGCCCACTCCGCCCACTTTCCGTAACGTGTTACAATATAGCCCGCGATGATCACAACGATTTCTGACCGTACTCAGTTAGCACGTGCGCTATAGTGTATCAGGCAGCGAATGCATCAGCGATGGCTGATACACGGGAGCACATGTGCTAACTGAATACGGCCACGCATCAGAAGCTGCACGCTGATGTGCGCCGACTATTGGCTAATTTTGGATGGTGTTGGCTGAATGACCAACGACTGTTGACTAATATCAGCTAACAGGCTAACACCTGTCTTACTTTTCGCCAATATCACCTAATGTTAGCTTTCTGCTGCAATGTGACAGAGACGTCGTCTTCATTATCTGCCATTACAATGAAAGAGTTGTCCAAGTTTCTTGTGTCCCACTGGTCCCACGGCCACAACCCCCACCCCCAAGAAAAAAAAAAAAGACTTCAGCCAATCTAATCGGTACGATTCATCCCACGCATGATGAAACCAGCGCGCAAACAAAACATACATGAAACGACGATGAAAACACTTTCCTGAGCTCACAAGTTTGCAGGTCCAACGAAATATTATTTTCATCTATTCATGCTCCTTGTGTCCCTGTTCATGTTTCACCATACACTCTCACCCATAACAACCCTGTCCAGCCTTTTATTTATTTATTTATTTATTTATTTATTTATTTATTTATTTATTTATTTATTTATTTGTTTGTTTGTTTGTTTGTTTGTTTGTTTGTTTGTTTGTTTGTTTGTTTGGTCTATGTCGTCGCACCATACACTTAAACATTTCTCTGCAGACAGCAGTTTCTCTTACTCGAGGGCTCGGAGCGTTAGCGAGCGCCGGCGGCGGCTGCTGCTTCCGCTTCCTCTTGCTCGCTTGCATCACTCTCGCTGTCCGGCCAGCTTCCGCGAGAGGAAACGCGGTTATTCTCGAGAGCACCGACCCAGACGCCGAGCCACAAGAATGAGAGAAAGGCACTGGAGGGAAACGACCGGGGCCAATCGATAGCGGCTGTGTCGAGGTCGTGGCCGGGCGCCCTTCTAGCCGGCTTTATAATGCCGTGTTTTTGGCCTGCCTTCGCCTCGTCTGTCGTCACATGTTTGTGTGCGCGGACAACATCGTTTGTGCCCGTTAATTAATGAATGCGAATTCACAGTTTCCTTTAGCTCGTCGCAGTACAGGACAAGAACTGCGGTAGCGTAATCCTAGATGATAAAAACATGCCTATTCTCGAAATAGAGAGAGAGAGAGAGAGAGTGAACGGCCCTTCATTTTTTGCAACTCGAGATTCACGGTTTAAAAGCAAGGGGGCTCGGATCCTTCCACGAATATTTACAGAGGAACAGAATCGCCCCCATACTTTTCTTTTTCCTGGTGACTAGCGATACCTCCGTGTATACACACACCCTCACACGCAAGCACATTAATATAAGCGCCAAATGTAGGTGGGTGGGGCGCCCTACCTGAGGAAAGCTGTTGCACCACGACACACGCCGCGCCCTCACCTTCCTCCCTTCTCGCCAAAGAAGGCTGACATCCTCGACAGCGAAGGGGGCTTCGTGCGCTGCCTAAATTTCTTACGTTCAGTCGCGCTTCAGGAGTTGAAGTTGTACCCCCGAGGCAACTTGTTCTTAGTGCCTTGATGACGAGCACGTGTGCTACACAAGATTGTTGAGGTACACTTTAATGGAAGAGCTAGTGATTAAAGAAAAATTGCTGGTGGCACTCAAAATTGGTGCGAACGTATTCGAAATACACCAATATGTGTAGGTGAGAGGCCGTGCTGCGGGATTTTTACGAAAACAGGCGACGTGTGGACAAGAAGGCACATGAGAATGAATGCAGAAGTAAAAAAAAAAAAGGTAATTATCAAAGTTGAATCTCGCGATACTGAAATCCCTTATACATATCTGGTGCAGCAACAGTAGCTTCGAGATAATATGTTACGGTTCCCTTCATAGCACCTTAACTCCAATTAATCTAGAAGTAGGTGCCGAGTACACTACTTTAATAATGCACACAAGGCAGAAATGTTACCCCTTTGCGAGTCGCGACAAGGACAGCAGTTATGTGCAGGCGAGAGAAGTAGCGCCTGTAACGACGGTCACATTCAAGTCATATGAGGTTCTGCTCTAGGAAAAATAAAACAAAATGAAGTACCCAGACCTAGGGACAAGTTAGCCAATGCACAATACCAGAGAGCATTATGAGGAAACGAGAGGCAGACAGCTTTACTGGCTAAGGCTGTGCAGACAGGTTAACGGTTTTGCACTTAAATGCTGTTTGCACAGCATGCACGACACGTGCTCGATGTCCGTTTTGCAATGAGCTGTGTTTGATCACGCCAGTACTTTGTTAAAGCGGTTCCGAAAGCAGAGGTTCGGAAATTAGGAACGTATACAGCTGTACTTCGCATGCAGCGGCAGCTATGCAAAAGGAGATATGGCTGGCCGTAGCTTCACGACGACGCATTCCTATAGATTCCGGTGTTGGTTGTTACGAGGTCGCTAAGTAGAGCGAACTTACACAAGGAAAAAAGATTATACTTACATGGTACGTAGGAATCGTGACAATGGGAACCTACCGGTGTACTGTCGCAGCAACGGAATCTAACAAGGGAATGTTGCTTGTGTGCCTACATGCAAACATGTCCCTATAGGTTGCGGTACTGATCTCTACCAGCCAAAGTGCCTTGAGCGAAACTGAACAAGGAAATATTACACTCGTGGCAATAAGGAACTGCGAAAGAAGAATTCACAGCTGTGGGGTCAACGATGATAACTGTGTCTTATAAATCATAAAATTTCAGATAGTTACTTAACTAGGCGCCCCGACGTCCGCCTGCATTAGGGGGAAAAAACTTGTCGTGCTATATCCCTAGGCGCCCCCATGTTGTCTGTTTCATGAGAAGTGACGCAAGAGCAAAGCTCGGGAAAAAAAAAAAGATCATGCAGCAGCCGTAAACAGCGGTGAACACGTTTCTTTTCTATTTTCTTTTTCAGCAATTAACGGTACGTTGCTGTAGTGACCAGGATCAGTAGTGAAAGTAATGTTTTAATTACGCCGCCACCATTTGTACCTAGTAGTCCCAGTGCACGGCAGTTGTAAAACGCGATAAGATTAAGGTCTACAATTACCTGCAGCAGCTTCTCAGGTTAGCAGTCTACCACTAAATGGCATATGATTATATAATAACGTAAGCGTTATAGTAAATTTGCGCATGAGCAACCGCGTGCAATGGGCCGGCACAGAAGATGCAGATACAACACCGAAGCTGCCGATTCTCTATGGGGACAAAAGGAACAGTACCAGCTGCTTCTAACGACGACTGCGCATGTCAGATTAGGCTAGGGAGGCACAGCGTCTAAAGGCAACGAAACTCACCTGTGTGGTGTTTGACAGGAAAGAGGTACAACCTCTTCGTGCTCCCTAACTCACCTCTCCGTGCTCCCTAAATCGTGCTCCCTAACTGCACAGGAATTTTTAACGTGCCCCGCCACGGTGGTCTAGTGGCTATATAGCCACTAGCCACAATTCCGGCCGCGGCGGCCGCATCTCGATGGAGGCGAAATGTTGAGGCCCGTGTACTGTGCGACGTCAGTGCACGTTAAAGAACCCCAGGTGGTCGAAATTCTGGAGCCCTCCACTACGGCGTCTCTCATAATCACAGCTGGTTTTGGGACGTAAATCCCCGGAAATCAATATTTTGAACGTCAGTTTTTCTAGGTGCTTGGTATGGCGGTGCGTTTGAGGCTCCGCGATTATCGCCCTGATGTCATCCTCGGCAGCTTTCGCTGTTCACTCGGAGTGGGCGCGCTACTCCCGTCAGGGAGTGAAACTTCACATGTAACAGTTTACCCTGGAATCAGCTACGCCAGCACAGGGAACACTGCCAACAGTCGCCCTGTCTTAACCAGCGCACCCACGTGATATTTCCTCCACGTCAACGAAGCACTGTGCATAGATGCAAGGTAGTGCAGTGCATATCGCAGTTCATACAACAGGCTGCCGTGATCAGGATGATCACGAATAAAATTCGCGTTGTTACAAAACTTACAGAATCCTCCCAATCAAACGTAGCCCCCCCGGCCCCACACACAATGCGTGTGTGTGTGTGTGTGTCGGCATGCGTGTGTGTGTGGTGTGTGTGTGTGTGTGTGTGTGTGTGTGTGTGTGTGTGTGTGTGTGTGTGTGTGTGTGTGTGTGTGTGTGTGTGTGTGTGTGTGTGTGTGTGTGTGTGTGTGTGTGTGTGTGTCCGTTTAGCGTGATGTTTACCTTGGCCTACGTGCATGATGAGCACAAGTACAAAGAGCACAACTTGAAAAAACAAAAGGGAAAAAGACACGCGCTAGCGTCTTCCTGTATATGGGTCCTGCATCGTCTAGTCACGCTCAGCGAGCCTCTTGCTTAACCAGGAAAAAAAAAGAATGAAAGAAAGGAAGAAGATGTCCTGTGTACGTACAAGGCTGGGCTGTTAGCCGCATACAAGTTTGCAACGTTACCAGCTGAGTCAGTAGCGCAGCATCTTCACTCTGGTTTCTGCCAAAGGAAAAAAAAAAATAAACACACAGGCAAGCCTGACATCAAGGGAAACAGCATCGCGGCAGTCCCGTTGCTAGCTCACGTGTGCTCCTCTCCCTCAAAGCATTGCTGCTGCGGCTTCCTGTGCAGAGCGCAGCCCTTCAATCATCGCTGGTTAGCCCACCGCCTAACTAAAGAACGCCAGTTCTCTTCCTCCAGGCCAGCGAGTCAAGGTCAAGGTTCCCGCTATTTCAGCTCGCCAGATGTTTCTCCTCGCCTACATTGCGCGCGTCGACTGGGACCGTTTCAGCGCTGCGGCGTCGCAAGCGCGGCAAAATATCCAAGCGAGAAAGAAGAGACAAAACGAAGAAACGACAAGAAGCGTCGAGCTAACGCATGTCGCTACGCCTTCCTGGATTGATAGTAAGCAGTCAAAAATTACAATTTGTATAGCTTGAAATGCACTTGCACCACTCGGTGACTGCCACGTTCGTCCTCTTCAAGCTCGAGTATGGAATGCGACATGGAGCACTGTTGGACTTCGCCGGATAAGAACGTAAATAACGTTTTCTGGCGGTCTAGTTGGTGATGCATTGTTCATTTTGTTACAGAACCTATACATACAGGATAACAAGGAGGTGCTGAGCTGAAGTTACAAGTTACACTATAGAGCGGACACAGGTGACGAAAAAGATAGCTGACACAGACGCTATCGTGTTCGCACACGACATCGCTCGTTAGTGTCTCCTTCGTCCTGTTTGCAATCCGTAACTACTGTGCACCTTCGTAGCTTCAGCGCCCTTTAGACGCGTCCCGTGAAACCTTTTGAACATAGCCAGAAAATCGTGACAATCACTGTCTGTACTGTCTGTACTGTCTGTACTGTCTCGTTCGGGGTGTGAATGATGACATGTTTAGATGTTGCTGCGAAGTCCCTGCTAGAGTAGTCTTAACCTTTAGCCTTCTCTGTTCGTATTTCATGCACACGAAACCTGCCGCACTTCGACAAGCGACGCCCGCACGTGGCATACCACTGGCAGCTCTTGCTACGCTATACAGACCGTCAGGCAGCTGGCAAAATTCTGTGTAATATGGCAATGCGAAGATGACGCCTAATTTGCATCTCAAAAATGTCATGAGTCTTATCAGTTTGCCCCGTATACCTCCGACGCATGCCGTCACGCAACAGTGCAGCGGCACGGGCCAATGACTTGTTTGCTGCAGTGCGTGGGAAAGTCGCAACAGACGCCTCACGGGATTTGCATATCTCAAGGAGTGATGTGCAATGCGTTTGCGCCTGTTGCAATGTGCAAATGTTATCGGGCGCGTACATGACACCGAAACTTGTTAAAATGAAGCCGCAAAAATTATATATTTACGACACCGGGTAAGTAACCTTGGTGTACCGGTGTCACGTGATTATTTTTCTTTCCTTAGACGCCCTGGTTTCCAAAGCCGGCAGGAAAAAACGATACGCTTCTTGCCCCTACCTCAGAAACTTGTGCGATTACTTTGTTTTGTTATCATATTATGCGTATTATATGAGAACTCCACATGCCTCAGAAGCTTTACAGTTGCTCTAGTTTTCATATTCGTTCCAAGAATGTCGCATCCGGTGAGCTAAGAAAAAAAAGGTGTGAAGAAAAGATGCCGGCAACTTCATGCAGCAGTCTTCAAACTCAAGAAGATTTATTGCTTCTCTGCTGTTAACGCTCCGGCATAACATAGGCGTCAGCGACCGTGTGAGGAGTATGTTTGTGGTAAAATGTCAGTGCTTGGTCGTGCTCTGCCTATTACCTAGGATTTGCATAAATAAGGGCTTGCATAAAGAAGAACTCAAGTGCCTGAACAGCAACAGACGAGGACCTGATTCACAAGAGGTGCTAGGATGCGAGATCATACGCGGATAATTTTGTTTCTGCCTTCCTTTTCGCCATAACGAGCCTCTTGAGTTGATAGCTGGCGTTTGTCTTGCCCCGTTTCTTCTGTTGTGTCCGTTTCTGCACGCCTTATCCCCTTTCATAACGAACACATTACAGCTAGCTGAAGCTTGCATTAGGTAATTCTGCCATTAGGTAATGGCAGAATTACACGGGGTCAATACCAATGCAAGGCACAAGGTCAGGCAGGCAAGCAGACACAATGAGGGCGGCAACTTCAGAGCAGTTTCTAATAACTGCCTAGTCTGCAACTGCTGTGAGGGGCAGCAAAGACTTGTAGTTCAATTTGTGCTCTGACGAATGCATTGCCCAAGTCCCCTTTTCGAAACGATGACTCCAGTGACAATACTTGTGCAGTGACCTCTCACTACACCGATCGATTGCTGGAGTTTTACGTCCCAAAACCTATATAATCCCATATGATTATGAGAGACGCCGTAGCGGAAGGCTCCGGAAATTTCGACCATCTACCATAGGGATATATATATATATATATATATATATATATATATATATATATATATATATATATATATATATATATATATATATATATGGGTGTGTGTATGTGTGACGTGCACTGACACTGCACAGTACACACAGGCCTCAACGTTTCGTCTCGATGCAAATGCAGCCACATCTGTAATGTTTCACTTAAAGTCAATGCGGGACTTGAGGATATAAGTCTAAGCGAGCTGAAACGTCGACTTGTAGCGTGCCACGGACACCGTCTCTGACTTTCACCGAGTAAGTCCTCTTTCGCGTGAACGACGCTGTTGCTGTCTTTCAAATAGCCGCCATGAGACGTCACAACCAGGGACGTCGGCCACGCAGAGGCAACAACCTGAGTCCGTGCCGTCCTTGAACGGGCTCCGAGGCCCGCGGGGCGCAGCTGGCCGACCGGCACTTCATGCATGTGCGTGCTTCACGTACTCAGGGGGCAGACGCCCGGCGGTCCGCGGACGACGGAATTAGCATAGGAGCCCGAGCTGTTACGGCAACGGATGCACAGCGGGGGGAGGAGTAGGGCTGAGGGTGTTGCCATTTGCCGCGAGTCTGGAAATAGCTGCAAAAGATGCACTCCCGCGTGGAGCAGCGATGACCGCTTGTTTTCACGAAGAACGGATGCGACCAACGACTTTGCGTTTGTTGTTGGTGCGTCAGCCGCGCAGCTTCGCAGTTTGGCCGCGCGCGTTGCACCCCTGCAACGGCTTTCGTACTTCGTGGCGTGAGAAATCGAGCGGCGTTATGTAACGGGGGTACAGCGGATTGGAGGGAAGCTGCCGCCCGGACGTCACTTCCCGTATACCCCTCTTCCACCCCACCAACGCCCTCGTTTTGATCATCTTTCCGCCACTCAAGTAGTGCTAGTCAGTCCTTGCAGTCGTATGGACGGAACAACGTTCCGATTACTTTGGCATCTGGTCATTTAAAAGCAAAAAAAAAAAAAAGAAAATGTGACGGCAGTTCAAGATTAAGAGAATAGCAAGGGATACTGACATGCCGAATTTCGAACATATATAAGCAAAGACATACGTGGCAAACTGGCCGCAATGCCAAACTGTATTCTTATATTTTCTTTTCCAGTGCTTCATACTAACATAATTTCATTTTCTCGTAACATATACAGCGTATGCATTATTCCATAACCTGCAATAAATAAACGGTACCAGTGGAACCTACCTCACCAGGCATGATGGTCTTCGTGGCAACATACGTGTGTGTGTGTGTGTGTGTGTGTTTATTTATTTTTTATTTTTCTGGGGTTTAACGTCGCAAAACCAGCTCTGATTATGAGAGACGCCGTAGTGAAGGTCTCCGGAAATTTCGACCACCTGGGGTTCTTTAACGTGCACTGACATCGCAGGGCACACGGGCCTCAACATGTCGCCTCCATCGAAATGCAACCGCCGCGGCCGGGATTCGATCCCGCGACCTTCGGATCAGCAGCCGAGTGCTATAACCACTAGACCACCGTGGCGGTGTGCGTTTGTGTCTTAGAGAGAGAGAGGGGGGTGGCTGCTTTATATGCTCTTGGAGTGGCGGCTTTGCTATGTGCAGGGCACTGCAGCACATATCCCGTGAGAACAACCGAACCCGTCCACGAATGCTTCGTTCAGCAAACAACCGCTGCCACTTGGGCATAAAGAGTGCACGTCTCGTTTACATTTGCGCGCCACATGGGTGCACGACCGCCGAAGGCGCGCCCTTCCCAGACGTCTCTTGACCTTGAGACCGAAGAAGCCAAACGTCCGAGCTGCGCGCAACGCGTAAAACTGTTTCTCCAGCTGCGCGTCTTGGGAAATACCGGAGCGCATGTATGTATACACACTGCACCCGAACTCTCGGAACTGTCCGACAGAACGATACAAAGAAACGAACACCCTTTAGATAACTTGTTTCTCTCCGAAATTTCTTGCGCAAGGAGGCCTCAACGTTTTACTTTTCAACGTGTACATCTATATAAGCCTTCCTTTTTCTTTTTCCCATTCCAAGGACAGCTGTAGCTCTAGCAGCTGCCATTGCAGCTCTTCCATTGATGCCGGCACGCCGAGTTATCGGCGCGGTATAGAAGAGTTCCAGCAAATGCGTTACGACGTATTGTCCGGATAAGAGTGCAAGGTTACGAGGCATGTCGTCCGCTTCTGGGAAGTAAATTAGTACTTCACCGGCGGAGGCCTCAGAGGTTACAGCGAAGCTCCATTATCGTAGAACTAGGCGCATGTACTCTTACAATGTACGCGAATTTTATTTTATTTATTTGATCCAGGGGGTACAAGCATTACAGAGAGGGAGCGTTGTCACAACAGATGTGCTCTTACAGTTTCTGGAAGCAATTGTCGCCAAATCTTGAAATTTCTCTTCACGTTGCATCTTGTCGACGATCCCCAGCAGCCTCGAAACAAACCCGAATTTGCAACTCGAGCAGAAAAAGAGTGGTTATGTACAGTCCACAGTAAAATTTTACGGGGACGCGAAACCCTCGGGAAAACCTGCAACAGCCATGTAAGGTTGAGCTAGTTGGTACGTATGCACTGTAGCAGCGCAAAAGGCGTAGACCAAGGAAAACAAAACACACAGGAGGAGCGCTGTCTCGCAAATAAAAAAAAATTTTTGAAAGAACACAGAGGAAAACGAAGCAAACAAAACAACCAAGTGTAAAGTGGAAATGGGTACTTGTCAGTAATCTAAGGATCACTTTACAGCACACTTGCTGAGCAGATATGCAAACTCTTTGTCACTTAGTGACAGCGACGCCTGACTCACGCACGAGTTTCCCATTCATTTTATATGAACGGCTTCTATCACTTCACGCGTTACTTTGCATTTTAGGCTTGGAACATAGCACTGAATTAAATGCTCCACCCTTTGCATCAGAAGAACCTCTGTCCGCTAAAACGTTTAATGTGAGGCCATGGCTCCGAGGCTAAGGCGCAGTATGGGTTTTCTGAAACTTTTGCGTCCCGCAAGCTTTTGCTGTTTACTGCACGTAGTTTTTTTGCTTACTTTTTTCTGGCGTGAGCCCGGTTTCGACGTCAAGCTGGGACGAAGCGTGGCCAGTGGCACGGGCGAGAGACCGAACTAAACCGGACTGGGCCGGCTCGACCCGTCACTCCATCCTTCGACTCCACGAGAAATTTCACGGCGGCGTCTCTCCGCTTCGTCGCCGGCGTAACCTGTTATAACGCAACGACGACCGGACGACGCCCGCCTACGTTTGTAGAGGGAGGAATTCTGAGGAAGGAATGCCTGCTTCCTCTGCGCGCACACCCGCGTACACGATCACGCGCTACGTCGCGCACTTGCCCAGGTTTCTTTATTATTATTATTATTATTATTATTATTATTATTATTATTATTATTATTATTATTGTTATTGTTGTTGTTGTTGTTGTTGTTGTTGTTGTTGTTGTTGTTGTTGTTGTTGTTTTTGTTGTTGCAATGCCAGATCAAAACTCGAGCTCTTCCCGTTGTATGACGAGTCGAACAACAGCAATTGTCTAGCCGCACACAAAGTAGTCGTTACAGAAGACACAAATTCCGCCAACAGCAGCTGCTTTGCTCCCCGTGTACTGCAACAACCTGCATGATGAAGCTGCACTATTTGAACCATGAAGCCTCCTTCTAAGTCGGAAATCACTACTACTTCCATATTCGACCCTCTCTGCTTCGAGTGGAACCAGCGCCATCTGCCTCATCAATCCCCTTTCGTGTCCCGTCCAACTGCTTAAAAGTGAATTCCTCGGGATGTCGTCGTTCTCTTTCCTTCGTTGCATTATCATTATTATTATCCCGTGCGCTTGAAAACGAAACATCGAAGAGCAAATATATTACAGCGTTCCGAGGCTCCACTATGTTCATCACGTGTGTTGGCGGGAAGGGGGCTGGAATAGGATGTAGAAGTACACTTGATGCATCAGTGAAGCTATGCAGAAGCGAGTGGCGATTCTTGGGAAATTATACGTCAGGTCATCCAAATTGGTTTTTGCACTCCAGATGCCCAGATGACGAGAAGTGCCAGTGAAAAGATTGTACAACTGGTACAAGGTTACTGACCCCTCTAGCACCCACTTAGCCACTAACCTACCCCCGCCCCCCCTTATATATATATATATATATATATATATATATATATATATATATATATATATATATATATATATATATATATATATATATATATACGCACACCACTGTTCTCGCTTTTTCTCGCCGTATTCTTACCACCCGATTCCGCTTAAAATTACGTATTCGTTTCAGAAAACGCGAGTCGACGTCCTGTCCAATGTCACAGACGTTTTCCCTTTTGGTGGCATTGCTGTGGGCACCGCGAGCGGTACATATCCTAACTCTACTTACGTATAAGTTCACCCGTGTATCGGAACAAAACGAAACCATAAAATGGCTAGGGAGATTAAACTATGAGTGTTTGTTCATTACTAGCCCGCATCGGTTGCACGATGGTTAGGATGTAATAAGGTAGGAACAGACAAGTAAAACAAAAGACAACACAGTGGACGGAATAAGCGTCACAGATATATAAGTGATACTACAGAATTTTATTATATCATAGGAGACTACTATCGCGTTGAGTACACGTGGAAGTCAACATTGTCAAGCAAGAACAGGATACTCCATCTTTGAAGGCTGCTTCAGAGCTGTCATGAAGCACATGACATTCCGCGTGTAGACTGGTTTATCACCGTCAGAGGTTGTTCGTGAACAGGGGACATTTTCTATGATTTATTTTCTTATTTATTTGGGCACCATCAAAGTTCAAGGAGGCCTATGAGCGCCTTGGATAAGTTTCCAATGAAATACCCGAACAAAGAAAACGAAAGAGAAAGTAAAATATTGTTTAATTCAAACTATAACTACACTATGTTACTTCATAGTATAAACTTGCTACAAATTACATCTTCGTTACATGAAGTAGTAAAACCAGCAGAACAGAAAAGAAAGTCAAACCCACCTAAATTCAGCCAAGAACTGCACAAAGTCGCGAAGCTTCCCTCCTGGCTTCATGCAACTCTTGGGCACATGATAATATTTCCCTTCATAGACATATATTTACCGCAAAGAGAAAATGTAAATTATAGCAAGGTCGACGGCCTGGCATTCGGCTCGTTTCCAATCTAGAAGTAGCATGATTACACACCGATTGCACCGCGCATTGTAAGTAGGGCTTGCTCGTATTGCACTTTCATTTTCTTAGAACACATGCACGGCGCAAATGATACTGCTCCAGTGGGCGAGGTTACCTCGCAGCAACGGCCATGAGACGCGGTACTTGTGCAGCGGGGCCGTCGCGTATTGACCGCCGTATCAGAAGAACCAAAGTCGCGTGAACTAAAGTATACCTCCAATAACCTAAACGGACATTAACATGAACCACCGGGAAAGGATCAAAGGAACATGGCTCGCAGAACACACCAATGAAGACACCAGCTCTGCGCTAGTTACGGCTTAACGCGGGGTGCTTTTCCGCTATCGGCTCTTCAAGTATATACAAATGATGCACAAGGAAAACAAACACACGTGCTTGAACGCACACGTACCCTTATAAGGAGTACAAGCGATTTCGCATGCAGGCTGGACACTGTCCCGTTTACGCGCGATGCGACAATGTCGCGCGGTGAGCGGATGCAAGCCACGCGACTTTCGGAGGTATATTGGAGGTACTGGTAATTCACATCCCGTCAACACGAACTTTGGTAGCGCGTTTTTGTTGTCCAATCACGAGCACGCGGTGCAAGGACAAAATAAATGATTGCTCTTTCGTGAGGGAAACTGCTGTCTATTGCGAAGAGCCTAACACATCCAATTAAAAAAAAATAACAACTTATGAAACTTGCGCTTCCAACGTGCACAAAACGCCCCACATGTGCAGACCCAGGCTTTTTTTTTTCTTTCTTTCTTTGAAAATAGAGGGGGAGAAAGGGTGGTGGAGGGTGTAGTCGACGTAGAGATGCTACTATGCGTACATGCTTATAATCAAACGTAACGGTCATGATCTCGGAACAAGGGCTTCGCGAGTTCGTCAAGTATATAGCGTTGCCGCACGCTGCAGCTGTGCTTACAAACCTCGTAATGGTAGAGGGAGGGGGTGTACGGGCAACCCTCATGGCTCCGCAAATGAACATCCGCTTCTTATACAGACACGCGGTAGCGCTCCAAAAGTGCTACCGGCACGCTCTTTTCGAATCTCTCTCGCGGTCACACAGCGGAAATGCGTCGTTGCTCCTTTCGTCCTTCATTGGAACACGTCGTCGTCCGAAACGCTACATAAAACTGCTACCTGCACTGCGTGCTTTCAAAGGAGCCCGACGAAGTGATCCAGAAAGAAAAAAGAAAAGAAATGACCATACAAGCAAAAACAAATCACCGCGTCGTCGTCCGGCCATTCCCCTCGTGACCGCATCCTGCGGACGATGCCGGCGGCTCCGCCAGGCGGTGTGTGTGTCTGTGATGTCTGCGCGATCGAAAACACCAGTCTTCCTTTGTACATTTAGTGCACCCGTCTGGCGCGCAGTCTCGTTCGGGGGAAAGCCTGGGCCTCCCCACCCCCTCCTTACCAGACGGCTACTACCCTTTCTCTCGCGGCGTGTCTGGCTACCCTCGCCGCGTCTGCGTCCTTGAGCGTACTGTTTTCATTTCCGCGAGAAGTCACGTGACACACAGTGCCCGGGGCGCATGCGCGTCCGCTTTTTCTCTCACTCTGAGCTCAGCGCGCCCGCTCACGCGAGGCAAACCCGGGAAACAACGTAGCCGTGCCGGCTGGCCCCGGGCAGGTCGCGCCGTCTCCAACTGCAGTCGCCTGCACCGAGTTCCGCCGCGGCTGTGATTCCGACAACACGCTGTTCCCACAGGTGTCTCACGGATTCCGCTTACGCTCATGAAAGCAGCGACTACTCGCCTCTAATTCCACCTTAGGATGCGCAAACAAAGTAGGAAGTAGGGAGAAGTGAATTGGAGAAGAACCCCGGGATTGATCGAGCAAGGAAAATGAGAGTATTGCCGAGGTTATGGACCCTGGTGGGGAAAAACATCTGCGCTTTCACGCGGCCAACGCCACCGCCTCTCGCACTCTCGGCCCAACGGCAAACTTCGCCAGACGTAACCGAACGGGCTTGCTGCCAAACGTACTTGACGTTGGGTGAGGGGTGAGAGTGAAGCGGGCAGAAGGCGTCGCGGTGGTAATGACCGGGTGGCCATGGCACTATGCCTCGATGTATGTACCTCTGCTCCACACACGAGGTGTGTGTGTGTGTGTGTGTGTGTGTGTGTGTGTGTGTGTGTGTGTGTGTGTGTGTGTGTGTGTGTGTGTGTCGGCCCCATGTCCTTTCCGCCACCGTGCTGCTACATTATACTGATCCTCGTCATTATCAGCGAAACTGCGGCCACTGACAGAGTACTCTACGGTGTTCGCGAACACCCACCGATTCACCGCCGCGAGGCAGTACTAGGATTGCACGAGTGAAAGAATGAAGGTGTCCTGTAAATGCACTTATGTTGCAACGGCCGCAAAAGTATTGGCAGGTTCGAATTACCATTGTCTTTAAAATCAAGCATATTAAAATTAAAAATGGATGAAGAAACCTTATGAGAACTGCTCTTTCGGCGTAGACGAGGAGTGCCCCGAACAATGCTAGGCCATTCGTGTTTCAACATACTTTTCATCTTGTTTCCGTCGATCTCGTCACACGGCTTTTACAGCAGAGCCTGTACGATCAGCGCAAAAAGCTTTTGTGGGTAACATGTCTTTGTTTTCGCATAATGGGCTGTAAAGGGCGAGGTTTCAGTTTATTTGTAACTGATATTCGCGCAACAGTGCTTTGCATTATGTCGTTTTGTTTCAGCTAAACAATGTTTGTTCAGCCATTCATATCAGCAACGAAATAAAGGTGGAGCGGAATGGCGGCTGCATAGAATTTTTGCAGCTCCTCATTCATAACCCTGCCTACGTCCTTTCGTTCTTTCTTTCTTTGTATGTGTGTGTGTGTGCACGTGTGTGTGTGTAAGAGCGAGATTACATCGAGAGTCATAGTAATCACAAGCGTAAGCGATTAACACAATAAATGGACGAAATATTCATAATCATGGAAATACGCACCATTCGGGCAAAATAGAAGCTGTCAATATCAGTCACACAACTTTTGAAGTCAACTTCACCATTAACAACAATAGGCGAATGGGAACGAAGACGAAATTACAGCCGGCGTCTAAAAGAAACATATTGGAATAAGCGCTACACAATTCCCCTTTATTATACACATCACACAGTGGTGTAAACACGCTAACTTTAGAAAAAGTGCGGTTCATCCCTCTGTCATAGGAATCGGCATAACACGGAGGGGAAACCTCTGTCCGCGAAGCTGTGGAATGCATGAGCGACAGTCTGGCAAGTCAAGAGGCGGGAAATGGTAGGGTACTCTGTACATGTGAACCCATTGCATGCAGACTTCAGCGGCACCTCGACACCGCATAGGGATCCCAAACAGTTGCACACAAACAGAACTTTCCGGAGAACTCACACTCCTCCTGGGAGACTCCATTGAGCGCGCCTGGGCCCTGCGCAAACCTGCCATAAACTAGGAGCGTCCGCAAACGGTGAATTCATCGTTTTCGCTTGCTAGGTTCAAACCTTGCAAGCGAAAACGGGTTGTCAGGGGATACTTTCGTGAACACACAGTCCGCTTCAGCGACAGAAGCTTAATTTACTTGTCGACGGCTGTATCTGCGTTCTTGGAGATCGCATCGAAACACAACTGACCACACAAGACAAATTATGTAGCGGCCTTGGTTGTACTACACTGCCCGAGCAACGCGCTGGAAGGACGCCACCATGTCGCTAACCGCTGCTGCGATCGAGACGCTGAGAATGCGGAAGCGCTAAGTGCCGGCGCGCATTAGCACGGCGATCTGTTTCGCTTTATCATACCTAGATGGCGGTACCACCACTGCCAACCAAGATGGCAGTGCACGGGAAGCGAATTTAATTTAACAGTAATTTTGCTTGCCAAACACCTTTGCTTTAGCGGTCGTCAGTTAGATGCAAACTGTAAAGCGGTGTAGTGAAGGTATAAGTCCCATTTCTTACATGGATCGCCTATGTGTCGGTGGCGTGATTTGTAGAGCTTCCAGCTGCTATCGTCGCATTCCGGGTGGTAGTGGTTTCTAATCTTAGCGGGCGGTGCTTTTTCTTGTCAACTGCGCGCTGATTTTTTTTTTTTTCAGAAATCCATTCCCGCGACGGAACTATGTCAGTGATTCGTTGGTGCACGCTGGCATAACACACTTTCCTTTTGAAACCTTCGGCAACTAATAGGTAACAGTGGCGTTTAAGTCTCCCCGCTCGCATCGCATTGAATGTGAAAGCATGTTTCTGTATCGTCGCGCACACTAGTTTGTCTCCCACATAACATGACATTTCGACATGACGTGATTCTGACATCAACGCGTTTTAGCCATCGCTTGGTCACGTTAGTTTTATTAATGTCGGGTGACAGAGCCGCTCTCTGGGCGGACGCCACCGTTTTCGATTTGTCATTCTCACAATTCATTTACATTAGTAAAGGCGTTCAGTAAACTGCTGAGTGAAGGACTATTAGTCTTGCATAATTCGAGCGTCTTGCTTTATCCTTACATGGCGTGCAGATACCATTTATCTTTCATTTCCAGTAAGATGTCATTATAAATATTTTTTTATAATCAGTCTGTATTTTTTTTTCCCTTGAATATGTCAATAAAATTGAATTGACGAATTAATTTATTTAACAAACGCTTTTCTTTCTCCTGGTCCACTCCGTTCTGTTATTTTTGTTGGACGCTACATGTATTTTTCCTTATTATTGCTCGCTGTGTAATCCTCAGTTTAAGTTGAACCCTTTCCGTGAGCGTCTATGGTTCTGTCGTGCGAGTAAGTACCGGTAGGAGGTATGGTGGAAGCCTTTGCCTTGCAGCGAGCGTAGACAGTCTGAAAATCATGATGATGATGAAGTTGTGCGTATATTAGACATTGCCCAGGACAGCGTGTGGAGGCAAAGTGTACGAGTGCTGTTTCTCCTCACGCAGTGGCCGGTCTATCAGGAGAGTCCTTCTGGAACACAACGCTGCCGCGGCTGCACCCCAGCAACCTGAGGCTGGTGAACATGCCTCCACCCCTGGCTTCGGCGCACCACCCGGCTGCCCCTCCGCCGCCGGTGTTCCCGTCCTTCCCGCTGCCGTACACCCCGACTCCCTACGTCGACCCCCACAGGCAGCCGACGGCCCATGTAAGCATGTCCTCCTACTGAAGCCGTGAAAGAGCGCCTTCAATTCAGTTTTGCGTGCTCCCTGACCTTATGTTACGCACTCTTCTTGAAACAAACGTATACTAGAAGAACCATTATCTATGATGCTTAAGATATCAATTCATTACCTTATTTGAAAATTGATATTGTTACTCCGCCCCTCCATGTCGGGGTCTTTATGAGGAGAATAAGCTGACTGACTGGCTGACCATTAAACCAATGTCATCAAAGCCAGTGCTGATTCTCTTTGGGTGCATTCGTTGTTTTCATGGCGTCACCAATAGCTTAGCTGAAAAGTACCATCTTTGTTATTGGTAATACTGGTTTCTCTGTACTAGACGTGATATATGGTATAAGAGTAGCATTAAGCCAAACAAACTTGAATTACTGAGACCAGTATAATAATAATAATAATAATAATAATAATAATAATAATAATAATAATAATAATAATAATAATAATAATAAAGAGGAGGCCCGCACTGCAGTGGCGAGTTGGATGGCATATTTACAGATGACCTGTCCATCATACATACAACTTCTCCATGGTATTCCTACCGGTTAACGCCGGTAAGTACACTTGACGATCACCTCTGCCTTTTAGTATACTACGTAATGCAAAAACTCCATTAACGGACAGTCAACGTTTTCTAATTTCACATTCTGTAACGACACGTCAATAGGAACGGTGCAATAACGTCGAAGCTCTCTGAGTATTCACTTCAACATTGCGTGCCGCTCTCCTGTGCCCGAGCAGGACGACGCAAGGACTTTCGGGGTCGCTCGGTCTTTTTGAGCCCACCGAGATATATGTCCGCCAAGGGGAAACAACCTTCTCGGTCGACCGCTGTCACCATTACACTCGACGCCTCTGGGTAGCACCAGGCAAGTCCCGGTCTTCACAGATGCGTAGTGTGACATCACTACTTTTATAGAGGACTGTTCTCAAATCATGCCGTACAATTCAGGCGGGTTAACACCCGGTAGTTCTTTCAAATAACGCGGTAAATCTCAACAGAAATGCAAAAGTGCAGCAGGTGGCGAGCGCTGATCCGGCTTATGTGCGAGGAGTACTATACATGAATAAGACAACCTTGCCTTGTCTCCTCCAGGCTACGTCCTATAAGAATTACTGTCGGCTCTTCCAAAGCTACTGGGCCGGGGAGAAGTGATCTGCATTTAATGGTACCGATTTGCGAAGCCCTTCGCCTGTGAATGCCCACCATCGTTAAAACTATGTCCGGCGCCACAAACGTCCATAATCTACACTGTACCATAGGGGACTGGCCGGCTTAAAGGGCCCCTAAACAACCCCGAGGTGTAAAATTTGTTTTAAAGATATAACTGCGCTCCTGTGCGGTGTGAACGTGCTCCTGCAAGAATTTTGCGAATAGGTGCAATAATAAAGAAGTTACACGGGTTTAAGTGACCGCTTGCGCCGGTTTCGTTTTCTCGGTCGGCCTCCCCACCCTTCTCTGCTGAGGAGAGGGTAGGGGCGGCGCGCCGTCGAGACTCCGCCCACTTTTGACACGTGACCTGACGTGATCATTTGATGTCATTGACGCTTGCGCT
The DNA here is from genome assembly GCA_013339685.2 of Hyalomma asiaticum. NCBI lineage: Eukaryota > Metazoa > Arthropoda > Arachnida > Ixodida > Ixodidae > Hyalomma > Hyalomma asiaticum. Next base: position 56,994,094 of record CM023485.1, read on the forward strand.
GCGGAACCGGTTGCTCCCGTTCTAGAAACGTTGGGTTGCTCCTGCGCTCACGCCGGTGGGATGGCCAGGGGATCTGACAATAGACGTTTCGACCAATCAACGAGATACGACTACGCAAAGTTGTTCGCGGTGCAAGATGACGACACCTAGGATGCGAGCGCGACTGGTCAGTCGCCGGAAAGAAGCGCGCGAATTGTTTTTTGAAATACGGCGTCTGTGTGGCGCGCCGCGCTGTCATATTCACAGAATGTGATCGCCGCAACCTTCTCTATTATTGAGTTAGCTTGTTTGGGCGGCTTTGAAAAAAAGTAGGAGCCTGTTTAGTGGCCCTTTAAGTTTCGGTAGAAGGGCTCGTAGGATCAATAGCAGGACTGACAGGGGGACCGGTCGGAGGCACCTTTTACGAACACAGGTCATCCTGTCGAAATGTAGGTTGGGCAGCCTGTGGCATCTTCCTCCTGCTTTTACACCCCCTATTCTACAACGCTCTTACAACGGTTGGCTGCCATCTTTAGCTTAGAATGCATGCGCTTACGAGAAATTACTGCCCAAATCAGCGCATAAATAGGAGTCAGTATACGCTTCCTTTTTCATTTGTATTCGTCGAACAGTCAAAGACCCGGCATCTGCAGAGAACGGTTCATTCTGCACCTTCACACTCCCATATAATATAGACACGATAGCTGCCTCGGTCGCTGATTATTACCCATTTAGCACAAACGACAATACTAAGCATGAAGGACAAACACTTCTAATTCATAACAGAGGTCAGTCATTGACTCAAAGCTCTCCTGTGCATTCTTTCGTACGTGTATGCATATGTCTGGCCCTCGCTGTCTAAACGAATGACCTTAGGTAGCCGCTTGCTCACACAAATTTTCTCTGTCCGGCGCAGCCGTCGTTCGCTCTGCCTCCGGCTCCACCGGCGCCGTACGTACTGCCGACAGCCGCGGCACCACCACATGCGGCCCTGGGCCTGGCTACGCCCCTGTACGAGCCGCCGACTGTGGTGGCCAAGCCGCCACCGCCGCCTCCACTGGCAAGCCTGGTCACTTCAGCGCCTCTGTACGACGCAGCAGCCGCCGTGGTGGCGGCCAGCACGAGCAGCGGCGCAGGTCTCACCGTCGTCGCAGGCGCCACCAACGGCGCTAGTTGCAGCGGCGCTAGCCGGCTCACGCCCGAGCTGCAGGCGGTTGCGGGCAGTCCAGTGCCGCTGGACTACTCGTCCCAGGCGTCCTTCGGCGAGGAGTACATCGACGTGCAGGGAACCACCACCCCCGGACACTCCTGAATGTGGCTGCACTTGTCGGCGCCGCATTTAGACGGGTGCGCCTACATTCCACAAAGATTTTACATACGAGTGCATCGCGAACGCCAAGATATAGAAGGGCATTACGCGCTTAATGCAGATCGAGACAGGGCTCTGGTGTTTCCAGGACGAAAAAGCGAGAAATTTAGATAGCTTTGCCGTTTGGGGAAGCTTGATGAGTGATTGCCGTTTCTCTTTACAAAACCCTGGAATGTCCGTCTCAAGCTTGTCGCCTCAACTAGCGTCAACGCGCAACTCACGATTTCGAAAACATTCTTTCCTTTTTCATTTTATTTTTTTTTCGGACACCTGTAGATGGATGCTGGCAGCGTGTTGGAGTACTACATGGCTTTTCTTTATCTTGGCATACCACCGCTGTAGTTAAAAGCGACATGACTTTTTGCATTAATATCCTCAGTTGGACAGTACACGCCGAAGGCGCTACGTGTACTGTCACGCCGTACCGCTTTGCAACGTATCAACTTCGACGCGCCACACGGCCTGTCAGGACAGTTAGAATTGTGCTACGCAGCATATAGATACAGAAAATCACCTGCAGCGTAGCTGCATAAAGCTTGGCCCATACCGCGTCCTCGATCAGGTGAATGATGCCGCATGATGAGAACTTCTCAGCCAGTCCCACAACCGCACCGTCAGCTTCGAGCGGCACTGTTCACGTCTCAAGTCCCACCCTCCCCCTTCGACCACATAGGTGTAGATTAATAGCAATTTCTGGAGTTTTACGTCCCAAAACAACGATGTGATTACAAGAGACGCCGTAGTGCAGGGCTGTCGCAATTTCGACCACCTGGAGTTCTTTAACGTGCACTGACATCGCATGGTACTACGGGACTCAACATTCCGCCTCCGTCGAAACGCAGCCGCCACGGCCGGGATTCGATCCCGCGACGACCTGTTATGCGAGTAAGATTGATGTGCATCGTCGCTAGATCACAGGCAATTCGCATGCACTACATATCGAAATCAAGACAGATGAATGCACAAAATAGAGTACACACATTCTTTCGCACCTGGTGCACGAATATTTCAGTGTTGGTGCTCCTTTTTCTTTTTTTCAGTCTTCTTCAAATGGGCGGAATCGCATTTGCTACTTTCGTGTCATGTACCAGCAGCTAGATTTTTAGGATTCCAAAAAAGAAAGATATAACAGAACTAGCCAGGAGTACCAACAGTCTATCGCGCGCTTTGGCACATTCTCCGCGCTTTGACGTTTTGATCACGTGTTCTTCCATCATTTTAGGAATCACTGGCGTTGCGCCATGCTTCCTCCCCTTTTTTTTTCTTTCTTCCTCCATAGCAAGGGGTGTTTCACTCAGATCACGACAATGTCATGAACTGTCGTCATGGTCTGAGCCTCACACACACAGGTCATTACAACTGTCGTCGCCGCGCTATGTGAGTGACAGACAACAAGGCACTGCGCTCACATCCGATGGCCGCATTAAGGCGTGCCCTCGTGCGACGGGTTGGTCGCGAAATGTTCCGGTATTGAAATTTCCTCGGGTTAAATTTCGTCAACTGGGAAAGTAAAACATTGAACGACGGATGAGTCTGACGGGGCAGACTGCCCAAATTAGCGCATTATGTTACTCCCAAATGGTGAGGTACAAAGTTCAATGACAGATGTGTACGTACTACATCTGAAACTTCCTGCCACATCTTTCCTCGACAATCTCCGTTATTCCTCATAGTTTACGTTACTACGTTGTAACCAGTGATAACCGCCTTTGATAGTTCGCTACCGTCAGGGCTCAAGAGCATTTAATCTGCTTGGGCCACAAGACGGTATTTGCGTATCTGTTGTTAACGTTATTGTGCGTCGATGCTTACGTCTTCTTCCTTTATCTTTCTTTTTCTTTTACAGGTGACGTGCCAGAAGAGAAACGCATCTCACGTGACTGGTCCCAGGGCTTTTTCATTGCGTCACGATTCATCCCTACGTCGTTTCGTTGGCTGTGATAAGGCGCGGGTAACGATCACGTGAGGAGTCTCGGTTGCTTCTCTTTCGTGGTACTCCCCCACGCGCGGATCAGTTTATTTTTTTCTGCTGTCTTTTTTTCTACTCCCTTCTTTTTCTTTTGAAACATCTTCCTTTCAGTCATTTACTTGTATGTGTCGGGAATGTTTGCGGAGGCCACCGGCTTCTAATTGCGCTGACGCACGACCTACGTCACGCAAGCTTGTCTTGTGACGCAGCTTCCGCCACCGTACTGCTTCTGGTCGGTAGGGAGAGGAGAGATTGAAGCGTAATGCACAAAGAATGACACTGCTGCATTGCAGCGAACTTTGAACTCGCGAGTGTAGTGTACGCGCATTACGAGAGTTGTCTTCTGGCTCCCCCTCAACCGTTGGTGATTTTAATTGCACCGGGTGACAAGCGGTGACTGCTGAGGTGCTTCACTTTAGCTGAAGTACGAGCGGAAATTCCGGTTTCTGCACACGTCACGTGCGCCACAGTTCGCCTTTCTATAAACGACGGTGCTTTGAGCACCAACGGAATAGAAGGTACTCTGTGGTTTTCTAGCTAGCCAGTGCTTTCTACAGACTATATAGTAAAAAAAAAAAAAAGGCAATGGTTGTGACGCGGCTAACTTGGGCTTGTGTGTTTCGCGAAATCCACGCGGCTTGCATTAGGCACGGACGCTGCTGCCGTCTTAAGTTACACACATACCTGACACCGCTGTGTCTCGCTCCATAGCTTAGCAAGGCAACCACTTGATAAGCGAGTGAAACGTCAGTTGAAAGCTTTCTGTGATGCATTCACGCCACACGTGAACTAACTACAAAAGTTGATGTTCCGGCGTTTTGACAAACATATTAGCGCTTTCGCGGGCACTGCAAAGCTTACCGAATTCAAGGTAAATGAGTTAGCAACTGCGGGATTGTGGCCTTCTCACGCCCCGATTTGCGCTGTTGTCCGGCATTGAAAAGCTTACCGAACGCAAGGTGAATGTGGCAGATAATGGGGCATTGTGCGCGTTACCCGCTTGGTTTCAAAGTGTATCACAACACGTCGAATAGTCGCCGAGAAACGTTCACTGTCGTTTCAGTCTGTCATGGAACCGTCTTCGTGTCTTTGTGGATTCTGACGTAAGTAGCTGACGAACGGACAGTTGGTCGCTGTTCTAGGCTTGAAGGTCGCAGCTTACCGCGGTTCATTTCCTGCATCCATGCTAGGCGCACCACGCAGAGTAATCAGGAAAAGGAAAGGGCCAAATGTACGCGAGCCAATAAGAGGGTCAGATGCGAGACTCATCAACTCGTACGAGGAATGGCCACAGCTAGCACACAGCTGTTCCTGGCTAGGCTGCCATCTTTCCGTCTTGTTCTCTTTTACATGGAACGACGGATGGCTGGCCTTTTGAGTAATGTAAAAGCGCACACTTTAAGACAGGTCGATATACCTCAAACTCCCCTTACAAAAGTTCCATATATGGGGATATCAGGGATTGGGCATATGCGGCTATATATGGCAGGTCCCGTACGTGGCCGCATTTGCCCCAATCGTGATAGAAACAATGTGGCAATGAAAGACCAACACGATGAATGGCATGTAAGACTCTGATGCATATTGGAGAAATACGGCAAAATATGGACACGTGCCATATATAGCAAATGTGCATATATGGCCATATATGTATATCTGGCTATATATGGCAAGTGTCCGTACATGGCCCTATTCGCCCAATACCTATCGGTGTCTTGCATGACATTCACCGTGTTGGTCTTTCATTGCCATATTGTTTCTATCACGATTGGGGCAAATGCGGCGACGTACGGGACCTGCCATATATAGCCGCATATGCCCAATTCCTGATATCGCCACATATGGCATTTTTGTTAGGGTCGTCACCACTCTTCCCTAGCCACTGAAGTGCTGACACGTTTCCTCCGTTTTCCACCATTTAACTTGAGAAAGCAACTAAGTGCTGGAAAGCGTTGGATGGCACTGCCGCAGACCAGCATAATGATGGCATCTCGATTGTCAGCCAGCGTGAAGGGGTATAGGAGAGGAAGGATGAGGAGACATATTAGAAGACAGGGGTGCGAGATTATCGATATGAGTTGCGGATGTCGGTAACAGAGGGTACAGCATTCGAGTTTTTTTTTGTTTTTTTTTTTTTACCGAGAAGTACAGCCCACGATAAAAAATATTCTGTGCCATGGAGAAAGTGCGTTGATTGAAATGGAATACGATGCAGCATGCGCGCCCTATTGAAAATCCGCCTGCCACCCATCACCATAATCCACCATAACCACCAAGTCAATGGCGGTTTTTACGGTGGACATGGTGGTTAGATGGTGATTGATGTTATGTGCCTCGCTGAATGCACATTTATTTGGCTGAGCCGGTCCAGGCCTCTCATGCAGCTCCATACAGTTGTTTAATATTGTGCGAAAAAAAAAACACAGAAAAGCGACAGTAATGTACAAGGTAGGCATCTTTTCTGATTAAGAGAACGAACCTTCAGTGTTCGTTTGCTGTTGTGATTTAATGCGTTTTGTGCGTCGTCACAACTGCAACGTAACTGGTCGCAGGTGTAAAAGAGGATGGGGCGCGTTCAGCCAATCAGGTGTGCATTTAATGAAGCACAAAATATCACCCACCATGTAACCACCATCTAACCACCATGTCCACCACAAGAACCAGCATGCCAATGGTGGTTATGGTGGATTATGGTGATGGGCGACCAGCGTATTTTCAATAGGGCGTTCATGTGAATAATACGCTGCACCTGGACAAAGGTTCAACGAAGAGATTTCCCGTCACCGTAAATGTACACACGAAAGAGCCCTGGCTGACGTACAGACATCGTTGTAAACAGAAGTCCCTATTTGTTACCTCTGCTTCCTTTCAACTAATGCAGAGTGTACGTGAGGTTATGTACAAGACGCAACTCAGTGCACTGTTCAAATGTAAGCTGTTTGAGCTACATGCATCACTAAGATGCAGCGCTCTAGACTGGTTCGTTCGTACAAAGAAAACTCGATATCTAACGCTCATATTTTGGTAGCCAGGTTCACAACAATTATCAGTCGCAAAAATGATTCCCGGTTTTCACGTACAGCTCTTTACTGCTTTCAAACGCAGTCGTTTTGTTTCACGAGAGTACGCGGTCGGCCCATTTGGTGAAAATATTGGGCACTCTGAAGAGAGTAAAAACGACAGAATTGGGGACAACAAAAGTGGCCCGCTCGCGTTAGCTGTGCCATAATTTGCAACGCACCGGAGTGTTGACCCACATCACTACCTTATAGCGGTCATTTCATGAATCACATCGCATTTTATCATCTACGCGTTGAAATGTCTCTGCTTCTTCGAATATTAGCAACAGCTGTGCTGACCGTGGTGTTCTGGTTCGTTACTGTATGGCCCACAGGCGACTTAGATCGGGATGAAAATTACAAGGACAAATTTACGGGGAACTTCAGAGCAACGCACAACGTGTTGCTGCCACATGAACGCTGCGAACTGCAAGGCCGGCTCATTTGCAAGCAATCTTTGCAAGATCTGCCAAAATAAACCAACACTCCTCCTCTCCGTGCATTGTAGACCACATGACATTTCGCGCTGAGGCAACGTGACATTTATCCACTTGATTCGGCTCCCATCAGTGCCATTGTGAGACCTGACAGGCAAAGACAACCAGAACATGAACAGCAGCACTACTGGTCCGTTTAGGCACGAACAATGCGCATCGTTGCTGAACTTCACAAGGTACGCATTAGTTTGCTAAGCCTTGCCACGTCGGGAGTCTGAGATCGCTGGATGGTTCTTCTTTTCACCTCGTCACCCACTACTACATTAAGCATCATGTCGGGCTCTGAATGTTTTCGCCGTTATTTTGTCATCCCAAGAGGTGATATTCAGTCTGTTGGTTTTCCACCTGCAGAATTAAGCTCCTAGCGATCGTGTCAGTGAGTGAGGACTGCCACCTCACGCCACACTTGGTCGCAGATGATACGCACAATTTGCAGCTGGCGACATCTCTCTTCGCTACGCCACCGGTACAGTGACGCGTTTCATAGTACTATTAACTACTTTACTCGTGTTGTGTTTGGTACATAGGTGTACGTGTGCTTACTGTACGTTGTACTGTTCCGTTTTTCTCTTTTGAATGCGCAGCGCTGCAGCAGAGAAATCGCTTTGCGCACGTTCCTCTCACACGCCATCATTGATATGGGCGCGCATACATGTCCGCGCACTCAGCCGAGAAGAAACTCTTTCCACCTGCACTTTCCCTTAGGGTAAGCATAACGAAGCCTGGCCGTTCAGATCTTAGTTTTTAGGGGCATCACCAAATGCCTATCTTTCTGCGATATTCTGCAAAAACATTGGCTTCATGGCATTCTTCCTCGTTGTAATCGTTGTAATTTGAAGGCGCGTCAGGTTTGATAAGACTCTCCGCAGCTCTCTAAGCAAGACACAAGCACAGCGTTGACATCATTGTCTTCGCACTGTATGCTTCCAAGGTTTCCTTCGTTTGTAAAAGGCAGTAACACAACTGCTATGAAGCTCTGTCGGCTTCATCATGATCAAAGTAAAGTACTTGCAACATCTGATCTATTAAATTGAAAGCTTTCGAAAAAAAATTCCGTTTTCCCGAATGTTGCACGTGCAGGTCTCCTCCTATAATGCCGTTATCACGTAAAAATTACCTCGGTAATTACCTGCTTACACTTTTATATTACGTTCTAGATTTAAATACACTTGCCCTGATGAATGCTGACTTAAAATATGTAGACGGCAAAGGAATGTCTATGAGAACCCAAAAGAAACCAATCGCGCGAACTGAAGTGCATCTCATTACCATCTCACTCCTGGTACATTAACAGCAAGCGGAACAACATAGACAAGCAAACGTAGACGATACCGCGCTACGTAAAAATGTGCAGGCAGACTACACTTTATAAGGCTCTACAACTGGCAGGTTATTATGCGCTCATTATGTCTACGGAATTCCGAAAGTATTCCGTTCACTCTCTGATGTCAAAAGTCAGCTAGTAAGTTTTCAAGGCTTCCTGGACACCACGATTTAGTTGCTCGAAAGATAGACGTGATGTTCACATTGGCTATCACATGAACTTGAATACTATTCTAGCGACTACTATGTTGGACGCGTCCAGATCGAAGCAACTCCCGCACTAAAAGCGAAATTGGAACATTGCAGGAGAGGGATGTAAGCGCAGCTGTTGTGCGCTTGCTGCACTCTGCCGCAGGGCAGACACCGCTATTTGCCAAAATAACCAGCGGTGTTAATAACGTAAACAAAATCAATCGAATTGTTTCAACAAAATCAATCGAACCCCGACTTGTTTCCGAGATCTGGGAACATTACTTACTGCGTCCTGTCTCAGCAAAGAGCGCCTGCGTAAGCGTGGAATGTTTTTTCCCCCGAGATACGTGCTCTCGCTAGAAGATTGACTTGTATCTTTCAGGAACCTGGAAGGTAAAGAGAAAAAAAATTACTTAATTTATGTTGTTATTTATACAGATGAGGCACGATATTAACCACTAAGCAAAAAAAAAAAAAAAAGAGAAACGGAACTATTCTGAACACGGGATACCGTAGTACCTGTTGGGAAGCTTGCAGGTGTGTTAGCCCCCTCTGTTCCTTCCTGTAAATTACGCGCAGTTCCCAACGGCATTTCATCGTCACCTTGCCTAAACCGCCTTCTTTTAACTCTCGAGCGAACAATAACGCACGCCAGCAAAAAAAAAAAAAAAAAAGCGTTTGTTGTACTCTTCATTTCGAAAAGCCGTACGTTATTACTTATAAAAAATCGCGCACAATCACAGTCTTAAGACTACCACAGCCTTCGCTCCCGCCAAGACAAAACGCAACGCGATGTCGATCCGCCGATCGCATATACCTCGGAAAAATCCCCCCTGATAAGATGTGCGCGATGTGTATTTCGGTCACGTAGTACCTACGTGTTAGCTGTGCGCGACTGTTCGTTCGTAAAGGCGTTTGTCGTTTGTCGTCGTTGTCGTCGAAGGTGTGAAACCCCTTTTACGTGCTGTACATGCTGCGGCAGAGCGGCATGAGAGCCACTATCAACGAATATCCCTGTGAGCCGTTTAGTGTCCCGCCGATGTGCCAATAGAGACCACGATTGCCGTTTAATGTATCGTAGAGTTGCATCCAGTATACTGCGAATGGCAGTAACCAACGCACAAAACTTGCACGCCCCACGTGCGAGTTCGTTACGGTGCTCCGTAAGTTGTCAGCCTTCTGAAGTCAATCCCCGGGTTATACGAATTTAAAAGGGATTTGTCTTTACCTCGCTCTTTCTGTAACCCTCTTGCAGGAGGTCCGATGTGAAGATGTAGACAAGTAGTGGTTTAACTTAGAGTTCCATTTTGGTCATCGGGGTCACGGAACGTGCTTTTATAAGCTGGTTAGATAACCGTAACCTTCGCGGAGTATCATGAGACGCCAGTAACCATTGTTCCGAAGTGGCAGCGATGGTTAGGGCCTGTCAACGCGTCTGAAGACACCCAAGTTACTTACGTTCACGACTCAACCCATCCTTTGCTTAATGAAAGGACGCAAACACCTTTCTTCTATTTTCGTGGAGAAGTCCTGGTGGACGTCAACGCTTACAGTACCTTGTTGTTTAAAGTGAAATTTCTTCGTATCTTCAGCGCGTTTATATCATTATGTTCATGAATCTGTTGTTCATAAAAGTTCGCATGCAATGACTCCACATTTGTAGGCGAGATTGCGTCACACTTCTTCCGATTTAGCACGTTCTTGTCTACAGGCTGTGTCTTTAAGTTAAGGTTTTTGTGTCGTACACCCTATAACTACTCCGTTGGTCTAGACTATAGATATGAGCCCCATGTCTGCCCAACTCGCTATAAAGTAGACATGCGCCCGCTACAGTACAGGCGCGATCCACTGCACGATTTCCAGACAACAATACTTACAAAGTACGACAAGACGACAACATGATACATACTCCAGACTGCGCAGATTATCTGTCACGGTGCCCTGCAGACAGATCTATTCTGAGGTTGCCGCTTGACGGTGCAGCGACTATTTCGACGGGACTCACGTCGGTTTCTCGTTGGATGTGGCTTTACAGAAAAAAAAAAATCTACGATGGTTCACGTTACCCGCGTCCCGTAGGCCATCGGTAGCGTCGTTGGGACTAAGTTACAAAAAGTGTACGCTTTAATTTCTGGACCTCAGCAAGTGTCTTCGAATGCTGGAGCCACGCACACAGCATTTCACCTCAGCATCAAACATCGAGGAGAAAAATGTCACTCCCTATCGCGATTTACTTTGTTAATTTTTTTTCCTTTTTTGAAACTCGTGGGGGGAACATGTAGCCCGCTTAAGTGTATAGTTGTCAAGTACAACGTCATTTTGTCAAGGAATCACATTCATTTAGGTTTGTGTGAGCGCCTAGCTACGGCATCGTGCAAAGAAGTGTTTCAGTTCCCATCGCAATTAAATTTATATGCCTCATTCCAAAGTGTGTCTGGAATTACCCTTTCTTGCATTCTTTCCTCAAACCAGTCGCTTCTAGACTGAATTAAGATTTGGTCACCAGCAGCATTTCGTTCTTATTATTTTTTTTCGGTTATCTTCCTTTGTTAACATACCACTGGCTGTATACGTCAAGTGTAGATTCAAGTAGAAGCTCCGGGCTGCTCATCTGAAATGCACCACACCAATACGATACTGTTGTAAGGCTGCACGAGTTCCCCAACCACATCAACCGAAATAAGTGAACTTTTTTTTTGTTTCTTCTGTTTCAAGCGGTTTTTGGCAGAAAACCGCGCGACCACGCTCTCCGTTCTTATTACAAATTGCATAATATACATGAAGTGTTATGGTTTCCCGACATGGATAGGATATTGTTCAGTTGTTAGCGAGGTATATGCTCATATTTTCTCGAGCCTTTTTCATAATACAGAGAAAGAAAGTAAATGTAGGCGCTCGTATAATGTCGATTGGTAAATCCCAGTGCAAGATTCTCAGATAAAGAACGACCCACAGAGAGGGTTAGTGCATTGCAGGCACCAGTCTGAAAGGCTATCAGTACCTATAAAGAAAATGAGAGGCATTGTTAGCTCATTTGTGTGTTTTATTGTGTTGCACCCTAATAGTGTTTTTATTTTAGCCTTTACAGTACAAAAGCAGCTTTAAGTGCACTGCTACATCCATACATTTGAATAGCATGGAGTTACTAGCCACCAATCAGGCTTCGTTGCAGCGTCACTAAAGGAAGTGAAAGTCTCTCCGGCCTTTTTGCACGTTCCTTAACATTTCGTTAGAAAGTTGAGAGCGTAGCAGATACTCAGCCTTCTTGAATTCAACGCAGAGCACTAGTTACCACGGCATCTCGGCGGTGTTAAAATTCCGACAATTATCTCTGCCAAAAATGTTGACGCGTTCCAAATATTTCACGGAAGTTCATGACTTGCGAGTAAAGCTTTCACAGTTGTTACTTTTAACAATAACCCAAGCCACTCATCATCACCTCGTGTCGGTGCTACTAAACTGTCGCGGAGGCTAGTCACGCGTGGTTAGCATCGCCTGGGCACAACTTGGCCTGTCAACCTGATTTCCAGTGAACCCTACAGTGGACCCTATGTGGCCACAGAGCACTGTGACGCTAAACGAATTCAGTTAACCACACACACACAGCGAAATCTCGAGTCTATTTTCGCAGAGACGGAGCTATATTTTCGCCCTATAGTTTGCAGAAAGTATGAGTACAAACGAGTGAATAGCAAGCAACTCCAGTAAGCTTATTTATTTTTCTTCGCGTGCAGAAGAGTGACAACGTAATACAGATTAAATTATTCAGGAACCGTTACAGGCACTAGCTGTTTGCAATAACATTCCGGTTGTCACATCGCTCATAACCGCCTCGTACGCAAGGAGACTTTCTTCTATATTTTCTCTTATCTATCTCCAACTCTCTGCAGCCCATTCGCCGCTATATCGAAGATTAGAGCTCTCATGGAGCTTCTGGTGGTTTTCATTTGAGCAAGAACATCAAACTACTTGCTGGCGACGAAGATGCTTACTTGGATATTATTTCAAAACGATTCATTTGCTTAAAACGCTTGTAGAAGACATCCGTTATTCTGTCATTGATATTATACATTTAATCGTATAAGTTCGCTCCATGATAACTAGTTAACTACTGGATTGTTAGACAGCGAGAACGACGTTCAACATTTAAGTCACACAAAGGTTACATCTTAGCTCTTCACTTGCTTGGTAGCACCTAGGAATATAGTCAGATAAGGTCAAGGCCTCTCGCTCACTTTTTATATTTATTTTTAGCTTTATTTTCTGTTTTATCCTACAGGGTATCGAGTGTCAATTTTTTTTTTTCCACCGCGGTCTAAACGCACAACGGTACCGCGGCACCTAGTCGCCGATAGGACCGATTAAAGCTCTCCTGTGTAATTCAGTCACCAAGAACTTCACAGTGTTGGACTGCCTAACTAGGGCTGTGTTCCAGATCTGAACAGCATCCGTGGACAGTCTACGTTGAAAGCTAATAAGACATCTTCGCGCCTTTACCATCTGAGTAATGGAAGGCGTCTGGACGGCGTCTTCGCGATTGAGGCGCCAGCTTGCGTCGACAAAAAGGAAAGCTAAAGAAAACACAAAAGTGCCGTTTCTTTTGCTGCTTCCGTGTTATCTGTTACGCTAAACTCAACGTAGCTGATCCTAAGCGTGTAAGAAAGCGCCTGATTGAGGACAGGCAGACACCCTGGAGAGATCCAAGTACATGTACAAGTAATCCGCTCAGCCGCCATATTGCTTGGGCAGTGAAATAGCCTGCATGGTCTTTGTCTTCGGATGCTGCCTACGCGAAGCTGTCTATTTTGCAGTCTACGTGATAATTGAAATGGAACTTAAGACGGCCGCTGCCTGCGGAGCTGTCTATTCAGCCGTCTAGTACCGTGTGAGTGTAGGGGCACACGCTAGGAGAACAGTCGTCAGGCTAGAACACGATAAAAGAAACAACGTCACCGAAATGAAGGATGCTCAATATCTCGAAGAAGACTGCGGAATGTCCACGCATGTCATGCACCTCGTACAAAGCGAAGAGGTACAGACCGAGGGGGCGAAAGCACAAGTGTAGTACACAACACACAAGTTTGCTTTAAGGACATTAGCGCGACACGAAACGTTACCTAAACAGATGTGTCGAGGCCACCTCATCCCGCGCATGATTACGACGGCTTCATCGCAGTGCAGAGCATGACATTACACTCTGCATTGCACTCTGCATTGCACATTGCAGAGCATGACATCGCAGTGCAGAGCATGACATTGCACGGGCGAAACAACCGTTGTTAATTTCTCCACTGCGCAATGGATAGGAGTGGAGGTGCTATTCACTGCCAGAAGAGAAACCATGGCAGTGAATAGCATCTACACTCAGCAATGGATAGTGTCTCCACTATTCAGCGGATAGCTTCTCCACAGTGCAGCGGATAGCTTCTCCACAGTGCAGCTGATAGCTTCCCCACTGCGTAGTGGATAGTTTTGCCACTGCATAGTGGATAACTCGTTCCACAGCGTGGTGGATAGCATCTTCCACTGCGAAGTGGATAGCTTCTTCCGCTGCGTAGCGGATGGCTTCTCCACTGCGCAGCGGATGGCTTCTTCACTGTCTATTGGATGGCTTCTCTACTGCGTGGTGGATAGTTTCGCGACTGCATTGTGGATAGCTTCTTTTACCGCGTGGTGAACAGCATCTTCACGGCGAAGTGGATAGCTTCTTCCAAAACGTACCGGATGGCTTCTCTACTGCGTAGCGGACGGCTTCTCCACAGCATAGTGGATGACCGAAGGGGATAGCTTCTTCCAAAACGTACCGGATGGCTTCTCTACTGCGTAGCGGACGGCTTCTCCACAGCATAGTGGATGTCTTTTCCGCTGTCTAGCACGTAGCTTCCCCACTGTCTATTCAAAGGCTTCTCCACTGCGCAGTGGATGGCTTCTCCGCAGTCCGGCGGATAGCTTCTCCACTGTGTAGTGAGTAGCTTCTCCAGTGCGTAGTGGATAGCGTCTCCACTGCATAGTGGATACTTCCTCCAACACGTAGTGGATGGTCCCTAAATCCAACGAATAAAGATGCGCTAGCTGGCGTTCTCGCCCGAAAAACCAGTTTTAGCTGGTCCGTTGAGTCGGAGCTGAACGGCGCTGCCTCCCTATCTTCTGCGTTGGAACGTTTGATAGGTGTGAGCTGTGGTGCGCTTGCGCATGCTTGTACCATATGGTACAGCGCTGAGCATTCCTCGCTGTGTGACTCTTGACGCTTTTGCAAGTTCACTTCCATTGTTGCATCGTATATATGTGTATATTCCTGCGTTGCAACGCGTTTCCCGCGTGTCCAGACAGGATATGACGGCGCGAAAAGTGGTAACCATTTTCACTTAAATGACTGTTTGTGATATAGAGCAGTGAAACCAGTAGCCTTAGCTTCAGCAGCCGTTCTTTCACACGCGCACAAGAGGGATCCGCTTCACCGGGACGACGATTCGCATTCAAACGAGGTTCGTTTATTGCTGTGTCGATAGCGCAAGCGCACAGGCATGCCTGCCATAGGCTGAGCGCAGAGTTTAGTTCTGACGCAAGCTCTCGCGTGGAGTACCTGTCACGAGTCAGGGAATTTTGCTTCGTCGTGTATGGTAACATTTCGGCGGTGCACGTTTTGTGCCGGGAATTGTTTTTCTTTATTGCGTGTTTGTACGTGTCTGTGGCGTGTAACACAGTCCCCTCAATAACTATTCGTACTGTTTCTTTTTCTTCTTTCTTCTTTAAGCTACGAAGCGAGAGATATTCCGGCAGTGAAGAAACTGTCTGGGAGCGGCACTAGTTTTATTCACGCCATGTCCACAGTGCTCTTTCACAAAACTTTGCCGAAGGCAGGAAGCTTGGAGAGAATAAAGCGCTTCCCCACATGCGCCAAGAGACAAACGCAATTCTTCAAAAACTGGTGTTCCACCATACATTTTTCTTCTAATTACCGACAAGTCTAATCGCTTACGATCGAGTTCCCAGCTTCTCAGCAACGTAAGACTACCATTATCCTTGAGAACATCGTGTTTTCACGCACACTGTGGGTTTTCGTGCTTTATGCGGTTTACTCTGCGGACATGACGTCAGCTTACCTGATTTATTTGTCTTTGTTCAGTCACTTGGTGGGCTCCGGGTCTGAATTTTATTTTCTCTCCCTCTCTCCTAACATTTTTGTACAAAGTTCCTGAGATACTTCGCGAGTGGCCCCAATGGTATCTTCCTGTTGCGTGTTTATCTGCTACACCTACACGGAGATAATATCCTCTTGCTACCAACCTGTTCTTGTGGATGTTAGTCGGACAGGTCTTTCTTGTACGTCGGTCCTTTCCCTTCGTACTGTTCGCTAAATACGGCACGGACAGCTCGACCCGCCAATGCCTTCGAGCTAGGCTGATCTCTTCGTTTCTTTACGAGACGGAAATGCACATTATGTTCAAACCACCCATGAAGATAAGGATCAGACTGGCGAAACGAGCGTGAAGCAATGCTCGAAAGATCAGACAAGAGATAACGATTTATCGTTTAGCACATAGCTCCGCAACTAAGAAGAGACAGGAAAAAGAAAACGATGTTTGTAGTGGCCCTCAAAGTGCACACGTTCACTGCACCCCTTCACTCGGAGCCTCCGTGGGTCCGAGTCATGCAGCTTGCACGAGTGTCGAGTTTACATTAAAACGTACTGTGGTGTGTTTTTTTCTCATATCGTTCCTTAAAGGGGCCCTGAAGCACTATCGCAGAATCTTCAGTTTCTTCGTGGCACAAGTTTTCTGTTTGCCATTGCCAGAGTTAGTGTTCCAGATGATGCTGTACTGTTCGCAGTGCATTCAACTTTGCACTTGGAACGCGAGAACGCAGTCAAATCGCTCGTTTTTCGCCATGCAGCAGTTACGAAAGAGGAAAATGAACTATTCGCGTTTGTTCATTCATTCGTCCCAGCGTGATTCGTATTACAAGATTCGTATTACAGCGCAAATGTGCAACAACGTCCCAGGAAGCTTGTCTCCCGTAAGAGTAGCGACCAACTTGTTCATACTATATTCAGGCGATGTTTGTAAGCTCACTGAATATTTGTTTGCAGGCCCGTAGGACGGAATTTGTTTTGGGAGGGGCTCACTTGCTGAAGGCCTCGACTGTCTGAGACAAACATCTATGTTCATCATTTGTTTTCGGTTAAAATTGCAGTATGTAAAATAAGTGACCTTTTAAATCCGACGTTATTCACAGGCTTAAATTTTATGTTACTAGCACTACACTATGTTATAAACACTGTGCCTACTCCCCCTCCCCCAGCCAAAATTTCGGGAGAGGCCTGGACCCCTAGGGCAGCCCCCCCCCCCCTCCTCACCCTCGGCTACGGGCCTGGTTGGGCATGGCGATAACGAATCAAAGGATCATTTGTTTGGACGTGCAACATTTTGGCGTCTCTACACCTTCAAGCATCACTGTCGCAACAGAATACAATGCCATGCCGAAGAACCACGATAACGATGATAGTGTGGACAGGCGGTGAGTACAGGCGGATAGCAGTGTGTTCTGGGCCCCTTTAATCGTAGTAGGGTTCTCAATACCGTCCTTGCCGAAACCGCGGTGCTGCAGCGAAACAGCTGGGCGAAGTTTATTTTTGCCTGCCTCGAGTTGAAGCAGAAATGAACGGCAGCCTTTTTCATTGGTGCTTTGTGTGTTGTCGCGGCCCATGGTGCCGTTGGTGCTGAGTGTTTGACGTTGTTGTTGTTGCTGTTGTTGTTACAGTAGCACGCCCCGTTTGGCGTTTTGTGTGCCTGTGTGTCTGTATTTCGAAACCTCCTTTCCCAACCTCTTTCCCAACTGTAATCCGAGCACCACCACCACCGATGACTGTATGAACTGTGTACTTGTGCGTGTATTTGTAAAATGAATTATGCTATGGAAGTCCGGAAATTAGTAAAATCCAAGCAACACACAAGGGAGAAAAAGCAGAAACAAGACAAATGATAAAAAAAAAACGACTTTGCCTGACTCAATGGTCTCATGCTTCGAACTTTCTCTGTGAGTTGAACTTACTCGCTGAACACGCCTCGCACGACAGGAACACTTGCAGAAGATGGAATAGAGATGAACGTGTAGTGAACATTGCTTTGTTAATGCTCTCTTGCAACATCGACTAGTATTTGTGTTTTTTTTTCTTGCTCGAGCAGTAAGATTTGGAATGATTGAAATTGGGAAGATTATTCAGTCTGTACGCACCCTCAAAAATATAAAAGTTGTGGATTCTGAACTGATCCCATATGGCGCTCAGTGATCTACTGTCAGTATATTTTTTCTTCGTGATGATCCCTTCGCGATATCCTATTTATGGGTCTAGCGGCATTTACAACTGCATCCAGGCTCTAAAATGTACATTTAGGTCTCCTCAGTGCTTAGTAACCGGCTGCAGAGCTATCAGACGCAGAAATTTTAAGAAATCGGACGGGAAAGATGTTTTGATAAGGTATTTTCTGTTCTCGCCTAAATTTACGTGACGGTACGTCGTCCCAACTCATGTCGCGCACCCAGAGTAGACAGAGCACAAGCGAGATACATGCAACATAGTTTCTCGTGCATTTTACCTAAATGTCATCATTTAGCAAAACTAGCCCGTACATTTACATATGGTAGCTTTCACGGCTTGCGGCGGTTGTCGTTTTAATTAATTTTTCACCGAGTCAGCCAGGATTCGTTTTGTTCGCCATGCTCTTCATTTTAAAGCAACTGATGGCACCGCGGATAAACGCGGTTGCTCGAAATTTACGATACCCAACCCTGAATTCAGCGTATGTATCCGCATACTAAACGTATCACGCAGACTGTACGCGTGACGCCCATCTCAATATCGACAATGCGAAGCGCTAAATATTTAGGTAGATGCCCAGCGCGATGACTTGCCCAGAATAAGCGCGCTTCTCGTCCGCTCTTTTCATTTTATTTTTCTTTCCTCCGTCTATTTTGAAGAAGAGTTATTTTTAGCGTTGAACTTCACAAGGTAAGTGTTATCCTAGATATCGGTGGGTCAGCCAATGACTCGCCGCTCTCCTGTAAGAAAAATGTCCTCTCCAGGTACGTGAGCTTCACCTCTCCATCGAAGGCCGCTGCCGCGGCACTTTGCACGGCAAAGGTAGTGTTGACTTTGTGTGACGCAAGAAATCACGTACACAAAACACACTTACACAGCATCCTAAGAGGGATAATTAAGATGACGTTTTTCCGTTGCGAGCTAGATTTATAATAAGGTTTCAAAAAGGTCAACATTTGCGAAGAACGATACGATTTTGTTTATGAACTGAACGTGAGCTTACGGTAGCGTACCGAATGCATCCTCGACACTTTACGGTAAGTATAAAATGTCACCTCACACTGAAGCATAAACACGTTTTACATCTGTACATGCAACTAACATTACATAGCATATTCAATCCTGGCAGGAAAACATCTCGAAATATCTTATGCGGTTGCTGCCGTTAGTGTATGGTAAGTACGGCCGGTTACACATAAATTGAGAAATGCCCTAGTTTTTAAAGTACTACTCGCTTATAGTGCGGAGAAAATTAGAAAACGCACTCATCTTATTAACAAGTGACTTCAGAATAATTACAGATTTCCGAAATCACGAGGGATAAATATATGGAATTTTTTTTCGGTGTGGTGTATACAGTCCTGCGACTTTTCACTGCACACTGTTCGCAAAAGGGAATACTGCATAAAACGTTGCAAGAGACTTTTTTTACTTTTGAATACGGGGATCGCAAGATGACTCGAGAGCTTTGCACCGGCTTTCCTGGGCGCAACATTGAAGTCAGGGAGGAATCGATACGCGGACCCCAATATATCGATCCAAGCCAATGCTTTGCAGAACAACGTTGTCTCTATGCGCTACTTGCGCTGCATGTGCAGGTGTTCTCAAACTCACCGCGTGACCTTTGTTGCGCAACGTAAAGGTTTCCGCACGCAGGAGATCAGCGAAAACCGAAGGCAGCACTGAAAATGAACATAGCTACGCGCTTTTTGTGTGATTTCGCGCAAGCCTTGAGTGGTTCACGCCTATACTTGAAATAAAACAATATCGATGCATTTAACGCATACAAACGGATAACTACACTTTGAATTTCAAGTTCGAAAATTATCGGAAGTATCTTACTGAAGTAGTTTAATGTCAGAACGGAATAGGACGTTTGCCCAACTTCATAATATGTGAGTCGCCAGGTTATTTCGTTATCATGCGGACTACTAGAGACGCGCTTGGGCACCATGTGTAGAGTGATCTTACCTTTAGCGACAAACCGGGACCGCTAACGCAAAACCGCGGAAAGAACCTTTAATCGAAAAAGATGACGCTGATATAGCGTTACTCGAAGATGAAACCCTCAAGGTTAAATTATGCGGTCAATATTACACTAAAAGAAAACAACGATAATCAAGCACGCTGCTGTTAAAAATCCCAAATTGAATCTGATACGCCACTCCGGGAAGCGAACCTGCAACTTAGTACACGACAAGACAACGCCATAGCTCCGGATAATTGAACTTGCCGGTTTTGCAGGCAAAGGTCGATTTGTGCGGTCAACACGGTAAATATTATTATTGTCTGTGGGGCTTCGAACGATACAAAGTGCTTTCTGAACGACAATCGTAAGTTTTGGGCTGCGAAGTCGCCTCTTTCTCTTGTCCCAAGTCATATACTACGCCCGATCAATAATAGTGGACCAAGAAGATAGAGCTAAAGAGAACGGTAATGCGTGGATTGCTAAACTTCGCGACGTGGATCAGCTGCAGTTATTTCACGGGCAACATATTCTCACCCCACCAAGAGCTCACGCATCTTGAAGTAAACCAACTATGAAAAAAAAAAAAATACCGACCAAATATAAGGACACCGCAGCAAATTCCTATTCTATGAGAAGATTCTAGTAGGTTGTACATCTAGAGTTATAGTTCCATATTTGACAACTGTCTTCCTGCTTCATCTTCAAGACCTAAATTATCTGACTGCTAGCGCCACCTTAGTTACAGGCTACGGTTACCCGAGGAACTGTCGCCCCAAACTAAGCGTAACCAAGAAATAAGATAGTCCTTCAGCAAAAAGAATTACTCATCTAGAAAATTATTCGCAGGACACTAATATCACTCTCCAAACCATTTCTTGAAATAAAAAAGAAACATACAGACAGCCGTTCTCAAAAGTAGCAATCAAAACAAAGGGAGAGAGAAAGCAAAGGTTCGTGTGTTGCGTGGAAAAGTGTCTCCCGTGAACAGAGCGTGACGTCACGGCCGGATGCTCCGTTTCATCACTTCGATAATGATGATGTCTTGTTAAGGAATAAAAATTGTTTCGCACGTCATTTCGAAGACTGACGAAATAAGTCTCTGCTTACTGCGTTCTCGTTACTCATTTTTACGCACGGCCCATTTTCAGTTGTTAGCAGTGGGCTATATATATATATATATGTGTGTGTGTAATTCTACTCGTTCCCAGCACATATCCGACGACAATGTGTCGACGAAGTAACGGAGGAAGGCGGCGCCACGATCGTGGAGGACTCCGGAATGCTTCTATTCTTTCTCATTTTAATAAGCGTTTCAACCTCTTCCAATCGAACGTTCACACATAGTTACGGAGCTATTTTCTGCTGTAAGTACACTCACGGATAATTATCGCGAGCTCTGTAGCCCCTTCAGGGACGAAAAAAACACGAAATCTTGAGTGTATGAAGGCGATGTTTGAAGTTGTTAACAATAGGTGCCGCCAGAGGCGCCGTTTCTGGCGATGCATTCGGAGAGCTGAGCTTGCGTGGAACCAGTAACACAGAGAAAAGCATGCGTACTTCCTGGTGCGCTTGAGCCCACACATTTACCTACAAGTTTCCTGGGCAGTTATACAGCCCCAATTGTTTTCCCGAAGGCACTACCTTAATTCGTTTTATCCTGTGTAGGGGTATTTTGTTCAATAAAGCCACGAGATGGTGGCGTGCACTGTTCGAAGCGCATATTCGGCTCACAGTATCGTCCACCGGTCATAAACGCGTCAAATTCAGGTACAATACAGGTAGTATCACGATCTTTATTTTTATGCGTTCATAAATACGACCTCGTTCCTTGTGTACAAAGTGGAGTACTAGTTGTTCGAAATATTTCTCATGAGATTTAGACTCACAAACGCTGATAGTTCTGCGGAATTCGATATCGATGGACAGAAAATTCAAAATAACGGCCACTTCACCTCAGCCCACAGCACTCTCTCTCTTCCCATTGAAATTTAGACACACCGCGCAATTTCAATTCGTTCGGAGAAGCACCTTCTTGGATCGCTAGCGGAATGAATCCAATATTGTCTCTTTTATTCCTTGACTGCGCCGAAAATTTGATGCATGTACTTATTTTTATTTTATTTTATTTTCACTTCGGAGCAGTGTAACGCAAAGGCTAAGCAGAGAAGCTTTTAAAATTTTAAATTTTAAGATTACGCGTATATTTTATTATAGGCGCGTATTACGCGTAACTTTAACCTTGCTTGCGAACGCCTTTTCTTGTCTTGTGAAATGTAACACCCTGTCCTTCGTAGACGCATGCATCATTAACACTTGCATATGTATAAAGCCTTTCATTTCACGCGCTTTGCTGACTTTTATGTACTTTCTATGTTGGACCACCTATTAGCCACGTAGGCTATTGGTCCAAGTATTTTGCACGCATTCATCTAATTACGTCTCAATAAAACACATTTTGATTTGCTATATCTTCCCCGCATCCGTCAGTGTTACGCACGTTCACACGAATGAAAAACGTATGCGCCATTCAGACGAAACGATATGGACTCGTGGACTCTGCTAGTCATTCAGCAGCAATTACACGAGAAGGAACAAGCTTGCTCAGGCACGTACTTCAACGTTTCCTTATTCGGAGCGGAAAGACTGCGTCGAAAACCTCAGACATGGTCGATCGTACTGCGTTGAAGGAACGGGAACATGCTGGGAACGTTTTCTGATGACCGGCTATACTTTCAGCAAGGTGTACTTTCGGGAAGCACGATGATATGCATTTCGTTATATTCGTTGACTCTTTTGTTTCCTTCCTCAAATTTTCATAATTTTTCTCAGCTCGCATGCGCGCATAGTGGCAACCCGACCCAGGTCGTCGTCTATACAGAAAGTTAATGCGTGTGTCACACATTATGTAATACGCGTAAGAAACTGCCTGCAACTTTCATAATTTTGAAATAATTGAAAGAGCATTGTTCCTGCTGCCTTTCACATTGCGGCTAAATGAAAATAATAGCACGCCTGACTGCACCACAAGTCTCAGTAGGCTTTTGAGAAAAAGTACACTTGTGTCAATTCACTGGCACACGCACAGCGCTGAAAGGATTGCTTTTATGCGGTGTATGAAAGCTCGAGAAGTAGAGAAATTTGAACCATGGAGAAATGGGGTAACTCAGTCAAAAAACGGACGAAACAATTGAGCACCAGGGCTATAGGTTAGCTGACCGCGTTTCCAAGCATGTCTGTTGCTACGTGGAGACCATACCCGAATTTGCTTCATTGTGACCACAAAAGCAGGCACAAAGGAAGCTGAAACCTCTGTAATGACTTACTCCTGTACAGGTAATTATTGCTTCTTTGTTCCATGAGCATATACATCTTGTGCCATCATAACTGCGGAAGCCTTTCAGCATTTCCTTCATCAATCGCAACCCTTGCTGTCTTTTTTTTTTTTAATTTTCCTTCGGTAACATTATGCGAACCTTCTGTTGCCGAAAAATGTGACGTGTACAAACTCTGCCTGTGCGTGTATAATTTATTTGCGTATCCGTATGTCGTTTTTCGTATTGTCGTTATCAGAAAAAAGAAAAGACATCTCGTTCCTCCTTCCACTTTAGAACGGCATGCGAGTGGTGTTTATGTGGCGTTCAATATGATCGAGTGATAAAACAGCCATTCTTAGTTAGTAAAATTATGAAGCATCATCGGCGGACGCATTTCCAATCCTATACCTAAAAACACAAAGCGCGTGCAAAGAAATCTGCAGGCTATTCCTCCCAAACACTGGAGCGCTGCAGCTAGCGACTGCCAGAACAGCCGCTTCATCACTGAAACAACCTATACATATGCACGGTAATACGGTGAGCGCTAAAACGCTTGCACATGGGACTTCAGTGTTTACAAACAAGCACGAGACAGGTACCCTATAGTAGTACAGCGGAAGCTATTGGTTTTTTGGTAATATCTTCATTAATTGTCCGGCAGGGTTTATCGCGACCGGTCCTAGGTCTCCTACGCGGGGACGTCGAGCTATTGTCTCGTCACCGCCTCGAGAGCCTGCTGGGTGGCCCAGAGATGGTCGTCGGTGTTGGAGCTGAGAAGAGCGCCGGACCACCTCGACGAGAAGGTATCAGGATTAACATCGGTCAGTTTCGCCTCATACACTTCCACTGCATGTGTCTAAGTGTTGCTACGACTGTCTTGCAGACCTTGCCGTGTTGCACTTACGTATTTCATGTAACATTCCATTGCACTGCAGAGGGTTCGGATATGTGTTTGTAATTGCCCTTAGGTGACTGCCTGAGCTCTTAGCGGAGGCAAACACCGTCAAACCAGGTGGAAGATGGCTTTGGTCCATTCCTTGAAGCTCGTACTCCTCTCTCTGTCCGTGTATTCACCGTGGTTCACTCCGGCACATATTCTTTCTTTTTACGTTTCGATTAGTCAGCCTAGAGTCCTCGCACGTGTTCGTCTTCGCATGACATTTCTTTGCGGCGGGGCCACGATGGCTTTAGTTCTGAAATAAGAACTGTTGTCGAAATGCTGACCCGGATGCAGCAGCGAGAACTTCGACGCTGCCATCAATCCATATCATTCAGGCTCAAAATATCTTCACGCTGCTGCATATTTTTGCGGATCACTCGTGAAGACGCCTTGCAACCGTTCCCGCCCGCCCGCCACCCCCCCCCCCCCTCTTCCCCTTCCTTCCCCCCTCCCCCCGCTATGTAGTACATTCACCCAGGGAGGTCCACTAAGCTTCTCAGACCGTGTCTCTGCAGAAAAGACAAGCGTCAAACTTCAGCAACCAGACGAGGCCCGATTTCGCGTGAACAGCTGTATGGCAAGCGAGCCCAACGCTGTACCCTATCAATACGGCCCGACATTAATACGAAGCGCCAATATACTTGTGCTACTTGGTTTGCGAGCTGCGGGCCACAGCACCCACCGGACAGCGCTGCCGACGTCGCATGAGCTCTACGATACACAGACCAACATAAGTCAGTAACTTCTCGCGAACTGAGCCCCTTTGCGAAGCAGCTTGGTCCATTACTGCTGATTGTGCGTCTCCGCGGCGAAGGCGACGAATTCGCTCGCTGGCGGGTTGCGTTAGAAAGATCTGCTAATAAAGCCGGAACATGGTCGCGCTGAAGAGAGTTGCAGTCTCCAACGCCACGTTCTTCTCACAGTACGAGAGAGGACAGTTCAATTCAATTCAATTTTTATTTACCAGAAAACAATCTGGAGGAACACATGGGCAAAAAGCCGTCGCAGCAGCTTGACGATGGCCCGGGGTTTCTTACATGGCAATAGCATACACATACAGCAATAGCGTACACAATAGCATACGCCAGCATACACATAATTTATTCCACAGAGCGACCTATATACATAGCATTCATATGGACGGGCTGTATACAACATACGCCATACATATTCGGAGATATAGCATTCACATTTATGCTTGAGTGCAGGGTTGCTAACATGATAATGAGTTATACTGATAAAAAGTAATCACGGAGACTCTTTTTTTATTGAATGTGACCATATGTTTGTGCCGGTTGAGTACAGGTGGGATATTGTGGACTGCAGACTGTAGTTGCTTCCGATAACGATAGGAATCCTAGAACATACAGCCGCTTCCACAGTTACATTATCGAAGTCATGAAATTTCATTCCTCAATTTTCTAATTTAATCACTCTAAGCTTAACGGAATATCATTAGCTACACGCTACACGAAGTTCTCAGCTTCCTAATAACAATTCATTAGCATAATAATATTATTATTTTCGGTCGTTATTTTTCTTCTCTTTTGCTGTGGTCGCCGCTTTTACACGTTTAATGGTCAGACATAAACGTGAACAATTTGTTGTAGTTTTTTAAATATTTAATTGTGGCTGAATTTTCGTCGCAAAAATTTAGGAGGCAGTGATGGACGCGTAATTGAAGTCGCTACAATCGTGGGTCACAAGGCTTTCCATATTGGCCAAGCCGCTGCCTAAGCCGCGGACTAAGTGAACGGAGGTCTTCGGAAGTTTTGACGATCTGGGTTTCCTTATAGCGTGCACTGACAACTCACAGCCCGAGGGCTCCTGCCATGTTCGCCTACATAGAAAATGCCGGTATCAAAATCGGCATTTTCTTTCGGGTCAGCAGTCAAGCACCATGACCATCAGTTGCCTTACGTAGCCTGCGAGTCCGCAATGAAAGAACGTAAAACATCTAACAACGCCTTCTTTCGCTTTATTGTCAGCTATTTCCTACACATACGACCAACATAACATGGGCTACGGTGTAATGGTCTTTCATTTAATGGCACGGACGCCCAGTTCGGCCATCTTGATACCATGAAGCAGCGTTCGGGCACTCTGGTTCGAAGGTTTGTTGGCGAACTACATGGCGGGTCCCACGCATGCTTACGTGATGTTAAACGACACCAGCGTTAAAAAAGAATGTGATATCGGCCGTCTAGGCCATGAGCACGTAACACTGCGTAATTTATTGTGACACGCACATTTAACGCTAAGTGCTGAATGGACGAATGGCCGTTACTCTAACCAAGCTATAAAAGAATGAAAGGCATTGAACGTGTTAATAGCAAATATGTTTTTGTCACTATGTGTATACATGCAGCTATTATTTTTAGGGGTGTGGGAGTATTCGAAAATTTCGACTGTCCAATCAATTACTGCCCAGTTGGATTCAATCTCCAAATCGAATAGGCGTTATTCGTAAACACGAATGATTTCGCATACTTGAAAATGTCAACAGCACTAAAATAAATACAATATCGGACCGGAAGTACAAAAAGTTTGATCCCCCCTGGCACATTGTAGGCCTAGACCACGAGAGTTCATTTAGCGCAGCAAGCTATTTTACTCGCGAAGCGTAACTTTACACCGACATTACAAGGACCACTGCTGGCGCTTTGAGAACATATTCTATCGATAGGAAGGATACGCTTATTTCCTCCAAATACTGCATTTGTGCTTCTAGTGCTGAGGCTGTGAATACTAAGACATGAACAACGATTTAAATTATTTGAGAGAGCGGATGCTCAATGTTTGATAACTATTCGAAAAGTATTCGATATTGAATTGAATTCACTCCTGTCGCTGTTCGATTCGTATTAGATCGCTTTCAAAAAAGTACGCAGCTTCCGCTAGATCGCGCAAGGACAGATAACAGCGAAGCTCGTCGATAGTTTGCAGCAGCAGGTCACTTGATAGTCATGTGATGTTTTTGACGGGAATACGGCACGTGACGTGATCGTGGCTGGAACATGTGACCTGATCGCCGAAATCACGTAACGCAACGTCACGTGGCATGTTCCCGCCAAAATCACGGAGTGAAATGTCACGTGACATGGTCCTGGCAAAACCACGTAACACAATGTAATGTTGACATTTTACCCAAGAAATCAGGTAACGAAATGTCACGTGACATGAGACATGTTCTTGTCTAAGTTACGTAACGCAGTATCACGCGATATGTTTCCGTCAAAATCACGTAACGGCGCAATGTCGCGAGACACGTTCCCGCGAAAATCCCGTAACGAAATATCACGCGACATGTTCCCCCAAAAATCACGTGATGCAAAATCACATGGTACTGCATGATGCCTGACAATTTATAGACCCTTTTCATAAACTGTAAAGCTAGCTTCCCTGCAATGCAACTTGCCCTACTAATGGCGACAGCTGCCTTTATTTAAATGCTGTCAAAATTCAAGTTGCACATGCTGCGGCCTGTTTTTTGTGGTTGTTTGTATCAGAAGGGCTGGGTCGACATTTTACACGCCCTATCGTAAGCAAATTGCGCTTGCACACGTTGTTTGCCTGATTGCCAATGCCGCCATTAGTAGGGCAAGCTGCATTTTAGGAAAGCTTGCTTGCAGTTTATGAAAAGGGTCTATGGGCCAGCTTAAAGAGCTTCGGTGTTAAATGTGGCACGACAGAGTTCTTACGGTTAGCATAAGCAGCTTCGCTGCTTAAATATCGCTTCTCACGCCCTTCGTTCTTTTCGCCCATTTTTATTTGTTCTTTACTCATAACCGAGTATACATTTCAGTTAAACACAACAACCAACCGTATATTCTTTTTCTCTCTGCTAGGCCATACAGTTACGACCATCGATGCTTACAGCTCTGGTGATCAAAATCATTGAGTCACACT
Organism: Hyalomma asiaticum; assembly: GCA_013339685.2. Classification (NCBI taxonomy): domain Eukaryota; kingdom Metazoa; phylum Arthropoda; class Arachnida; order Ixodida; family Ixodidae; genus Hyalomma; species Hyalomma asiaticum. Next base: position 57,021,933 of record CM023485.1, read on the forward strand.
ACGAACGTTTTGATTCCGGACCACGAGACCCTCCCAGACTTAATCGCTGTCATTTCTTGCTGCTGCGACTAACTTACAGAATAAAATCCTCGATCGCATTCAGAGAATCTAAAAAGAAAACTCATTTTGCAGTCATTTTCAATTCCGAAGAAGCCTGTTCACGCGCTTGTCGACGATTACAAATATTAGCATCCAATGAACTGCAGAATCACAGTTTTCTCTTTTCTCTCTCTCTTTTCTTCCCTTTGTTCTCCGACAGAAGAACAAGCAGAATAGCGTCAATCGGTTCCGCCTAACAAAGTTAAGAGCATACGAGCGCTGTTAGAGCACACTTTCGCTGCCGGCGCTATATACTATTGCTGCACGGCTGTGCAATATTGGCCAGCGCTTCCGAGTTTGATCAATACCATGTTCTCGTTAGCTGTCCGGGGGCTACTCGAAACGTGGCCGTCAGACGAACGTGGAATTGCGGTGAGACCCGACAGCCCGAACGAGTTTTCCAGAAAAAAATGTGGGCGCTTAACATTGATGAATGAATCGTAGCGGCCGAACCAGCCGGCCGCAAAGCCGCCGGCATGCTCACGAACAAGTTGCGGCTTCGCCCGAAAAGTATACGAACTTAAATTTCTCGCCCAATGAAAAAGGAGCATTAGAAGAAAATACGTGTAGTGATTTTTTTTTTCTACGCGACTTAAACGGAACCTACATAGATCCGGGAAGCGAGAAATGTGTTAGCGATTCAAATTCGGCTGGGAAACGCGCACGCGCGAATTCCGAGCGCGCGTTGCTTCGTTGTAATCCATTAGCCGCGTAAATGCGGTGATAATAAACAGATTCAAATGTTGGAAAATCAGGATTAATATTCGCCGCACTTGTGCGACGCACGTTCCGCGTATATGTATGTACCGCAGCAGCGTGCAGTCATAATCCCGGACCAGATGCAAGCTAATGATATCGAAGGGTGGCGACTAACGAGTTAGTGTAACTGACGCCATTAGCTCGCGATGCGTCTTGCTTGAATAAATCAACTTCTCACAGCGAACTACTTTTACGCAGGGGTCCGCTTTCTCTTCTCCTTCATCTTAACCCTGCATTATTATTATTATTATTATTATTATTATTATTATTATTATTATTATTATTATTATTATTATTATTCCTGCTATAAGCTGAACACAAACACGCAAATCGTAGATTAGTGCGCACGTGAATACACTTCAATGAACACGAAGAACAATATCTTACAATGTCATCTTCACCTCCGCGATGGCCATCCTTGTCATTATAGGTGTTGTTTTTTATGTTACGATGGACAGGGCTTATTCCGATGACCCCGCACTCAACAGTGGTCTCCAACAAACCCTTTAAGGCCACTCCATTAACATGTTATTGAGCAGAAGTCTCCGTCACTTGCAGCAAGATTTGCTGCAAATGGCAGAGATTGGCAGCAAATGCCAGATTTGGATTTGCAGCAACACTTTCTATGAGTGATCCGAGTAATATCACTTGAGCAGTTTATTGCCTCACGAATCGCCTGCCGCAAAAATTTTTCACGTCCGTTAGTTATTAGCCGGGTTACAACATTAAGTTTGATGCGAATTTCACCGTACGAACGAATTCACGCTTCTTACGTCGTGACGACCGCTCTGGAAGCTACACAGAAACGAAGGTGGGAAGTGGCGAGGGGGGGGGGGGGGGTTAGAAAAGGACAAGACGCTACACTGGAGCGCGTCATCACCTTGAATATTTTTTATTTTATTTTTCTTTGCACGTATTCGCGCTTCCGCAGTGACAAGTACATGGTCAGAGTCCATGCAGGTAGGTGGCGCAACCTCACGGTATCCGCGGGAACTCACACAGGAATAGGCCAATGGTAGTCCTCCTAATTATTTCGTAGACCGTGAAAGTTATGACGTGCGTTGCTAAGAGAAGAGCGCGCGCTCTCCCGAGGTATTTTGAAACCAAATCGCGAATTACCTGCTGCATGTAGTGCAATAATATTCGTCTGACATATTCGAAGCGGTCTCCAAGATTGAACGACTTCGTTTTCTCAGTATGTTCAAATTCTTGCAGGGCTACTTCGGGACCTAGACCCGACGAACGAGTACCGATTGCTGCTTCTCGAAAACGAGGTATACAAAGGTGAAACAAAATAGGAAGAAATAAAGAATATGTTTTAATCCAGTAGGTAGGAGAAACGAGCGCACACATAGCCTTTCAAAGCGACACCGTCACAACCTTTAATTTCCGTGCGTTTGAGCGATACGCTGCTTACAGTTTTGCGCAGAAAATTCGTCCCCGGACCAGGACGAATTTTTCGGCAACTAGGAAGCTTTCATTTCTGAGAACTCCGTATGGACTCCCTTGTAGCATTATGCTACAAACGGGTGGATGCTAATTTTCCCTTTCACAGTGTTGCGCAGAGTAAGACCGTTGCTGAGAAGGAACTATGTACGGCATGCCTCGTGCAGGTTCTTTGGTACGTACGGCACTGCTTCACATTGTTTCATTTAATGGACAGCGCTTTTCATATCCGTGCCCGGGATCGAAAATTTAGAAAAAGAAGACCTCAATGGCCACGTATAAGCGTCGTTTCCGTTCCCATCACAGGCACAGTGCAACACACAGGCTGTACTTGCACTACCAATCACGAGCTGGACTCTAGACCAAACTAGCGCGGGATTCGTGTACTTGCATTCTGCACGTATTTTTTCCTGTATCATAACTGGCTATCTACAACCCGCACTGCGCGGTCAACTTCTACAGAACAAAACGATATTACGACTGTACGGTTATGTAATCATACAGTGGTACGTTTTCTTTTCGCTTCTTAACACTTGAAGTTTCTTTCTTTTCATTTCAACATTTTATTAAAATTAGGGGTACCTTGCCTTCACCTCTCTGTTTGAAATCTTCGCGTGGTTGTAATTGACGAAAGTCGGGCACCTCGCTTCGCATCGAGATTCCTTGCTTCCGTACCAGACATGTTGCTGAAATACGAGATAAAAAATACTTACTGATTATTTTACTGTTGTGTAAGTGACGTAGAGATTAATACGCCACTTACACAACAGTACAATAGATAAGAGAGAGAGAGAGAGAGAGATAATGGGCGGAAGGCAGGGAGGTTAACCGGAAAGGTAAATATCCAGTTTGCTACCCTGCACTGGGGAAGGGGTGAAGGGAGACAGAAAGGGATGGAAAAAGAATAAAGAAAGAAGGAGAGAGGTCAAATCGCGCGCACACACACAAGCACGGCATGTGTCACAGACGGTTCACGAGGCCCGTTGCGCGCAAAAACTTGAGCACAGCCTTCGTGGCTTTCTGCTGCGAGACACTATCTGTCCGGCATTCCAATATGGTTTGCTCGGACAGCGGTCGATCATTAAGGCGTGACAGTTCTGTGGCGAGAGTCTGTCGCTGGGAGCAGTACCCAGGGCAATCGCAGAGGACGTGCACAATTGTTTCCTCGCTGCCGCAGTGAATACAGGCAGCACTGTCTTCCAGTCCAATGCGACAGCCGAAACTTCGTGTGAATGACGTGCCTAGCCACAGGCGGCAAAGCACGGTACTTTCACAGCGGGTAAGCCCGCGCGGAACTCGCAGTTGTAGTGATGGGTCGAGGCGGTGTAGACGGGTATGTAGAAGACCAGGAGTGTTCCACTGTGCTATAGTCATATCACGCGCAAGCGAGCGAAGTTTTCTTACTGCATCCGTACAATAGATAAAGTCATATATAGTCATATATAGAGCCTCATTCGGCTGTCCGTTGCTTAAACAAACGTTACTTTCAAAATAAAAGTATAACTAAGAGGCGGCTTAGGTGCGCCATCAAGACATAAAACGTAAATAAACACGTTCTCACAGATTCAGACTATGTACATGACAAAAAAAAAAAACATGTCTAGCTTGACAAAATGCGCGATCCGACGCCAGCTGCCTGCGAGAAAGTCTGTGTAATGCGAGAAGGCTCGCTTCGAGTTTATCGGGAGTAAGAGTACTTCGCTTCCTTGAGGTACGCATCGAACTGCGAAAGTGTTTGCAGATACGCACATGCGGAAGAGATGGACTTGCGCAACACGAAGCGCACACGGAAAGGTCCTTTCGGCGGCGGCGCTCGATATGGCGGAAGGATCGGCACATCAAGGTGTTCATAGGGAAGATATGCAATAAAAATATTGACTCCTTTTTTTCGCGGTTTGCCTCTCCCGAGAAAAGGGAAGGTGATGTAGAAGGAGATTGCGCGCACGGTGACTCAGACACACACACGCGCGTGCGCAGGCAAGTACATACATACATACATACATACATACATACATACATACATACATACATACATACATACATACATACATACATACATACATACATACATACATACATACATACATACATACATACATACATACATACATACATACATAATGCGTACGTATTATGTATGTATGTATTTGAATTTGAATCTTCGGTAATCACATATAACTTTATAATCGCACCTTTTGTACTTCTTCAAGATAAAGCTGCATCACTGTGGGACACTTTGAGAAGTTCTTGGAAGTGAAATACAAACTGTGGAGTTTTTTCAGTGTAAGGCCTAATAGCTGAAAGTCTTGCGCAGCTCAACTGACTGGACTCATCCGACTATTCCTGCTGAAATATTCAGACTTCTGCAAGATGTTTCCGAAGTCAAGTTGAACCAACAGCAAGGACACTTTTCTTGATAAATGCGACTCCTGGCAACGACAATTAGATAACTCATCTGCGCTGAGACAGTGACAGAAATAATAACTCTTCCTGAAGTTACACAGTTTCCTGCGTCGCACAGCGCTGAAGTTCGGGCATCGCACTATTATTTGAAGTCTGCTGTATAATTAACACTACTTAATTCTCACAAGCGGTACAAAACTGTCTTCAAATAATTTGAGGCGATAATTCCCACCCTCGCGATTGTGAATCGGAAGGAAGAAAAACTGCATGCTTAAAACAAATTCAGTTCTTGACAAATGGTAAGGAAGGCCTTCAGTGCATTGCCAGCGACTCCACTAAGATGATTCCTTTTTGTAATTTTTTTATCTCGGACTCTTGAAGTTGAGAGTATGACGGAAGCCCGTCTGGCCGGGATGAAACATATTGTTACGGGGAAGAAAGACTCTGGTTAATATATATTTACAAGCTTTGCAATATATATTTACAAGCTCGACCCGTCTTAGCAGCGCACCCGAGCTCAGGTGATGAGCACCTAGGGGGAATTCTCGGCCGTGCTGCTGCTGCTGCTTGGAGGAGCCAAACGGTACAAGGACGGACGCGATGGTCGAGCGGATCGAGAGCGGACGGCCGGTGCGAGGATGGCGAAGGAGAGCGGTTGGGTCGAGCTGGCCATGACTGCAGAGCGTTGTCGTCTTCATTGTGGAACGGGGCGCGGGGACTGCCAGCTGGACGTCGGGTATACCGATAATTTGACCAGGGCTGCCAGTTGGCAACGTTTCCACAATGACGGGAAATGTGACCCACGCGGCGACAAGAGAAGCAGATGGGCCTATCATCAGAAGTGCGCCATTCTGCGGTGTTTTGAAAACGAGGACGAACGTATGGTCCTCGGGACAGCTCAGGCGCTCGGGGTGGACGGTAGTCGGGCCTGCTAACAGGACAAAGCGTCTGGAGTCCTGCGTTTGCCAGTTCCTGACGCACAACGGTCTGAATAAGGGAAACAGTTGCGCGCGTGTCATCGGAGGAACCTACTTGGAGGGGAACAGGAGAGGCCGCTTCAATCTCGCGGCGCACAATGCGCACAATGTCGTCGGATGCTGCGGGAACAGGTGGGGAACGAAGGTCCTCGCAGGTTGATGTCGCAGCCGTGTTGGGAAGACGGGTAAAGCTCGGAGTAATGCGGCGGCTTTTCGCTTCTTCAAAGCGTCGGCATTCATTGATGACGTCTTGCACCGTGGATGAGCTCTTAAAAACCAGAAGTGTAAATGCGTCATCTGCGATACCTTTGAGGATATGCGCAACTTTTTCCGCTTCTGGCATATTATCGTCGACTTTGCGACAGAGTGCGAGCACATCTTGAATGTACGTCACATACGACTCTGTGCAAGTTTGAACTCGGCATGCAAGTTCTTTCTGGGCAGCACGACGGCGTCCGATGGGCTTGCCGAATAAGTCAATGAGCTTCTGTTTGCATACGTCCCAGCTGGTAATTTCCTGCTCGTGGTTCAAAAACCATACTTGTGCCGTTCCAGTTAGGTAAAATATTATGTTAGCCAGCATGAGGGTCGGGTCCCAATAGTTGCTTGAGCTCACCCGTTCGTAGAGTTGAAGCCAATCTTCAACGTCTTTGCCGTCTGAGCCGGAAAATGTACCAGGGTCACGCGGCTGTGTGACGACGACGGGGCGATTGGGGGCGGCTGGTCGAGGCATGGTTGGTGATCTGCCCGGAGCATCCTCGTTTTCACCTGCGGTTGGCATTGCAGGTGAAGCCAGTGAACGTCCGCTGCGCAAATCCGTCTTGAGTCTGGGAGAACCCGCACCTCCACCAAAATGTTACGGGGAAGAAAGACTCTGGTTAATATATATTTACAAGCTTTGTACAGCGAGCAGAAAGCAGGCATACAAGATGGAACCCCGTCCGCGTGAACATCAGCGAACGTCGTCTTCCTCGGCGCTGTGTCCATCGTCTTCTATCGTAGTGCTTCGTTGCAATATTAAAAGAAGGATCCGGACACCGACCAAAATGATTCAAAGGAATGAATGTATTGACGTTTCGGCTCCCCCACGGGAACCTTGTTCACCTACAGTATATGTAGGTGAACATATGCGACTCCTAGCAACGACAATGTGAACAAGGTTCCCGTGGGGGAGCCGAAACGTCAATACATTCATTCCTTTGAATCATTTTGGTCGGTGTCCGGATCCTTCTTTTAATATCTCGGACTCTTGTTCTTTATACGCACAGGCCATAAAATACTCACTTCATTTAGTAGATTCGGACAAGGAACGGTTAAGACGAGTCGAAAAATAAAATGCGATTCACACAGTTGCTTGAGTACGCTCTATAAACTAGCCTCTTAACTATCACTCGGCAAAGAGTTTTATTAACTAAAGATCCACGCAAAACAAAACGAACCAACTCGTATTTCGAAACGACAACAGAGAACATTTTCTCATATCCCAAGGCTCGCACGAATGGTGGACTCAGGCGGGCGTGTTGTACGCCAGTCACAAGGCGTACCGGAAAGCGTCATTTTCTGCACAGCGTGCGCTCACATATCTCTCATGACAAACAAACGTACGTCAATGGCCCCTTGCATTTTTACACAAGTGTAAACAGAAACGGTAAGTGGATGAGCGGGTTCCTCTCAAACATCATTACTCAGCGCCGAATGCGAGGAAGCAGACTGGAAGTATTGCGTTACGAAAACAGCGCGAGAGTGATACGACTTGATTGAGTGTTTTTTTTTTTTCTGTATCTCTCATAGCAATACGAGGCGTTGTCAGGCAAAGAAACGCTAAGGCAGAATTCATGATATGCAGACGTTAAGAACTTACGGTACAACGCGACGCGAGAGATTATTTCTCATAGCAGCTCTCCAAGTTATCGTAATAAAGTTTATTCATTCACTCGGTTCCATGAACCGGTGGGACTTGTAAGCATCGGCTACGGCGGTGGAAATAAGTGTGGTAATAAATTCACTCGGTGAATGAACCGTGTAGATTGCTGCGATAACGGCGCCGTAATTTCTTTTACTTTTTTTTTAACAGACAAGACATAAGCTAGTATCTGCGTTGCAAGAACTTTTCCCAAAGCCCAAACTCAGATGCTCTAAAACGAAATTGTGATGCGTCCTTCTTGTCGCCTGTGCCACGTGCGATAGCATGTAATGTTCATATTCCACGATGCTTCGTGAGTCACAGCGGTCATGACGTCAATAGATGCGACGTTTAAGTGTACGCGTTACACCGTTTGCAATTCCAGCCAAAACGTAAGCAGCAGTTCGTGAGAAGTAAAGAAATATATATACTACGTGCGAAGTCGGCGATGTAGCGTTACCATGACATAATCGGCGCCTATTGAAAGATGAGTGGCAAAAGCCGATGTCTAGCCGAGACGAGCACAACGACGGAGACAAAAGTGAGGTTGCCAAGGCGTTCTATCAGAGGCAAACTGGTGTTTAAGAGGCAGTTTCCGGGTCAGTATTAAGTAAACCCATCCCCAGCTAAAACATGGCGGGAAAGTTATTGGTACATCAGGTAGGACATACGTAACTGATGATAAATTACGAGTAATTACATTAGTAAGTAGAATTACCAGTAAATTACAGTGGAGAGAAGTACACGCTACAGAAACAATTAGTAAATTGAGAAAACTGTCGGTAAATGAATATGTAACATGTGTGAAGTCTACTGCATTTATTACCAGCGCTGCACAACCTTACAGCTAAGTGTTAATGTCGTTCAAATGTTTCTAATTTTCGGTAAATAATACTGCAGCGTAGTCATTCAAGGCCACTACCGCGACTCCGCTACATATACTGTAGGCTCCTCACACTGCAACAACTCCCAGCACCATCGATTAATGAAGTGGAAAGTTTACTTATTTTTATCTAAAGAAAACGAACGGAACGTGGTTGAGATGTTAAGTGAGGTATGTCGGCCCGGTCGGCCCACTCATTTATGGCTTTTTGAAAGCAGGCACTCGAGCTGTGCAAGGCAAAGTACCACTGCTTGGCTGCTTCTTAATGTTTATGTAATTTAGTGAAGCAATGAACCGGCCTCGTTGGTGGACGTTCGTGATTGCGCTGCGCGTAGCGACGGCGAAGAACAGACAGACCTCCGTCCACTTCATTTGTTCTTCCATGCCACTGCAATACTAATTGAAGGTCAATCAACATCATCAGTTTCATCATCATCAGCCTGTCCACGCTCACAGCAGGGCTAAGGCATCTCGCATACTTGTGCAATTAGTAAAGTCAGATTGGGGCAATTACGAACGTATTGCCCCACCACGGTGGTCTAGTGGCTATGGTACTCGGCTGCAGATCCGAGGGTCGCGGGATCGAATCCCGGCTGCGGCGGCTGCATTTCGATGGAGGCGAAATGCTGAGGCCCGTGTGCTGTGCGCGTTAAAGAACCCTGGGTGGTCGAAATTTCCGGAAACCTCCACTACGGCGTCTCTCATAATCAGAGCTGGTTTTGGGACGTTAAACCCCACAAATCAATTACGAGCATATTTATTTGTTAGTAAACGAGTGAGGGGGGGGGGGTGCTGTGCTCGGGGCACCCGTATATAATTTTAAGTTTGCTCTGGTAGAGCCGCAGAATTTACAGGAGGAGGAAGAGTACGTAGAGGGTTGAATGAGGGGGAGGAGATGAGGAGACAGAAATTTACTTTTTTAATATTGCAACCCGGTATGCTATCACTAGGGCTCTTCCGACCAGCACTGCTACGGACGTCGCCGACTTGTTGCACGACGTTATACTACACCACGGTGCCCCTCGCCAACTGCTCACAGATCGTGGCCGCGCATTTTTGTCGCGAGTAATCGACGATCTCTTGCGATCCTCCTCCACGCAGCACAAGTTGACCACCTCCTACCATCCCCAGACAAATGGTCTCACCGAGCGCCTCAATCGTACCCTCACGGACATGCTTTCAATGCATGTACGTTTCGTCTGACCACCGCGACTGGGACCTGGCACTACCCTACGTCACCTTCGCCTACAATTAATCACGCCATGACACCGCCGGTTACTCTCCGTTTTATATGCTTTTTGGCCGCGAACCGACCTTACCACTGGACACCCTACTTCCGGATGTTACAGCGCCGCCTAGCGACTATGCTCGTGATGCCATCGCTCGTGCCGACCACTCGCGTCAAGTCGCCCGCTCGCGGCTGTCCGTCTCGCAAGCAAGTCAGAAGCGCCTTTTTGACAGCCGCCATCGCGACGTTGCCTTCTCACCCGGTTCCTTAGTACTACTATGGTGTCCTTATCGACGTGTTGGCTTGTCCGAAAAGCTGCTATCAAGATACACGGGTCCTTACCGTATTGTCCGCCAAGTAACGGACGTTACCTATGAGATTGTTCCCGTCTCCCCGACTCCGTCTACTGCAGCTCCTCCCACCGACATAGTTCACGTGACCAGACTCAAGCGTTAGTACCTCCCGTCTGACGACCGAGTCTAAAGTGCGCCGAGACGGCGCTTCTACTACCGGGGGTAATGCTACGAAGCGACCATAGTATTTGGGTATGGCACATACCATCTATGGAGAAGAAGACGAGGACGGGACTGGCTGATGGGTGGACTGTCCACCATTTTGGTTGCTGCTAAAAGCCTGCCTGTAAATACATAAATAGCCGTCCTCTGTGTCTTTCTCGTAACAATATTTTAAGGGATGTGCTGAGGAGCGCAGCACAATGGCAGCGTAAGCTAGATTTTACAGCGTGATCTCTCATTGTTTTCTTTCAGTCTTAATTTATAACTGCTTCCTCACCCCTCTTCTTCCTCTCTCAGTGTCCGTTTTTCATGATTCCTCTTCGTATTTATCATCGTCATCCGTTTCTTCTCTTTCTGCGTAGTCTTCAGAATCTCCTTTCTGTTCTTCATCGTCGCCTTTTCCCTCGTCCTCGTTGACGAAACCACAGCTGGCGGCTGGCAACCGACGATGTCGTGAAACTACACTAGAACAAGTCAAAGTAGTGGCTGAGAACACCCAAGTGTCCAGCCATACGTTGGACAGCCACAGGTGGAAGCCACTATCTCTCCCACCATATGAGAGCCGTTGCTGAGAATGCAATATGCCCAACAGTTATGTGAAACACAGAGTTGGTAGTGACTGCACTCTCGTTGAGCTGGGTTCAAATCCGAACAGACAAAATCTCCCTTTTTTTTTTTTCCTCACATTGAGGCTGATAGTGGTTACGGACATGGGTGGTTGTGGCGGACATCATCGCTTCCAACTTCGGTCACTGTAACGAGCCCATAACAGCTTACATTACTAAAAAAATTTTAAAAAATAAAAGCGCAGCTTGCATTAATACGCCAACGGTGAGCTACAGCGAAGCAGACGGTCACCTAGCTTGGCTCGTTTGATTTTGCCGTGGACACGCGACTAGTTGTGACGTCACCTTACGGGGTCATGTAAGTGATTACTCTCCTGTAACAGTTTTGAATTTGGTGGGGACACGTGACTAGTTGTGACGTTTGTGACGTCATCTCACACAGTACAGTATAGCAAGGGGTGGGAAAGGAAGGTGAGGGTATGGACAAATGACGTGAGGGTCAGGAAGGAAAGGAGGACACGTCACAACCGCACATTGCCCGCCAAGTTAATTTGAACATAGACACGTGGCCCAAATCACGTAACATGCCTTCACAACTAGTCACGTGACAAATCACGTGACTTAGCTGAGCTTGTAAAGTCTGAAGAAGCTTATAGGTCGGCCACAAGCTTCACATTCAGTCCAGCCTTGCGCTACTAGTGCGCAACCTGCGCACTTTCTTTTTTCCCCATCGATGAAGCAGTGGATTGCTTACATTTAGTACTTACTGTAGACGCATCAGAGATGGAACTGCCAGCGTCGTTGTCTAATTCGCCAGAGAAACAATTAGCTCTAGTTAGGGTTAATAGATTAAGCAAGAGTCCCGTATAAATCGCATCCCCCTGAGTTATTCTTTTCTAACGCTTTTCCTTGCTGCTTGATGTAAGTAGAGAAGGACATTGACGCCTGGTTCTTCGTCCGAAAGCCCACTAAATCACCATTCACTAATGACATCCCGAAATATCGTCGAAAGAATAACGTCGAAGAAAAAGGGCATTTCAGCGCGAAAAAAAAAAAAGAAGAAAAGCAATTTTGAGTTAAACAATATGATGAGTGAATAGATTACTGGAAGGGATGAGAAAATGTATAAGCAGTGCGAAATATGAATCATAATGTGTGTTATTTTTGTACGGACACGATTCTGCTAGTAGCAGCGGTCTTTTATCGCTGACGCTGTAAAGAACGAAAGCGGACATACGGGGCAGCGCAAGAAAGAAAGAAAGAAAGAAAGAAAGAAAGAAAGAAAGAAAGAAAGAAAGAAAGAAAGAAAGAAAGAAAGAAAGAAAGAAAGAAAGAAAGAAAGGAAATGATGGAGGGAAGGAAGGAAGGAAGGAAGGAAGGAAGGAAGGAAGGAACGGAATAAATACACGGAAAAGAAAGGAAGAGAGAGGAAACTAAGCGAAAGCAAGAAAGAAAAGGACGCCTTTCTTCACTGGCGCCGAGGATATAAAGAGGCGCCGCAGAAGAACTTCGTAACGCAACAGATGCAGATTAATTTCTCGCAGGAAAAGTCCTTTTACACATGCTTCAGTAACTCTCGAAGAGAACACAACAGCTGCAACGAGATGCCTCGCGTGTTTTCCCCCCTAAGACTAGACAGACAGTGACGTGCAGCGATGGCAATAACTCTTCTTGTCGTCTCATGAAATTTGTGCTCCTCTTTTGGTCCGTTTCGGTGAATTCTTTTTCGTTCTGACACTGCTACGTGCAATAAAGTATTATACAAGCTCCGATGGAGGTATAGATCTGTTATGAATGCCCGATAGGCTCTGTTCGAGTCCCTTTGTGATGATGCGACATGAGTAGCGCAGACGCGTCGGTTTCCCCCATTCACGAAAGAGTGTGGAGAACAATGGAGGAGGGGGGGAGGGGGGAGGATCGACATATGGTTGTGCAAAGGAGGCGAAAATGCCCTAGAAGACCGTGGTCAAAATTTCTGGATCCCTCCATAACGGCGTCCCTCTTCTGTCTCTTTCAATCTCTTTCCCGTACCCCCACGGACGCTGAGCCCTGCCCCAACGTGGGCTGCAGGAAACCAGAGTTCTTTGATCATACCAGTTACCAAACTCCCCATAGGCCCCATGTATCAAAATCCGGACACGCCGAGTGCCAAAACGGCGGAGGTTAGCAGATTGTCGCGCCATCTGTCGACATAGAAACCGACTAATAAATGGCAGGTTAGTGCGTTTTGTGTTGCGGAGCACAGAAAGCTCCGCCGCGTCAATGACGCGAACCTTATGCAAACGATGTTGCGCGCACAGAACATCCGTCAATTTCACCGTGGTTCTGGCGGCAATGGCGTCTTCTGCAGAGCAAGGAAATTCACTGACCTTGTGCCGTCGCTTCTGCTTCTGCACAAACACTGAGGGTTCACGAAGCGTTTTGTCCGTGCTAACTGATCTCACGAAAGAAGCAGGGAATAGTCTGTTCGGCTGCCGAGGCCGCTGGTGAAAGAACAAGAAAGTTATTCGAACAGCGGATGATTTTCGGTGAATAATTATTCTTTATTTTTCGTCTTGAAATGTCGATGTGTCATTAGGAATCCAGCACAAAGCGCGCATCTGCCGAATTCAGTTCACATGACTACAGCATCGATGTGTCAACACAGCAGCAGAAGGCCTTTAATGAAGAGCGTACGTGTCGTCTGCAAGCGAAAAAGCGTATGGTGCAAGTCGACGATCCAAGTGCAGGCGAATTGCAATGTAAGGCGTCTCTATCTCTTGCTCCTTTCTTTTGACCGTCTTTAGCCGCGTGATAGCAACTGTTACGGTGCTCCAACGTTTGTGGCCGCCATTTTCATGCAAGAAACATCGCCTCCGAGATCCGGTGAGTATAGCGTTTTCAGTTACGGCTCCCAGATGGGGCGACAGTCTGCTAACCTCCGCCGATTTGGCCGTCGGCTTGTCCAGATTTCGGAACGCAGTTTGGCAACTGGTATGATTGAAGAACTCTGGCAGGAAACGGCGTCCTTCCATTAACCGAACCACAATCATCATCATCATCGTCGTCGTCGTCGTCGTCGTCGTCGCCGTCGTCATCCCAACACTACACGACATACGGGTAGAATGAAATGGAGCACTACATTGGGGTTGCTAGATTATGTGGTCTCGTCGACATCCTCCGTCGACAAATTTGGGAGCTGCACAAAACCCCTCCCCTCGCATCGACAATAACGACCTCAGCATGAAGTACCAAAAACAGACATGATCGATGCATAGCATTGAACAAACAATCAACAAAATAATCCACGCATCTCCACGAAGTGAATCATGATGAGTGCGTAAAGCAGTGGGGATCGTTCGGTGTTACCGTAGATCACCCCTGACATTGCCCACCCGGGCATGTAAATGATTGACAACGGGTGTGCATAATTGCACACGCGTTGTCATTCACGCTCCTTGTCTTTACGAGGTTCCTGCGCTACCACGTCGTAGATCGTGCCGAGTTCCGGATTACATTTATTAACGCGCACCCTGCGAATCTTTATTGTTCAGCTACGCACAAGAGACATCTCCCACCGGCACTACGTTGCAGGTCAAGATCCAGTGCCTATATATATGTATATATATAAATGGGGTGGCCGGTGAACGGTTGTGCTGCCCGAGCAGTCGGCTTTTTCAATCGCGAAACTCTAGCAGATGCTGCCTGCGTCGGCGTTGTCTCTCGCGGGCAAAGGCGCGTTCTCGTTCCTTGCGAGCTGGTAAAGCGTTCATCGCAGAAAGAGCGTTTCCATACTCAACTCGCGCCGTCCGCTCTCTCTCTCTCTCTCTCATGACAGGAGACGAGACACCGGACAAGCCTTGGCCTTAAGGTTCTTCGCCCCTAAAAATTATTTAAGAGTAACGAAACAAGCCATAAAGCCGACGATCGTACATGCATCAAACCCGAGGACTTTAACAAAGAAGCACAACAGTGTAATTCCTTGCCATTTGAAATGCCATTGAGCATTTCCACTGGCTATAGCGATTTCCCAATACGGGTGTGCCCGATACAAACCGGACCAGCCAAGAGCCCATCAGCTTCGCTAGCCTTGCGCCACAAGTGCAAGCTTCACTAATTTTAGGGGCGAAGCTCCTTAAGGCGTGGGTCGTTCGTCCCTTGAGTCGTAACCACCTCGTTCTAGGATTGCGCTCGATAGCTCGGGCGCCGGGAGGCTCGCGCTCGCCCTCGGCGCGTTCCTCCCGGCGCGCGAGCTCTCTCACTCTTCCATCTGCTGTCTTGTGTGAGAGAGACAGAAAGAGAGAGAGAGAGAGAGAGCGAAAGACTGTCCGTTTCTAACGATGATGATGGGTTTGTGCTAGCGCGTTACGGCGCGTGTAAGAAGCTGGTGTAAAACGCTGTGGCCTCTCCGCCTTATACTCTTTCAGCAGTCATGTGATGGCGTCGGCAAACGCGGTGCGCGTTCCGGCCTGTGTAAGGGGCTGCGTAAGACGCTGTGGCCTCTCCCTCCTTACTAGAGTGTACTGCATGTTTCTAACGCGTTTGTGCTAGCGTCCCCTTAAACGCGAGATCCCAGCGTTCGAATAGAGTGTTTCTCACGTCTTTACATGATGATCGACTGGGCGAATTACACGGAAGATTAACGGTTTACCGGTGATTCACTTCGGAGCTTCGCCCACTCATCATCATTCACCCCGTGGATATGCTGTGAATTTTTTTTAATAAGCACTGATGAATCCTATCAAACGCATCCTCTCCAAGAAAAAGAATTCAAACCAGTTCCATGCCAAGAGAGCATTCAAAACGGCGAAGCAGGTCCTTTATCGTTAATCGTTACGTAACTGGTGAGGGTGTGACGTTATTGATCTCTCCCTCACCATGTACTTCTTTCTTTCTTTCTTTCTTTCTTTCTTTCTTTCTTCTTTCTTTCTTTCTTTCTTTGCATTCCCGCTAAGGAAATGCAGCCACTGCTGCGGGGATCGATCCCGCGACTTCCAGCGAGACCTTTTTTTACACTGTATGGCAAATCATGTAATGACAGTCGTGTAGTAGCGAGCTGAGGGCAATAGTGAGTCGAGCGCAAGCGATAAAGGAAATGGGCGCGAAAATGCCCCACGTTAGCCTTTTCATAACCACCACCACGTGGCTGGGGGCAAGAGTGGATAGCCTTTTCTCTCTAGCGTAACGGTTCCAGCGCTGCCGGCGAAGGGCCAACTAAGAGCCGCTTCGCCGTTGGTATATTCAAGCAAGAAATTATACAACATACAACATCAACACCAGTTAGTCTGCTTAGGAAACCTTGCTTATATATGCTTGAATGTTTCAAAAGATATAGCGTAGTGCTGTACATGGTACAGAAACACTTCAAGTCACAAGTCCAAATGATTAGACAAATCTGTATCCTAACTATCAATCGCGTCCCAGCTTTATGGTTGCATGGCGCGCCAGAGTTCCCTCGAGTAATTTGTATAGGAAGCTCAGCGATCTCTACAGCATTTGTAAGATGTGTCTTAATGGGATGTGCAGAAACACAGAAGCTACTCCCCATGTTGGTCGAAACACGTTGACGTTGGCCTATCCTTTCTTCTTTTCTTTAGATGCGAAGCAGCTTATGGTCGGGGCTATGTCACTCCCTCCACCCACCCGCAGTGCGGCGACCACACCCGCACTGCGCATGCGCATCCTCCTCCTCCTCCTTTCCTTATCTCATCTCCTCTCCTCTTGGCGTTCCTCCTCTACACTCCCAAAGGCGCGCGTTGACTATGGAAACGCTCTTTCTTCGACGAACGCTTTACCAGCTCGCCAGGAATGAGAACGCGCCCTCGCCTGCGAGAGACAACGCTGACGCAGGCAGCGTCTGCTAGCGTCAAACCGATGCAAACGCGGTTTGCACCCCCCGTGCTCGTGCTGCTTCGCATCGCCTCATGGTCCCCTTTAGAGGGAGATGGTGTAATTTTTTAAGTTAGAATGCACTTTATAAGCGACCCTGAATCCGCTGTCCCATAGCAACGGCGCGAGGAGCGGAGAGGAGCGTCTGTAGCAACGGCGCTGCGACGTCACACCCCACGTGACTGCGCGCGCTCCGCCTCCTCACCGCGGTTTGCGCGGGCGCACCGCTCTCCGCTGCGTGACGTCACGGCGCGCTGTGCAGCTGGCGTCGCTGTGCAGCTGTGTGTGTGGCGCCGGCGCGTCAGTCCGTATATAAACGTCCGCCGGCTGCCGCTCGCTCTCTTCTCGCTCGGCTCCGCGGTCGGTGAAGTCTTTCGCAGTATGGATCCATCGCAGGTTGGATCCATCGCGGTAGGAGTTTGCGACCACGATCAACGGTGGCTTCATAGACTTGGCTTTGGTGTGGCCATTAGGGAATATGCGCTACATGGCATGTGCCATATGTGCGACTGCGACAACAGGTACCAGGGGTATTGTATTACCAAATACAGTTCGATATGGAATGATACACGGCAGGTATAATGTGCATTCTCCGGTACATAATCGCCAATAACCACGACATGCTTAGCACATCACTCTCGGCCTCATAACATCCTTACGTACATTTCGTAAGCCCTTCTTGTGTGCGGCGCATATATATTATATATATATATATATATATATATATATATTATAGCGCCCATTTAATGGCAAGCTTTGTAGAGAACAAGCACCCATTGCAATCAGGGGCCATAGTCTGCAATGTGTCGCCAAAGGCGATAGTATTGATGGTGGCGTAATTGTGTCGCCTTTGCTGCCTCCTGCGGTGTGATTGGCCAGTTGGTCAAACCGGAACCGTCCAACCAGCGAATCACACCACAGAAGGCAGCAAAGGCGGCACAAGTACGTCACCAGCGATACTATCACCATTGGCGACACATTCCAGAATATGGCCCCTGGTAGTTTCATATGGTGCAAGGACACACAAACGAGAATCGCTTTTCGCTGTATTAAGAATAAAATGAATATTGCGCAAGTATTTGCTTCCCAAAGTACGTACGTCAAAAGTGTATTGTAATGCCTGGACCAATAAATCAATTTATACCGGAGCCTTCTCTTCTTTATCAAAAACAAATGTATAACAACAAGGCAGCAACTTGCTTATGTCCAGCTGCATGCACAAGTTACTTTCACAAGTCATGAAAAAAAAAAAAAACACTGACTGTTCAGTACTTCATGTAGGCCTTGTAGACGAAATCGCGACGGAACATGCTTCGTTCCTGTTCCATAAGAAACAGCACGTCCCGCGCGTTGACTCGCTTCATCTTGGGCCTGTACACGTGACTAGAGAATGGGACCGACTGCTGTCCCGGCACTCCTCCTGGTGCCAGGGCAGAAATGGGCCGCTTCCGGTTTCCAATGGCGAGAAGCGCCGTTATGTTGGCCTCGCGCTGCCTTGCCTCTTCCATCTCGGCCCTCTGCAGGTCTCGAGCTCGCTGCTTCAGTTTCAGGAGTTCGGGGTCTTCGACCTTAGTTCGGCTCTTTGCAGCCCTGAGCAGCAACTCGCGCTCTTCTTCGTCGTGCCGCTGCTTTTCGGCTCGCTGCAGCTCCTCCAGGAAGCGCAGCTGCTGACGGACATTCTGCGTGACCTCGCAACGCGGGTCGCCGCGCACGTTTTCCAGCCTGTGCTCGGCGATTATGCTCAGCTTCTCAATGAACGTCTTCAAGCGTTCCCGGGTAGCGTGTGAAACTAGAGCCACGACGTCGTCTGGCAAGTCGTTGATGCCGTAGACGGCGGCCAAAGCACGTATCCTCTTGCGCAGTGCGTCGGCGAAGAGAAAGCTGTCGTCCTTGCAAGCGCGTGCGCGCAGTTCCGCTCTGTTGTCGCCGCTGCCGGTGGAAAGAATCGTCCGGCATTCCTCGGCCACGTCGACTCCTCCCATCGTGGGGACGTCATTGATGTCCTCGTCAACAAGCGCTTGTCCGGCGGATCGCTTTTCTTTTGCATTGGCTGCCTCTCCGCCACCGACGGCATCCGTCGTGCTTCCGGTGCATGCTGAGAGAGAGGCCTTCGGCTGCGCCGGCGTCGACACGGGAGCCGGCACCCTGAAAGGTAATACGCCTCCAGCGGCAGGCGGCAGAGCGGCGGCAAAGTTGACGGGCCTGGCCAGCAGCACACTCTTGCTGCTTCCAGGTGCGACGGTGGCGGCGCCGGGAGCTGGACGGACAGATGCTGCAAGCTGGTGTTGCTGGGCGAGCAGGCCTTGCAAATCGACGGGCTTGGTAACTTGAGCGGCTGCCAAGGCACGAAGCTGCGCGGCTGCTGCACGCGGCAGCACTGCCCTCGCTACGGAGGTCTTCTGCACACTACGCACGATGGACGGTGACGGAGGCGGCATGCAGAGGGCGCTGCGCGGTGGAGGACGAATGCCTTCGATGGAGAGTTCGTTGGTCAGGAGTGCGTGCCTCAGTAAAGGAAGGCTCTTGCGTAAAAAGGGAATGAGACCTGGTTGCGGGTTGGAGCTCAGTTCTTTCTCCAACTTGGTGGTGAACTCTTCGGGCTGCATAGCGTTGTCGACGAGTCCCTGAATCAGACGCTTGACGTTCACGGCCGTGTGCTCGGGCTGGTCGTTGGCGAGACGAATCAGCGTCGAGAAAAAGTTCCTGCACTTTGTTTTCGCCGTTTCTGGAGACATCTGTGGCGAGGTGGAGGCTGTGTCGTGGGTGCCTGCCATCACGGGGCCAGTCTGTATGGACAATTGTTGAGTAGCAGCGGCGACGGTTGGGGCGGGTACTATTCTGACGCCCATGGGCTGCGGCGACGGAGTGCCTTGCGCCTGCGAGACGCAGACAATGCCCCCTGGCGTTAATGCCAAGCCGGGAGGTCGACATCGGGTGTTTACGGCCGTGGCAGCGAACCTGGCCGGTATCTGTTGCACCACTCGCTGTGTTGGTTGTGCTGGTGCGGGAGCAGGTGGCGCAGGCACCCGGAATGGCCCTCGGTTTGCAACTGGACCAGGAGGCACTGGCTGCACGGTGCTTGGATGAACGTTGACCAGTTGAAGTTGACCATCTTCGGTCTTGAATACGACTGCGCCCTGCATGACGCCTGCCTGGAAGGCGACAGCGTTGGGTTGTGCGATAGATGCGCGCACCGATACCGGTCTGGCGATGAGAGGCTGGATGTTACGTGGTGGTCGTATTGCAGTGCCCACCACCATCCTGGGCGCGAGGAGCCTTGTTCGAGGCTGTGGAGCCTTCGGAGGATTCATGACCAACTGTGAAAAATGGAAGGTACTGATTGAGAGTTGTTCCTTCGCGTTCCAGACACCTTCGACTTAGCGTCTAAGACAATGTAAAATGTATTATACCATGCACAGTTCTGCACATCTCGCGAAAGCTCGAACAGGCTAAAGTGCTTTCAATGTAGGTGAACCATACTGCAGGTAATAGCTCCATAGGTAGACCACAGTTATCGTTACAGTCATCAGATATCTCAAATTTGGCGGATATATACGTGATAAAGGTCCCCTCAGGAATGCACTGTTCTCGGTACTATTACGCCCACAAGTCGGCGCCTTCCCAACGCGCACGTTGTAGCGATGTAAAATGGTCATTCATTGATATTCCAACAACTGTAAGCAATGAAGGTACACGGGCGTCTTTAGAGAAGCCCTCGAACACTTTTGTTGCACCCATTTTTTTTTATTTACGGGTCGCGTATGGCTGCGTCTACTTTTGGCACAGACCAAACCGCCCATATCAACTGACAATATTTTAATTGTGGGCTGAAATCACCACATCGCTGCCAACCGCATGAACGCGTAGTGGCGCTCGCGAAAACTATTTGCGGAGGAAGTGACGACATTCTGCGCAAGGCTGAGACTGGACTAAAGTGAAATTAGATGTCGTCGCGGCACTACTTCGGAAAACACGTTGATATTTGGTTTTGTTTTCCACTTGCATGGTTTTTTCACTGAACGCCAGAACATCAGAGAAGCTGATAATCTACAGCGCGGCAAGTTCAGGCTTTAAGTTGTTTTGCTGCTATGGCAACGGCGTCACCAGTATACAGTGGAAAGAACAGGCAACGATGTTGTGCGAACTTCCTTTGCGTAGGCGCTTCCAGCCATTCCCATTGGCTGCGCGTTATATTGGACGTGGCGAGTAAAATGCAGTCACCGGACCCAGTGAAACTCGAGTTGAGGGTCGGAATTTTTCTGCTTGCATTTTGAATGTCAATGGCATAATAACTTCGAACTGCCTGTTCCTATCACTGTAGTTCCTGCAGCATTTGTCTGTACGTCCTTCAGTCTACGCAACAGGCTAATAAAGACGGGCGCTCGTAAAGTGTTAGAGGGCACGTTTTAGTAGACGCAAAAAATAAAATAAAAACGTTTTATACTGCGCTGAAGAGTGGTGTACATAACATGACAGTCATGAAGAGGCGCTTCAAAAGAACTAGACGCGGTGGACCGCTTCGACAAAATTACACGACGGTATTATGCTAACCGTCATTAAAAGTGATCAACGAGCATCATTACTTTCGGATAGAAACATCTCAGCAACAGGTAACTCCAGAAGTATATCTGCTTTAACCGTAACACAGCTACGGTCAAGCTTCCCATCAAGCAAAGGCAGTGAAAGCCGACTGGCAGGTATTTTGATCCACTGTCTTTCTTTAGCCTAGTGCCATGCTGGAGGCGATTGGCAGTGACTACTTCTTACAAACGCTCCTCGCCCACAAGTAAATGATGCACAGATGCGCGAAATATAATTTGGAGCTGTATATCGTCTGAAACCCATCTCACCAAGTGTTCTAACAGCTGCTCGCCGTGAAGGATTCCAGTATTGTTTGTCACACTAAATGGTAGCTTCCCTAACAAACTAACCGTGACAGCTCCACTAACGTAAAACCTGGGGTGGTGCGAAGCACGCACTGATGTGCCAGCGTTTCCCACAGGAACACGTCAATCGCTTATAATGGGCTTGCTTTACCGTGGCCATAACGACGACGACGACGTAAGACGCCGACGGCCCGGGGTCATTAAGAGAAAATTCGTTAAGTTCACCCCTGACACGACAACCCTACACATACCCTATCTGTCGGCCCCCACAATTTTCGTAACCGAGTTTAACAAGTTCTTGCTAATTCAAGCAATTATTCGTAATTATTCCCGTATATTAAAGTACCGTAAATCATGTCAGTTTACTCTGAGCCAGTTTTGACTAATTATACATTGTTCTTTTGACCACAGTTTGACAGCTTTCTTTACCGTGACAGCTAGGGACACGAGACGCCGACAGGAGACGCCGACAGGCCGAGCCGAGCGCATTAAGTGCTTCGCACCTAAATGGACGCGCTGGCGTCACGAGAACTGCTTACCTGTGTCCAAACTTTGAGCCCCCGTCCGAGCTTGGGTCCTGATGTTCCACGGACTTCTGCGAGACGCGGCGGCCTAAGCTGCGTTCGGCGACCTGCAGACCGGTGGCTTCGGGACGAAATCTCGCTGCTGGAATCGTCCTTCTGGCGACGAGCTTGCAAGGAGGTCTAATTCAGTGCGATTCGAAGGCTGAGGCGCATCGACATCGAGATGCATGAGACAACGTGCGATCGCGCGAGCCTCGAGCCACCGGCGCAGTATGCTCCTTCTTCCTCGCTTCATTGTGGCTCTTGACAACGAAATACCCGAACGCGTTCGAAGAAACAAGATCTCAAGACACAACAGAAAGAAGCCTCTGAAGTCTTATAACATAAAATAAAGAGAAATGCATACACTAGCGAGCAAACCACTAAGGAAGCACGTCCTCGACAATCATTTTTTTCTTTTTTTTTTTCTAGCTCATAACAACGCGTTCTCGAAACGCGCAATCCCTACCCCTGGCCCCAGGCCGCCGCTATGCTTTCTTTCTCGTCTTCCTTTCGCATTGCCGTGCCCGAAGCATGCTAGAGCAGTCCGCTTAGGAAGAAAGAGTCGCACCGAAACGCGGCCCGCTTGTTTTCCATGCTGTGAAAACATTGCGTGAGACCAGCACGACTGAAGCGTATACGGCCATGACAAACCTATAAAAAAAAAACAACCCATTAAAGAAACACGCACCGTAATGCACATACGTGCCACTTGCCAGTTGTTACCTACCTCCTCGCACTCCCTCTCTCCAGGGTGTTTGGGGGGACTGCACTACTCGAATGAAATACGACCTACGTTCTTGGAGGACAAACACTTCCATGTTTCTGGGCAGCGCGGCGCTGCTGATGCGCCTTTTCTGCGTGCCCTTCGAGCGAATAGCGAAGTCCTAGGTGTGCGAAGAGAGGGGAGCGAGTGTCTTATGTTTCGCGTTCGCCATTCTCGCATGAGTCGTTCGCAACGCGTCTCAAGCAGCAACGCCGCACTGTTTACGTCGTATAGGCATACCCCTGCTACAGCGTGGTATGTCTTTGGTAGGCACGCCAGCCGGCCCTGTGCCGTCGGTGCGGACTTTGGAGCCACGGTTTCGGCAAAGCGTTGCCTATGGATACGGGACGAAGAGGGAGCGCACGTAAGGGATGGTTCACACGGGCAGGTGCCCCCCTCTCACAGGGATCATCTTCCGGCAGTGAAGCAATGGCACAGACTCGACGCGTCTGTGCAAAAAACGCGGGTTCGATCCCGGCCGCGGCGGTCGCATTTTCGATGGAGGCGAAAATGCCAGAGGCCCGTGTACTGTGCGTTGTCAGTGCACGTTAAAGAACCCCAGGTGGTCTAAAATTTCCGGAGCCCTCCACTACGGCCTTTCTCTCCTATCTCTTTCACTCCCTTTCCCCTACCCCTACGGACGCTTAGCCGTGCTCCCTACATGGGCTGCAGAAATTAGCGTCCCTTCCTAACCGAACCACAATCAATCAATCAATCTGTGAAACGCTCGCATGGGAACGAAGAACTGGCGCCACAATTGAAAGTTCGGGTATCCCTTTTGTCGTAGAAATGGGTACGCCGCAGCAGAGATCGCATCGCACGACCGACTTAATAGCGTTCTAAACAGGCCAAACTATCGTATTATTCCTTACTGTAGATTTAGGAACGTCGTATCGGCACCGTATACATCGAGTTTTTCAAAGCATTTCACAGCGCATTGGTATTCTAAACTGTATAATAAATCTGTCACCCTATTTAAAAGACTGTTTTCGGTTTAATGAATACTTTCTCCTCTTTTACGCATACATGTTCCTTGCGTCTAGAATCTATTTAAAAAAAAAAACATTCTGATATGAATGGCACCAAAGCTGCGGAAATAAAGTTGTGCTTTATTTAATGTCGTTATGTCCGCAATCGCTTAGCTTAATAAACTATTCGCGCATCTAATTTCGATCACTTCCAGCGTGGCGGAAGAAGCCAATAAATTTATTACGTCGTTTTTTTTTTTCTTTACGTTACTTTTGCGACATCTCCTATAAAAGCCTCCTAACTATTGAGAGACGATATTTTGCTCGAAGTCACCATGCTCTCTTTCACGCTGAAGTTTCAAGCAGCGCACAAGAAACAAAGGACACAAGGGACCAGACAGACAGGACTACTATTTACCAGAGTTCTTCAATCATACCAGTTACCAAACTCCCCATAGGCCTCATGTATCAAAATCCGGACACGCCAAGTGCCAAAACGGCGGAGGTTAGCAGATTGTCGCGCCATCTGTCGACACAGAAACCGACTAATAAATGGCAGGTTAGTGTGTTTTGTGTTACGGAGCACAGAAAGCTCCGCCGCGTCAATGAAGCGAACCTTATGCAAACGATGTTGCGCACACAGAACATCCGTCAATTTCACCGTGGTTCTGGCGTCCCTGGCGTCTTCTGCAGAGCAACGAAATTCACTGACCTTGTGCTGTCGCTTCTGCTTCTGCACGAACACTGAGGGTTCACGAAGCGTTTTGTCCGTGCTAACTGCTCTCACGAAAGAAGCAGGGAATCGTCTGTTCGGCTGCCGAGGCCGCTGGTGAAAGAACAAGAAAGCTATTAGAACAGCGGATGATTTTCGGTGAATAATTATTCTTTATTTTTCGTCTTTAAATGTGGATGTGTCGTTAGGAATCCAGCACAAAGCGCGCACCTGTGGAATTCAGTTCACATGACTACTGCGTCGATGTGTCAACACAGCAGCAGAAGGCCTTTAATGCAGAACGTGTCGTCTGCAAGCGAAAAAGCGTATGGTGCAAGTCGACGATCCAAGTGCAGGCGAATTGCAATGTAAGGCGTCTCCATCTCTCGCTCCTTTTTTTTTCCCGTCTTTAGCCGCGTGATAAGAGAGCGATTAGCAACTCTTACGGTGCTCGAGCGTTTGTGGCCGCCATTTTCATGCAATAAACATCGCCTCCGAGATCCAGTGAGTATAGCGTTTTCAGTTACCGCTCCCAGATGGGGCGACAGTCTGCTAACCTCCGCCGATTTGGCCGTCGGCTTGTCCAGATTTCGGAACGCAGTTTGGCAACTGGTATGATTGAAGAACTCTGCTATTTACTAACCTTTTTACAGCGAAGCTGTATATACCTCTATCAGTCAAACAAATTTTCGTGGAGGTGGTCAGCAGAAAACTCCATGCTAAAGAAATAAAGGCAAGCCATCGTAGCGCGGTTTAGAGGAGGAGAGGCGCACGGCGAGGGGGCGCGGCGCATGCGCATCAGTCATCCAGCGCGGCGCATGTGCATAGGTAGTGTTACGCCATCCTTCGCCTGTACCGATAAAAAAAATAGCGTCGCGCAACATAGCATGGAAGCGAGATCGAACACAGTCGCATTGGCCATAGCATTGGCCTCGAGATCGAACACAGTCGACGCCTAGCGGCGAGTGGACGAAGCTCCCAAGTGTGGATAGCTCCTTGCTTCGTCCGCTAGCCATTGCGCTTTTACATGCGCGCATGCATCACACATGTCGTCAAATATGTTCGTTCCCTGAGACCGTGCAGTGCTGAATGTTTTCATGTATTCTTATCCAAGCATAAAATTATTAATTACAGCATTATTTCGCATTGCTCTGCAGTATTTGCTCTTTCTTAAATTCACTGACCCGCCACGGTGTTCTAGTGGCTCTGGTACTCGGCTGCAGATCCGAGGGTCGCGGGACCGAATCCCGGCCACGGTGGCTGCATTTCAATGTAGGCGAAATGTTGAGGCCCGTGTACTGTGTGATGTCAGTGCACGTTAAACCCCAGGCGGTCGAAATTTTCGGAGCCCTCCAATACGGCGTCTCTCATAATCAATGGTTGTTTTCGGACGTAAAACCCAAAAATCAATCCATCAAATTCACTGAGCGCCTGTGGCTTGATCGTGCTATGTCATCGTCACACCTACGGTTGGGCACAGCTATTTCAGTTCGAATACAGCGGACTACACAAGCTGCTACTTCAACTCAATGCGCAGTAACAGCCCTTTTCTTTTTTTTTTTTTTGTCGCCAGTAGTGAAAAATAAGCGAGAACTCAATACTAAACTCTTTCAGTCACGTAACAGCAATTTCACCATTGTATACACAGTAGAGAACTTAAGTATGGTGAAAGAAAAATAGACGGAGAGAACCGCCGAGGAAGCCAAACTGTGAGGGTGTGTGATGTCAGCGCCCCGTTGAATGGCGTATAACGCTTCCTTCACGTGGAATAAAAACGTTTTGCGTGATTGCTGCACTGAAGTGAGATTGAAGGACGCATGTATTACCATTTGATTGCAATCAATGCTTTTATTAAGCTAACAACTGCCTCAAACCGCTCGCAATACTGCTCCGCTGTGTACATTTCGAAGCGCGCCGGCGAACGCCACACTCACACGGTGACAGTGCTGCGATCTACATGTTGATCTCGAGGCCAATAGTGGGACGCGTACAGCTGCTGCCGACGCCGACCGCGTTCGTCCGCCGCGGTGGACGCGCCTTCCCATCTCTTTCGGTCCCCTTCCCTTACGGACGCTTAGCCGTGCTCCCGACATGGGCTGCAGAAGCGTGCTTTCCTAAACCGAACCATAATCCCCGCGTTCCCCCGCGCTCGCGCCGAACGCGCCCGGTGTCCGTGACTCGAGCGAAGGCCCCGCCAGTTGCTAGAGCAGAGACCGGTCTAGCAGCTCATTCAGAGTCCGCCGCGGTGGCGTAGTGGTTATGGTACTCTGCTACCACACAAAGAACGCGGCTTCGATCCCGGCCGCGCAGCGGTCGCATTTTCGATGGAGGCGAAAATGAAGAGGCCTGCGTACTGTGCGTTGTCAGTGCACGTTAAAGAACACCAGGCGGTCAAAATTTCCGGAGCCCTCCACAACGGCGTTCCTCTCCTTTCTATCACTTTCAGTACCTTTTTCCTACCCCCACGGACACTTAGCCGTGCTGCCGACATGGGCTGCAAAAATTAGCATCCTTTCCTTAACCGAACCACAATCGATCATTCAGATCATCGCACGGCTACCATGGGTCGACCACGGAAAGTAAATATGCCAGAAGAACAGCCTCAATATTATCAATGCTCGACGAAAAGAACAAAACTGTCTTACTCAGCAGCGTCGTAGGCAAAGCACAGAAGCTCTCGCACAAGACGCCGAGTGTATGCATGCCGTTAAAATGCATGTGAAACGCAAGCGACGCCGCGATGGGTAGTAGTTGTGCGTGTAGTTTAGATTCGCTGTCCAACCACCTTCACAACGTAGATCGGGGCGACATATTTCTTTTATTAATTAATTTCTTGAGAGCCTATGAGCGTAAAGAGCCCACATCATGCAAAACCAATGCAAATCATGAAGCTGTCACAACTCTCCCTAGAAATATCCTGTGTGTGGCCAGTATTCTCACAAGAACCTTCAAGCGTCGTTTATGTTTGGTGAACTGGGCCGGGGTGGGACCAAATATTTCTGACCCGGGTCGGGTTCGGGCCATGCTTGAAAACACCGGGACGAGCTCAGGCGCGCCAAGCATGACACTTTCGTGCCCATGCCTAACTGGACCCAAAAAAAATCGGTCCGTGCAATGCCCAATGCCCAACACCGTCACGAGCTCACTGAAGTGCACCGTGCCGCTCAAGTGTAACGGCTTCGCCGTCCGTCGACTGGTAGCCGGATCCTCTCTTCGAGAGGCCGCGACACCTCCTCGAATTCACCGGATTTGGTCTAACTGCCACACGCCCTTCGGGCGGACGTCTTTATTAAGCCGCTGTCCAAGAACGTGCTCTCAGGTCACCGTGACGCCCGCCGTCGAGCCCGCGCGGCCACGTTTCGTAACAGGTACGCCGACCATGCAGCCGTCCGTCGTCAGCGTGGACGCGGCCCGTCGCCCATCGTTCAGAAACCCGTCGCCGTCGTGCGTTTCTCGCAGTTCTCCTCGACGCCCATAAGGTGGACGGTCACGGCCAGCACTTTGTGCACAGCGTACGCTGCCGAGATGGATGAACAGGACGCCACATCTTACATCTATACCGACGCCAGCGTAGTACGTAGCGATTCCAAGCACGCTATCTCGTCTGTGGGACGAACCACTCCTTCGTCTGTGGGACAAACCGCGCCGTACTGAACTGGTCTGGGTCCCTGCCCACTAGTGCCACCCCGGCAACGAGTCAGCTCACGAAGCACGCTCGAGGATTAATCAACCGAGACGTGGGATCCTGCGAGCGGGACTCTCTGTTCACATCCAGGACATCGCCAAATACTACCGCGTTGAACTGTATGACCACCCAACCCCACACGACAGTTAGTCCAAAGGGTCCGAGATCCTCTGGCGCCAACTTCAGAACCACACCTTTCCGTGCCCCCTCGTGTGCTTATAATCCACCCGGCGTCATCCACCGACGCTGCTGCTTCTGTGGAGGCGTTGCTTCGCTCAACCATATTCTCTTGGGTTTCCCGGAGGATCTATCGCCCGCCGACCACTCGTCTCACATTAGACAGAGGAGCAATAGGAGGCCCTTCTCTTTAGCGCTGACAGAGACATCCGGACACGGGTCCCTGGCACGAGCTTAAGACATCATCGTGAAGCATGACCTGGCAGCCTACCTATACCCCCTTAGCCCCTGGTTCCTCAATGAGTAAAGTTGTTACTCACTTGCGCACTATTGCGTTTTCCTTTTCTTACTATTCAGTATGTGTGCCCTGCTTACTTGCTGTGCACTCCTGCAATATCCCGACCAGAGGGCGAGTGTCATCAAGTAATATTAATAACTAATTCATCTGAGGTGTCACAGGCGCTGCAGTGGAAGTTTCCAGCGTTCATACTTACCGTTTAGTTGAACTCGTGGGCAATTACCGTTTTCCTATATCAATATCATTTCCTTTATCTAGCGGAGGGTTTGCGATGCGCGCTATATCTAGCCGGTGGCGTCACACACACAGACGTCTGTCCTGGGGCATGAGTAACACACACACACACACACACACACACACACACACACACACACTGTCATACCACCCCCCAATCACTACGCAGACATTTCTCAGACATAACCGGATACCTCATCGAAACTTCCCAACCACACGTCTACCGCTCGCGTACATTTTCCTTACAACAACCCATCCGACACTGCATGCCCAACGTTATAGTTGCAATTACGCCAAAAAAAAAGGCGAGGTTACCTCGGCAGTTATGACGTGAGCATCAACTTTTCAACCCACATAGACCCATTGTTCATGTCATCCTATTGATATGACAAAACCCGCCTTCTGTACCTGCGCAGAACTTTTCTCATCGCAGGTTTCACCTCCTCTTCGCTCAAAGTTTCAGCCGAATGCTTCCGCCTCAATCTCCAGATCATGCCTACAGGTCCGCCATGCAAGGCCGAGGCGCCTGGCTCGAGTTGTGGCTTCCACTACGTCATCGGTCACGGAACTTTAAACCACACCTACCAGTGCACTCCCGCTTTCCCCTTGTTACAAGGACGCCCTTGCTGCTGGAAGCTCTCACTGCTACGTTCTACTTGGCACTAACATTACCACAGTCTTCATCTCCTGCCTTTATTATACAAGGAAAAGCCCTGCAGGCCTTGCTTCCGAATACATACATTTTTTTTTTCAATTGGCTTTTCCACAAAATTTTCTTTTTTGGAACACTTCCCCTTATTTCTTTATGGTGCGATTGGCTTTAAGCCCGATATACCTTTTGGTGGCGCGGGCTGCCCCCACTTTATTTTTTATTTTTTTCCATACCAGGGGGACAAATTTAACACACACACACACACACACACACACACACACACACACACATACACACACACACACACACACACACACACACACACACAGCTGTTGACGGAGCCACTATTCCGGCTTCCTTAACAGCCATAACTGACCCAAATAAAAAATCACGACAATGCAAGTCAAGAATATGTCGCTGCAATCTTTGTGCGATGAAGCAGGGAGTCTTGTTAATAAGGACACAATCAGTTTCAAAGAAAGTGCGCGCACGAAGCTGAGCGAGTCTCTCTCATCCTTCTGGAGCAACTGCCGAAGGCGGAACCCCGGAGATAAGAGGGGCAACAAAATGTCACCGCAACACGACGAATCTCTTCCCGGTTGCGGAGGCGGATGCTGCGCGAGCGTACATGCACAGTTGGTTTTTCACTAGACGTGAGAACAAACGTCAGCGGGTCGCGAGGCCGTTGTTACGCCTGCTTAGAATAGATAACAATAATCATGCACGGATGTGACCTTCCCCAAGCGGAGAGAAACCCGCGTTTCGCAAGTCCGGATCAGGAAGTTTCTCATCGCCGGATAACGAAACTGCAATCGTGGTAAAGCGGCTTCCAACAGCCGTCGCTGAAAGGGAGCTGCCTACTTTTTTTGCATGCGAGCTGTGTAGGGGCCCGCCATATGTCAGCCGTCCCCGATGTCCGATGTGACGCAGAATAGCAAAGCGGACGCGCTCTTGCCCTTGACCCACTGTCCGTACCCTATAGCCCTCAGTAAACTGCTGCATGACAGTGATTATGCGAAGGACAATACAGAAAGAAAGAAAGAAGAAAGAAAGAAAGAAAGAAAGAAAGAAAGAAAGAAAGAAAGAAAGAAAGAAAGAAAGAAAGAAAGAAAGAAAGAAAGATGCTTGCCCTCAGCCCACTGTTATACTATAACAGTGATAGTGAGCTTGACAACGTTGCCCCAGCTGCACTGCTTACTCAGATCTGACAAGCGTGGATATAACTTGAGTTCTTTTCTTCTTTTTTTAAAGCCAGTCTGTCGTTAATCGCTGCGCGTTTTCCATTTAAGGGGCCATATTATACGAGCGAGCGTATCTCAGCTAACATTGCTGATACCTCCCAACTTGAAAACATTGTTGCCTTACGTTACACCTCTATAACACTTGGTGCAAGACGTCTGCAAGACTTTGAGAGCCCCACTGAGAAAGTACAGGTGTTGGCATTTAAAGTGGCACTAGAGAGCAGACTATTTTTATGCTAAAAGCACTAAAGAGCAACTATTTTTATGCGATCGGCCAATCACTTTTTTTCACAACACCAAATACACCGTTCTCAGAGCCAGAAGGCTCTTGGATAGCGAGAAAACGCGAAAATAAAAAAATTGGCAGCGTATCTGCGTGCTTCGCTGCAAATGTCATCGAAAGGCGATAGTCTTCTGCCGGCCGTACTACGCTGCGTGAGATATGGACGCCATCTGGCAGCGCCGTCGGGAAACATGAGCTTGTGCAGAATCTCTGGGCAACTCCCAGGTGGCAGTACCAAATCGTCGGCAGAGGCCTTTTTCGGGCTTAGCGTCGCATTTTTAGCGCAGGCTAAGAAACTCTAGGGGCTTTACAATATCGTATCTATGTATTTTCTAGTAAATGAACACACCACCTAATACTTACGTATTGATGTTGCGCCTCAGAAATGCGTAATATTTGCTTTTTGATCGACTGTGTTCACAAGTATGAACGCAGCTACCAGTTCAAGATGGCCGGGCGTTAAGCAAGTGCTTAAACTTTGGCCGGCTGGCTGAATCGTGTGACAGACAGACAGACAGACAGACCAAAATTTCTGCGTTCAAGTATCCCAAGAAAGACTATCGTCTTAAAAAAAATTACAGGTGGCGACGCCACTTCGAAGTTTCCGCGCCAACCTGCTGTGATGTCATAGATTTCCACGGCGCCTGCTAGGCCACACATAATTATTTGCTGGTGAAGTTGAATTGCATTGTGTCCGTAGGTAGCCAGGGAGATAACGTATAGGTTGCCGCACGAGCCTGCTGTGACGTCACAGATTTTGATGGCGACTGCTAGGCCGCACGTAAGTATTTGCTGGTGAATTTTAATTGCACTGTGTCCATAGGTAGCCAGGTAGATAACGTAGAGGTTGCCGCACGAACCTGCTGTGACGTCGCAGATTTTGATGGCGCCTGCTAGACCACACATAATTATTCGCTGGTGAATTTTAATTGCACTGTGTCCGTAGGTAGCCAGGCAGATAACGTATAGGTTGCCGCGCGAGCCTGCTGTGACGTCATAGATTTTGATGGCGCCTGCTAGGCCACACACAATTATTCGCTGGTGAATTTTAAATGCACTGTGTCCATAGGTAGCCAGGGAGCTAACGTAGCAAGTTTCATAAAATGCCATTCAGCCAATGTGGGCAAAATACTAAAGACTCCGAAACCAGTGACGTCATGCTTTCGTTGACGTCCAGAGGCTTCAGCGCGAAATTCAGAAAAATCAAACTTTGACGTTCATTTTTTCCTTCAATACTGAAGTCATGACGGCGAAGTTAACTCCAACAGAGTTTTCAAAGAAAAATCTGTCAATATAAACTAATTTATTGTCTGATTTTACTGTCCCTTTAAAGGCGATATTCTAATCAACATGGGCGACAACATACGTCCTTTTAGTGTGTTACCTAATGTCCATCAGGCTTTCGCTCCATGTAAAATCACATATCGCACATGCCCGCATATCTTGGGCAGGAGCTCTTTGGGTATGCCTCACGCATGATCTCGAATAGACGTTTCCCACACATTTCTATTTTGGTGGACAGCGCGCGGTTCCACGCGAGGCCGTCGCCAAGGAGACTGCCAACGTAAACACCAAAGACTCTCGCATTTGTAAGGTCAATATAAAGGATGTTAGGTAATTTGAGGCAACCGCTGTTTTAATACTAACGGTGTCCTTACTCATTATAAAGCCGCTGCTGCTATACACAGACGATAACCAGAGTTGGTTCCATCTGACTTTTTGCCCCGCCACGGTGGAGTAATGGCAACGGTACTCGGCTGCTGATCCAAGGGTCGCGGGATCGAATCCTGGCTGCAGCGGCTGCATTTCGATGGAGGCGAAATGTCGAGGCCCGTGTACGATGTCAGTGCACGTTAAAGGACCCCAGCTGTTCGAAATTCCCGGTGCCCTCCACTACGGCGTCTCTCATAATCAATGGTAGTTTTGGAACGTAAAACCCCAGAAATCAAATTAACCATTTGACTTTTAAATAAGGATTCGCTTCATGACACGCTGGTGTGCAACTGTAGCCAGCTAACGAGTTGACCTTGAAGGTCGAACTTCCTGCGTCTGCCTGTGTGAAAGGCACAGGTTGCAGGCCCTCTGGGAAGCATAAGCTGACTGCTCGAGAACCTTATATGCCAGTTACTGCGAAGCCACGTGATACAGCACGTTTGCGCGCTTTAATCGTATACATAGAATATAAGCATATAAGCGTTTGTTCGTCTGGCTAGCTCGGATGGTAGAGCCATACAGCCCTACGAGGGTGTTGGACACGGGTTCGAATTTCAGGTCAGAAAAACTTTTCCGTCAACTGCGAAGTTTTGCTTTTGTTCATTTATTCTCAATGTGCAGAAACTCGCAGAGGGCATCTATCCGCAGCAGTTTCGTGCTAGAAACACGC
Organism: Hyalomma asiaticum; assembly: GCA_013339685.2. NCBI lineage: Eukaryota > Metazoa > Arthropoda > Arachnida > Ixodida > Ixodidae > Hyalomma > Hyalomma asiaticum. The sequence continues at coordinate 57,055,428 of CM023485.1, forward strand.
CCGTGGTGACACTCACTCATTTCTTTAAAGCGCGCTTTATGACGAAACAACTTACCTGGTACCTTAGTTGCGCCACCACGGCCCTTGGAAGTGCAGATCATGGGCGTCTAACGTCCATGATACCAGAGTGCTGAAACAGTAAAAACCAATTAGCAAACGTGGTGACTACAGAAAATGTGAGTAGTAAAGTATGCCGTATTGTGAGTCACAAAGGCCCTGTATTCAAGATACGCAGGCGCGTTTGAACCTCACCACTGAGTTTTTTTGTCTTTTTTTTTCACATTTTTCATATCTTCCAACCCTGCCATCGGGCCTAAGTACAGTTCCAAAGACAAGACATACGGTGGTTTGCATTGGTAGTTACCTTGTCACACAGGGGAAGACTGCACAAGCGCTTGTGTGCTGAGACCAAGTTGAACATTTGAGGATACGAAAGCCTTAAATATTCAGGGCTGTTCGCTACCACGTCACACTCGCTGGCATAGCGTCGTTCCCGGTGCAGTATATACGGTGTGGCCGAAACATTTCTGTATAGACTAAGAGTAAACTTGAAGCGCAGACTAAACATTATGGAGTTGCATCACAGACTAAAACTATACAGTTGTGGAGGTGTCACGAAAGTAGTGGGTTAAACGAGGTGTACTGACAAAAGAAAAAAAAAAAAGTGTGTCATCACAGTTCCGACTGCTGCTACACGAGCGAACCAACCGACAGCGACCACGTTGTAGGTCTTGTAACGTTTCCATAAACACATAACAGTATAGGTTACTTCAAGTAACAAAGTCACACGTTATTTTTCTCCACTTCTCGCGAGGCGTCCCTGTCTTGGTCGGCGAGGACAGACCTGCTTGCTTTAGCGTGCGTCATTTCGAAAAGCTACAGTGTCAGCAGCAGACAGACAAGCGGACTAGACGAGGACCAGTCCACCTTCGCCAACAATCTTAAAGATCGAGGTAAAAGAAACGGTAAGTAAGCAGTCACAGATGAAGAGCTGAGGACAGGTTCAATCCGGTTCCACGTCGACCGGGAGACAAATGCTATAAAAGAAATGAAAGAAGAAAAAAAAAAGACGGGGAGCCAGAAATCACGCCTGGTTAGCATTTGGACGGAGGACTTTGTTCGCGTGCCAGACAAACTTGCGCGACGTCACCTAATAATAGCTACAAAGTCAAAGGCTTCCGGTTCGACATTCGACTAACGCGACTATTCTTGATCTTACGCCTCGAGCAAGTTATTTTCGAGTGTGGTTGCGACGGCGCCGCCGGTGCATGCGGGGAGCGGAGGACCCTCTGGGCGCCCGCCCTGGAAGAAAATTTTTCTTCGTTTCAGGATCCGATCTAGAAGATCACCAGACACGATTAGTTTAGATAAGTCGTAGTCCGCTGTAGACTATAAGTGAACGAGACGAGTAAAGTCCTCGACCACCCGTTAGAACAGCCCCCACATTTACAAAAATGGCTTACATTAGAATTCTTCGTATGATAGAAGTCTGGCCATATGTTTACCGAAAGCGGTGAACAGAGAACACTTACGAACAATAGGCTTTACGAAGGCGGAACCGATAGGTTCCGCATTAATAAAGACACATCTTACTGTAATGCAACGTGACAGGTGAGCACTTCAGATAGTACGAAGTGACGAAGGTATACAGGGCGTTGCCTCTCTCGCTTACTATATCTGTCTGATGGGCATCGTTCTATTGCGTTCCGATAGTCTACTGACTGGCCCATTCTAGCCGCATTTCTGCGAACCTGACGATAGGATTGTTCGTAAGTGAAAACGTCAGCAAATATTGATGCCGGATACATCGTAAGCGAAGATAGCCGGGAACGTGGAGCACTTAGGACCCAAAATGTGGTTGACAGCTCAATCTCATGATTGAGAGTGTACAGAGACAATTCCCCTATTGTTACAGGGAATATACGCCATCAGCTGCCATACTGCCAGCACTAGATAACATTAGCGAGTGCTGGTTTCAAATGGAAAGGTAAGGCGCTTGAATCTGATCAGAAATCCACAGTATAGCAGACAGCATCCTATATGTCTCACCACAGAGCGAGTTAAAATGGGTAATACAGATATTGTCGTCAAATTTTTTTCTCCTTCGATGCTTCTTTTTTTACACTTGACTACTCACATGAAACCAATGTTTCCAGGTATACGTTTTGCAAACATCCTTTATCAGTGTACGTCACTTTCTCTGGTGCAGCTGGTATTTGGAGTAATGTCTTAAGCGTTTATCTATGGATAAGTCTTTCTTAGCCATATGTGTAGATGTTACCTCCCTCCTCGAACATCCCTACGCGCACACCACTTCTTTTTCACTCGTTCTCCAAATTTCGTTACGTGGTTTACGCATTGCGATCCATTTTTTACCAATGACCCCACATGTGAGTATAAAAAAAAAATCCTACCAAATAATATCCGGATAATCCATGTCTGTTGTTTCTAGATGGTGTTAACTCTTGCGTCGCACATAAAGTACGATAGCTACAAGGTAAGAATTGAAAGAGTAGCTCGGTAAATGGGAGCGGCCGCCGCCGCTGCCACCACTGTGTGAGAGAAAGGACAGCTAAACAGCTCCACTACTGTGAAACGTGAGAAAGTGCGAAGCGCGGGCAACCCAGCAATTATCGTTCTGCGCAGGAGAAGTGCCGCGGGAGGCGCAATCGCGCGCTCGGCGAGGCGGTGGCGCCATCTCTAGCGCATCGCGGGCATCGGCGTGAAGCGTGATCACGCGACAGGAGGAGACAACTGTCGTCGACAAGGCAAGCTCCTAAAGCGCTACGCACTTGAAACATGAGTCATGCGGAAGAGAAAGCGTGGCAAATGGCTTTCTCGACGGATTATAAACGGACTACCGTTCAAACACGTTTGTTCGCTCTGGAAGGTGACAGCATAAGTGCTGAAAGCACACAAAGTTATGTTGGCGCGCCTAAACTTTTTTCGCTGCTAGAGCGCTCGAAAAAATGGCACGTTTTTCCCGCCTGCATCGTTTCAACGCTGTTTTTGAAGAAAGCAAGCATGCAGATGGACTGCCTCTGCTAGCTTTACACAGCGTATGCGAAGTGCCGCGCTCACGATGCTTTCCTGTATGAGTGACGATAACTCGATGCAATGTTATAGCAGGTAGAGCTAATTTTTAAGGTCAACTGGGGATCCCTTGTTACGGCTTACATTTCATACCACGCGTTAAAGGAACGCTCAACAGCCTAACGATTTCTCGTTTATTATTAAATTGCCCTTCCACAATACCAACAGCAGTAACTGGCAGCAAGAAGACGCTTAGCAACCGAGAAAATACACAAAGAAAATAGAGGTGGCGAGGCCGCCTTCATGTTTCCGCATCAACTCGCCGTGACGTCATAGATTTTGAAGGCACCTTTTTTTGGAACACACATTAATTTTCCGCTAAAGGTCAGTCAGGTTTTGTTCCCCCCTAGGGCGGCCAGAGACTTAAACGTAGCAAATTTCATTAAATTTCTTTGAGCCAATGGCGACGAAATACGGGGAAAATGCTTTGAAATCCCTGACGTCACGCTTACATCCGGGTGACTGCGTTACGGCGCGAGATTTAAATATGAAACTATACCTTCGTTTTCTTTACTAATACCGAAGCTACAGTGGCGAAATAAACGACGGCATAGTTCTCAAATAATAATCTATCATCGGTCTCAACTGATTCATTGTGTCTCTTTAGTGTCTTTTAAACTTTATTCTACATCTCATTATACTTTCTGGTGCAGCGCCGTAAGCCTTTGGCACTTTCAATGAAGCATGCATACAGTGGTGTATTGGACAAAAAAAATGTCGCTGATCGCATGACTTTACGTGTACTAACAGGAGGTCGTCCTGGCAGTTTTACTTTGGGACTCCCTTTAATTTATTTTATATGTTTTGTAATTGTAATAACGTATATATATATATATATACACTGCATTTTAAAAGCGAAGCATTTATTGGCCAGCTTAAGTCATGATCCATCCATCCATCCATCCATCCGTCCGTCCGTCCGTCCGTCCGTCCGTCCGTCCGTCCATCCATCCATCCATCCATCCATCCATCCATCCATCCATCCATCCATCCATCCATCCATCAGGTAGGGTGTAGACGTACATCCCTGACATGAAACTCTCGTCACGTACGTCACAATTAACGATACTGCAATAATGCGTAGTTTTCTGCATCTCACACCGTCCAAAGCATCCAGGATTGGCCCTCACACCCGACAGCCGGCTCAAAGGGCTCAGCCCTTAAAACAAGGAAGGAACATGATTTGTCCTCGCTTGTGATTGAAATGTAGACATAAGAACACAGACGCACATGCAACTTGGCATCCTGTAGGAGGGTATCGAACACGGGCCCTCGAGGTGCCAAGAGAGCATGCTACCACTGGGCTAAGGGCGGCTCCTCCTACGTGGTAAATAACCTATTGCACCTGCAGTAGTAACGATGGTTCTTGTGCAATATAAATTGAGCTTCTAAAGTGTGATAAGCACTACCAAAGCAATATCTATGTTCCGCTACTATTCGGCATGCTTTTATACAAGTTTGCTCGGTCCCGTAGGAATACTTCAACAAATGACGCTCATGTGCTATTGTAAGCCTAAGCGTCGCGCATCGCCGCACCGCATAGCGCATTTTTTTTTTTTTTCGACAAAACGCCTGCGCTTTGGACTAAACGGAGTGCCAACGTTACGCCGCACCATGAGCTACGATTCAGTCACCACGGGGCTGTCGACGTTCGTGGTCAGCCTACGTTAAGCATACTCATGAGTGGTACTCATGCACTGTGCACAAAGACCTTGATCCTACTCGCAACACTCGGCTGAATGCCGAACAATTCGCCAAAGGCAATTTGCTCGCTGACTGCTTCGCATGGCACGTATTCGCAGGATACGAGGGAACAGCAGGACTTCTAGATATTTCTTAATTGTATGCATGAGTGTGCTAGTAAATACAATAAAATAAAGAAACCCATTTGCTTTCAATTCAACCTTGGATATAGTCGAGTTCCCGCTCTCGCGCTGTCTCTAAATCCGGCTGTCATGAACTAGATGAAAATTTTAGTTGGCTTATTGTTCCAAAAAGCAGGTAAAGTTCGATTTATGTGCAGTAAATAGACAACTGTACTTTTTTTAGGCGTGTGAAACTCAAAAATCTGATAATTTCAAGTGTGGACTTTTCTTTCATCATATTTGAACAGCAATAAGCACGGTTGCCGCAGCGTGGGTCAGATAACGCCAATATCCACGCAAGTTCTGATAATAACGGGTATTTCCATAGCGAGATTTCAGGGGCACGCAGACGAGTCTGCAGTATCTCTCCGCAATGTACTTTGCCTTCGTAGCTATGAAAGCACGCCTACTAAAGCAACATGCACTCTGTTACCGATATCTGCATGGGTAACCGCCGCCGTGCGTCATGTCGCCCTCGAAGAGATAACGATAGATGCTGAGATTTCGCAGGTGACCGTGGCAGCAGAGGAGTTAGCCATTCCGGGGACAAAGCAAGCGGGTGACACCACTGTGACGCACGTTGATCCGGCGATAGCGGCTGCTGCTGGCGGGCCAATCGAGTATCGAATTCAACGCTGTTATCGCTGCCAAGACCCGCCATTAGGCGGAGCTTGACCGTATCCTTGACCGTTCCTTAACGCGGCGCTGCCTCCGAGAGGAGGTGGGAAGTGAAGACCACATATCGCCGCCCTCGTGGAACGGCCAATAGTGTACCTTGTCCTACCGGATGGCTGAACAGGATGTCCTGAGCATTACGGGTGCAGTGTCGGTCGCGAGCACTGAGGTGAATAAGATTGGTGCATAATAATTGTATTTTTTGCATTGAATAAAGTTCCAGTGCTACCCAAAAATGAAAATACAATAGAGGGATGGGGAGGGGGGGGGGGGGTTAGAAAATCAGAATACAACCAGAGTCTTAATATCTTCGCACCGAACTAATACATGTACGCTAAAGAATAAGATGTCCCGCAGTACATTTCTTGTATTTCTACCAAATATAATCGCTTAAAGGGGCCTCGCAACATTTTTGAACGTAGCGCGAGAACGGCGCTCATCAGTCGTGGAGGCTCTTCTGAACATGTGAGCCAAATATTACTGCATTCCAAGCACCAGGGAATTCGCAATTCGGTTTCGAACACTGTTGGAATGCACCCGCTCTTCTTTCAACATATGACGTCACATGAGGTGTCGACTAAGTCGGTTGCCTTTTTTCGTTTCTACTTGAGATATATATACGCACAATTTCGTTGTTTTATTCAAAACGAACAAATAAACCGTAGCAGATCGTCTTTTAGCGATCATGAAATCATTCAATGGTATTCCTACCTAAGGCGATTTACTCGGCACCCTCAGGTAACGTCATATGTTCAAGGAAGAGCGGGCGCTTTCCAGCTGTGTTTGACACCAACTTATTATTATTTTGTGGGGGGTTTAACGTTACAAAACCAGCTCGGATTATGAGAGACGCCGTAGTGGAGGCTAGTAAAAGAAGTGGCACGTACTCTTAATAAGGTTGTGCAATGAGTGTGGCAATACGCATTGCACAAGCCTTCGCCAACTGTAAATGGAAATGATAGATCACAATCTCACCTGTCGGGCGCTGTTCGGATAGACTGGAATGCTCAACGGCCTAACTGCACTAAGTGAGCTTTATCAATTTCTACAACAGGCAGGTCACGAACCAAGCCATTCTCAGATGAAGTCGATAAATGTCTGCTGTGAGAAGCTGAGTCCAAGGAAAGAGGACGACTGTTGTGGAAAGAAAGAAAGAAAGAAAGAAAGAAGAAGAAAGAAAGAAAGAAAGAAAGAAAGAAAGAAAGAAAGAAAGAAAGAAAGAAAGAAAGAAAGAAAGACGAACATGTTGAACGTAGGTGTTGAAATGGCGTTAGCACAACGTTTTGGTGGACTTAGTTTTTGAACTAAATGCCATCGCGCAATGCACAAACACATCCCACCGGCTTGACTGACTCAAGACCTCATGCCAATGAACCACACGTGACTTCTATTTTTTTCTTTCGTACCTGTGGCTCATACCCGAACGACAGTGCTTCGCGCACGGGTATCCAATACGGTGCCCACCTGACTCAAATTAAGTGAATTTAATTAATTACCATGATGTTTCAAGTTTATTAAATTTCATCGATTACCATGATGGACCTCACGCAAGTCTAGAATTGACGTTTGTTATGGAATATTTATTCCCAGCTAGGACCTTTATTTTTTTCTTGCCGTAACAAGGCCCACCCGGTGGTAAATAGGGGGAGCAGAGTAAAAGACAATAACAACGCTAGGAAAGTCGATAGCTGGGCCAAGTGGTCACAATTACGGAACATATTAAGATAAAACTAAAAGAAAAAACAGCGCTAAACATGTATTTGTCTCCTCTTGTAATTTCGAATGAACATTCAGATGCGAGTCAGCGCTGCTGTGTGTCTTTTCTTGTTCTGTTGTCCCTGTCGGCCTTGCGCTGCTGCTGCTTTTTTTTCCCCCTAAATACGTTTCAGGATAATGTCGCTACGTGTTAGCGTCATAACAAAAAATGCATAACAAAAGGAGCACTTTGAATTGAATCGCTTGCAGAACTGGTTAAAGTGAAAAATAAAACAGAGTCAATTAACCTCTTTACACAGCTTAAGTGCAATCTTTACCTTCTATGGCTTCAGACTAGCACCCTGACGTTCACACCTCAAAAAAATGTCTAATCTTTAATCTCTATCTTCTTGCGGTGTCACATTCTGACTGCCTACCCGCTTCGATCGGAAAAGACGCAGGCTTTCCGCAACAATACGCATACCATACGAGTCCGATATGCATTAATCTTTCTTTATTTCTCTTTCTTTTTCTCCAAACGTCGATGTTAGCCGGCTCTCGTTAATTTCCAGCTTTATCTCCAGCTGGCGTCCGATACAGTACACTCCCGCTGACAAAGTTGCCCGAGTTTACGACCGCTGGCGAGCGAAGTTCTTTTCTGACTCACGTCAACAGATACTTCGCCAGCCCAAACGGGCGCTAGGGAGATTCTACGTGGGAAAGGAACGATATTCCGTTCACGTTCGCCACGGGCTCCTTTCCCAGAGCGCGCCTGCCAAAACGACGCACTTTTGAGAAACGGCGGGCAGCGCGTCGCTGACTCGGACGGCCGGCCCCAGTGGTCGCCACTGTCGCGCAGGGCGCGCAGCCACGTGACGCTCAGGCGCGCACTGCGCGCGGCGTTGGAAAAGCGCTCGCGAGCGCATCAAGCCCCTCACGCCGAGCGAGCAGCCCGTAGGAGCAACGCCGTCGACGGGGCGAAGGCGCAGCAACCCGCGTTTTCCCCGCCGCCACTCCCCGTGCTGTGTCGCGTGCGTGCCGTGGCGACCACGCGCTTTCTTGGCTCGCGCGGAGACAAGATAGGCTCCTAAACGAGTGCGAACAGAGAGTGACTTTCGGCACCGCCTCGAACACCTTCGCCTACCCGCCTTCTTTTTCATCGCTCGTGTTCTTTCTTCTCTCTATTATTGAAACGAGGGGCTCGCACGACCTTTCGAGCACACGTGGTTACGCGTTTTAGAGGACTCTCCATCGAGCCAGAGACCAGAGAGACGGCGAAAACGAGAGAAGCTGTGACGTGCCGTCTCCGCTACAACGGCGCTGCACTCCTTCCACCACTTCCAGCCGGCGGTGGCTGCTGCTCCGTTGGCCCTGTCAACCGCGGCGGTCGCGGCGATGAGTGGCCGACACCACGCTCACAACCACCAGCCGCACCAGCAGCAGCAGCAGCAACACTTACCCGTCCACGAGCTTCTAGCGCGCTACCACGCGCCCCGCCACCACTCCTCCGGCGTCATGACCCTGAGCAAAGCGGCGGCGGCCGAACCGGTAGCGGTGCCGATGTCCCAGCACCACCAACTGCCACCTCAGGTGTCCTCGAGCCACCTGGCATCGGGCGGGGGAGGCGGCGGCGGCGGCAGACGTCGCCAGGGCTCGCAGGCCAACGGGACGCCGACGACCACGACGCGAAGTCCGAAGTGCGCCCGCTGCCGCAACCACGGTCTCAGCATCGCCATCCGGGGCCACAAGCGCTTCTGCAAGTTCCGCCAGTGCGACAGTCCAAAGTGTCGCCTGACCGTCCAGCGCCAGAAGGTGATGGCGGCGCAAGTGGCACTGCGCCGTGCCCAGGCACAGGACGAGGCCCTGGGCCGCGTACCGACCGACGAGGACGCCAAGCCAGTGCTTCCCACGGACTCCGGTGCGCCGATTATGCCCCCGGCCAGTCCGACGTCCCTACTCAGGGGACCCTCGGGCGCAGGCCTCTCCGTGTCGACCAACTCTGCCTTCAGGGCAGCCCCCGGTGAGTGTTGGCAAAACGTGCTTCTACTGCAGACAATACCTCGTCCTCACGAGGCGAAAACGGTCGCTCGGGCAGAGCAGAGAGGACACCGTCTCGGACACCGTAGCTACTTTGCTCAAGGCGGGAAAGTGAACTCCACCGGAACGAATCACGTTTGGAAGAACGCCACATTTTTATGTAGCTATATTAACGCGCGGTGGGGAAGTCTCGGCCGCTTTCTTTCGCGTCTTCAAGAAGCAAGTGCGGGTCACGTGGTGTCACGTCGTGCCACGTGACACCACGTGACCCGCACTTGCTTCTTGAAGGGAATGCTATTCAAATGACCCCCTGTCGTGAAAGGTCGTCTCTGTGCGCGATAAACTGCTTTTGAGAGGCTTTCCACTGCGCTGCAAGAGCTTTTGCGCAACTGCACAAATCGTGAGCGAAAGGTCTTGCCGTGCTGAGTCAAACTACACCCAAGTTTTTACCCCTGAACATGAGACTCCTCATCGTATTTGATTTTCCATGGTCCCCTTTGCTTTTTTATCACTTTGGTTACCGCGGTTACGAATGCTGTACAGGCATAGCGAGTATTTCCAGAATACGGAAGCTCTTGCAATGAGGTTCTTTGCAGGAGGTTCCATTCCGGGGGCTCATGGCTTTCACATGCTGCGACCTAAGCTGTACGAAAGCATGTTTCACAAGCTGCAAATCTGCTTTTGTACAAACGAAAGCAATGTGGACGAGCATCCCGATGTGCATCATTATCGACACACGAAGAAGCGACCAAGTAGCGCTGCTTGGCGCTCATGTATACCAAGGAGCGTCAAGCAACGTCACTTATACGTCACATACATGTAGTAAGGTAGTATCACTGGTGATGTATTTGTTCGCATACAGTTTCAATACACTTCATCATTACTTACATGTGCTTAGTCTATGTACCTACCGCAGCTGCAGCTGGACGCTACGTGTACCACGTGTGTCCATGGCACTTTGTAAGAGAAAAAAAAAATGAAATGCATGAAATAACATGGGAAGTGTAACGTGGCTTGCGAGTGGGAACCTCTTGAACATGTGTGTTCCAGAGCTTCCGTACTTTGCACTGCAAACCTCTTCGCATTTTTGTTTTATGCCTGATGAGCTTTCTTTGCGGTACGCTGATTAAGGCCGTTAATTGCTAAAAATTATAAATCCTTGCAATGTTCCACCAATCACAAATTGAACGTTGCAAAGTGTGCTCGCTTTCGAAAGATGTGCAGAAGCTTTTCCCACCGATATGCGTGAAAAATGCCCTGTATTCCCACGCGTGTTTTGTTCACTGTTACGCGTACACAGCTAGGAGAACTACGTAAGCTCTTTCTGGAAGAAGTGGAGAACTAGCATCCGTGATCAGCTGTCCTTGTCTCTGGTGAGTTGACATTCTGCTACCTTTTCTGCTCGGTGTTCATTTCAACGTGTTCCTTTCCACGTTACGCTGTTGCTTACCACCGAATGACCGACCCAGTTCTCTCTTCTTTCTTTTATTTCTACTTGTTATTCACTAAAACAAGCCTAACTATGGCGAGGACTCCCTTTCGTAACGTCTTCACAGCGTAGCCTCTCTTAAACGCACAGGAGGATAGATGATGTCTCGAGCTGCCTCTGAAACATGACACACGTCTAAACTTCATAGGCATCAGTGTTTGGAGTCAGTACTATAAGTGCTGTCAGTACTATAGGCGCTGTTCAATTTATTATCATTTTGGATATGCCAAAGGTACCGGATGAACCACGAGCCACTGCCTCACATGACAACTTGATGCATGGACTTGAACTGCGAACGTGTCACGCTTGTGTATCATGTCGATTTCACACCTCGCTGTTTAGTGTCCGAAAGACAGCTAAAATTTATAAAGGCAGCAAACTGATTCAAACAAGAAATTCAGTGGTCGACGGTGTACCAATGACGAAAAGCAGGGATCACTTGCAGGTTTTTATCTGTGCCTCATACCTCCTTTTTCTTTTTTCCTTGTAGCATCTTTCTCCCCCCTCCCCCCCCCCCCCCACCTCCCAGAATATAGCTTAACCAAATGTAAACATTTTCATTATCTTCGCCTTACAAACCACATCGCTGCCTGGTTTCTGACGCATGGAATATCTCACCCCGTATTCGGCGATGGCACCTGTTCACCGTTAAAAGTCACCAACACGCGAAACTTTCAGGTGTCCCCTTCGTTTTCTGACACGCCCTTCGTCTCCCAATGCTCTGGAGCGTCTGACCTCTCATTTATTCTCGAAATGTTCTGGCAGGAAAAAGAATGAAAAACAGCTGGAAAGTTAACTAGTTCTCGCTTTTTTCTTTACCATAACAGAAAAGAGGGGAAAAAACAAATACCAAATAATAAAACACTCGTATCTCTTCCACACAAAACGTTTGCATGCACGACTGGTTTGTGTCAATTTAGTATCGCTTGAATCTTCGACATTTCTCGTTGTTCCAGCAGCAATGGTGAATGATTATGTACTTCGTCACATTGCCGGCACATGTACGGACTGATGTACGTTACTTACTCAATGGTTGTCCACTTCGACCTCCCATCCACTTCCACTCTACGTTGCCCAAAATATCATCCCCAGTCAACGATGCAACTTATTTTAAATCTGTAGTGCAATGCTGGAACGAAGCCATTGTCAACAAAGGTTTTGATCACACAAATGATGCGTTGGTGCGGCCCCCTGAAGCCACAGCTTCTTTGGCTTCTAGTTGCTCCTGTCCTCTGCCCCCAACACACACACACACACACACAACCACGCGGCAAAAGTGGAAAGCTACACATCACCTCTTTCCCTTCCTAAAAGCGTACGACCGTGAGCAACCCTACACAAATTGATTCATTTACTCTGCAATAACGAGAGAGCATTAAAGACAACCACAGAATGACGTTGCCAATTTCACCGCAGTGACTGTCGTGTACCAGTTACCGTGTCTCAATGGAGCTTCGAGTATCTTCCAATAGAGTAGTTGATAGTTCAACGTTAAATTGTGAGTGAAGGAGATTTCAAAGAGAAATATTGCGCATGATTCGCATATGAATCCTTTCGTGGCATGAGCTGGACGTCACAGGATGCGACAGAACTTCAAGGGATTCCGATGGGAGCAATTGAGAGCAACGGTTTCAACATTGTCTAGACACCGTCCAGACACAGTCTAGACAGAGGCAGCGCATGTCTGTGCGCATTATATTTCGAAACATGTCCCACTGACCAATAAAGCCTTCTAACGCGTGTTAACGTCATAAGGAAATCTTACGACGCCGTCGCAGGCCTATAATTGTGCTCATTTAGTGCGCCGTAGGTACTAGGTTAAATCACTACGACAGCACGCGAGATCTTTTATCTTCTCGATACCACCCGCGCATTTCTGGTTCGAACTGGTGTGGCAGCTGATGTTTTTTTTCTTTCCTATAGTGTCAATATGGATTTGAGAGTGACAGTGAAAACGTACTCTTATTTCACGACTTTAATTCTACTGTGTCACCGAATAATCAGTCAACCAGGCAACGCAGAGGATGTTGAACATTCTAGAATGGCCGATGAACAAGAAATGGTCGAAAAATATTGATGGGACAAAGTGTCTATGCAAGAGCAACCCAAACTGGAAGGGAAGCTCAAGGGAAGATCAGGGCTGGATCGGCCTATGGGTGTGAGACTCCGAGGCTCTCCAAGCTCGATCTTCGGTGAACTGCCGATCGCACCTTACGACATCAGATATACCTTGACTTGAGCTAGTCTAACTCCGCTAGAGCGAGCAACCGCCACCACTGGAAAAATGACGAAGCTCCATTATACCTCTCATGTTCACTCATGTTCACTGCATGTATCGAGAGTCGTCCATTTTGGACGACTCTCGATACATGCAGTGAACAGTGCGTGGGTGAACAATACGGGAAGTGAAGAAAAGATGCCGTGAAGTTTTCTTTTTATTTTTTTCGCTATTTTGTCGTCTTTGCGTTCTTGCAGATTCTGAGAAATAAATTCGTGCTACCTTCTTTCATATCCACAAAATCTCGTAAAAGATAACTGATGGGGTATTATTATCGACTATATGATGATGAAGTACGCCCCTCAGTGGAGGACACCGGAGTAGTTTTAACCAGCTGGGGCTCTTTAACGTGCACATAAATACAAGTACACGCGTATCTCTTGTATTTTGTCACCATTCGATCCCGCCACCTCATGCTTGGCAAGCTAACACCTAGCGACCATGCTGCCATCGCGGGTACAAAATGTTATTAAAATTAGCCAATTCATGAGTGTACAAATGTATGCAGTCCGAGAGCTAAAAACGTTTGAAGTTTCTCTTGGAAGCAAATACCGCGGCTGCATCAGCACGTTTTTGTGTTGCGCCGTGCTGGTCTGCTGGCTCGAAATTTCCTAATTTGAAAAGTGAGTGTGGTCGACACACTTCGTGCATATTTGCAGAGGGAGCATAAGACAATGACAAAGAACAGGATATAGATGATCGCACACGTGAATGCGTGTGCATAGTTACTTCGCCTGAAGGACAACGCCCTTATAAGAACGTACAGCACTTGCGATCACGCTCGTTACGTGCTTCGCGCATTTTCCGCAACCCTGGTCCCTGGCAACCTTCATGCACTCTTTACGAACCTCTTCCGAGCAAGCCGGCAGCGTCTTCACAACGCTGATAGTGTGTCTTCTAGTCGCAGCTATGTCATTCACATCTGCAATGCGCATGTAACTATTTTTCATATTTCGTTCTATAGAAGCCCCGCCACGGTGGTCTAGTGGCCATGGTACTCGGCTGCTGATTCGAGGGTCGGGGATCGAATCCCGGCCGCGGCGGTTGCATTTCGATGGAGGCGAAATGTTGAGGCCCGTGTACTGTCCGATGTCAGCGCACGTTAAAAAACCCCAGGTGGTCGAAATTTCCAGAGCTCTCCACTACGGCGTCGTCTCTCATAATCAGATCGTGGTTTCGGCACGTAAAACAAACGAAATCGATCAAGCGTTCTATAGAACGCGACAGCCGTAGTTCGTCCTGCTATACAAGCCGAATGACGCCTCACTGCAGCTGGTACACCACAACGGCTTCCAGATATACAAACCCGAACTACACGGCGAAAAACGCCCGCGGCCCCGCGCGTTGCCCTAGCCGACCTCTCTCGCTGTCACTCGGTCCCAGTTCATTCCTTCGCGTGTCCGGGATCTGTGTCGAGTGCGCCATATGCGCCAAGCGTTACCGCCGTTTGTAACGTGGTCGTTCGAGGCCGACGTACGTTGCAACGTGCTCCGCGTTACGCAGCTGTTTCTTCGTCATAGCAGTCGTGCCAGCAGTGTGAAATGCGTGAGCCCCGATGTGGCAGAGCCGTGCTGTCCATTGGTCTCTGTGGCGCCATGTCCAAGGCCGGTCGTAACTCTTCGACAAGGCACTACCGGCCTGTGGCGGCAGTGGCCGTAGCAAGTAGCGGGTCGACGACCCCTTTTGAAGGGAGCATCGCGGCTGGCAGATGTTACTGCACTCGCTAGGCGTTAGAGAAGCCAGGCAGAAGGGGTTGCTTCGTGTGCAAAGACTTCTCTCTCTCTCTCTCTCCCTTTTCTTTTTCTTTTTTTTCAGGTACCCGGCTATTTTCATCCGTATTTTGCATCGTCTTCCTCAGGTGGTGCGAGTGTTTGATGTGTGCCTCATAATACCATCAAGGCGCTATCCTCGCGCAGAATGTGTCCTTCCATTAATATTTATTTTCGCAGACGCTAAACGGCAAGCGTCTCATTTATCTGGTAGGTTACACGGCTTAGCTTGGCAGTTGCGATGCTACTCCCTGATTGACGCCACATAGAGCGTCAGTGCAGACGCGTATCATTCAGGCAGTGCTACTGGCTGCTATTGTAGGATTGCTCGCAACGTAAGCACCTGTAACAGATAGGAGAATTTCACAGATGCAGGAACCTTCACACGCCCCTCACAGCGTAACTTTTTGAGTCTGCAAGGAGTGCTTGGTACCTGTGTGTCTGAAGTTTCTATAACAACCTATTCAAACATGCGCACTGTTGAATCGCTGTATGAAAAGTGCGGCATATCCTTTGCACATTTGTCACGTTCTTCCATTTGATAAGAAGGGGGAAATGTAGAAGGAGTCAGCGAAAGCGGAAGTGTCCGTGTCAGAGGACTGCCGGTTGCAATAGCTGTCCAACTTTGACATACTGAGAAGGGCATGCGATAATGCAGCTTCCGTCCCTACAATGGCTCCGTCTACGAATAGGCTATCTTGTCTTTTGAACTTGATAGCTTTTTAGAACGAAAGCAGCGTAAACGTGACGAAGAAGGTGGAGAGAGAGAAAGATGCGTCTGTCGCTAACCCCGTTCGTTTACGTATGCGTCTCTCTTCTTTCAGCCATCGGTCTGCGCTGCTTTGTTCTGGATACTCCGTGCAGTATTACATGTTTTATTCTTAACACTTTACACATAGGTTCTACATGATTTCCCTACAATTACCGCGATTTCGCTTCAACTTACGTATTGCCACACTATACAACTTAACCATGAACTAACGTTAGCCCGACAGAAGACTTCATTGGAATGTATCCATGGACAGTTTCGTGCCGAAAAGTCGGCAGTAGTCAGTACATAAGAAGAAAGTGGAAATTGTAAATTATTTTTAAAATGAGGTTTTACGTGCCGAACCCCATGGGGAAGGCGGGATGAGGGAATCGATCCTGACCACTCGAGTTTCTATAAAACGCACTAAAATCTAAGTAGACGGTTTTCCTTAAACTTTGCCCCACCTTCCCCAGCGCCGGGTAGCCTACCAGGCTCAGCCCAGGTTAACCTCCCTGCCTTTCTTCTTCCTTTCTCCTCCTCCTCCTCCTTGCCCCCACGGAAATATGGCCGCCATGTTTGGGTATCGAACTCACGTCCTGAAGCTTCGCAGCGCACTACACCAGCCCTGCCACGGTGGTCTAGTGGCTATGGTACTCGGCTGCGGATCCGAGAATCGCGGGATCGAATCCCGGCTGCGGCGGCTGCATTTCGATGGAGGTGAAATGTTGAGGCCCGTGTTCTGTGCGATGTCAGTGCACGTTAAAGAACCCCAGGTGGTAGAAATTTCCGGAGCCCTCCACTACGGCGTCTATCATAATCAGAGCTGGTTTTGGGACGTTAAACCCCACAAAACAACAACAACAGCACTACACCAAAGCACTATACTGTGGTTTGATAACGGTGTAGCGCATGGGCGCAAACGTCGCATGACATTAATTAAGGTTATGACCTGTGAGTAGCATAAATATTTTATGAAATTAGACGAAGAATGAAATTAATGTAATTGTGAGAATTGTCGTTTACTTGCAGGGCATGTAATTATGGACCCCACAGCAACACATTTCTATATGCATCTTTTCTTTAACTTTTCGAGGTGTGCTTGAAGTTCATTTGTGCCTATGGGCCTTTCCTTCAGTCGCTAGTTTTGTTTGTAATTTATTCTTTAAAATCTCGAACATCGTTTTCATCATTGATTTATCATATATTCATATGCCCTTGCCCCGCAGCGACCACAACGAGAGACCACCAGTATGACCTCGCTCACTTCTCGCACTTTACAAAACAGGGACGATACGGAGCAGATTTCGTTCCGTTGTCTCGAATCAGCCGCGGCCAGAAATCTGCCCGTATGTAATATCGACACTTAAATTGGATATGTCAGAATGGGTAAACAGCGAAGGTCCCGCTTCCTTCGAAACCCGTTTAACACGCGCAAACCTATAAGGCAAACCGTTATATCCAAGCAGCTGCACGTGGACAGTCGACATAAGAAACCGAGGAAACTTTGCAGCCGGCAGACTACTCAAATGACGTCAATTCCCTTCAGTCTAGATTGACCAAGAGTGTACCCGCTCAGACGAGTTAAGACTCGTGAGTTATCTTTGAGCAAAGACGAATTACTCGATCGCGGAGCGAGCCCGTCGAGCCAACAAGTTGTACTCGGCAGCAATTACGCACAGGTGAATTTTGATTGGAAGTGTCGCCATAAGTTTGAACAACTCTCCGGCGGTCCTGCGGGCGTTGTCTTTGAGGGCCACGAAATGATAATAAAGAGAGAAACGAAGGCTGTATTAGAAGTCAGCACTCGGAAAGCTCCTTTCTTCTTCGTTCTAAGTAGTGTTGTACAGCCCTCTGACATACAAAAGGACCCGTATATGCATGGATTGAAGTTTCCAGTCAAAAGCTGTACTTGGGCTCCAGCGAACACCGCGATTTTACGGACCTGCCGGTTGATTGCTAGAGATATTTGACCCACACTGAGACGGAGGCATGCAAGGGCTCAATGAAAAGAACTTGCGCGAATTTTTCTTTTAGTTGATGCTCTACGGCTATGAAATACGGCCAGGAAAGGTCGGTGGTCACATCTCTTAGTGAACACAACACATCTTGCCTAACACATTGCTGGGGCTTCTTAACAGCAGAGAAGGGCATGCACATGGTACATCCGCACGCGCAGCCTTCATAGGAGCTTTAAAGTAACATACAACGCACGCAATACTATCAGGTGTCGTCATCAGGCAGTGTATATGTGACGTCACATTGCACACCGGGTGACCTGTCACTGCTTCAAGAGAACAGCGCTACAGAGTTTCTTGAGCTACGGAGCTCAAGGCGTGTAGCAGAAGTCTTGCGAAAACGCTAAAAGGCGGATCGTAGGTCCGGCATGACTTTAAACATTCGATGCACGCTGCAAGTGACGTTGGAAAAGTTAAAAATTAAGCAGATACTAGCTCCATGCAAAGACGGCTCACCCACCGGGTCGATCAAAGCAGTCCTGTTGGCTAAGCGGGTGCTGATGCGCACATCACTAACTGCTTCTTTCTTTACCTTTCTAATTTCGCGGACAACTACTGCGCACAAGGAACTCATATCGGTTCCAAAGCGTAAAAAAAGACGGACTTCGTCAGAAAGCCCTTCTGTATGTTTGTTTTTGTTTTTCTGTAGAGAATAACCTAACGAAGCTTACGTCATCGATGCCAGGCGATGAATCAGCAAGGAGTACACAAACACCAATCAGCCTCCAAGCGCTATTTATGCAACGCAAGGCTACCTGACCGTTGCATCATGCGAGAACAAACTCGAGATTAGCACCCGCACCGTAGCGTCTGACTTCTCCACTTGTACCTCATAAATTATTTCAATTCTCTTTTCCCTCACTGCGTCCTTTCTCTCTTTCACGCTGAAAGAGAGAAAATCCTTCATGCACGAGCTAAGGAGCTTAAAAGGACAGAAAGTTGAGTGAGTTGGTAACAGTCTATAATCAAAAGACGTTCGTGTTGTTCACTGCTCTCCTTGTGTCCGTGTCCTGCACGCCTCTTCTTTTGACTAAGGAGCTTGTCGGTAATGCGGTGATCAGTGGTACTTATAAAGCAAGGGTGCAATAACAGCGTCGTGGAAGCAATAATACAGGCTTCCGTCAGTTTCCACGTGGGCAATAAGAAACATACCGGGCGGCTCGTAAAGGCGTCACCTATGCCTAAAGTCACTCCTGTGACGGCCGTATTTTAACTAAACGCACGGAAAAGCGGACTAGCACAGCAAATCGGCAACTTAAGTATCGATGTAACGAAGAAACATCTGAAAGTTTATTTTCGAGGACAAAAAAAAAAAGCAAGAAGGAAGTTCCGAAGAAAGATGGATGTCACGCGACGTCTACGCAACAGGAATAATACGCACACATAGCAGCGCAGCTGAGCCAAGGTGATGTAACACTAACGAATCTGAACAGCAATACGTTTATTTGTTGTTGTTATGTTCGCTTTAACGTCCCAAAACCAGCTCTGATTATGAGAGACGCCGTAGGGAAGAGCTCCGGAAATTTTGACCACCTGGGGTTCTTTAACGTGCACTGACATAGCACAGCACTCATACGTTTATTTGTTAACAAAGCTTTGGTGCCCGAAGGCAACACAGTAAGGAATAGGACGAAAAGGTAAATACTGCAATGCGTGCAACTAGCAATAAGAAATTACAAGTCATTTGGTAGGACGACCTTGAAGTCGTGGTCTTCCGTTATGCTAGGGTTGTGGCGGGAGGGTGGTCTCGTTCGACGCTTGTGATAAGAACAAAATACTGACAACAGAATATTGTGGTGCGCAATAAACACACCTGCAAGAAACGATTAATCTTTGCAGATATAACCGCGGCGGGGTTCAGAGAATTACCAAAGTTCGTACGACTTTTCACCTCGTTAATGTTTGAAGCTCATCGTTAATGTTTGCTCATCGTTAAGGTTGCACTGCAGGTCCAACTGCAGTTTTTCAGGACAAAAATAAAGTTCTGTGCCTGCCTGCCTGCCTGAAGAAATACTTGCAAGGCGTGTGTAGAGTTAAAGCTCGAAAACACTTGTTTATATCACGCCACTCGAGTCTGGAACACATGGGTGTGTGTGTGTGTGTGTGTGTGTGTGTGTGTGTGTGTGTGTGTGTGTGTGTGTGTGTGTGTGTGTGTGTGTGTGTGTGTGTGTGTGTGTGTGTGTGTGTGTGTGTGTGTGTGTGTGTGTGTGTGTGTGTGTGTGTGTGTGTGTGTGTGTGCGTGCGTGCGTGCGTGCGTGCGTGCGCAAGAAAAAAAGACAACGCGAACTGTGCCGTCATCATCGGCCTCGAACATTTCCGAACAATTTCGGAAGGTGATGCTTGCTGTTACCCAACCATACCAGCTGTGCGATATTTTAGGCGCCTGTTGGCTTGCAAGCTGTCATCGTATGTGAGCGGTAGAGATGTCACACACAACCATGGTTGTACTTCAACTTTTTTCCTTTCGTTTTCTGTAGTCTGAAAATCCCAGGAAACGCCCAGAATCACCGGTACACGCTGCTCAATATAAATTTTGAATTGTGGCTGACGGTTCTTCGATGATCCATGTCACTGCACAAAGTGGCTTACCTTTTAGCGATTTCAACTTATCTCATTGCTATCGAGCCTCGACGTATTGTTTTTCTTTGAGCCACAAGCGGACAAGACGGGTTGTCTTTTGTCTTTTTCAGTCAATACATCGAAATTCAGAGAAAAACATCATGCGCATCGTTCTTCATCAACCTATTTAGGGGAAGTAAGCTGTGTTCATTTAAGACAATCAGTCTCCTAAAGCCTGTCGTGAACCTCGCATCACGCGACCTGCGACTACATATCTGTAGCGTCCAAGATCCGCGAGCTTCGCCGCCATCCTGCTCTCCTAGGAGGCAATAGCTCCTTCTTTTGGTGGTTGTTGAATGCCTTGCCTCATCGTCGGGAATGACCTCGCTGACGGTGCCGCTAGGTTTCGACAGTACGACGACGTTCTCACAGTACGGATACCGGTCTAGAACAGACACGACACGGCAAGAACGCTCGAATCCCAATTACCCTACTAAAATGTCGCCTGCTTTTGAACTGTTGCCTGTACGAATCATCTCCTACACTATCGCGTTCCATATATGACAAGGCCTCTCCCGCAGCGGCGCACTCGTGGCTGGGCATGACGTTCACTGAGATCGTCCTTACCTATTGGGACTACATGACACATCTTCTTTCTATAGTGGAAGGAGTCGTGAGTCTATCAATGTCTTCTGTGTATGGCTCAACTTAGACGACCCGTGCCTTGTGAACTACGCACAACGTTAAATCACAGGGCGAAAGAAATAAAAGAGGAGGGGAGGGGTATTTTCGAAGCGTCCGCTAAGCGAAGTGTCCATTTGCGCGTGCGCCAATAGGCTAGAGCACGAGATTCGTGATGGCAACTGACACAAGTACGCTAACTCTCTCCGATCGTCACCGTCCTCAATGAACAGCCCACTTAGTTTGTTCCTACAGAATGGGAGCCAGGATTTAAGAAATTACATATACTTCGTTCCAGAGCCTTCTTTTTCCTACGTAAAATGCATGGAAGCGGCACTGGCTTCGCCAGGAATATTTTTTAGGGAGTATTATAAAATGCGGTGTCTTAGTATATCATAGGCAGAAAAAGGGTCGAAATAGGGTGCTTTGACACCGAAATGCCCCTATGGCTGCGCCTCTGCGAAGCGGACTTGCGTGTTACTGACCTGCACGTACTTCCCACCCTTTTCCCTGCCTCTGCGGCCGAACGAACGCGGCACTGGTAATTAGCACGACAAGCATATGTTAATGATTGATCACGCCTTTTTAAGGCAGCTTCTGAAGGCCACTCTGGAGAAAACTGCACTCGTCGTTAGACTGCTCGTTCGCTCGCTCGGGGCGTTCCTACGGAGAAATTCCGCCGGGAGTAGTAAAGCAGCATTTCCTAAATTTTGCGCGACGTTGTATGAATAATAACACGGCGCGAGTTCATGGCGACACACTAGTTTCACCTGGCGTTCTCCTCGAGAACAACAAGTACAAATGCGTCCTCAAAAATAAGATTTGATCGAAAGTCGCGGGATCGAATCCCGGCCACGGCGGCTGCCTTTCGATGGAGGCGAAATGTTGAAAGCCGTGTACTGTGCGATGTCAGTGCACGTTAAAAAACCCCAGGTGGTCGAAATTTCCGGAGCCTCCCACTACGGTGTCTCTCACTCATATCGTGGTTACCTGCACTTACCTGCACTGACATCGCACAGCATACAGGCCTCAACATTTCGCCTCCATCGCAATGCAGCCGCCGCGGCCGGGATATACGATCCGGCGACCGTCGTATCAGCAGCCGAGTGTCATAGCCACTAGACCACCGTGGCTTTGAAGCTGTGGATTCAAATGCTTTAGGGACATGGAAAGTAGCGAAAGAGTAGAAAGGAGAGGAACGCCGTAGGGAGGGCTCCGGAATTTTTGACTACCTGGGTTTCTTCAACCTGCACTGACAAAGTACAGCACACGGGCCTCTGGCATTTTCGCCCCCCACTAGCAATGCGATCGCCGCGGCTGGGTTCGAACCCGCGTATTTTGGTTTCGCAGCCATGCGTCATAACCGCTAGAGCACCGCGTCAGACGACCGCATATAGCGTGTACATACAAGTATAGCGCAAATAATGCACGAACCGAGGGAGAACACGACGTAGACGCTATGTGTTGCAAGTGCACCGCAAGTCTCGTGACCCCCTTCTACATTTCTCCTTTTTCTTGCGCCTTATATGCAGTATTTCCCACGACTGTTACTCTACAGGTTACCGTGCTGAAACCTTCTCGTACTTTTGCGATCGTTTTACTGCAGATAAAACTTGCCTCAAGTAAAAGGCTTCACCGAAGCTACCGGAGAAATGAGAGAGAATGAACAGCGTGATTTTTACTCTTAAGACGGAGAATTCTCAATGGTATTACCTGGGTCAGTTAGGCAAATGCATTAAAGTCATATCGCTTTGATCTTCCAGCACGGTCAGAATCGCAACCGGAACTGCATTTTCATTAGACACACGGTGCGCAGTTTATGCAAGGCCGCCGATAGTAACAGCCCGCAATGCATCTTCGCTGCATTTGCTAGGGAAAGGAGCGTTGAAAAACACTTACCACGTTCCTCTTAAAAGCCGAGATGCAGTGATAAACGCGGTAGCGTGCCACGCGGCCACGGTCTCTCCAACGGTCTCGGATGCCGAGCGTAAAGCCGTCAGTACACTTCGCACTCGCCTGCGTCGACACCGTAGGATAATTTATGTACAGGATCCGGGGCCGTAAAACAAGGGTGGTGTCGCAGCGGCTTCTTGCCACTCGACGGGCAGCGCTTACGGTTTAAGTGACGCTTCAATACCTCCGAGGCGTCCATTTGCTATTCATCCTGTACAGGTCGTGCGAACTCAAAACAGATATAAGTACCACCACCGTGCCCCTGGTGCGCCCGCTGCGACCTTCGCCTCCAATTCACTTACAAGTCCTGTAAGTGTTGTTAGCGCACTCCCTACTTCTCGTCTGTACAAAGCCATCATCATCACCGGTGTCACAAATGCATGGTATAACTAACTTTTACGCGACATGTCAGCATGCACATCATACCTGTGTTGGATGCCCTTACGTCAACACACTATGTTCTACGATATTGACAACACCCTCATCACTGTTCGTTTATAGCCGGAGCTTTGTTAAGATTTCTTTCTGCCTTTCTTCCGCCACTTTTCACAATGTTATGTCACAGTGAATTGATTGATTGATTGATTGATTGATTGGTTGATTGATTGATTGATTGATTGATTGATTGATTGATTTGATTCATATTCCTTGAGCTTTAACCGTGCCTCCGGAATAAATTGCTCTGATATCTTCGTTCGGTGTGGTCGGCTTTCATAATATACCGATTTTCATCCATACACCTAGGAAGCATGGCATACACTAGCATGTACGCGACAGTACGTGCGACAGTCGATCGTCGCATATCAAATTTGGCAAGCGCGTCTTCGAAGCGATGGACCGGTGTGCAGCACCGAAGAGCCTTGATTAGGCGTATTCCATGTTGAACACAGCAATATTTCGGTGAAGCAACGTTAGTTTCCCGCCTGGTCATTCACGTTGTTTTATTATAAAACAGAAAGCCTATTCTGGCCAGTCGGGAATACGCACCGGTGTCATCTTCGAGATCGCACAGGCTGCTGCGCTGAGCGAATTCCATGAAATTTATTGTTAGACATCTTGATATCTGACAGCATCGTTATACACACCTAATCGTAAAACTGGCACGTGCGGTGCGTCCCCGCATATCCATGGACGAGGAATGCGGATATGCACAACGCGCGATTTGGTTATCGTTAATCCTAATGTAAAAAATGGCAAGCTCGTTGATTTATTGATTTCACGACCCGTAAGTCATGCTATGTAAGGTCATCAGGTCAAGCTGGAGAACCTGTAGGTAACGCCATAGCAAACAGTGTAACAGAAGTGTATTTCCAATGCAGAGAACCAACCAACACTCGATATGCGCAGTGCACGAGGGAACGCATTAAGCGAATGCGTACCCTTCACACCTGCCCACTCTCTCTCCGAACGGAACCTCCGCAATGGACACAAAATTGAAGTCGACATAAACAATCCGCAGAGCATGACGCAAGACTGATGGAGCGACATAGTCACGTCATTGTGTAGATACGTAAAATTTAAATACAACCAAATAGCTGGTAAATCACAAGCACAAATTTCTGGAATGTTCAATCTCCAAATAACATTAGGCGCGAGAAGTCACGTACACGGGCTTTCTATTTAGTTTGTACGCGACAAAGGTATTGGCACGCGGGGTGCTCAAGTCCGTCCGGTCGCTCTTGAAGGCATCGACGGCAACTAAACTTGGAATCCTCGCAACAGTTAAAGAGGCCTTGCAACTCTTTTTGAACAAGGTCATAAAACTGTCTCGATCAGTCGTGGAGGCAGCTGCGAACATGTGAGCCAAATACTATGGCACGGCACGTATAAGGGAATTCGCCAATTTTGGTTTCAAACGTAGCTAAAGATCGCCTGATCATATTTCAACAAATGGCGTCACATGAAGGTACCGACTAAATCGATTGAGGCAGAAATAGCCTTGAATGATCTCATAATCGCAGAAAGCTCATCTGATACGTTTGATTTGTTTGTCTTGAATTCAACAAGTACAAAATATGTGCGTATCTTTCTTAAAGGAGCGGTGAAAAGTGGTCAAGCGACTCAGTCGTTTTCTCATAGGACTTTATTTACTGAAAGAAGAGCGGGCGCTTATAAGCTGTGTTTGAAAGAAAACTGCGAATTCCCAGGTGTGTGCGGTGTAATAATATTTGGATCGCATGCTCGCGGCAGCCTCCACGACTGATAAGAGGAGTTTTCTGGGTATGTTCAAAAAGCGTTGCTGGTCCCCTTTAATATGGAGATAACAGGGACCGGTACCTGTCATACTGTGAATGAGTTCGCGAAAATAACGTACTGTTACCGATTACAGAGAAAATACTAGACTTACGGGACAGGAAATGGGCTGGCTACAGTTGCGACTCTAAAGTCCCACCCCTGCAACCGTGAGCACGTCAGAAACGTAACTCATCCGCATTATGCAAGACCGGGAATATGTCAGTACTGTACTTGCTTTCTCTGTCGATCCGTTCTTTTATTTATTTTTTTTTGCGCTCTGATACTGCCACACGTGCTTATCAAGCAGCATTTCAGAAGGAAAAAAAATCTCGTTTTGACAGTAGCGCAGCTTATCATAATCAGCTTTCTCCCGTATGGAAATCACAGCATAACATGCATGGATCAATCACTGCGCAAACAAATATCGGTGTTTCATTCTCGCGATTGTCACTTGGACAAGACATGAAACAGGGAGGACGTCCGCGGTGAAGAGCGATATTGTTGCAGAATTAGTACGTGCGTCACCTCTGGATAATTTCTGCCACGCGGCTACGATTCGTCAGTCCCTCAATTTGAATGCAGTATCATCATCTGACCTACATTCTGTAGAATCCACGCACATTGGTGGTCCTTTGCTTCCTTTTTTTTTATTTCTTTACTCATCATAACCTACTGATTGGTTGACTGACTGATTGATTTCTGGCGTTTTACGTCCCAAATCCACGAGTTGATTATGAGAGACGCCGTAGTGGAGGTCTTCGGAAATTTCTACCACCTGGGGTTCTTTAACGTGCACTGATATCGCAAT
The DNA here is from genome assembly GCA_013339685.2 of Hyalomma asiaticum. Classification (NCBI taxonomy): domain Eukaryota; kingdom Metazoa; phylum Arthropoda; class Arachnida; order Ixodida; family Ixodidae; genus Hyalomma; species Hyalomma asiaticum. Next base: position 57,081,331 of record CM023485.1, read on the forward strand.
ACACGGGCCTAAACGTTTCGCTTCCGTCGAAATGCATCCACCGCGGCCGGGATTCGATACCGCGACCCTCGGATCAGCAGCCGAGTGCCATAGCCACTACTAGACCACCGTGGAGGGGGGTATAACCAAATACTTGTATTGAACTTTTTCTTTTAGTGTCATTGTGTGGCTGGACCGGTAGCTTAGTTTTGTGTACCGTAAGAGATAAAAATAATTATGATGAACCCTGTTTTTTGTCGACAGAACAGTCGTAGTTAGCATACGACTACGTAAGGAGTGAATGACAATGCATAATTATTAGGTCCAAAATCTTGTGTAGCGGCGCTAGGGCGAGTGAACCATGGCTAGCCAGAGAACCATAGAGCCATCATCCTACTGAGGTGCATTTGTACATGTTGGTGCAAGATCTCGCGTTAAACGTGTTCTACCGGTTCTACCAGCGCTTTCATAAGTTTTCAGCATAGTGTTTGCGCGAGAACAATGACAGTGCTAATTTTAAAAAAAATTACAGCATATCCACGGAGTGAATGATGATGAGTGGGCGAAGCTCGGGATGTGCATCGTAGATCGTGCCGAGTTCCGGATTAATTTAGTTAACGCGCATGCTACGAATCCTCACCGTTCAACTATGCACAATGCACAAGTGAAAATCCAGTATATATATATATATATATATATATATATATATATATATATATATATATATATATATATATATATATATATATATGGGTTTTGCCGGTGAACGCTTCTCCAACGCGAGCAGTCGGTATTTCTCAATCAAGAAACTCGCTAGGAGACGCTGCCTGCGCCAACGTTGTCTCTCGCGTTTGCCGGGGCAGTGTCGAGTTTGCCGGGGAGCGCGTGGCTCCCGGCGCTCGCGGCGAGGGCGAGCACCAGCTGCCACGCGCTCGCCCTCGGCGCGTGCGTGCGCTCCAGCAGGCACGCGCCGGTGGCTACCTACTACTAACTACTACTACTACTACTACTACTACTACTACATACATCGGGGACGCACGAAATGGCTGCTAATGGGGAATGAGAGACAGAAGAATTCGGCTTTTAGTTAACGCGCACGCTGCGAATTTTTTATTGTTCAACAACGCACAGGAGAAATCTCCCACCGGCACCACCTTGGAGGTCAAAGCGTAAGACTGGTTACGCACTACTACGACTACGACGAGGGACGAACGGGTGCCGCTTTAAGGAGCTTCGCCCCTAAAATAAACGTAGCATACGCGGCTCCGAGTCTATGAACGCGCTTAACAGATCAGTTACAATTATAGAGAGGATGACACGCACTGTTTCAAGGTGCAAGCCTAAAAGGAAGAGGTACAGAGAAAGAGGAAGTCAGGGAGGGTTAACCAGAGGTACACCCCGTTTCCTATACCCTGCACATGGGAAAAGGAACAGTGGATTGAAAGGACAAAAGCAGCTAACAGGAAAAATGTCGCTCCAGTAGTGCACACCGACATCCCAATTTGTCAGTCGGGTCAGCGGAAGCCGCTTGCTGAGTTTGACGTGTGCACGCTTTATCACGGCGCTCGAAATGGGCAGTGTTGGTCTAATAGTGCAACAACATGCGCTGGCTCGTTAATAAAAGTTCGTCAGACAGTGAAGCAGTTCTTGGGGGCATTCGTGGCCAACGGTCTAATTAACGCTGTTAGGTTAAGATAATCTGTGAAAACGTTCCAGTAAAAGGTCGCAATAGCAGATACGGCGCCCTTTGATATTTTGTGGATACTTTGATGTTGCTGTTTAAGATGCATTTCAATATAGGCACTGAAAAACGCAAGTACTGGACGCAAAGTAGTCAGCAAATGTAGCGCCCTCTGAGCCGACGGTGTCGCGTCGTTGTACTCAAAGCCACGTAAATATCATTTATCAGTGCTTGCGTTATGACGGTGACCTACTACTTGTCGTCTTCTAGTGATGTTTGGAATGGTACGAAGTTGTGTGCTGCAGTGTATTGAGAGTCAGCGGATCAGTAGCTCCCTGGGAACACATTCACAGGGTCAGCAATCACGCTCTCCACTGTCTCCTTGCCTCTGTCTTCCAAGTGGAATCTGATCGGCCTGGAAGGCAAAGGAGGGGGAAAAGACGGTTGGGGCAAGTGCATAGTCGACATTGTAGATGCCTTTGAAGAACGTCGTCTCCGGAAGCGTCGACGGCGCCATTTTGTAACTATGTTGGCTGCATCTCGGTGAGATTAATGGCCTGTCCTCAAGTCTTGCTTGAAGAATGTGTGGACGGGGAAACGTACAAATAGCAAAAACCTTACCAAAATCGGCATGGAACGTTATGAGGATCTGACCAATAAGGAGGATCTGGTCACAACATCGATAACCTTGCGCGGTTGCCATTAATATCGCGATTAGCAGTAATAAAGTCACGTGAGGCGCGTACCTGAATTCCTTGGCCAGGGATATGTGGGCAAGCGTCACACGTGGCTAATTGTTAACCTTTGAAATCTACGCCGTAATACCAAAGGTTCCTGGTTCCGAACCATACAGGTTACGGGTCCGATTACCAAAAGTACTGGCTTCCGCTTCCCCGTCTCTTAGGCGATAACTGGGGATTTCTAGAAATTTTTATGTACGGTTCTAAGGCATAGAGTTTCAAGGTGTAAGTACGGTACTATGGTATAATGCTTTAAGGTATAAGTCTAGCGTCCGAGCGCAGGCTAACAGGCTGCCGCTGCACTGGTAATGGCGATAACGGTGGTGCTTCTGTGAAACGTGATATGCGCTCATAATGAGGAGAAGGTCTGGAATCGGGTAGATGAACTTTTAGGCAAGAGCGTAAACAAAAAGGAATTATATATGGTAGCACTTTGGCAGTCAGCTTAGAAGCGGACGGTTAACGTTGGAAGGGCAAGTTTAACAGTGGTCGCAGAATATATCGCGCGAATTTATTGTACAACAACAGGAATATTAAATGAAATGTGAATACAATAGTATACGCTATGTAGCTGGCATAAAATTATTGAAGTTCACCGAGTGGGATTGGCTCACGAACAGTATCACCACCATCAAGAGAACGCGAATTCAGGATTACTAAACTGAAATTTAGTAGTCATAAATTCGCCTTCCTTTGATGGATATAGCACTGGTCTTAGCGGGGATAGATGCGAAATTCCACGCGATTTCTTGGATGAAAAGTACGTGATCTCACTGAAGAATGAAATATGTATGTGACCTTTCGACACGTACCTCTTCATGCCTAAGGGCAAGCTTTCGAAATTTGAAGAAAGAGAATACTCCAACATGATAAACGCCAATCCATATTCTGACAAGTAAGTTTCTGGTAGTTTTGCGGGTATGACTGTTGCGTTTTCGTTGTCCTACCAAAGTTTCGTGCTGATTTGCTCCTTGCAAGACTGCAGTGAGCCGATCGCGTGTTAACTATTCGCGCCGCGTAAGTTCATACGATAAAGGCTCTACCCTGCGCATAGACCGGTTCGACAAAAGCTCGCGTATCACCCCTGCATTCAGAAGGGAACAGTGACACTTGTTCGCACCGAGACGTTTTGTCGGCGGTGGGCCGGAGAAGAGCGAGTCTGGCCGGAGGATGAGGAGCGAGAGGAGAGAGTGGACTCCCGCCACCGCCGACAGAAACTCACTCGGTGAGACCCCCACACGTCCGATAAACGGAGAGACCTCGTATCCTTCGGCGGCGCGCCGCGAGGCGGCATCGGCGTCGCGGGCGCGCCGCGGCACCACGTGACTGCTTCGCCTCGAGCGCTTTGCGCGCGCCGTTGGAAACACGGAACGAACGACGATACCGTGCGCCTCGCGAGCACGCGGCACAGCGCATCAAACCGACCTCCTCGCGTGTGGCGCGCCCGCGCCGTTTCGCCCCGGACCCGACGGCTCTTCTCCAGGCGCCCCGAGACGCCACGAGTCGACCGCGCGCTCTTCGGTAGTCGGCGGTCCCGCGCCAGAGTTCGTGTCCTTCCTCTCGAGCCGTCAAACTGGGACCGGAGGACGTTGTCATGAACGGGACCTACCAGCCGAGAGCTGCCGCGCTGCAGCAGCAGCGCTTGCAGCAGTCACAGCAGCAAGGGGGTGTAAACGACGAGCTGCGGGGCCCCAAGTGCGCCCGCTGCCGAAACCACGGCTTCCGCATCCGCGTGCGAGGTCACAAGCGCCAGTGTCGCTTCAAGGACTGCGTGTGCCCCAAGTGCAAGCTGATCGCCGAACGCCAGCGCGTGATGGCGGCCCAAGTGGCGCTGCGCCGGTCGCTGGCCCAGGACGAGGCCCTGGGCCTGGTGCCGACCGTCGCGATGTCGCATGGAGTCGCGCTGCACGACGCCGGCGGTGACTCGGCTGACGCCACGGCCAACGCCGCCGCTCAGGGGCCTCCCTCGTCGTGGGCGCAACAACGTCGGCTGGACGCTTCGCCGCTCTCCGGGAGCAACGCAGCCACTGCGGCAGCGGCGGCGGCGCAGACAGCAGCTGCGGCGGCCGCTTTCAGGGCGGTCGCCGCCGCAGCAGCAGCTCCGACACCCTCTGGTGAGACATGCCTGTATGGCCGGGGGATTACTGTATGTCACATCTGTACAAAGTTTTGATCGCTGATTAGCCCAGCTTCGGGAACGAATCCGTTCATTGCATGCTTTGGCAGACAGTGCTTTGATAGCACGCTGTAGTCTCACACTGTGGAGTCTCGTGTCCTCTGGTTGTCAATCCTAAAATTCTTTACCGCCACGTACCCGCGAGCGTTTCATTGTACCGCACTGTACGAGCCGCTGTCAAGACTCTTGCTAGGTATTATCTCTTTCGTCAAATGGGTCCACTACGGTCAAGAGCTTTTCTACATACGTCAGAAGATATACTAGGCGTGCGTAAGCAGTATCAACGCGCGCCGTTAACATGACACTGACATAGTAAACTAGACAACTTTTTTTATACCGGTCAGTCCTGCACACTGACCAGAACGCCTCGACGGATACCGTGATTAATAACGGGAACGACAGCTGTGACCTGACGAACGTGGTGTTAGGCTAATATAGCATATCGAAGTATTAAATGGCGTCACAGCTTGTAAGGTATGATTACAGGCACTGAAGTGACTACAGGCACTGAACGACTGACCAATATGTAGCTGTTGCGTATTAAATGGGCAAGCGAATTCTGCTATTTTGTTTCAAAGAATGATTTGATTTATACACAGCTTTGGAAAACGCAATTTCTTTTTTTTTTTATTTCATCAACTGGCTTCTCAACCTCCTTTTGGAAAAGGAACCAAGTAAATAAACCTTCTGAAGCGCGTTAGCAAACAGTTGCAAAAGAAATACGATTCACACAAAACAGCAAACCTCCATACAGCTGTTGGAACGGGTAAGAGAGCTATAACTCACCAGAAGCTAATTTCCGTGCTTGTACACTACTCTATAGCTCCTAGTGGCACGCCTGCTTTCTCTCAAACGTTTATTCGCAGAAATGTCGCGCTATGGTAATACTGTACTCCGGCTTTGCGGAGACACCCATTACGACGTCTGATGTAGGTATCTTAATGCCCAATTAAACTTGGTCACGTCGGCATGTTTATTTAGTGACGTCATCCAAAAACTACATAATTCAAGTGCTTAAACGTCACCTTCATATGGCTCTGTGAGTGAGTATACAAACTATACATATAGCCTCAACATCCCTTGCATTCCACTTTCAAGAGAGAGAGAGAGATACAGCGAGAGCGCGAAAGGAGCAAGGAAAGGATGTTATCTATCGCGAATAAGATTCGCTACCCTAAATAGCGATATCGTAAATGTAGAAAGCTAAGAAAGTAGAGACACGTTCGGGGACTACAGCTGGCGAAGATAACCGCAAACTACGTCATCAAAGGAGCATGTTCAGCTCACATTTACCATCGATTTGTTCCACAGCATTGTTTTCAAGTTCATCGCTCCCAAGATGAGTGAAATACCGTTCATGGCTCTCTATTGCCAACGAGCAACGCAGTCGAAAATTGCTCGTTCCAGGAAATCCATGCGACAGGCAAGAGTCATAGCGAGCTCGCGATTGGCCGTCTCTATGCAGAGTATAGAGACTTTCAAAAAGAAATGAGGGCAGGCGTTCGAACTGTATTACGTGTAACAGGAAAAACATGTATGAAAATTCATAGAAGAATCATGTAGTGTGCGAGAGGACGTAATGCGATAGTATTCAAGGGCGAAATACCAGGAAGTGCGTGACGAAAGCGAGATAGCGAAGCGCATTTACTTTATCAACAAGATACATGCAAATGCTTCTCGAGCTTATCAGCACAATAGAATTGACGTTCAGAAGGCGCCGACACATCATGGTCGATTGTCAAAGAGAATGAGTTGCTGAATCCTCGTGACCTTTGATACACAAGCTCACAACGTGTGCTCGGCACTTAGCAAAATAATGCGGGCTGTACGCACGAAGACACTCAAGTTTAACCTCTATCCAGGAATACAACGTATCCATTGAAGACCGCATTGAAATTATGATGTTCCTACTTAGCAGAAAGCCCTCGCGTTTCAGCTTAACGCGTGTGGATAATGACTGAAATTTGCTTTTTTAGTAGGAAGCATGCGGTCCCATTTCCGATATGCATGCTTCTGATAACTGCTCCGTATCACTGCGCCTCGGAACTTCACACCATCGGGTTCGTACTTTTGATAACCGCGAAACTAGCCATCACTCTTTGTTATTGGGAAAGCACAAGCAAATACAGGGACACCAGGGAGTGATAAACCATATATACTACTGGCCGATAATTGACTTCCTTGCGCAACTAATCCATACGCAAATCATGTAGGATAGTGGCGGCATCATCTGTACAGGTATCGCTCCAATATCTTTATCTTCTCTTATTGTCTCTTTCGATGGCACCATACTTATTTGCGCTGTGCAAGTGAGATTTGGAGACACCACAAAATTGTGCAAGAGCTGAGTGTGCCAGAGCAAACAGCCGAACAGCGGCAAGTCCAATCAAGGACTGACGAGATGTGAGAAGCGATACAAGAGATGCTTGCGCTCTATTGCCGGCATATCTGAAATTGTGGATGTCAGGTGAAATTATCTGCAAAATTGCTACAAGTAAGTCACCGTTCGCACTATCAGACGCTGGTCACGCTTGAAATGCACCTGTCCTCTCCTATGAAGTGTCATCGGAATGTGCTCTCATTGTTTCGTTTTTGCATTATATCTATTCGTCGCAAGTTCTTGTTGGACCTCGTTTGACAAAGGTGAAGTCACTTCTACTGCTGCTATCTGTCCGTTGTTATCTGCATTGTACCACGTGGTCACGCCTGCTACGGGTGAATAAATAAAAAGGGCGAGAGAGGGTTACGCCAAGCAGCCAGACTCTGCAGGCGAACTCTTTGTAAAGCCGCCCCCCCCCCTCCCCTTAACTCTTTCACATGCAGTGTCAGTCACACGTGACCTCTGAGAGAAATGTAATTGGCCGAATATCTATGGTCTGCGGCGCCGACACAGCTTTGCTTTGTACCGTGCTCTGCGTGGGCTCTTACGAGGCGTTCACGAGTAGGACGGGTGTGTGTGTGGATATATATATATATATATATATATATATATATATATATATATATATATATATATATATATATATATATATATATATATATTGTGAGCGCGATCTATGAACTACTCTTCTTCATCTCTAGGAATCATCATCACTTGTATTTCTTCCTCATCTCTACATATCATCATCACCATCATCGCCGTCAATATATACATACATACATACATACATACATACATACATACATACATACATACATACATACATACATACATACGGGGGGGGGGGGGAGAGCAGCGTGGGCTCCAATCGCATATTGCAGTATGCCTCTCGTAATTCATTACACCACAACCCCAGCAATAGTGATTAAACGCATTGTGAACATACATCTAAAGCAGCCTATGCATGACATCATACATTTGGAAAGCACAAATCGGCAGGTGTGAAGGGACAGATAACTGAGCGTCTTGGTTTCCTGTCCATTCACATCAACTGCGAGCGTCTTCTTCGAAGACACAAGTGCACCGCATGTACAATTTGCTCGTTATACTGAAGCGGTTTTGCAGAGGTTCCTTCGGGCATATCGTAACTGCCACACCAAACGTATCTCAATGAGAAAAACTTGCTCGCCAGTGTTACGTTATTTGGCTTTATCTTTTAACAGCGGAGCTGTTTGGGGTAGAGATTGATCCGTAGTGGTAGCCGTCGTCGTTCGCGTTTGCGAGCCTAAAGGACAGACAGACAGACAGCGAACTTTATTTTGGTCCTGAGGAGCAGACTCTGAAAGCCGCTTACAGGGGAGGAGCCGCCGCGGGCCAAGAAAATAAAGCTTTCTTGGCGAGCCGGCATTTCAAGGCGAGATAATATAAAATGACCATATATATATATATATATATATATATATATATATATATATATATATATATATATCGTCGACGGCAAAGACGGGTCCCCTTTTCATTCTGTGCAACCCATTCTCTTTCTTTCTTTTTTTCTGTATTGTTCTTACCATAACTCGCACGTATATGTATGGGTAGTTTGTCAAGGACAAGAGCTGGTCCGTTTTTCCCTTCAGAGTGACAGCTCCGCTTTGAAATGTCAACGCTACGTACGGTTATACCTCGACCTTAAGCAGCTCAGCTGTTTAAAAAAAAAAATAGGAAAAAAGAAACATGCAGCTGTATTTATTAAGATGCATAAATTTAAACCACGGCCTCTGCAATACTGAATGTTTTCGCAAAATGTCATAAAATGAGAGACCAATTCACCTGCGAAATCAGAGTTTGGTTTGAGCGAAAACATGCAACAGTGAAGACACGGTCCTAGTTATTTAAATCTATAGTCTACGTATGTCATCTTGGATGATGAAACTTCGTGAGAGTAATCTTTTGTGTCCTTCGCTCGCGTATGAACGCCCCGGCTGGTCCAGTGGCAATGGCACTCGACTGCTGATCCGAAGGTCGCGGGATCGAACCCCAGCTGCGGCGGCTGCCTTTCGATGGAGGCGAAATGTTGAGTCCCGTGTACTGTGCGATGTCAATGCACGTTACTGATAAAGATGATAAAATGCGCACTGATAAAATGCGCAAGGGAGCACCGTTGAATTATGACTAGTATGCATATATCGTCCTTTAATATTCGTACATTCACATCTATCCCTTCCCGCGAGCTTGTCATATCCAATTGAGAAAGTACGCGGAAAAAACTTTAGAATGGGTGTACGCGGCAGTTATAAACATGGACGTTGCATGTCCCGGCATATCAGTACGACCTTCATTTTTATTTTTATTTTTTCGCACTTAGATCAATGGCGTCACTGGCGACATCAGATAATCCGTGTCAATAGCGCGGTGGGTTGCTACATCCGCACACAAACGCATACCTCAGCATGTCACATGGTGTAACCCAGATCACTATCAAAATTTTGTCACGGGCCACGATTTGCAAAATGATCGTGGGCATTGCGAAGAACAAAGAAGACGTTATCTCACCGAAGCTTGCTGTGTATAAGCGTGCCGCAGGTGTACGTCAGATGGTTCCGTTTGGTCTCTGATCTAGAAGATAAGAATATCGTTTTCGACATACTGCCTTTATGAGGTGTTCAGCTGAGGCGGGCATCAAAAATAAACTTTTTTCGGCATGGTTATCACGCTCGCATGAAATGGGGAGCAGCCTGTGTTGTTTCTTTGAAAATAGAATGAAAAGTTGTTATTTTTATTTTATTTGAAAGGCCGCTGTTTTAAAAGCGTTCGAAACCATAATCATTACTAATCGAACTTGGATTTCTGAAATGTTGTATGAACACTATTCCTCCTTTTCTTTATTTCTTGACCGCGCAAGAGAAAGAAAAGAAAATAAAAAGAAAAAAAGAAAGAAAGCGCGTCGTGCCACTTGCCATTCTCGGTTAAATCACAATAGGAACTTGTTGGCCCGTGAGTTAGGAACGACCGCATAAAAGACGAATAAGGTCGGATAGCCACAATGACTATTGGTATAGGACTCCTAGTTACTTGTCTTGTGACTCATATGAGGGAAACAGGAAATACGGTTATCCATACACGAGAGAAATAGTGTAAGAAAAATACGTAACAGTCAAGTGACATGTGACAAACACGAAATAAATATGCTGATTGTTGTAATATAACTTTACTGCCTGGAAACAACATCGCAGTTGACAAGTTCGAAACAAAGAAAGGTACCCGATCGCTAATAGCCCCACATCAGAGGTACATTGACACAAAATCGCTAAATTCGGTTGACCGGTCATGCTTTTCATGCATCTTGAAGTCTCCCTATTCATGCAGTGATTACGGCCCGCGTCGGCTTTTCGTAACTTCGCCGGGATAATGCGATAAAAAAATGACAAAGGAAAGGAACAAAAAAAAAGAAAACAAAACAAGGAGGTTCCTTATATACGACGAAAAAAGAAATGCTAAACTTGGCATCGAGTCTTGGCATACTGAATGTGACTGTGACGTGCAGGTGCGAATAATGCAGCTAGAATATTAAAATGACTTGTCAGATTTCACCTCTAGACATGCGTTTCTTTGAATTCGGATCGCTTCGGATATAACTCGGTCATATACATTACGTTCCCAGAGGGTACATTAATTCGTGCGTTTACACGTTTAATCAGTCCTTTCACTCCGAATTTTTCTTGTTAAGATGGACTTGAATGATTTCTGGGCTTTTTCCTTCCAAAATCACGACGTGATTATGAGAGACGCCGTAGTGGAGGTCTCCGGAAATTTCGACCACCTGGAGTTCTTTAACGTGCACTCACATCGCAAAGCACTCGGTCCTCGAAATTCGCCTCTATCGAAATGCGGTCGCCGCGGCCGGAATTCTATACAGCGACCTTCGGATCAGCAGCCGAGTGCCATAGCCACTAGACCACCGTGGTGGGGGAAAGTGTTAAGGAGGAGACCGAATGAACATCGCAACAGAGCTTCGTCACAATTAGTTGTTCTTGGCATTGTATTTTATCGAGCTTTGTAGAACATCTAATGACATTTTTTTTGTTTTTTTGCAAAGTCGTATTTGGTCACTCAACAATGTATTACGTCTCCTGACGACTCTGATTGCCTGTACTTGCAGGTAATGCAAACGCCTGCTGATGGCTGACCGTCCGAACTTGCAGTTCAGCTCACAGTAATCAGTTGAATTGCTAATGTCCAAAATATGTAAAAGAAAAAACATACGTGGTACATCAGCTGCCGCTAAGCGAATTTCTTTGTTTCATTCGTTTATGTTACACATGCCATGTGCGCGTTAATGTTTTTTTTTTTCTTTGCCGGAGATGAAAAAATAAATATTCGAGAGAAGCGAACAATGCTAGCTCAATATGGCACCATTTTGTAAAATACTGATATGAGACCTCCTTTTGCGCTAGGACACGATACCAGCAGTCAGTAAGGAATTCGTTCTTCTGGTTAGGACCGGCAATTCAAATGTTATTACGAGAAAAAAACAGAGAGATATGACCATATGTGCCCCAGGCTGTAGTGTAATTACTCTGCAATTACAAGGACTGTGTGGAAGCTGCACCGAAAATTCTCTCTCCACATAGGATTTTTTTTTAAGGAGTCCGCGGTACCTTGGACTTGTACATAGGTATATGCAGCGTACCATAAATATCGAATCGCAATGTTATCTTTGAATTTCTGCAAGGTAAAAAAAAAAAATGGGACGGGGAGAGGACTTACCACATACTCAAAGTCAGGGTGTTGCATTGCTGAGAGCTGCGATAACAAGCGAACGTTTGGGGCCGAATTGGACCCGCAAGGAATTTTGTTCATAACAGCCTGAGTATGCTCGTTATAGTCGAGGTAACCAGCCAAGCATTTATGGACACCCCATCAGAGCCACCCCAGCACCCCTCCCTTCCCGCCTATTACTAACAACCCTCCCGAGTTCAGGATACTGAAAAAACCCTTCTATCCAGCCGTTGTGCGGTCATGCAATGCATTGAATCGATTTTGCTCTATGGAGCTCGGCTAAAGGCACTTTTAAAAGTTCTTGCTGGTACTATTGTTCCGAAACATTTCGTCGCGGCGGTAAAATGATGCGAAGCGGATCATCTTTTGCATAAACGAACCGCGCTGGCCGTTCCCCCCCAGCTCCCCACTACAAGCACGCCTCGACATATGATGTAGCTGTCACTGAAGTTGAAGTTTATTTCACCGCAGTGTTAGATTATTCACCTAGTTTTATAATTATACATGAAATGAAAATACAATGTCGTGTGGAGTGTGGGAAAAAAGCTGCGATATAAATGCAGCTTGACTAGCGGTATTTATCAAAGGCTGCCTGAAAGCAGCGCTGATTAATACAAACACATTGACACATTCCCTTTCAACTCGTTGAGCAAAATAAATTCGATGTCTGTTAGCGCTGATCTGACTTAGGAACGTGGGTGAGGGTTTATGTATAGCATTTTATAAATATGAGAGAAACATTGGCGCACGGTGACGTAAGATGATGATGGGTGATACCGCGATTATCGAACTTTCAACTTCTGTTTATATGTACAACATCGGGCGCTTCCGACTCTAGAACGCCTGCGAATGTTGAAAAGATTATTTCGCTTATAGTACTTGCGCTTATTAGTTCCACTTGAAGGTGTTTATATATATACACAGTTGTGTTCTGTGCACACAACGCATGGATATAGTAACAAAGAGAGGGGGATAACGATCGGTGAAGGTTGACCAGGCGTGAACACGACTGACTGACTAACCATGCTTTTAAAAAGAAAATGTATGTATGTAAAATTGGTTAGGCAATGTATTTGAGAGCAGCAAAAATTGCGAGCAGAAAGACGTATCATTCTTGGACTGCAGTCTTGTTTCCCGACGTCTGTGCATATGAAAACTCCAGTTGACGCGTTTCCTGTGTAACTAAGTATATTAAGGCTATTTCAGGACCATTAGTTTCACTTTCTGTCCTTTATCATCACCCTTCGTCCGTGGCTCGCGCGAACCCCTTTGCACATTTGTCGCCGAGTCGGTTGCGAAGTGTGACGAGAAAACAATAGGGGCCCCACTGAAACAATACAGAATATCGTCTGTGTACTGAATGAACCGCGTCGCCCTTTGTCTTCGCTCACGAAGAGTCATTTTGCCCCGAGTTGAGTTCGACTACAACCCGTTAGGAGACTCCGTAATCGGTTCTGATAAAATTCATATCAAATTTCCTAATTTCAGGTACTTGGGTTATCACACATTTTATGCTCACAACTGGCATGCGTCCTCTCGTGGCGTCCAGACAGCTCCTAGAATAGCATAGGCGTGCATAGTGTAGTATACAGCGAAGGGGTGCGGCTGCGTCAAACCGAGACCACGCGTGCCGCCTCTTCCGCCGTCTCTGGTTCGACGGGAACGTCTTTACGCTGAGCTCGGTGCGAAACTCCGAGAATCGTTCGCCGCACCTCGCAGAGCTTCGCCAGGCGTTTCCCGAAGTCTCGGACCACGGCGAAATACGAGTGTGCCAGAAGCAAGGCTAGCGAAGCAGCTCCGCTGCTTCGCTAGCTTGCTACACTACACACGCTACAAACACTACAACACTACATACACTACAAACACTACACACGATGGAAAAGCGTACGAGGCATCATTGGTACAGAAAATTAATTAAAAGGATTTGAAATAACAAAAGAAAGTTGGATTGCCAGGGGAGACATGGAGTATCATAAGCAAATAGTGCGGGAATGCCATGCACTGATGAATTGGAATAGACAAAGCTGCTCCGCTAGCCTTGCGCCACTAGTGCGAGCTTCGCAATTTTTTATCGCTTTTTATATTGTCTATTCCTATTCATCGGTGCATGACACCCCGGCACTATTTGCTTATTATACTCCATGTCTCCCCTGGCAATCGAGCTTTTTTTTTTTTTAATTGTCTTCTTTAATTCCTTTTCTGCGCCAATAACGCCTCTTACGCTTTTCTCTATCTTGTGTAATATTTCTTTGTATTCCATTTTCGAAGTAATGTTCCCTCTTCGTTAGTCACGAATTATGATGGAGTGTCCATCGTCGATGTTATGTAATTTTATTTAGAAGCGTTGCGGGCACCAGTGAAGAAAATCAGGGGCGGCAGGGTCTCCCGCTGCGCATGCCCCAGTCGGTATTCATAATCACAGAGCAATTAAATATCGATTTTGTATGGTAATTACATACTCCGCGCTGCTTTTCAGTAAAGAAACAACCGACCAGCCTGCTCGAAGCACATAAACGAGTTCGTCCCAGGGTGCGTAAAGAATTACGGGAAAGCAAAAAAATAAAAAGAAAGCCGTTTACCATCGCTATGGTAGAATCCTCAGGACGCACGTCAAATGCGGTAGTGCGTCCATCTAATGGAGCCACATAGTGCGCACGGCAGGTTCACTTATCTGACGTGCAATGTTCTGGAAGCTTTTATATACCCCCTTCACTCCCTCCCCACCCCTCCGTTGGGTATAAACTGGACTAAGCTGGCATAAACAAGCAGTATACAAGGTGGTGTGTATAACATGATACATGAAGGGGCACTGGCTGAGAAAGCTTTCTTTCCGGCATGGCACCAGTTTGCAGCAGGCAGCGAAGGGCGACGTTCGCGTTTAGGTCGTGTTTGCGTTAAGAGGCGAGACACTGGAAGTGATAAGGGAATAATATTCATACTCAGGGAAGTTAGTGACCGCAGAGTCGAGCCATGAGATTGAAGCAATATCTCACTCCGTAGAATGAAGTAACTAGAGGGATAAGAATAGGGATAAGTGCATCTGCCAGGCATCCTCATATCAGAAGTAGCAGTTTAGCAGCGGCCCTCAAGAGAAAAGTGTACAACAGCTTAGCAGTGCTTCCCTTGGGGCAGAAACCTGCGGGCGTCTTACAAATCGGCTAGCCGTGGAAAGGAAAATGATAGGTGCAACGTTCAGGTACAAGAAGAGAGCGGTGTGGATGAGGGCGTGTAACATGACAACCGATGGTTATTAAGAGTAACCGGATAGACTCTAAGAGGTGGCGGTGGGGGCGACTATTATTATTATTATTATTATTATTATTATTATTATTATTATTATTATTATTATTATTATTATTATTATTCTGAGTACATGATGATAATGATCAGAGGGGGCTATAGAATTATCTGAACTAATGTTTCTCATGCAAAGTTGGAAAACTTGCAATTTTCCCGGAAATTCAGTTTTTAAAAAAGCCCAAGGAAACATCAGACAGCTGCAAACTTTTACTTCGATTGCTTCATAAATTCGTACCTGCAGCGGTTACAGCGAAACTGTCGCTATAGGCAGGTAGCAATGTTTCCAACAGTAAACTAGGCAAACCGAAAGGAATTCACGCATTTTTCTTTTCTCATTTCATTGTCTTGGAATAATAAGGCATGGCTCAATCGCACCTTCGATGCCACACTGTGTGAGACTGAGCTAGTTCCGGACATATCAGGAAAAGAAAAGCAGCTCAACATTTTATAACGGACCAAGAAGGGTCGTACACCGCAACTGGTCACAACGGTCCTACTCTAGTCGTGTGCCGAAGGACTTCATGCCACTGGCGTGGTAGGCATCCTATAATAAGATTTATCGAAATACTTCCAGGAGAATGGGGCAGCTATAGAGTATCCCAAGATCGGGGACTCGGACTACTTGGCATTCCTCGATCAAACTTCTATGCGCGAAAATAGTGAACTGTAGAGGACACCTGCTTGACGGCAATGACAGCGACGGACTGTTCCAACAGTTTCACTGACGTGACTTAGACGGAGGTCGTAACTAAAGTACTCGTGTATGCATCCATTGGTGATTCTTGATCGGCGTAAGTAACAGAGAAAGACACAGGACAGAGCTAAGTGTGTCGTACCTCTCACGCATCTTTATCGCAACCTTGTGGGCAGGAGTACCTACGAGCGAGTGGTTTGGTCACACGGCCAGTGATACGCAGGACCGAAGAGTACACGGAAACATTTTCGAGCGTACGCGTATAAAGACGAAACACGGCCGCTCATCTGTACATGTAAACAAGGTCCGCATCTGATTAGCAAAAGGGGACGAAGGGTGAGGGTTCGTCTACAGGCACGTGAGAATAACGCGCTGGAGTGTTCTCACGCGGGTTTCAAGCATATCTCCTGTCGCTTGTTCTCTAAGAGCGTCGCGGTGCGTGATCGCACCTAGTTCGGCCTAGCAGTTTCTTTTACTGGATATTAATCTTTAAAAAATCTCGAGAAGATAAGAACCATACAGCTTGAGATGCAACGTAAAGTGACCGGGGTAACATTATATAAGAGGTGGGAAAACAGCAGAGTGGATCAGCGAACCTAACTGGTATAGCCGGAGCTAACTAAAGGTAGATGGGACCGCGTAATGAAAGGACAGATAATTGAAGGTCAATTAAAACGACGAAGTTGATACCAAGAGACAAAAGATCCCTGGTTTGGGACGCTGTCTAGGCGTATTTGATCTGCACTTTGTCTTAATCAAGTAATGATCTTTAGGCATAAAATAAAATATCTCAATATAAACAGCATACCAGAACCCCAGCCATGAGTGTAGGAGCGCAGGTGGGTAAACCTACCGTTTAAAACTCTCGGTCTTCCCAATAACCACAAAAGAAAGAAAGAAAGAAAGAGAGAGAAAGAAAAAAACAAAGAAAGAAAGAAAGAAAGAAAGAAAGAAAGAAAGAAAGAAAGAAAGAAAGAAAGAAAGAAAGAAAGAAAGACGACCAAAGCCACGAATCGTCGACAGAAGGCGACAACTGTAGATTCGTGCTCTCGTCTTCGACTCATTCGACGTTGTTAGGATGGCGACCGTTACAGTGGCGTAACCAGGATTGTATATAAAGTGTACGCCACTTTCTTTCAGTCCCGTTCCTCTTACACGAGTGCAAGGTAGCCAACCAGTCTCAGCCTGTTAGTCTTCTTGCCTTCCGCTGATCTCTCTCACCCTACTTGCTCCCCTTCTCGTGTTCTCGTGTCATGCGCACGAGTTGCACCGGTACACAATAACACAACGATGAGGAGGATATTGTTGGCTGCAGAACGATCTTGCCAGTGGCCTGTTACAATAACAAAGGACATAGGTGAAGCTTATAAGTTGTGGCTAAGTGTAGTAACCAACTGTAGTAAGATACGCCAGCAGTCCCTCCCTCCGGTCGAGCGTTTTCATTCGGGAAATTTTACGCGAAGTTGTTACCTTTTTTGAAATCTCAGCGCTTGTTCACTGGTATGCAGTCCGCGCAAATGTGCGTAAGTTTCAGCTGACGCTTCGTACTTCCTTTAGGTGTCCGTGCGACGTGATGCTCTGTCAGCACCCATGCTGCTTTCCACTGAGGTTTAGTCTGTGCGTGCCGCGTACACTTTACAACACCTCTGCCTGGTTTGTCGAACACACGCGCTACCGTCGCAAGAACACGCAGTAAGATCATGTGACACTTTGGTCAAGAACTGCAACAAGTAGTTAAAAATCCGTAAGAAAAGTTGTTCCACAGCTTCTTCATATAAAAAGGACGTGCAAGACGGTTCACGAGAAGGACATCCAAGAAACAGTCCTTTTTTTTTCTTTCTATTTTTTCTTTTGCAAGAAAGGTAGGAAGCACTCGTCCAGCAACAACTTCTGGTTTTGCTTGACCGTTCTTGTTGAAGGATAACAAATAACAAGACCGGGATAGCATTTTAAGTATATTTCATTTCTTCCAACGCTTCACACTGCAACTAGTAGAAAGTGATGCATCAGAGCATAGTGGTAGGCCGGTCCTCGTCCGTTCAACTGAGATCTACGAGACGACACACCCAACAAGACTCTGCCATTCATTTATCGCTGTCGCCCCATCAGAACGAGCAAGCGCTAAAGCGAGTGGCCCACGTCGTGGAGGAAATGTACGAACCGCGAGAAATCAGTAAGTCACGCTGCCAGCCTTTGCAAGCCAACGAGCCGTTTCTTTCGCCATATGCTTGGAAAGGTCCGTCGAACAGGCGACGGCAATGTCTTAGCCCTTTGGCAAATACTGTTTAGCTGGCGTTCGTTTTTAGTCGATGTGCGTTTTCCGGCTGCACCGCTTGCCGACAGCGGATTGACCCGAAAGTAGGAAAACCCACCCCACGTTCGATCGGGATGATCGTGACACTGGATGAGCTCCATTGGCTTCACTCTTGTTGCGCGATGGTGCTCCCTCGTAATTCTTCATTTCCTCCGCGCTCTGGCCACTGCCACTATCTCTTCACACGCGCACCTGTTTTGTAAATAGCAAGGCAATCATAACTTAGCAACAAGAATGTGTAAGGCGCTTCCTATATTGAGTAAATGTTCTCCTGTGCTTGGCGGTGACGTTGCGGGCAGGTTCGCAGTGAGGTCCGGCAGGACGTTATTGGGTGCTTGCTTCGACCGCCAGAACCTCCGCCGAAACCCACCACCGGAGTATATCCTTGCAAGCGTGAATGATGTATGGAGCCAGTGCAGCTGAAACCCGGGCAACTAATACCCGGGCAACGCAACTGTGAGAATGGCGTACGCCGATTATCTGTCCCTCAACTCCATCACGACTTTACCACCGTTTATTTTGTTACCATAGCTTGTCATTTTCCTACTCCGTCTTTGCACTGAAAGCCGTCCGACCTCTCTCTTCCTCCATTTCAAGGGCAGTGCGACAATGCAAAGAGCATCAAGAGAAAAAAGGAAGGAAAGCAAGAAGTGACAAGAGAAATACGGTAGAGAAAAGAAAGTCCGAAAACTAAAGGCAGCGTTCATAGTTTCAACGGCTCTCGTCCTCCATGAGCTTCATTAACCACGCATGTATCTTCGTAGTTCGTCTTCTTTATTTGTTCTCACGCGTGTCCACTCGGTCACTCATCTCACGTACCGAACAGAAAAAAAAAAAAGAAAGAGCTAGAGAAGTCTGTCGTCGTCTCCATACAGGCGATTATGATGGATGCCCTCTCCGCTTGGTTCATTTGGCCGTGAAAGCACCTCGGTCGCTATTCAGTTACAAGGCGGCCTTTCCCCGTCAACGATATGTTCTTTGTCTCGGATTCCCGACCGCCTGGCAAAGATCACGATGCAAAGCGAATACTAAGCACCCTTTCCCTGCTGTGCGGCCAACGTGGGGGGGGATGGGCCCCCTGATTAATCGAAAACAAGAAGCAGGTGCAAACCGTGGTGCTCGCGTCGTTGTATCTGGATGACGCCCGCATAAACAAGTGGACGGTGGGCTCGAGGCTGTCGAGGCTTGAAGCGAGAGCCGGTGAAGGCAAGAACACCACTTCGCATGCACACATGTGCCGCTTGCCTTGTTCTTGATGGCTCGTCCTTTTGTTGGCCTCTGATCCGCTTTACGATTTGAACTTTTCGCCAAGCCGTACTCCGGTTAAAAAGGTGCCTCCATCCTCTGAAGGAGGAGGAAAAACATGGATACTGGCGTTAGTGCATGAGTGTTGCTAAGAAAAAAAAAGAAAAAAGTGAGTGTAGAAAAAGCGAGCACGACAGTTTACAGTACCACCACATGGCTTCCTTCATTGTCTTTTCGGTCTCAGGATCCATGAAAACCCCAGACGAGTGCTCACGCTTGTAACACGCGGTTTACCGCCTATTAATTGTGCGATTAAATGTCGCTGCAGGAATAATCACACGTAAACCCATTTGTCAGCACGAAGTAAAGACAGTAAAAAACAAAAATGAAGAGAGAAACCTGCCTTCATAATTCATCCGTACAAATATTTCTCCTTAAGTGCAGCACCGAAGTGTTCTACAGCGCTATTCTCTGAGGGTTCTGCGTGTTGCGCGTTGTTAAGATCGGCGTGGGCCCCCCATGGATGTGGTAGAGGAAGGCTGCTGGCGGTGGCCGCTGGATCTACCTTTCGAGGAAGATGACCGTGGGGAGCGCACGTGCTTGCTTTCCCACGAAATGTACTTCGTTGGGCTGCCGTCTCGGAGAGACAAGGGCATTGTTTGGACACTGCCGCAGCGGCCTTGTTCGCCGCTTGCCTCGAGCTTCCGACCGGCCCGCGTGATGTTCCCGGAACGCATGGACCGGCGGTGGGTCGTGCGGTGTGCGTGTTTGTGCCGCTTCTGGAAATATGAACTTCGCGGCAGCATCATCGCAGCGGGAGCGGTGCAGCAGCGCACTGGAGACAGGACTGCTGCCGACAGGTGGCTCTACGGCGGCCCCATTGTGAGAACACGGCGGTGTGTCGTCAAAAGGACGAGACCGGGAAGAGCGCTTTTATTTGTGCTGTTGTTGTTTTCCAGCAAGCCTCTTCTCCGAGAATCAGCATCGGCTGCCACTTGGGCCACGTCATCCCATGCCGCAGAGAGGCAACGAAGGCGGGGCGTGACTCCCTCTCCTCGAAGGCGGAGACGACCTTGGGATTGGTCCATATTGTACATAGTATTGTATAAAATAAGGACACAGACGCGTTCGTATATTTCCTTCGCACTTCGAGGTAGCCCGCTAGGCACGCTGCCATGCAAACGTGTCACATATGCGCGTAGAAGTATATCCGCACACAGAGAAAAGTTCACAGATTTTGAAAAAAAACTACCACTCTTTCTACCAAAAGGACAGACGAATCAGTCTCGTATGGGTCCCTGTCCACCCGGGGAATTAGGGGGACTACAAGGCGCACCGAAATGCCTGAGAGTCAACGAACCGGGAGGCGTGCCACTCAGATTCTCCGCGTGAAGGGATGACTACGTACAAAGAAATCACGAAATTAAACAAGGAAGGTAGACGCACTTATCTGGCACTTCACCGGGACCTTACTCGAGCGCAGGACACTATCCTGCACCAGATTGAAACCGACTCTCTTCGCAGTCCACGTAGACTGGCAATGACCACCAGTGGGGACTTCAAGCCCGTATGCGAAAATTTCGACATGACCGAATTGGCAAGGTCACTTTCCATTGCGACACATAAGACCCTCGATGTATAAGACATAACATATGGATAGATGCGACGACTTCGGTGCCAAAATAGCTTGAACTTAGAGGCAACTTTTTTACCATCATGTTTTAAAACAACACTTGGCCAGCGTCAGCTGATTTGGTATACGCACCAGGCGACTTCAACATCCCTAGAAAGAAATGCATGTACCGAATCACCACTAGCACGGCCACAGGCGTCTCTCTTCAGAAGCATTCAGCACCCTGCCGCACGGGTACACGGGCAATGCGAGCTGTTGATGAATGTCTCATCAAGTGATCCGTGGGAAAGACATGAACCCTCCGTCATTTGCGTACAGGTCGCTCATCAACATATAGACTTGAGCTGGCAGCTGGTCCGTCCTCCTGTCAATAACACCCACCATGAGCGCCCTCGACTTTCACAAAACGAGGTTCTGTTTCGTGATGCACGCATTCTTGAAGCGCGCCAGCTGGACTGTCAGGACGCGAAGCCGAATGTGAGAGTGAGTTGGTATTTCGGTTCTTTGGGGTGTTTGCATGCATGTGCACTCGTGTAACAGTGTAATAAACATTAAGTAGGCTCAGCATGCATTCGTGTGTAGCTTTGCTCAACCCCGCAGCAAGGTGCCAACGAGGGCTGCTAATGATATGCACTTCGGCGCGCCGTAGCGCGCATTCCTATTCGATAGAAATAAACATCCGTATTCTGACGTCAATGCCGACGTTACACCATGCCATGAGCAACAGTTTAAGCACCTCAGTGCTCTCGATGTGCGGCGTAGACCCATATTACGTACAGAACAATTATCATAGGAGCATCGATCTTAGTCGCAGCTTTCCTCAAAGCCAAAGAATGTGGTATGGGCAAAGTTACGCGCTGACATCTTCACATGACGTAGATTCTCACAATGCGTGGGATATGCCGGAATTATTACAGACATCAGTTTTGTTGTGTAAAAGGTGCAGGTGCTACACGGACAGACGTCCCACAGTTAGAAGACACTTTTTTTTTTTACTTATATATAACAAACGTTGCCGCCTCGCAGAGACGCAGGCTACTCCTCTTCTACTTGCGATATAAAGCAGAAAAGTCGAGGAAGAACAAAGCTCTAAAACGTCGATGCTCTGCAAGACGGAAGGAGCACTGCGCAAGGAACGACATAAAGAAAAGTACACTGAACATGTCATGCAAGACACTGCTGTGTAGTGAGAACTTTGAGGCTACAACTAATTAGTAGTGGTAACTTCATGACCGTGGTTACACTACACGTCTCCATAACATCACTATTCCGATATGCCATGCATGGAACCCTTTAGAAAATGCCGGTGAACGACTTCTGACAACAAGATTGAACCAGGTGTGCCAGAATTCACGTACTGTACTATCTGGCATGACGTGTACTGTGCGACGTCGGTGCACGTTAAAGAACACCGAATCGCCGAAATTTCCGGAGCTCTCCGCTACGGCGTTCCTCATAATCATGTGTTTTCAGCATGTAGAACGGTACCTATTATTATTATTATTATTATTATTATTATTATTATTATTATTATTAAAGGAAATATTAAGATAATCATTTGAAGAAAGCTTCTTAAGCTAAGCTTGCACGCAAACGCTAATGTCGGACAGTGGTGTTGGAGGACGCATTATTGCAAATGACGGAGGACCAATGACAATCGATCACTTACGAACAAGGACTTTACAGCGCAACTCCTGGCACACGAACAATGCAGCTCCTTTTCTGTAAGAGAAGCGGGCATTGAAAACAAAACGCCAACGACGACTACGACGATGATGATGATTGTGGTTCGTTAAGGCAAGGAAGATAATTTCTGTAGCCCATGTCGGGAGCACGGCTAAGCGTCTGTAGGGGTAGGGGAAAGAGACTGAAAGAGATAGGAAGGAAAGAAAAGCTGTAGTGGAGGGCTCCATTTCGACCACCCGGGGTTCTTTGACGTGCACTGACAGCGCACAGTACACGGGCCTCTGGGATTCTCACTTCCATCGAAAATGTGACCGCCGCGGCCGGGATTGAACCCGCGTTTTTTGGATGGTAGCCGAGCGCCATAACCACTACACCACCGTGGCAGACGAAAAGAAAACGAAACAGAACAATGTACAATGAATGAGGGCTATGCAAAAAGCCTCTTACTGGTCGAGGCGATGATAGGCTCTATGAAGCAAGGACTCTGAAACCAAGCGGACGCTTGGATTTGAATTAGAGTGGACGGGTGGAAACACACACAGCACACACACACACACACACACACACACACACACACACACACACACACACACACACACACACACACACACACGTACCACGACTCTTCGCAACTGCTGACGTTCGCTTATCGCCTATGCACGTATGCAGAACTCAAGCAAGGTCAAGAGCTCAGCATGCGGCCCGCATCTGATAAAAACGGCTGCCTGCAGCAAATCACGCTGCGGTGGAAGCACTCCCTGCTGATTTTATGACAGTCTTACGTAGATGCGCAGGACACGACAGTCTTGCCAAGTAGCGGTCGGGGATCAGCTGGCTCCGCGCAGCCGTAGCCTGTCGTTGATTTATGAAAGCGGACAGTTAACCGATGAAAAAGATACGCAAGATAATGCACGTCCGAGGCAACCGGCAGCTCCTGATTTGATCCGCCAGGTGTTCAGCGTTCACGACGACCGTGCACCGTGCACTTCTGTAGCGAGGTAAACAGGTAATACTGTATAGTGCCAATACCTCTTATGTTTCAGCTTATCCGAGTGGGACAAGTGACAGCTCTCGCGTGCGGCACTGCGCCTGCTTATGTATTGCCTGGCACAACCACCTCGGCTGTGCATTAATGCCTTGCACTCCTTGCCTACGACTCGTTCTCAAAAAAATGTCAGCATATAAGCGCAGAATTGTCCCTGCAACGTATGCCCTTCCGTTTGTGTTACTTAGCGTAGCACAACGCAAAGGGGGTACGTTCCGTAACAAAGCCTTGCATTGCCAAGCAGGCCACCTGACGTATACCAAAACCGTTATTTCGTTGACGCCGGTAATGGGTGCTGCAATACGCTGTAATACCTAAATCAGTTACACTTTTTGTTGTTGTTGTTGTTGTTGTTGTTGTTCTGGATTGCTCTCTTTGTTTCGCATTTTTGTATGCACTTTTCGCGATTTTGTTGTTCGTGTCTTTAGTTTGATTGATTTCACCATTCTTTGTGTACGCATGACTGTGCCTTTCTTTCGTTAACATTGTTTTTTACAGGACACACTTAGGGCAAAACAAAATGCATGCGATAAAAGATAAACAAGGTAACGTTATCAACAATTTCAACGAAATAGTAAAGGTAGCAGAAAATTTCTACTCTGAACTGTACAGCCCTCAGACAGACCGTACAACCTTGATAGAAATAGAATCAGAGGAGGACACTGAAATTACATGTATAACCGCTGACGAAGGCCTGTCAAAGGCATGTCCCGTGGTAAAGCAGCTGGTGAAGATGGTATAACAGCCGACTTGATCAAAGATGGAGGAGATATTGTACTTGAAAAACTTGCATCGCTCTTCACAAAATATATCAAGACATGTAGTGTACCGCGCAGTTGGAAAAATGCTAATATAATCCTAATCCACAAGAAAGGTGACATAAAGGAGTTAAAAAATTACAGACCAATTAGCCTACTCCCAGTAATATACAAGCTATTTGCGAAAATAATTTCGACGAGGATAAGAGAAACACTCGACTTTAACCAACCGAGAGAACAAGTTGGCTTTAGGAAAGGTTACTCGACAATTGACCACAGCCACGCTATCAACCTCGTAATTGAGAAGTACGCGGAATATAACAAACCTCTTTATATGGCGTTTATCGACTAGGAGAAAGCATTTGACTCCATAGAAATACAAGCAGTTCTAGAAGCTCTACGTCGACAAGGGGTACCTGGCGTATACGTGAAAACCATAAACAACATATACAAAGATTGCACAGCCACGCTACTCCTACATGAAAGAAGCAGAGAAATCCCGATCGGGAGAGGTGTGAGACAGGGAGATACGATATCCCGATGATATTCACTGCATGTTTAGAAAGTGTTTAAACGTCTAGACTGAGAAGAAAAGGGAATTCGAATAAACGGAGAATATCTATAAGCAATTTAAGATTTGCAGACGACATTGTGCTCTTAAGCAATGATGGAGACGAACTACAAAACATGATTGATGACAAAAAGAGGGAAAGTATTAAAATTGGATTAAATTAAAAATGAATAGGCAAGAGACCAAAGTTATGATCAATAGCCTAGCTTAGGAACAGGAATTTAAAAGCAACAATGAACCCTCACAGTGTGTAAACGAAAACGTATATCTGGGACAGCTATTAATAGGAACTCCTACCCATGAAAAAGAAATTCTCCGTAGAATAAGGATGGGCTGGAGCGCATTCGGAAGGCATTACGAAATCATGACTGGAAACTTACCGCTCTCACTAAAGCGAAAAGTATTCAATCACTGCATTCTCCCAGTACTAACGTACGGTGCAGAAACGTGGAGGATAACGAAAAAACTAGAGATGAAACTAAGGAGCACGCAACGTGCAATGGAAAGAAAAATGATAGGGGTAACGCTAAGAGATAAAAACGAGCGGAATGGATCAGAGAACAGACAGGAGTAGCCGATATTATTATATCAATTAAAAGAAAGAAGTGGACCTGGGTAGGACATGTCATGAGGAGGAAAGATAACAGATGGACAGTAAGAGCGACGGAATGGATACCAAGAGAGGGAAAACGCAACAGAGGCAGGCAAAGGTTAGATGGAGCGATGAAATTAAAAAGTTTGCGGAGTGGAACCAACTCGCTCAGGATAGGGTGGATTGGAAATCTTTGGGAGAGGCCTTCGTCCTGCAGCGGACCTAAACAGGATGATGATGATGATGATGATGATGATGATGATGATGATTTTAAGGAACACACCCGCTATAATATCTCCATGAGATTGCAGTGTCTATAAATAAATAAATAAATAAATAAATAAATAAATAAAAGTAGCTGTAGCGCTGACACGAAATATAATCATGCTAGTGCCCACACGCTGGGTTCGCTGACGTAAAACGAACGTGCTACTTGCTTTATTCGTCAGTGTAGCATATGACTGGCGAATGGCATCATTACGTTTCATTCACGTATTCGCGAGCAGCGCCTCTTTTTTAGCCTATTAATGGAGTCAGTACAATACCACATACTCGCTATGTACAAGAGGACCATGTAGCCACCTATTACAAATGCACAGATTGTCAGTTATTCTATAAGATCCGTTCGAATTCTGTTCAGGTAATTTTCTAGCAAACCACCTGGCCCACCCAATACATGCCTCCTGAATACTTTATCATCTACCTTACCTCCGTGCACGCGTGCACGTAAGTACAATAGTCATCAAATCCCTCCGCGACTCCCCTTTGGCTTCTTTCTCTCTGTTCACTTGGACGCACTTAAATCAAGCTTACGCCCGTACGCAAACCGAATGCGCAAGCCGGCGACGCAAGATGCATTTATCGGGTACATTCCCGATAAACGCCTGCAGCCTCGCAGCGACAGCGGAGGCAAGTGAAACATGCGCTGTGCCCCCGCTGTGTTTCAAAAAAGCTCCCGCTAATGGCCGCGGCGCATACCGGATCGCACCACTATCGTCGCCATCTTGGTCGAAAAAGAAAGCAGGCGCAGAGGCACGTGCTGCCACGATCTGGCAAACTTGTTTCAACTTCATGTTCCCGACGCACGCCGGGAGCATAGGCATCAAAAAGATTGGTCGGTGGCGAGATAAATTATAGACGAAATAAGCTTTAAAAAAAAGAAGAGGTAAATTATGGGAAATGGAGCGGGTTTCGGCTTTCGAGATTGCCTGGACGTGCCCCAACTACCGATCGGCTTTCCAGATCAACGAACAGGCCGCTTACGTGCGCACCTGACTTTTTCTTTTTCCGTCTTTAATTCTATAAAAGAATGGAAAAGCTGCGGTCCCTCACGTCCACTGTTCTCTGCGGTCTCGTGTTTGAGGAAATGCAGAGGGAAGAGGACTTCCCCGCCAGGAAGCGATGCCGCTCGCACTCCTTCCGTGAGCGTTGCATGTTCGGTTGTCAGGGCCGTGAACGATTCAAAATGAAGACGTCACGGACGCTTGTCAACCTGCGTTGCAGTATGCGTGTTCGTGGACAAGCATCAACAGCAGCTTTCGCATCCTGGACAGCGGTGCATGAGAGATGTTTGCTGCTACTGAAATGGGCGGAGTTACTGAAATTGTTCATTCGTACGGGCAGTTTCGATAATGGCACGCCTTTTACCGGGCGCTTGCCTCGCGATAGGTAAGTAAGCTGTACGAGCATCTAGCTGAAATTCATTCCTTTCCTCTTCATCATCATCGTCGTCTAGTCGCGATCACCAGGAATGGCTGGAAAGTTCTAGTGAGTTCCAGCGTGTGTGTGTTTTAAGACAAGCCCCGACAGGCACGAAGAAACATGATCAGCGTCATTCTGGAAACCCGTTCACGCTATCTGAAATCTCGCATAATTCCTTTGACGTGGACTGCCACTGCCCACGAACGCACTGCTACTACGGATATGTCAGATATATGGTTTATCATTGGAGAAATAAGAAATCTTTAGCAATTGCTTCATAATAAGCGCATATGAATTATTTTATCATTTAACAATTAGGGTTCGTGTGCACAGTTTCGTGTCATTGGGGATGGCAAATTGCTTAAAACGACAGTGGTCTCTTGAAAGCGCATGCATAACACCGTACTATCCGTCGACTCCGCACGCCAGCACTAACCCACTGCTGAGAATACCGAAGTTGCTGTTCTTTGCGTGACTTCATGCATTACCTGAAATTTCGAACACATTTGGGTTATTTCATAGGTTGAGCGACGTCTTCGAAAACACGCTTGGCACTTACGCCTATCATATAGTGATGGCGGAGTCGCACTACATTAGACAGTAAAGCATGCCCACACAAGTCCATGCCTCCTTTGCTGTAGGCTTTCTACGCCTGTTGAGTGATGTCTCCCGTCTTGGTTAATGCCATCACCATCCGTGGGAAAAACCTACTCTTAGAGCTTTGGCATGCGCTAATGTCACGTCGTTAAAAAAGCATGGCCGAACCATCACTTCGTGTTTTGTGTTACTCCTTTGGAGAAACATCCAACCCAAAGTTTAGGCAAAGTGTAGTGCACGAAAAGAAAGGAAGAACGGCCACGAAAGACAACGCCGTTAGTTTCATGTCTTCAGTTTCTTCAGTCCTACTGCGTTAAAGGGCAGCTCCGACGATTTTTCAGTGTCCACTGATCTCAAAAAAATCTTCAGTATATATTATTCTCGGTATTTCAATAATTTATGCCAAGCCAGGTGGTTTTAAGGCACTTAATTTTCCTGAAAATGAATTTTTTAAAATTTTTGGCGGATTCCCACGCGAGCCACTCTGTGCTTTTGACGTAATTACCTGCAACGCTGCCTACCCGAGCGGGCGGACCGTCTAAAGCAAAACGGCGACGCTTCAGCGCTCAAATCGTCGCTGTCAAGTTTAGAAGAACTCAACACATTGTCGGATGACCTCGCCACTTTCATTTTTCCTGCACCAGCTCCATATTTCTGATAGCGGGGAGGTTGTGACGTCATCTGATACGCTGCACGAAGCATATACCCGTTTCGGTTCCGGTTTGAACACATCTTTAATTCGGTTATTTAAAATTATTGCCGAGTTTCTGAGCAAATTTAATGACCCTGGCTGCTTCAGGCCTATTAGTACTATTGGAAAACAGCAATATCAGAATATGGTGGGAAAACACCCCCGGAGTTTCCCTTTAACGCCATTTATAAATGCTCGGCTAAAGGACGCGGTGTTTTCGCGTGAATGCGTGCATGGTCGAAACACCTTACTCCCCGCACATTCAGACGCAAACCGTCGTGCACTAAGCAAGGCGATCTACGCTTATGTGGCCACTAAAACAGTCCCCACCACATGACGCCAGTCACATCTGCCCGCTTGGAGCCACGTCGCCCACGGAGCTGCCACCGGGATCGCCGCTCTCCGGTCTCGTATTCAGCAAGGAGTGCCGCAAAACATTCGATACTATATACACACTCGACGGATGCCTGGCGCCTCTAAGCATGATTTACACACCGGTTCCTGTTTGCGTTCTGGCACAGCCGCAACAGTTGCTCGCGCACGAGCCGCATATAAGCGTGGCGATCTGCGAGAAAGACACACACAGCGCGGAGCGTCGCCCGACCTCCTTGGCTTGTCGCGCACGTCGTGGTGCTTTCGGCGCGCGCTTGGGCGCTTATCGGATTTCGCGGAGGAAGAAGGCGAGGGAAGAGGCTGCAGGTTGGCGGCGGGGACAGCTGACGTTCAGCGGGGGCACACCGTGTACACGCACTCGCTACATTATCCCCGCTTATCGTTTGCGGTCGAAACCTAGACGCTCGGATTCGCGCGCTGTCTAGGGAAATACCGCCGCCGTTTTTTTGAATCGGTTGCCGATATACGTTGGGCTAGGTTCGCGTGCGTACCGTCCCGCACGTAGATGAGAAGGTGAGTGCAAGAGGGTGGGAGAGATGTCGTTCCCTGTAACAACCCTTTCGTGCGTCGCCTTTTAGAGCCGAGTTTCTTGACCCTAAAAGAAAAAGAAAATGAAAGCATTGCTACCCTCCCCCCTCTTTCTCTCTTTCTTCCCTTCTGTTTAATCCGCACTCATTCCCTCGCGGACGTATTGGAACGCACACAAACCAAAACACAAGCACTGTTTTGCATGAACCGAAGAACAGCTGAATTGATTCAGAAGATAGGCTGTCATGGACTGACCGTGCTTACGCGGGTCGCACTCACGATCCTCCTCTACAGTTTTGTCTGCGCAATGCCTTGTAACCGTTCAGAGAGAATCAATATCCACGTCTTGACACATTGGCTTCGTTCCTCACCAAGTTTATACATAATACTGACGCTTTTAGGGCCGCTATAGTGACCACAGTGTGACGGAAAACTCCTTGAAGGTACTGCAGCTACTTGAAGCGCCAAGTTCGCGACGAAGTTCACGAATGTCAGAATATTCCGCCCACGCTCGCCAGATGTCACAGCTGTCGAAGTCCACGAAGTCCGCATCGCTTGGATATTTTTACACAAAACTTTATGGCTGTTGGCTGTAAGCCTGATTTCGCCTCACATCTGGAGGGGCAGGTTAACGCACTTATATAGGCTGTACTGCAGTCTAAGCAGTACGTTTCTGCATACTGCAGCGCACCCGCGCGTACAACGCATTTCGTTCCAGCCTGCCGAGTCCTTCACGAGATTTGCGGGCATGCAGAAATACGACATCGATAACACAACGGACGAGTATGTGAAATTACATTTTATTTCGCACAAACGAGTTCGCTCGGTGCAGTAGCTCTTTAAGACAAGGACACGCACAAACGGTTTGAAAATTGCACGGCGTAGATTCATTTTTTCCCGGCGTTCTCGAGAGCAGTCGAAGTATTGTGCAGTAAAGAAAGAGGACGCTTTGGCTCTCGCTCGGATAAAAATCTAATTACCTGCAGGTCACGGCGCACAGTTTCCGGATCTCCACTGCAACGTGTTTTGTTTTAAATCACCGCGTGTCGCAGGCCGAGGAGACATGTGTAGGGCATGTTCAGCCACGCGAATCCTCCGCGCACCACGCTCGCCGCGAAGGAGCTGCAATTAATGGGAGACGGCCCGAGCGTTTTCACAATGTAACTTCGCGGCGCCGCGACTGCGGTCTTAATCTTCTCGGATATTCATCAAAGTGATCGCTCCCGCGGAACGCGGCAAGAAGAAACAGTATTACCGATAAGGAGGAGGTATACTTTTCGTTTTCCCTCCTCGGACTGCAAATGCTGCGAGGCTCCACGATCCGCATGCGAGCGTCTTCCACAGCGCGGCATGAGCGTTTGCCTGCGGCGCCGGGTCTTTGATAAGGAGTCGGATAAAGAGACAGTTGAACCCTTTCAGAAACACATTATTCTGTTGTATTTGCTTTATTTTCTTTAGAGATGTGTGGAATGTCTCTAAGTGTGGACGTAATGCACCAAAAGAAGAAGAAAGTCGGGTAGTCGATCGAAGCACAACTACGAAATCCAAACTCCGCTGCGTGTCTGCGAGCTGGACATACAAAAGAACGGCTCGTTTCTTCATTGTCCGCTTACGATAACGTGTGCACCGCGACGCGGATTAAGGGAAGCATCAGTAGCGCCCAATGGGCAAGGCCGCCCTCCTTGACTCTGCAAAAAGGCAGTATGGCTCCCGTTGGTCTTGGCTGCATTGTATAGAGCTGGTGAGAAAGAGCGTACGGTGCGTGAAAAAAAAAAAAAATGCCGCGCGTTTCATTTTATACTTACTTTGCTGTCTCTATTAGCGTGTGGTGAAAAAAATACAAAAATAATTTACACCTGTTCTGGTGGGAAGCACTTCCGCGGATCGAGAAGAAAGGTGAACGTTCCTCGGTGACTTACGAGCTTCCTTGCAAAAAATAGCTTTCGCATCAGTAATTTTGAGAGGGCACTTTAAAATAGCGGTGAGTGCAAGGGCAGCAGAAGATACAAAACGCGAAAAGGCAAATGAATGCGCAACATTCGAAGAACCGTAGCCGGCTTTTACGGAAGGCATGTGTATGCGTTCGCGTGTGTGTTGGTGTTCTTGTACAGAGCACACCGAGTCAAGGGGTTGTGTGAAGAAAAAAGCTCCACAAAGGAGGGAAAGAGGGGGTGGAGGGGGGGGGGGGGTAAGGGGGTCAAAGCAGGTTTTGGGTATCGCGAGCGAACCGTAAGTGGGTACATTTGAGCGGGAAGATAACACCGTCGACCTCAAACGGAGCGAATGCGAAGTGCCGTAGAAACCTGTTTCCCAATAGAGTGCCTTCTACGTATAACTTTGTTTCCAGGAACAACTTAATGAGCAAACAGACAATGAAGCCTAGGAAAACATAGGGGAAGTTACTTGTGGTATTGTAATTGTGGAGAAATTAGAAAGGAATTAAAGTGGACGAAAAGACAAACCTGCCCTCGGTGGGACCCGAACCCACGACCTTCGGATGTCGCGTCCGATGCTCTACCAACTGAGCTACAAGGGCGGTCGTCCCCCCGTCCACTTTATTGTGTATTTATGTAGGTATTATCCTGGGAGTGTTAGGCAGCGCCACTCGAGGCCAAGGCGGCGTGTGTAGAACACACTTTCTCGCCAGGAGGCGTCACGTAGAACGTGAACTTAGGTGAGATGGCTGCTGCCCAATAAGCCCTCGCATGCTACCTAAGGCACCAAGTCTGCCGCAACGAGGCCCAAGCTATGAAATAACGAAAGGGAAGGGGTCAAGGGCTCGTTCTTTATTTGTCAGAAACAACTTAATGAGCAAACAGACAATGAAGCCTAGGAAAACATAGGGGAAGTTACTTGTGGTATTGTAATTGTGGAGAAATTAGAAAGGAATTAAAGTGGACGAAAAGACAAGAACCGAAGAACCGTAGCCGGCTTTTACGGAAGGCATGTGTATGCGTTCGCGTGTGTGTTGGTGTTCTTGTACAGAGCACACCGAGTCAAGGGGTTGTGTGGGTTCGGGTCCCACCGAGGGCAGGTTTGTCTTTTCGTCCACTTTAATTCCTTTCTAATTTCTCCACAATTACAATACCACAAGTAACTTCCCCTATGTTTTCCTAGGCTTCATTGTCTGTTTGCTCATTAAGTTGTTTCTGACAAATAAAGAACGAGCCCTTGACCCCTTCCCTTTCGTTATTTCATAGCTTGGGCCTCGTTGCGGCAGACTTGGTGCCTTAGGTAGCATGCGAGGGCTTATTGGGCAGCAGCCATCTCACCTAAGTTCACGTTCTACGTGACGCCTCCTGGCGAGAAAGTGTGTTCTACACACGCCGCCTTGGCCTCGAGTGGCGCTGCCTAACACTCCCAGGATAATACCTACATAAATACACAATAAAGTGGACGGGGGGACGACCGCCCTTGTAGCTCAGTTGGTAGAGCATCGGACGCGACATCCGAAGGTCGTGGGTTCGGGTCCCACCGAGGGCAGGTTTGTCTTTTCGTCCACTTTAATTCCTTTCTAATTTCTCCACAATTACAATACCACAAGTAACTTCCCCTATGTTTTCCTAGGCTTCATTGTCTGTTTGCTCATTAAGTTGTTTCTGACAAATAAAGAACGAGCCCTTGACCCCTTCCCTTTCGTTATTCATAGCTTGGGCCTCGTTGCGGCAGACTTGGTGCCTTAGGTAGCATGCGAGGGCTTATTGGGCAGCAGCCATCTCACCTAAGTTCACGTTCTACGTGACGCCTCCTGGCGAGAAAGTGTGTTCTACACACGCCGCCTTGGCCTCGAGTGGCGCTGCCTAACACTCCCAGGTATAACCTACATAAATACACAATAAAGTGGCGGGGGGACGACCGCCCTTGTAGCTCAGTTGGTAGAGCATCGGACGCTCGGATAAAAATCTAATTACCTGCAGGTCACGGCGCACAGTTTCCGGATCTCCACTGCAACGTGTTTTGTTTTAAATCACCGCGTGTCGCAGGCCGAGGAGACATGTGTAGGGCATGTTCGGCCACGCGAATCCTCCGCGCACCACGCTCGACGCGAAGGAGCTGCAATTAATGGAAGACGGCCCGAGCGTTTTCACAATGTAACTTCGCGGCGCAGCGACTGCGGTCTTAATCTTCTCGGATATTCATCAAAGTGATCGCTCCCGCGGAACGCGGCAAGAAGAAACAGTATTACCGATAAGGAGGAGGTATACTTTTTCCCTCCTCGGACTGCAAATGCTACGGGGCTCCACGATCCGCATGCGAGCGTCTTCCAGAGCGCGGCATGAGCGTTTGCCTGCGGCGCCGGGTCTTTGATAAGGAGTCGGATAAAGAGCCAGTTGAGCCCTTTCAGAAGAACATTATTCTGTTGTGTTTGCTTTATTTGCTTTAGACATGTGTGGAATGTGTCTAAGTGTGGACGTAATGCACGAAAAGAAAAAGAAGGTCGGGTAGTCGATCGAAGCACAACTACGAAATCCAAACTCCGCTTCGTGTCTGCCAGCTGGACATACAAAAGAACGGCTCGTTTCTTCGTTGTCCGCTTACGATAACGTGTGCACCGCGACGCGGATTAAGGAAAGCATCAGTAGCGCCCAATGGGCAAGGCCGCCCTCCTTGACTCTGCAAAAAGGCAGTCGGCTGCTCGTTTTTGATTGGATGGCTCCCGTTGGCCTTGACTGCATTGTATAAAGATAGTGAGAAAGAGCGTACGGTGCGTGAAAAAAAAAAAAAATGCCGCGCGTTTCATTTTATACTTACTTTGCTGTCTCTATTAGCGTGTGGTAAAAAAAAAATACAAAAATAATTTACACCTGTTCTGGTGGGAAGCACTTCCGCGGATCGAGGAGAAAGGTGAACGTTCCTCAGTGACTTACGAGCGTCCTTGCAAAAAATAGCTTTCGCATCGTAATTTTGAGGGGGCACTTTAAAATAGCGGTGAGTGCAAGGGCAGCAGAAGATACAAAACGCGAAAAGGCAAATGAATGCGCAACGTTCGAAGAACCGTAGCCGGCTTTTACGGAAGGCATGTGTATGCATTCGCGTGTGTGTAGGTGTTCTTGTACAGAGAGCACACCAATTCAAGGGGTTGTGAAGAAAAAAGCTCCACAAATGAGGACAAAAAAAAGGAGGGGGGGGGGGGGGGGGGGTCAAAGCAGGTTTTGGGTATCGCGAGCGAACCGTAAGTGGGTACATTTGAGCGGGAAGATAATACCGTCGACCTCAAACGGAGCGAATGCGAAGTGTCGTAGAAACCTGTTTCCCAATAGAGTGCCTTCTACGTATAACTTTGTTTCCAGGAGGAATACGGGATTCGTAAGTTTGCGAAGCCTCGGAAAAGAAGCACGACCAGAATCGCCACTATACATCCGAATCTTCGTGGAAAGCACGCGCTGGCATTCCGAATACAGGCCTAACCGCCAAGTGGTTCAACATGTTACAAACCCTTCTCTTTACAGGCATCTCTCAACTACCTCCCTGTGCAGTAAAAGATGACAATAAGAGTACTGGTACGGTATTTTTAACCATTCACTTTTCTCATTAAATAATGGCCCGCGACCTAGCAAACGCAGGAAAAAGTATATATAGCCTACATTCATGTATCAGAACGCTTTGCATAACTTAATAGGCCAGCCCAATGGTCAGTACAGCAGGTTACTCTTCCGGCGTTAGAAGAATGCCAAGGCGCTGAGACATCGACACTTTCTCCGACCCTCTCGGTTGGCTGCTATGCCGCTACATCGATACTTGCGGTGAGTGGCTGCATAGAAACCGGTGAAGCGAGCCGGAACTCGAAACGTCGTAACATCCTGGTCCCGCGTTACCACGTTCTAGGCCGTGACGTCACTACACGGTAACTTTAACGGAAAGGAAATCGAAACTCAATGCAAAAAGGTTCCTTTAATATATTGGATCTCTAGGATATCAGGTATTTTTCTTTTCTTCTCGTGTTTAATGTCTAGAGAAGCTGCAATGGAAGAACTCAGGCATGTTGTACTTCGCGACGTTGGGGTCGTATTATACTTGGATGGCACAAAAGGATCAGATGATTAGCCACCATCAAATATTCGCCGGCCGTTGCCCGGGTTTGAACACGGGGCTGGCCCACCTAAGTACACGTTCACGGAACCATCAAAACGGGTTGCTCGACAGTCTTCGTATGCGCTACTGGCCGCAATATCGTACGCAGCAGCAAAAGCACTAGAGAAAGCAAGGTCCTACAAAACTTGCCCTTATTACAAAAGACAGCGGCGACATTTAATGCTGCTATCCGATTCTATCCAGAACTGGACTTTCTTTCTGGAATGCAACTCAGGTTTCTGGCACATTTGACCTCTTTCCCACTGCGCACCGCGGTGCGATACCGACCACCCCGTGGTGGGGCGGTCTAACCTCCTGAACGCAGGAGAAACAAGACAAGCGCACATATCAATCGCGCTAAATCAAGGGCTTCTGTTCAGGGCGGGCGGGCGCCACTCCCAGGAAGAGGCCGGTGGTGCATCAAATGCTGCGCGGCGTGGATCGGAATTCCGAGGTCGAACGGCTGTCGTTCCTCTCCTCCTCCTCCTTCTTCATGTCCATGTCGAGAAAAAAAAAAAAAAGGCGAGAGGGAAAAGGTGTAGTAGGAGTCCGAACAGCGTCAGGGTAGCAGGCCGCGTTTCTGGGGGACGACGGCTTCCGGCAAGCGTCGGGCGAAGCGAGCAAGCGGTCGAACGTCGGCGTGATAGATGCCCGATTGTCCCGTATACACGGGCGGCAGGCGACGCTCTCCGGCGCGATTTAGGAAGACAGTCGCACAATGGAACGCACTGTGGAAGATGGGGGAGGGGGCAGCGCGGCACCTCTTACGCGTATGTACGCTGACTGTACCGCTGGCGTTGCCGGCAGGCCTACGTGCGTGTGTGTGCGTAAGTGTGTAAGTGAGTGTACGTGTAGTACATGTTGATTCCACTCTTGCGCCTCGGCTATACCTTGTTGTCTTCCCGCGACTTCACTGCCGCTCGATTGCATGTTGTGAAAGCAATAGTGAGTGAGGTCGACGTCGTTTTGGTTTACTGTCGAGCGTTTCGCTCGAGGAAGACTAGACTGCTGCGGTTGCTGTTGGTGGTAATACTGTCGTCGTTGACTACAATACTGCCGTGGCCGAATAATAATAATAATAATAATAATAATAATAATAATAATAATAATAATAATAATAATAATAATAATAATAATAAAAGAAACAAGAGGAAGGAGAACGTCAAGGAGTGAAAAATAAAAGGAAGCATGATATGCTGGACTTGAAGAGGAGGAGGATCGTCAATGAATGATATGACGTACATGATAATGCGTCGTCATACGACTTTTATACATTACGATGCTCATACTGCACTGAATTGCGGCAGGAAAATGTCTGCACTGCAATGATCCTTTCTTCCTAAGAGTGTGAAAAGGCACCTCCTATACAGTCGGCTAGCTTCGCTTCCGCGCCTTACATAGAGCCATGTATGGTGAAAACGACGAAAAACAAAAAGTTAAAATAAGGCCGAGGGGTCAACCTGTCCTATATAATACTACTTTTACCTTACGGCACTAAGTGGCAGAGGAGAGGTAGATATAAAAGTGACACGGCGAGAGAAACACGGAACGCGGCACTCAGCACAAGTTCACTCTCAACGCCAACTTGTGCTAAAGCAATATGCATACTCATGTCGTCACAGTAATGTCTTTGTCGCCCCTCTGCCGTCATGGCGTAGCGACGTAGGCATTTCAATATAGTTCTTTCAGAACTATATTGAAATATCCGCACTTAGGTGCGGGCTAGAGCAGTCTCCAGTCACCGACCGCTCAATAGAAAGAGCGGCTGTGCTCCAGCGATGAATCATCGATTCTTGTATAGACCACGTTGCATGAACACGTGTTAGAAACATGAGCTCGCGGCTACGATAATCAAAGGTTGTCGACCTTTCGAACAACGCAGGCTCCGTGCTTGCTACTCCTACGAGCAAAAGTCGTACGGGGCAGGACTGCCCCTCGTCTGCTGCCAGGCGCACAGAGGCTCACGAATCGAACACCTATTGGCCGTGGTACTCGCACCAGAGATGTGACAGCGAGAACTGTAACGCTGTACTCGGGTCCAAAACACGGACTTTTTTCGATGTTCCTCCGACGTGGCGCGAGACGAAATGCAGTACAGAGTCCTGCAGGATCTACAGCTATTTATGTTGTCGGGTTGATGACGTCAGAGGAGACGTCTCTAAACTGTGGCACCCTGTATCGCTATGTGCACTTTCGCGAGAAGGAAACATGTTGGGAAGCCGGTGCTCTAACGGGAAACTGTATAAAACAAATGCCACGTGCTACTTTTCTTAAGTTGTATGTATAGGGTGGCGCGACAATGGGAACGCATTCGGGCGTGGCACCAAACGTGCGTGGATTTGTACAACCCCAGCCCCCCCCCCCCCCCCCCCCCGAAACGTTTACGAGATTTCCAGATAACCAATAGCTTTGTATCCACACCTCCCACCCCCTTACCCTCCTTCGCGTTCTCGTAACACCATGGGTAACACCCCCTCGAAAATCGAAATTCTGGATAAACACCTGCAAATGTGTCTTAGAACTTCCACAACAATCATATGTTTGTACATTTATAGAATGGTCTCGGGCCATTCGAGTAGTTGCAGTTGTCCACGCGAGCCTGGATAAACGAAGACGAGCGTTCGAGAGCACGTGCTTCAACATCCTACCCAAAGAATACTTGTAAAACTGCTGTATACAGAGCTGACTAGACTCAGAAACGGCAAGCTTCAGAAATCCCAGAAACACTCCGCCGCACAATTCCAATATTGGACATGTGTGTAACACCACCGTGAACACTGAAAGCCACTACATAAGAAGGTGTGTTCATGGAAACGGCGTGCGCTGTGATTGGATCGCGCGTAAATTCCTCCAATACCAATCTGCGTGGTCACAGTTCGGGACCTTGGTCGCAAAGGAACGCCATTTCATACTATAGGCTATAGAAGGTTTACGAGCACCTAGACATATGTATATCGCCCTTGTACACTTGACTATAGTTAGCTCGATAACTGGGGAACACTTAACTAATTAAAACGTGGGTAACCAGGCCAGTTTAAGCGATCTAGGGCTTTGAAAGCCACGTTGAGAACGACGACGGCAAGTATGCGGTGCCGTATGGTTTAGCATAAAGATGACCAGCCAACGGTCAACCCGCCGCGACAGTTTTGTGGATTCAGGTTCTTGACTGTTGACCCTTAATACGCGGGTTCAGTCTCGGCCGCGACAGTCTCATTTTCGATTGAGACGAGAATGGCAGGGGTCCATGTACTGTGCGCTGAGAGTGCAAGTTGAAGAGCCTCAAGCTGGTCATAATTTCCCAGACCTGCATCGTGCCTCAATGATATCGTGGTTTCGGCACGTAAGACCCCATTAATTATGATCACCAGCAAACTGTCTAGGTGTAGGCAGGTTGTATACTATAATATACGACGCAGTACTAATCCTCGTGCACACATCTCACGACGAAGCAGCGTACCTTATATTCCTTGGGCTTGATTTCGGCTTTTCTTATAAAAGAACACCGGGCCAAAAGGCGATAGCCAGAAACGAGAAACATAAAACCGCCCCCTTTAGCACTGACCCTGCAAGAGTACGAATCCTTCGCTTCTCATACCCCTTGAACAAAACCTAAAGAAGGAAAAGACGCAACATAATAAAAGGCGAGACGAGTAAGCCCGTACATAAGCTGTATCATATAGGAGCGGTTCGCAGAGCAGGGCAAGAGGTACAGTGCAAACGTAACGTCTCTCTTCTTTGATCAACGACTTTGTCGAGCAGTTCGTTCAATGGGTTTCACGAAGAGAAAACTATCTCTCGATTCCGGGAAGCGCCCTGCCTTCTTTCAGCGGGCGTTGTCATTCGGAAGAAATCCGAGGGTCGCTTTCGCGCTTGCTGAAACGTGTTCGACTCGAGCCAGAGCCATCTTCTTCTGCGTATGTTTTCTTTCTTCTTTTTTAATCTCTCTTATCGTAGAGTATCGCCTCTGTTCGTGCGGAAACTATATATAAAGCCGCGTGTACACGCGTGTGGCGTGATACGTATTCGCGAAGCGCATGTACGCAAGCCCACGAACACATCTCTCGTTTCTGATCAAAGATGCAAAGCCGCTGCGCACGAATATGTCGAAGATAGATCTCGCAAAGGGGGACAAGCACCGGTCGGCAATGTTCCACGTTGCGTGATGCGGCGAGAAAAACGAAATAATTCGCGCGTAAATAATGGAGATAAAAGGCTAGTTTGCGTGCGTAGCGAGTGGTTATATTCTGACCTGTATGTACAGAGGGGTTTCACCTTGTCACAATTCGTACCGCCCTTCTAGCCAGCTAGTAAGCCCTTTCTTGCTAATACCTACAAGTGTACGTCCAGCTTTTCAGATTCCGCTCGCTCCTCTCTCTCTCTGTCTCTTTCTTTCCTAACGCAACGACCTCGGAGCACGCACATCCTATTTCAACGCTTTTCGTCCGTCTTTTCTGACTCCATTCGATTCCGGTGTCATTAGTGTCGCGGCGGCGCCCTTTCGAACCCGAGTTGCCTGCAGAGCCATGCGTTCCGCAGCAGAGGGCACACGTAACGCAACCGTAAGGCTATAACTTCCCGTTTAATATTTATATGCCGGTGTACAAACGAGTAACGAGAAATCGCGTGCGCTTTATCCCTGCATCTTAGGCCGCCGTCGCTGCCTCTGTCCAACTCTCTTTGCTTGCTTTCCGTCTACTCGTTTGCTGCA
Source organism: Hyalomma asiaticum (assembly GCA_013339685.2). NCBI lineage: Eukaryota > Metazoa > Arthropoda > Arachnida > Ixodida > Ixodidae > Hyalomma > Hyalomma asiaticum. The sequence continues at coordinate 57,121,591 of CM023485.1, forward strand.
CAAGCAGCACGCACCCGTACGCGCGCGTACATTTTGTAAAGCTGGCACGGAAACTGCGTGCCTCCATTCAGCAGAACCCGGAGCAGCGCCCTGTGTTTCTCGGAAAGCGACGCTCATGTCAACTGTGTGTTCATGCCGCAATCCGCAGAAAACACTAAACATCTCGGAGGCGCCAGCGCACCGACGAAGAGCCAGTGTGTACCGCTACGTGTTGTAAAAAAAAAAAAAAAGCGCGTAAAAAAGCCCCCCGAATGTTGCGACGGTTTGTGCGTCTCCGTATACAACTCAATCTTATGTGGGAGCTGCAGTGGTAAAGGTGCATTATTTCTTCGCATTCAGTGCATGATGAGGTTAGCAGAGGGACGCCTATTTCTGCAGCCCGTATACGGGAGCAGGGCTCAGCGTTGTGGCTGTGGTTGTGGGTATGTCCTGGAAGATGGAAGATGAGGGAAAGGAAAGGCCATCTTCTCGAGATTAGTACCCATTACCCTCCCCCATTTCCATACTCCCCTATGTGCCCTTTTGCGGATGGCCGCACAGTTGTCGCGATGTCTCTTTACGTCTTATCCACTCGCGCGAGCTCCCTTTTCATGTCAACACGTATTTACGGAGGGCACGCTTTCAACGCGGTCTCTTTCTCTAGTACACTATCCGAGTTTCTACTAACGACGCTCTGTGTGTGTGTACGTCGACGTGTTTCTGAAGGCTATAGTCGTCTTTGTTTTCTGAGAGATGAGAACGTACAGGAGATGAAGCCCGACTGAATATGTCTTACTTGAAGCAGCTCCCACAACACAAAATGTAAGAAGGAACACCTGACCTTCCTGCCTGTACTTTTATCTTCTATTATCACGCTGTGCGCGCAAGAGCAGATGAAACGCCAGAGATAGAGGTAGCCGGCTTGACGTGATTTCGAGAACCGCACTGTGTGCAGGGTGCCAAGAAATGTTCATTGCTTGGCGGTATGAAGTACATGATGAAAGGATCAGTGAACGTGTGAAAGCGTCAGCGAGTGTTCAGTGAACCCGTTTGTACGCTGCCGAATAGCTTCGTAGACACGTGAAACGCGGACCGAGTTGCGGATTCTGTGTTCGTATACATAGCCTCGGGCTTGAAATGGCCGAGACTTCTAACGAACTTGATTTTTACAAAGCTTTCTCTGACCGCTTGAAAGCGGCATCTCTCTCTCTTGCTTTCCTTAAGGAACCTTTCTTCCCACTTGGGTTTCCGCTTTCTTCTTGGCAGCGACGACACCAGAACAGACCGCACCTGACAACACAACAGAGGTGTACAAGCGTGTTTTATCACTTTCGCGCGAAACACTGTCACTACTTGAGTTCATGGTGGTAAAGGCGGCTATCTCCTTCGTTCGCACGGTTTTTTATTTTCCCCTCTCACGTATACATCCACGTCTCTCTCTCTGTCTCATTTTTTTTTTCTTTTACCCCTCTGTAACCTTTCCTTGAATTCCCGCCCTCAGCGTTCGTGCTTCCGGTGGTTCCTTTCAAAATCTCGCTTATTCAAAGCAGCCTTAAGAGACGTCAGTTGCGAGTGTCTACCATTGTTGCTTTTATTACTTTCCTAGGTAGAACCAGTACGGGGCACCGAAAAAAAAAAGAGAAAAAATAAACACGGGTGTCAGGCGCTCTTCTCATTTACACCTTTTACGTGCCTAAAGGCGTGCGTCCGTAGCATGATCCAATTTTCACTCTGCAATCCGTTTTGCTTTTCTTTTTTTGGCCCTACATAAGTGTAGAAGCTTCTTAAAAAAAAAAAAAAGACCTGGCACATTGCGGGCCATGAAACGCAACGTGATGTCACGTCCATTATCCAACATACTCCACGCACGCATAAGGACGATAACGCGAAATGTACAGCGTGCAGATGTACTTTGCTGATTAGAAGGTCTACAGGCAGCTCGATGCATGGCTATGAGACAATGCAGCGTGGTTCCCTATGGTTTTCAGGAGACTTCTTACGTGGGTACGCAATGAAGGGGGCTTACTATGGGCGTGAGCCTCGGCTCCTTTGCATCGGTTCTGTTGCTTTCGTGCATGCAAAAAACCAGGGGCAGTAAGAGCGCTGTACTTTGTCCCTTTGTCTTTTTTCTATGCCTTGTTTTTACCTGCTTTCTCCCGCTGCTGGTACTCTCTCTCTCTTTTTTTTTTTGCGCCAATATTATGTACTATAGCTCGCCCAACAAGCCATTCTGATTATTTCGTCTTGGTCTTGAGGCAGTACGCGTGTATTTGATTTGCGCAGCCATTGGGGTAGGGTTGTTAGTGAAATCGCAAAGTCGTGCACGCCCCTGCTTCAATACTTCTTTCGCGGAATTGTTGTTTTGTGGGGTTTTACGTCCCAAAACCAACTCTGATTGTGAGATACGCCGTAGTGGAGGGCTCCGGAAATTTCGTCCACCTGGGATTCTTTAACGTGCACTGACATCGCACAGCACACGGGCCTCAACATTTCGCCTCCATCGAAATGCAGCCGCCACGGCCGGGATTCGATCCCGCGACCCTCGGATCAGCAGCCGAGTACCATAGCCACTAGACCACCGTGGCGGGGCTCTTTCACGGACTATCCGACCTACCAACAAGGCCCGGACCCACCAATCAACACCAGGCAATCAACCGACCAATGATAACTTAGCGTATACAATTTTGCACGCTCCAAATATTGTTACAAACGCACTAATGAGATGCTAATGCAACGTAGTCTCATCTAGAGAGTCTATTTCACAGCACACACTCATGCTGCTATGGGCTTAATACTGTACGCGAGGATTATGACGAGCCGTTCGTCAGTTCCCCGTACCATGAACGCCAACGGCAAGCCCTTTCAAATTGCTCTCTTGTACGTACGTCTATGATAGCGCGCGTTAAGACCACAAACATCAAAGCACGTTGAAACCAAGCAAGTGCGATTCTTGGAGCGATACCAGAAAACATTCCGACAGAAAACTGCCGTGTTCTGATAAGCGCTTTGAGTTTGAAACAAGACCGGAATGAGCCATTACATCGCCGTTGAAAATACCAGCGCTGTCAGATGCAAGGAAAAGAAGAAGACGAAGAAGAAGAAGAAGAAGAAAAAGCGCACGACGGGAGAGACGACGGCATAAAAATGCAGCTGTGTGTTTGCGGCGATTCTTTGCACTTGAAACTCTTGTCTTTTATTATTTTTTTTACACTACACCGGTGGCAGGTATGATCGGTAGCCACATCTGCTCCGGCAATAATCCACGGGAGCCGCATGCTAAGCGGGCGGCGGACGTTGGAGAGATGCAAAGTGCGCCGTGCAGGCAACAACTCCTGATAGCGGAGTCGCGCCGTTCTTGCAAATGCTGCCCGCGTCTTGCATATCGAATTCGCAGAGCCAACGTCGAGATTGCGGGACGAGACAGCACATCCAGCCTCGGGGCGCAGGTGCTCGGTGGTCGCAAGTATCGCGAGTGTTTCTCTTCCAAATTCGTGTAATGACAGCTGTTCGTTTACGAAAGCTTCAGTATGCGTATGTACTGCTGGCACCGGTATATACTCGCTAAATTAATGCCGACAAGTTACTGTCGCCAAAAACACCCTTCGAATAATTTATGTCCGCTTAGCCGGCACGTTCATTTTTCATGAGCGATTACGCGTATCGCTTAATCCGGAGCATGATAAGACGATTCGAGTCTTTAAGCAGAGCCGGTAACCTTCGTTACACTATGCCATCAAAATATGTAAATTATCCCGTTCATGTTTAATAACTTCTTTTGGCTCACTTTATATTTGCACTGCATGAATAACGTTTACCGATTGTCGGATTTTGTAGTGGATTTTGTAGTGAGAGCTACCATTTGCTTATTTAGACATTAGGGCGACCGATGCACTAAAGATATAAGGCAGCTACAATATGAACAGAAATTGACGAGCAATTACTCGCTTACAACTTGTCAAGCAGCGTGGCGTTTTCCATTCGGCTGTTGTCAGCTCAATGCACGTCCCAGATCTTCGATAACCTGACGCACTCCTCGAAATGAGGACAAAGAGATTGTATACGCTTGACGCATTAAGATAAGTTTATGTTCGATATGTAACGCATCAAGGCGGAGAGGGGCAGATTTAACACTGCTCACTGTTATAGCAGTTCTCAAGTATCGCGAGTGTTTTTCTTCCGAATTCGTATAGTGAGAGCTCTTCGTTTACGAAAGCTTCAAAATACGGTGCTGCTGGCACCGGTGTAGTCGCTTAATCAATGCTGACATGTTACGGCCGCCAAAAACACTGACACGGCACGACAACATGACCGTGACACAGCGCCACTACGACAAAATCCACAAATATGTCTCGTTTTCAAGATGCGTGGGCGTGTTTGCGAAGTTTTCATATAATAAGAACCATCTGTCGTTCGCCTGAGTCACCTAGGCTATCTCCCCGATCGCAGTATGACCATCTCATGAACTTACCAAATCTACGTAATACCAGCTTGCTATCGACGGGATTTTATTTTTGTGCTATTTCGAGCTTTCGTATTTCTGATTCAGGAGCGAAAATATTTTACGAACACGTTCCCCCTTCAACCAGAATCGTAACTGGCCAGTGAGTGAGCCACTTCATATGATCGAATCTGAACACACTGTGAGCACACATATGCTACAGTAGTTCGGAAGGAACCGTGCCGTGAAAAGCTAAATTAATGTTATGTCATAAACCAGTAAGGAAAGTTTCTTGTGGTGATGACGGCATGGCCGCTGCTCATCCCGAAAGCGTTGTCATTGACGCATGATCAGAATGTTCGAATATTACTGAGACCATTACCTTTAGCTTGCCGAAGAACGGGAGAAACAGCACCTTGCCACTCTTGCTTCCGCTGTTCCAAGTGAAAACGGTGCTACTTGGACACCGTCCTCATCGCTCGTATGCCCACAAGGCATTGAAAGCACTTTTGTGCTTCTTGAGGACGACGGGTTTTAGCGTATACATGTATTACATGTATTATCTAGTGTAGTACATGTGTTATCTTTCTTTGTTTCCCTTACTCCTTTCCCTCTCACTCATCTTTCTATTTCCCTTTCCCATTACCCTAGCGTAGGGTAACCAATCAGACGCCTTTCTGGTTAACCTCCCTGCCTTGTCCTTCTCCCCTTTCCACTGTTCCACGTAAGCCACAGGATGAACTTTCCCAACTCTACCGGCCAGCTGTTCTTTACCAGCCACTACAAAACGGATTAAACGAATTAAAGAGAAAGAGAGGGAGAGGTGCAACGGCGAAATTCCCATGGTTCCGATCGCCAAAGCCCCAGTGCTTAAGTTATTCATAAGCGCAACCAAGGCGCTCGCGAGCAGTGATGCATCAGCGAAATTAAGGCGCCGCTAAGCACCGCAAAGCTAGCGGCAGTCTTGCATAGTCACGCGATTAAGAAGTTCTCAGCAACGTGGATACTTATTCAACAAAAGCCACCCCGCGCCGGCACGGAAAAAGTCTCGCCTGTTTCTTCCTTCCTTTTGATGTTTTGTTTTGTTGCGTTCTATACCTTTACGAACAGGAGTTCCGTCGTTTCTCTCTCATACAGAAGGGGTTAACATGGGCAGCATGTTGGATGCCGTGCTGCCACGAACGGCTCATTGTCGTACGGTTGGATCCCTATACGTATGGTGTACATAGTTAATTTGCCACAACCACACAAAAACTGCTCAAGTGCTGTGAATGAAGCTCTCTTGTTTGTTTACTATGGTGATAACGTCCCCATCAAAATATCGTTACGTGAAGGCAGTCAGTATATTTACAATACGCTTTAGCGTAAAACAAGATGGCGTAAACAAGAGAGCGTAAACAAGAGCGTAAAACAACATTTTTGAGTAGGATTCATTAGCGGTTCAGGGCACAGCAATTTCTAACAGATTCTAGCATTTCCAGCCGCTACATCACGTAGGATTGATCACGTCGTCCCCATCATCTCACTGACATCTGCAGTCGAAACGCGATGGCTCTACGAAGGGAGCAAAGAGGGAGCTTGGACCTCATGTTCTTTTTCTTTGCCTCCGTTAAACAGCCACTTGTTTGGAACTTTCAACGCCACTTCACTCTTGTCGTTCATTTTCTTTTTTTATACTCATTTCATTTTGAGCATCGGTGTCTGCTTCACCGTATTTCTTTAACACGCTCACTCGTTCTTTGCTTAACACTCCGTCGGGTTTAAATGCATTCGCTTTATCTCCGTGGCGGAGGCTGCACCGACCAGCGCGTCATAAATCGTGCGCGACGTCCGGCGAGCTAAGTTACGTCCAATGCACTCCCACTCCTTCCCCAATCCGTTGTGCTTGCTTTTTTTTTTTTCTTCAAGTAATGTCCCGCACAAGCTGTTTGCTTTTCTTCCAAGCAACAGCTCTTACCCCTTCGCAACGTCCTCCTCTTACCTATTACCCCCTCCTTGAAACTCATCCCATTTTCCCTTCTTTCCCCCTTTTAAATTTCCTTGTTTGTCCCTACGCTCCTCATCAGGGAAAGACGCGCGCGCCAACCCTCGGTATGCAAATAAGAGGATCTTGGCGCCGTCCGGCTGGGGTAGTGTGCTCACTTCCCCCGCGTCCTGGTGCTGCCGTCGCGTAGATGCGGGAGCAGCAGGAGTGGTAGAGAGGGCATGCCATCGGACAGCGACGCTGTTCCTATGGGAGGTCACCGCTGAGAAGCGGGAGAAGCGACACCTAGAGGGACGGTAATTCTTTCCCGCAAAATATAGCCAGTTTTATTTGCTTACCCTCTCTCTCTCTCTCATCTTCCTCGCACCGTGTGTGAGCATGTGTGTCTGACGCCCCGCGCATGTCGACGAAGGAGTCACTTCGTTAGTAATTTCGTGGAGCGGGCGCCCCCCATAGGCACGTAGACGAGGTGGGTCTTTGGAGATTTGGTGCTGGAGTTTTGCTGGGTCCAGGACAAGCCAGCGGGGCTTTGACACAAATTCATTGGTGGCCGTATTTTAAATGGAGGCAATGTGCTATTGCTCTGTAGGTGCGCGGTAAAAAGAAAAGAAAAGAAAGAAAAAAAAACCATCGGGTTGTTTAGATCGATTAGGAACCCGCGTATCCTCATATTCCTCGTGTTACATTGCGACGTCAAATCCTCCGAAGGACGCGGGATAGATCCCGGCCGCGGTTGTCGCATTTTCAATAGAGGCGAAAATGCTATAGTACTGTGGGTTTTCAGTGCACGTTGAACCCCAAGTTATCGGAATTCCCGGAGCCTTCAACTACGACGTGCCTCATAACCATATCGTGGTTCCAGCACCTAAAACCCATAAATTATTACCATGTCACATCCTCATAACATTTTGTGTTATCGATATCGTAAGATATGCAACTGAGACAGTTTATAATGACTGTTGTAAAGGGAGAGCACACGAAGAATACTACGAAAAATGCAAAAGCGACCCTCGTATAGACGCCATTGTGGATATACACTGGTTACAGCAGTCGATAACTTACAAGCAATGATGTCCTAAGAAAACTACATAAGCAGCCGATTATTGCAGCTACCAACTTGAAGTGGCGCGACGACACACAGCATGCTGTTTTTGTCAGAAGAGCCGTTTAGGTGCTCGCCATATGTCCGCCGCCCCCGATGTCCTCTGTCAAGCAAAATGCAAAAGCAGACATGTCCTTGACCCACTACCCACAACCTTGCCCTCCTCAGCTTGGACCCACTACCAATGCCCTCTACCTCAGCCAATCGATTGCTATATCATAGTCAATACGCGAAGGGCAATCCAGAAAGAGCCAAGAAAGAAACGAGGAAGGAAAGAAGAATGAAGTAAATAAATAAAGCAAAGTCGGGATGTGCTGGACGAAAAACCGGACCTGCGCTTGCACTTGACCCACTAACCACACACCTTTGCCCTCAGGCCACTGATAAAGGACATTGATAGTGAACTTAACACCCTTGCGCCAGCTCCGCTGTTTACTCAGATGTCACAGGCGGGATATTTGCATTAGTTATAGTTAGTTAGTTAGTTTCTTTCTTTCTTTCTTTCTTTCTTTCTTTCTTTCTTTCTTTCTTTCTTTCTTTCTTTCTTTCTTTCTTTCTTTCTTCGTCTCTACCTTCCCGCGAGCCTGCGCTCTTGCAACGTTGCAGGGTTCTTCTTGTTTATAAACTAAACACGAACCCCACAAGCCCTTGCGTCGCGCATGTGTCCGGGTGAAGCCGCTCCGTGGCGAGAAAACTTCCCGCATAAGCTCCCGCCGCATCCGACAACAGTAAAGCCAGCTCAGAAAACGAAGGGATGGGTTGACTGAGAGGAAACGGGAGAGGACGCGCGACCGTCGGAGCCCCGAGGTTTAGCGTAATTGAACGCTCTCCAGCGGCGAGCCTAAACGTCGCGGCGCGCTCGGTTGCCAAGGGCGACGTTATGCGCACCGCGAAGCCGGTTAGAGTGTTAAACTCAGCCCTCCGGGCGCATCTTTTCACGGTAGCCCCGTTTTCGCGGACGACCTGCGTCGGCTAAAAGGCTGCTGTCACGGTAAACAGAACGCGCAGCTTGTTTAGTTTCCCGGATGCCCCCCCCCCCCCCTTTTTTTTTTTTTTTCGTGATCCCCTTCAGCGGGATACCGTGCTGCTGAAATGCAAGTCATGCGGCTTCCTCGGCCAGTAATAAACGCGTGGGGCTTCCTCTGTGTACACTCTTCATTCACCGCAGTCTTTTGTGGTTTGGGTACACGTTGCGTCTTTCCTGAAAGCGAGTTTGCGTGTTGCTAAATGGAGAACCGTAACGAGATGCCATGTAGCAGCTAATTACTTCAGTCAAGCGCAGTACGCGGTGGGTAGAGGGGCGCGATTCCCGAGAAATGCTGCTCGTGTTTACGAAAAGTAGCGGATATTGCAAGGCCTACATGATGCGCACGATGACTTGGCTGGTCTCCTCAAGCACACCATCGGTGACGCTGATACAGTTGTTCTTAGCTTTCTGTAGCGTTTGATATTGGCATCTAACATTTGTGATATGATCTAATGCCCTACTGTAGTATTGCGATGGTACACAGAAATGTCCTGAGCCGTCGTGTTGTAGCTTTTACGGCCTCCCACATAGTCATCTCGTGGACTAGGGAAGTAAAACGCCAGAAATATTAAGATTACTCCAGGGCCTCATTTACTACGGCGTATGGATCATATTAATATCGCGGATTTGGCACGTAATACACCATGAATTATTATTATTACGTACAAGTGTTATCTTGCACATTTGCTACATTACCGCCGTATTCTGAAACCAAACTTATCCTTATGCTTGTGACTTAAGTAGCCCGTAACCTTAAAGTGACCCTTAACGCGTTTCAAGAACCAACCTTATACTTACATCTGAACTTTTCTTGTACTTACCCCCGCCATAAGTAAGGCTTCCTTAAGGTAGCCCCCGACCTACCTTGACGCTCACTTGTAAGCAAACAAAATGGCATGCATGGATGACAACGTTGCGGAATTGATTTAAAATATGAATCGGCATGAATTATCGAGCTGCGGGCAGCATATGCGTAAGTGCGAATGTCGTGGCAAGCAATCAGTGATCGCCTAAATCCCATGGAGATTTGCGACAAGCATGGGTACTTGTGCCGCTTCCGCTCCAGAAGTACCGTGCTGAAGCTTCATGCCATCCCTGCGAAAGGACACCGACGGTCGCGGAGGTACGTTGGTGGCTCCTTACCCAACAAGGCTACAACCGCTTCAGCGAGACTCTTCGTTTTGTAAACAAGGCGCAACAAGTCACTTATGGATAACGGCTGTTGCAGCAGAGCATCGAAGGAAAGTGTACGCGATCGAACGTGCCCTATTTCACCGAAACAGCTGGACATGCAACGTCGGCGGAGCTAGCGTACATCAGGGATCAGTGTAAACAAAATGTGGTTTTACTGAAGTGAAGTTTTATTTAAAAGCCCAGCGGGACAGAAGAAAAGTACACGCACCAAGCACGAAGGGGTACCAAAGTGAGCCGGCATAATCCATGCGGTAAATGGAAGACCATACACGTTTAATTAGAAAACAATGAATTACAGTACCTAGAAAGAGATATCCGCAACAGACTTCGTTCACGCACTGCGCACAGTTCGTTCGTTTAGAACACACTGCCCGTTGGGCCACTTCGTCGTCGCAAACACATCGCTATTTTGCAGCTGCCTGCGCAGGACCACACTGTAGTGCCGACACAAACACGTACACAAGAATACAGCGTCCACACCTCGGTGTTCTCCGCACACGCGGAGTGCAGATACAAGCACATGGTCACTCGCAAAAGCATGTACACTGCCGAGACTCCGGGAAACTGTGCTGACGAGACATGCCAGCGCACACCCCGTCCGACCCAGTCCAACCCCCCCCCCCGAATGACCCCCCTCTACACCCCTTGCTCCCCCTCCTTTTTCATTGTCCGACAACAGTAAAGCCAGCTCAGAAAACGAAGGGATGGGTTGACTGAGAGGAAACGGGAGAGGACGCGCGACCGTCGGAGCCCCGAGGTTTAGCGTAATTGAACGCTCTCCAGCGGCGAGCCTAAACGTCGCGGCGCGCTCGGTTGCCAAGGGCGACGTTATGCGCACCGCGAAGCCGGTTAGAGTGTTAAACTCAGCCCTCCGGGCGCATCTTTTCACGGTAGCCCCGTTTTCGCGGACGACCTGCGTCGGCTAAAAGGCTGCTGTCACGGTAAACAGAACGCGCAGCTTGTTTAGTTTCCCGGATGCCCCCCCCCCCCCCCTTTTTTTTTTTGTGATCCCCTTCAGCGGGATACCGTGCTGCTGAAATGCAAGTCATGCGGCTTCCTCGGCCAGTAATAAACGCGCGGGGCTTCCTCTGCGTACACTCTTCATTCACCGCAGTCTTTTGTGGTTTGGGTACACGTTGCGTCTTTCCTGAAAGCGAGTTTGCGTGTTGCTAAATGGAGAACCGTAACGAGATGCCATGTAGCAGCTAATTACTTCAGTCAAGCGCAGTACGCGGTGGGTAGAGGGGCGCGATTCCCGAGAAATGCTGCTCGTGTTTACGAAAAGTAGCGGATATTGCAAGGCCTACATGATGCGCACGATGACTTGGCTGGTCTCCTCAAGCACACCATCGGTGACGCTGATACAGTTGTTCTTAGCTTTCTGTAGCGTTTGATATTGGCATCTAACATTTGTGATATGATCTAATTCCCTACTCTAGTATTGCGATGGTACACAGAAATGTCCTGAGCCGTCGTGTTGTAGCTTTTACGGCCTCCCACATAGTCATCTCGTGGACTAGGGAAGTAAAACGCCAGAAATATTAAGATTACTCCAGGGCCTCATTTACTACGGCGTATGGATCATATTAATATCGCGGATTTGGCACGTAATACACCATGAATTATTATTATTACGTACAAGTGTTATCTTGCACATTTGCTACATTTACGCTTCGTCTACGGAAACTCGTTTTGCTTGGCTCCTGTCATAACGCTGGCGCTGATTGATTGATTTCTGGGGTTTTACGTCCCAAACCCAGCTATGATTATGAGAGACGCCGTAGTGGAGGGCTCCGGAAATTTAGACCACCTGGGGTTCCCCGTGCACGGACATCGCACAGCACACGGGCCTCAACATTTCGCCTCCATCGAAATGCAGCCGCTGCTGCCGGTAGTCGATCCCGCTATCTTCGGATCTGCAGCCGAGTGCCATAGCCACTAAGACCACCGGGAAGGGGACACACAATTCCGGCGCAACTACATTCCATAGATAGACTATTTCCGATCTAAAACCGAACAGCACGGTCACAACACTTATAGCCGCCCCAAACGGGCTGTACCGCTACGGCTCAAGCGCTGTGAAGTTTGCAGTACCACGACACCGGATGCCAATATCCCGGTATTTTTTGTCACGACACCCCTCGTACACATTGCAAAATGATTTGGCCGCCATATAAGGTAGGTGTTAACAATTAAGCCTGTCAAAGTCGAGGCTGTGCCGTGCATCGGATAATTTCGTTGTCACGCATGAGCGTTTTTACAGCGGTGAGCCGAAACCGGGGTCAGAGCAGGGCGCGGAGCAGCGGCTCATACGCAAAGTGACGTCTGAATTAAGCGAACAAAGTGAGAGCTAAAGTGAACCAAAGGACAATTAAGTAGACCAAGTACGGCTTGGCGTTAACCTAGCGTGCATTAGGCCACTTCAATGTTGAGCAATGCGATTTGATGCCCGAACTGCACCGAAGGTGTAATGCATTTAATTGAGATGTGTTTGGCTATAGATTCTCACCAAAAGTGCGTCCGCCTATCGAGTCGGATCTATAGAGAATTTTACACATGCGGGCCGGTCCCGCCACCACAGCTTCGCTAGGCATCAAATTCCTCACAAAATGTAAGGGCTGTGAAAGTTTGTTTGTTTGTTTTTTTCCCATCTTATGATACTAGATTCGATATAAAATTAGCTGGGCGATGTTCAGCGCGTGTTCCTATACATGGGAGGAAAATACACTAATCGATTAAATGTCTGAGTATGCGTGTGCTACCAGGCAGACAGCACAAGCAAAAGCATACAACGATACCATACAGGGTCTAAGGAACAGGGATATGCCCATCAAGCTTACGTGAACGCCGAACAAAAATCGCACGAATGAGCCTGCGATAACGACGTCCTGTTGATGGAAGGATCTGGACAGTATACCTTCTTCACGACCGGTGTTTAGATTGGTTCCGCGAATGAAGACTGCGCAGGAAGCGCACAGGTTGCGTTGTGGCCACGTCAAACATACCTGGGTGCTTGTATGCTGCCTTTGGCAAGTGTTTGCACACGGAGGCTGCCGTAAGGGGATTTATTTTCGATTATTTCCTTGCTTTCTTTTTTTTTTTTCCTGTCATGTGCTTTAGACGCGCCGATGAGTGTATGATGAGAGAACGCGGGCGGGTTAAAAAAAATGGTGCTGAGATAGGGCATGTTAAAATGAGCACGTTATAGTGTGGGCGTTTAACGGAGCGTTGCTAGGTTACTGGTTCGTCTTATGTACAGAACGGAAAATTGTTGGAAGATTGCAGGCGCACAGGTGTTTAAGTAAAGCGGTACGCGCACCTCACCTACGTGTGCGGGAAGGTAGCGAAATCTTTATGGATTCATCGTATACACGATGAGGATAAAAAAAAAGACAGACACGCAAGCCTGGAGCTGAGCACCATACACGCGTCCGGGTACTGCATGTGGCAGAGGCTGAAAATCGTATGGTTGCTGCATCACACGTTCTCAACTAGCATAGCTAGCAGATGGTCCGAGTATTACAAGAAAAGAAAAAAAAACTTTTTATTTATGTAAAAATAAATGAAGCAGTTGTCGCCATTCTTCCGGAGGCGGCTACCCCTTTTCGCCTAGGTGCTATAGCATGAAAGTAAGAAGAAACGTTACTTGAACATTCATCCCATATGCCGGCACATTGTATCTTCCGATGGTCAGGCGCAGTTATCGGTCAAATTCTATTTTCTAAATATTTTCCGACGCAGTGCCAACCACATCTTGCTGGTCAGCTCAGAATTCCGATGACGAAGGATCCGCACATGTATAACCCTAGGAGGCAACTGCTGATCCGGAGTTACGAATGAAGAGTTGGACTTGTTGGCAGGTCATATCGAATGTAATAACAGCGTAAGAAATGAGAACGAACGACGAACACGCTGTGTGCGTGTTCCGTTGTCAGCCGCTACGGCCATCCTAATAATTGCACCGTGTCTTGTAAAACCCTAAAATTTGATGTTTCCGTATGCGCCTATGATGTCGCTTTTATAGCCGACCAAAAAAAAAAAAAAAACATTCGTTGATTTCTTTGTCATAAGGGGAGAAAACGAAACGGTCTCCGCCCCCAAGTCATTTGACAAGCAAAGCGTTTGAGAACAATGTGGCACCCTTCCCACCAAAAGAAAAAAGAAGGGGTGTTGCAGGCTGAAACAAGTACTTAAATATACTAATATTTTTCTTCAAGAACGTACGACGGCCTATATAAATTGGCAATTTTCACTGTACGTACGACGAACTTTGGGAAGTATTTTCACTAAAGAGACTGATTTACGCCCCACAAAGACCAAGCGTTGTAGGTAACCCAGCAAAAATTGTCTCATCGGCGTCTGAATCTGTGCGCGCGCGAACGTGGTGGCTGCTTCTTTACAAAGGTTTCTCCTGATAGAAGCTGCCGGTCTTCACAGGCAGCAAACCAGCTCCTCGTTTGCAGGCGTTGTTGCTTTAATCGCTATTGCTTTAATCGAGTTTTAAAAATCGACCTCTCAAAGCAGGAGCCGTCTTCCACGGAGGTCTACACCGCCGAGCGGGAAAGCAAGAAAGCAGCCAAGCCTGTCAGTCACGCTATCGAGCAGCAGATTGGGGAAGACGTTGCCATGCGCTCGCGGTCGGGGAACGCGGCTCGCTCTCCCAGGAAAGTTTACGCGCCTATATACCTGCTATACAATATATACACAGAGCCGAACTCGGTCGCGGCTTCGTCTTCACCGCCGCCTAGCGTGGAAAACCAGCTGCCCCGAGTCTCCTTCCACGGATCCGCCTCTTCGGTTCGTATTTTCATCTTGTATATAGTTCTTGCTGTTTGTCTACAAGCCTTTCGACTTTCTTGCGTAATCCGGGCAGGTTACATTAAGTGGCGCCGCCCCGGTTTCGGGAGGCAACTACGCGACTGAGAGAGAGAGAGAGTGCGCGCCGATCGGACTCACTCTCTCTCGCTCTCCATTCTCCTCCGCAGGCTTTTTGATCGATCGGGTTCGGTCCTGTTGCTGCTCCGGGAAACTTTTCGCCGTACACACTGACATCCCTCGACCTCCCACAGATGTGGTTATATGCCCCCAGATTCCGACGTACGTGGTCCTCATGTATCTGTATGCGCGCCAAACGCAGTCCTCGTCCCACTCTCGCGTAATCCCTTTCACTTCTCAAGCCTACAAGGTACCTCGGTTTTTCGGGGAGCCGCTTCGTTCTTCGAGTATTGAGTCTCTCTTCAACGCTCCGCACTCGCGCATGCATATATGGTTTTTTCGCCGTTCGTTGAGTAACGCCTGGATCATTATTGTTACTTTCTACCACTCTCGTTTCATTTCTTTGTCTCGGGATCTGAAGCCGCGAGTTTGCCGCCGCTGCCTCCATCAAACGGTTGGCCAACGTAAATTAGGATTAAGATTTTCCCTAGAGACGCCGGCACTCTCCTTCCCTCTGCGACGACCGCGCGCAGCTCGCGTCGCTGCTCGTCAGGCCAGCGACGGGGTGGAGAGCGCTCGCGTTTTTATAGAGTTTTCACAGATAACGACGGCAACCGCAACCGGGAAAGCAGATTTTTCGGGCGCGCTGTCCTTCCCCCCTAGAGATCTTTCTATTTTCTCGTTTATCGTCAATGTCGAAAGTAGTTGAAGAAGCGGGCAGAGGTCTACAACGGAGAGGGATAGAATTGACGCACCGCTTAGATCCGTGTTTTCTCGAAGTGGAAAGTTTCCCCTTTTGCCGTGTGGTTCCGTCTGTCTGCATCCACTGGCCATGGCTCGTCTGCAAGGTAGCGCTCGGCGTGTGTGTGTGTGTGTGTGTGTGTGTGTGTGTGTGTGTGTGTGTGTGTGTGTGTGTGTGTGTGTGTGTGTGTGTGTGTGTGTGTGTGTGTGTGTGTGTGTGTGTGTGTGAGTGTGTGAGTGAGTGAGTGAGTGAGTGAGTGAGTGAGTGAGTGAGTGAGTGAGTGAGTGAGTGAGTGAGTGAGTGAGTGAGTGAGTTGTTTCTGAGGAAGCTTTCAGTCCTACAGTTGTATTTTTTTATCTGAAATTGCTGAACCATTCACGGAGCTTCGAGCCTTATCCATGTTTCACCTTAAATCGCACTGGTTTTCATAGAGACCATGGGTCCCTTGCCATTGTTTTCATAAATAAGTCATGAAGTCTCACGGACCTTAATACCGTTAGGTTTGTATCTCAAATTGCACTATTCGTGGAGGCTGTGACCCTTACGTTTTATTTTGTATGCTTAAGTTGCACCACTTTAAAGTGGCTCTGCAACATTTTTACATCTACTCCTCAAGTGGCATCGGCTAAAGAGCTTATTGCTTCTCGAATCGCCTGCCGCAAAAGTTTGTCAATTCTGTTACGTATTAGCGAAGTTACAGCGTCAAGTTTTGGTGTGCCCGGGCGAACTCACTCTCCTTACGTCCCCATGAACCCTCTGTAACGTACACAAAAGAAAAAAAAAAAGGAGGGGTATGCGGGGGGTCAAAAATGGGGCAAGGAGGCACGCCATCGTGCGTCATGATCTCGAACTCTTCTCTTTTATGTTGAGCGTATTGGTGCGTCTGCAGTGACAAGCCTTCCGCCAACGTCTTTCAAGGACTCTTTGAGCCTCACTGCTGTTTTGTTTTCTTAAAATGCACCACCCTTAGTGAAGGGTTTGAGCCTTGATTACCGTCGTTTTGTTGTCTTAAATGGCATTACTTTTCGTGTGGGCCATTAGCATTACCATTTTGTTGTCTTAAACCGCACCACCTTTCAAGGAGGCCTGAGCCATGCTGTTTCATCTTAATTCGCAGTACTTTGAATGGAGGATTTTAGCCTTATCCCTGCTTTGCTATCTCAAATTGCACTACGTTTCATAACAGCATTGAGCCTTACCACTGTTTTGTTATCTTAAAATTGCAACACCTTACAGTGAGGACTGGAGCCTTACAGTCGCAGGGCTACTTTTCGTAGAAGGTTTCATCCTGAAGGTTTTTTACCTCAAATAGCACTACTTATCATAGGTGGCTCTGAGCCTTAGCCATTGTTCCTTTTCTTTTTCGAGATTTGCGAATATGTATCACGTTCTCTTATGTGAACGCTTGGCGTTGTACATCAGGTGTCTGTGATCTTTGCTATTTGGCAGCGAAAGCAGTCCACATTCCCCAGCCAGTTATTCACCGTCCGTTTCGTCATTCTCGCTGCATATAGTAAGCGCAATAGCTTAGCAGGCGAGCAGTTCGGCCTTGCACGCCATATGAACACGAACTGAGTTAATCTTTCTTTATGCTCTCCTTGCTTTCGTCTTTCTTCCTTTCTTTATGAGCAAACAGACAATGAAGCCTAGGAAAGCATAGGGGAAGTTACTTGTGGTATTGTAATTGTGGAGAAAGTAGAAAGGAATTAAAGTGGACGAAAAGATAAACCTGCCTTCAGTGGGAACCGAACCCACGACCTTCGGATGTCGCGTCCGATGCTCTACCAACTGAGCTCAGTTGGTAGAGCTTCATTGTCTGTTTGCTCATTAAGTTGTTTCTAACAAATAAAGAACGAGCCCTTGACCCCTTCCCGTTCGTTATTCCTTTCTTTATATATTTCTATATCGCACTCCTCATTTTCTTCCTCATTCTCACTTCTCTTTCCCACCCCTTTCCGTACTATACTGTACATATATATATGCTACGGTTTACACCCTCTCATCTCCACCTCACCCTTTTCTCAGGGTTGAGTATATGGAGAAAAAGCCCTTTTTCTCAATATAAGACACATGTTCGTTCCACCTTAAGTCAGATGTGATAACAAGGCCAAGGTACGTATACTGCGAGACAAAGGACAAGGACTGATTGCCTAGGTTGTATTGGAATTTAAATGGGTCTCCTTTGGCGGGTTATGGTCATCGCCACTGTTTTTTTCGGGTTAATAGTCATTTGCCATTTTGGGCACCAATCTTGAATTTTATTTAAGGAGTTGTTTAAAAGAACCTGGTCACTGGAAGCATTAACTACTTGATAACGCACGCAGTCATCTGCGAAAAGCCTTATCTTTACTGGAATATCAGGGACGATATCGTTAATAAAAACCAAAAAGAAAAGAGGCCCGAGGACGGATCCCTGAAGTATGCCGGACTGAACCGGCGCAGACGACGAGTTGATACCACCGACCGTGACGCACTGGTGCCTGCAGCTCAAGTACGCTTCGATCCATGTCAATAAGGTGTCGTTTTTCAGAATTGGTTTTAGTTTGATGAGTAGCTTTCGGTGTGAAAGGCGATCAAACGCTTTTTCAAAATCTAGAAATAATATGTCAATTTGGCTTTATTTGTATAAACCAATGGCAATGTCATGCACCATTTCAAGCAGCTGCGTGACCGTAGACAAGCCGCATCGGAAGCCATGCTGGCGACTGTCTATTATGTTGTTGCTTTCAATGAATACTCAAAGGTGCTTGAATATTATATGTTCCAGAACTTTAACACAACACAACACATAACAGCGATATTGGTCTGTACGCGGAGGGTATGGACTGGTTCGCTTTTTTTTTTTTTTTTGGTATGGGGGTTATTTTGGCATAACGCCAGTCATGAGGAAGTTCTGCTCGAGAAAGAGATTTGCGAAATATTAGGCTCAGATACTTAGAACACCATTCTGCGTAGCGCACCAAAGAGGCATTGGGTATGTTGTCGATCCCACTGGATTTCTTATCATCTAGCTTGAGCAAGAGGGAAAGTACGCCCTCTTTCGCTATTTGTACATTGTCAATCGGTGGCAAATCACCAAACAAGAGAAACTCGGGTTCTATGCCGTTATCCTTAGTGAAAACTGAGCAGAAGTATTCACTGAGTATGTGCGCTATTTCTGAGCTGTCAGTCACAGCATTATTGTCTATTACCAGAGTAAGTGGCGATTTTTTATTTGGTGACAGATACCTCCAGAATTTCGCCGGGGACGAAGAAATAAATTTCTTTAGCTGCACGTTTTGATAGTGAGCCTTTGCTTCAGCAATGCGGTTTTTAAGCTGCAGTCTGAGCGCGCACGTCAAGTTGCCTGTGGACGCTGCGTTCCATCGTTTCGATTTTTGTTTTGCTTTTTGAAGTCTTCGTCCCAAGCGTATTATTTCTTTGGTTATCCAGGGGTTAGTGCACAGTGTTATTTTCCGCTTACGTGGTACGAAGTCATCAATACACTTCATCACAAGGTTCTTGAAACAATCCACAGATGACTGACTGAATGCTTGTCCGATTCGTAGAGGGATACAAAGTGTGAGAATGAGCTGTCTAATACATCCAGCACGTCAACATCACTTGCGCGAGCAAACATAGGCACAAAGGTTTCCCGTTTCATGACTTTACGCACACAACTTAGCTGCATTTTTAGGCGTACAACTTTATGGTCTGATATGCCCTCAAAAATTTTGATAGTGGGATTTCGCTGTAGTACCTTGTGGTAGACCAGGAAGAGATCTAGGACCGATGATTGGTACCTTGGACGCGAGTAGGTACTTGAACAAGTTGCGCCAAGTCATGAAACAGCATATATATATATATATATATATATATATATATATATATATATATTATATATAGTATATACATATATCAGGTATGTTACGAAAGCAGTCGTCAAGGCCGCTCCATTTAATCCGGAACACCTTAAGCCTAAGGCTTCTTACTTCAATGGCAAGGATTGTGTTCTCACAAGCAACGCCTCTTAAGAATCAACTTTCAGAGTATTACGAGTGCGATCCAAGATTGAACGATTCACGCATCCGCGCTTTTTTCCGTGCAGAAAACTAGGCCAATGTAAACAAATATTTCACCTCGTAAGATTCATGCGGCATGCACATGAGCTCTATTCACGTGACCTCTTGATAGTATTTGCAGGCGTTAGTTAAGAGACCTTTAAATTAGGCTTCCCACTTAACGGCTTGAACTTGTAAAGGAGGAAGGAGGAGAAGGAAATTACTTCTTACTGATCGGCCAGTTATGATGGATTAGTTCACTCTCTTATAGGTGACGCCCAAAAGACCCTGGGCGTCGGCAGCTCCCTCGGCCTGCCATATTGCGCGAACCGTCTGTATCTGAGCTTAGGTAGGAGTAGGTTTCTGCAGGAAAGGCCGGACCTCAATCACGTAATGTGGTTTGCCTCCGAGCGCCCGTACGGAATAAAACACATGAACTTGTGAAACGAACAAATACTCGGCCGTAGATATATAGCGAAATGTGTTACGACGAAGGCAACAAAGCTCCGTCTTCGTGAAGCTTTTCATCACATACGCCGTTCAGCAGCCGCTGTAACTCAAATGGATGGTGGACGATAATTGCCACGTGAGAGTGCGTATACGCATGGCTCAGGAAATTTTACCACCTGGGGCTCTGTTAGAAAACGCACAGTACACAGCCGATCTCATGTTTTCGTCTCCATCGGAAATGCGACCGCCGCGGGCAGGATCGAACCCGCATCAATGCAACGAACTAATGGAGCTATTTTGCCGGGTGGGCACGTAGTACCTCGTGGAAACGTTTGCCCGACGCCGCACAACTTGAGAACGCGAGCTGTACGATGTACAAATAAGTCGAGTACCAGTAAAGCTGCGCACAGTCTGGATAACATACCGTAACCCGTGCGATCATCGTTTATTACCGATAACACAAGTTTTGTTGCTTTTCTTTCTTGACACTTCCCTCTCATCTTGGTAGTGGTAATTCCAGCATTCAGTTATGTATGTGCGCTCTAAGGAATAAGAAACGTGGCAGCATCGCAGGCAGCAGCATTGTCGGACATTCTCGGATACGAGAAGGTTCGGCAACACCATCCTGCGGCGTAGAGACGAGGAAAAAGAAAATCTCACCTGTATTTCACGTATCCAAAAAAAACCGCGTCCTCCAGATGCATTCGTTGGTATAATCCATATCATGAGGTATCCGACAAACCACACAAACACGGCACAGAGGTCTTTCGCGAGCACTCAACGCTGAGCAAACACGTCGATGCAATCCACGGAGCAGGCCGTATACGCTCTGGTATCAGAACGGCAAACACTGACCGCTCACACGCGCACGCAGGAATTACACCACGACACATTGGCTTTATCCGCAAGGCGCGATCGCGAACCGATAGCCCGAACATGTCGAAACAGTCATGGCGGCCAGCAGAGCATTCCCGCCGATTTCGAATGTTCCGGGCGTGGCGACAACCTGTACGGCTCTGTCAAGAAGATAATTGCAGTTCGATGAAGCCAGGAAGAACGCGGCCGTCCCATGACAAAAATGTTCATGGTTCGTGGAAACGACACGGCAACACTTCCAAGAGGCGGGACCGCAAACGCTGTCGTTACTCCGAACACTGCAGCAGGCACTCTACAATGCGCACTGGAAGACAGGCGATGAAGCTGCGTGGCCACGACAGCACCGCCAATAGCCAACTGCGGGGAAGCACGAACCAGTTACAGCCTTGTGCGCCGAGCATCGCGGGTTCCCCAGATCAGGGAGCGAGCGCCGCGCTCCCTAAGCCTCGTCCTGGTGCGGACATCTTGGAGCGCGTCATGGCGACCGCGCTTCCCTATGGCGCCTTCTCGGCCGCGCTCCGAAATCCCTGTCCCGGCGCGATCGCTCGCAAGACCTGTAGCCGTGCGGCCGTACCGCGCGACTGCTCAGTTCGCGATTGCTTCGTTGTTGGTGCACACGCCAGTGGTCCGAGCTCATGAGTCTATGGCGGGTCTTGTTCGTGCCCCCTTCTTCGTTTGGTGCCGCTATCAAGCACTAACTTGGATTTCTGTAAGGAAGTTAGCGGTGAACTGCAACGTTATGAGGACATTTTTTTTTTTAATCTTCTAATCTGCTCTCCGTACTGTGTTGCGTGCTGAAAGGATTGTGCTTCTGGCTGATGATTGGTCGTGCCATGTGCCCAGGTGCGTCGCAGGGGTGCGCGGTGCGTCTTGGAAACACCATAGTGGACTGGCCACAACACCATAGTGGTTCCTGCTTAGCGACAAGAAGCTTCCGATGTTCAGTTTAAACTGCAGCTTTTGTGTCGACGCCGTCGGGCGCATATTCGGTTCCTTGTGCAAATTTAACGTCGTGAAACATTGGGCCCGCTGCGTGTCGCTGCTTCGATACTTATCTTCAATGAATCGTTTTCAGGCACGAGAGCGCGAACTTCTTTTTTGTGGTGTGGATTAAGATTACCAGAGACACTGAACGCCCCAGTGATTTCTTTTAAAGCTTGGTGGACGGATTTAGTAAGAATGGTTGAAGCATAAAATCCGCCGGCCGCTGTTTATTTATTTATTTATTTATTTATTTATTTATTTATTTATTTATTTATTTATTTATTTATTTCGCAGATTTGACTGTCTTGCCGATTCCATGGCAATGACATAGAAGTTTGTAAGGCGTCTAAAGCCACTCCGCATTTTTTGAATATTAGTTATTGCGCAGTTATTGCGCTCAAAAATATGGAAAAGCGGTCTTGGTGTGTGTTGCCTAGGTTTTATTTTTCGTCTGTAGTATTATTATATAGTGGCCAGTTTTCATATCATTTCAAAGGGGGAAAAAACCTAATTATTTCGAGTCGTCTATGCGCTTGTCCGACGGCCTATAAGTGCATTTCTTTCTTTTCAAATGTAAGCTCGCATCACTGCGCACAGGGACAGATGTCTCGACGTTTGTTTTTAATCTAACGTGCATTTCAAAGCATGTGCCAGCATCCAGACAGTACGGTCCCAGTACGAACTTCGGTCGCAACAACACTATCTCTCGGGAGTCTATTGGAAGCTTCTTCGAAACAGCAGGTCTGAAGACCCTACCTGGCGAAGGTAGTACTTCTATTTTCACCCCAGATTTGCACGCGCATGCTCATCAGCATGGGTGTCGTACTCTGCCTAGACAACGCATGCGCTGAGCTGAGTGGTTCTGCTGCCACTATACCATTCCCAAGACATCTGCATGCACAGCAAAGTTAGAGCTGTTCGTTTTTCGGGCTTTCCGTTTTCTCGGATTTAGGGAAATAAAAATCAGGTCCTATTATTCAACGTGATAGTAGGGGAGAAATTGATTTTCTTTAGAAGAATCCCGAAATTCGGGGGTATTTTTTCAATTAAATTTACAAATTTCAACTTACAAATGACAGTCGTGTAGCGTCCATAGTACTTGCACGCACTTGTGAAATAAACTATGCATTACTAGCGTTCACTTAAGCCACCATAATCCAATTTTGGCAAATGAGTTCCGCGGAAACCCCCAAGGTGGAGTAACGTTTATGAAAGGGAAAATTAGCATCCACCCGTTTTTGTAGCACAAGGCCGCAATGAAATCCATAGGGATTTCGCGGAAATTAATTCATATGGATTTATCATTTCTGAGAAATCCTTATGGATTTGTTTGTGGCCTTGTGCCACAAAAAAGGGTGAATACTAATTTTCCTTTCAGAATCCAATTTTGTTGTGCTCGAGTTGGTCAGCTAGCGCGCTTGCACAGCAAACTCCATGCGGCACACTGAATCGGCTGGTACGTGATGCTGGAATTCGGTGATAAATCTGTTTTTGTCCGAAAACGAACAACCCTAAGTAAAAGCCGTGCATACTCATCGGCTTGCCAGACTCGGCTACTCGGCGTGTGGCCTGTGAATGCGAACGAAGTGTTCGTGCATGTTCGACAGGTGCGCGGTGATCAAATGGGTCGACAACCAGAGCGGACTTCCTCGTTGTTCATTAAAACAAAACCCTTATCTGTCTCATTGGAAGGTGTCCTCGAACTACCTTGGTGTCGACACGAACGGCACAAGATGTGGCATGAAGAACATCGCGCGACCCAGGGGAGGCCTGGATCGGACCGAATCACGCCAGCCGTGAATAGCAAATGACCGATGGTTACCAAACTTAACACGACGGTTGATTAGCGATTGATAGCAAAGTTTGGTAAATAATCATGCTTGAAAAATAATTTACAATTGATAATTATTGACAATATAGAAATGATAATGAAGAATTACCAGAAGAAAAAGGCAGTGGTAATGTTTCTGTACGTATTAAATGTTTTATCGGGCTCGAACCCACAACCTTCAAGGACAGGAACCCGAGACCCTGACAGGGGATAATTTAACGCGTTTCTTGCGTTGTGCTTTAACGAGTGGCAAAATATATACATACAAAGAAACAAGCCTAATCAATGTACTGCCAGTCTTGCCACTCTGCAAAATAAAGATCACTTGGAAGTCAGCGCTCTTTCCTCTCTGTCGCATTTTTTCCTATGTTCGCGCTCTGTGAAACTCGCCATCATGAACGCAAACCAACTAGCCCAAGCTGCTACACTTGTAGTCTGCAGAGTAGTTCACTTTCAAAACATTAAGGCAATCTGTGTCAGACGTATATCACTGCACAGCACCGGAGAAAAATACTCATAAAAATCACAACAGAGCAGGTAAGCACCAAAGCACGCGGGACGTAAAATGAGACAATGTCATTATTTAACTCCTGGTAGTTCTTCCTCTCTAACTTCCAAGCCTTTCTCCCTCTCCCATCTTCCTTTCTCTTCTCGTTGTGGTATTTTAGCGCGGGTGCCTTCTGATAATTGTTACTTCTTGCGCGTAAACGGGACCTCATGAGGAAAGTAACTTCAGTTAATTTGCAAATTAAATACCACATCAAGACCTCCTAGCAAAAGGGATGTTTTTTTTTTCTACTAATGTTGCGTCACTAAAAAAAAAATCTATCAGTATCATTTACTAAAGCACTGGCGTTTTCGGGTTGTCACAAGGAAACCCATTAGACGATGTCCAAACTAACACACGTGCAGGCGGCGTTATTTGCATGCGCAAGGACCGTACGAGCCGAGTGTAATCTACAGAACGTGACAGGTGGAGAAATGCTTCTAACCGTTACAGTACGGCAGTCAGTAATCTCGCCACGAACAACCGAGTGCCTGTCGACCGTGTGCAGAGTTTGACAATGAGCTCCGCTAATTCCCGGTCTCAGCTGTATCCAGGTGCGACGCGGTGGATATCCGTAAACCGGCCCTTTTGTGAAGCTCATGCACTGAGCGCGCTATCATCTCTCTAGGCGCTCCCTCAAAGCCCGTCGGTCTCATTCGGGGGCACGGACGCGTCCTTTAGCGACATCCGCGAGATTCTGTGTATCGAGCTTGATTCGCACCCTCCCTTCAAACAGCATTCCCGGTCTTCCTCCTGAACCCCTCTTTACAAGAGTCGACTGTTTGGAGAAGCCGCGACGCGTTACGCGGAACATGCAAACTGTTTCTAGGCGCCTCCCGCTTTTTTTTCCCGCATTTTTTTCTGGGATGCGACCTCTCGTTTCCCGCCAGGGAAGCGAGAGCGTATTACGGGCGAGCTGTTCGTATTAAACGGGGATATTCGGGAAAGAAACGTTGATACAGGGACGAAAGGGAGAGAAGGGTCGAGTGTGAGAGAAGACGCGACTACGCGCTCATTCGACGGGCGCAGTCGCTAGGCGCTGCCGAGATCGATATAGCGGAACCGAAACGTCGTCTCCGGGCCAGACGCAGAGGACGAGAAGGTTTCCCTCCCTTCGTCCCCTGCAACCCTCGGAGGGCCCCAATATTCAGGGAAATGCGTCGCGGCCGCTCTCCCCAACCCAAACATTGCCCTTTCCCTATACCGTCTTTCCCTACGGCTCCATTTCTTTATTTATTTTTTTGAGCCCCAATTTCTGTACTATCAAGTTAGCGTTGCGCGAACCCAGTTTCAGGAGCCGGGAACGCAGTTTCCCTCGCGCTGTCTGTCGCGTATACGTCAGCAGCGTAGACGACAGTGAAGCCCGC
The DNA here is from genome assembly GCA_013339685.2 of Hyalomma asiaticum. Classification (NCBI taxonomy): domain Eukaryota; kingdom Metazoa; phylum Arthropoda; class Arachnida; order Ixodida; family Ixodidae; genus Hyalomma; species Hyalomma asiaticum. The sequence goes on from CM023485.1 coordinate 57,147,087, forward strand.
ACGCACTACTCGTCGTCTGTGTGCGTAATACCCGCTCGCGTCACTCTTGTCTCCTTCCCTCCCGCCCTTCGTTTGCGTTTCGTTAGTGCGTACCGTCTGGAGTAGAGAGTCCAGTCTGCTGCCTGGAGACGACGACTCTATGACGACACGCGAAACGCGCACCTCGTCGCTGCTCAACTTCTAATGGGTGAAGAGGCTCCTGCAAACTCTGAAGGTGGGGTGGTGGTGGGGGGGGGGGGGGGGGTAGGAGGGGGTGTACGGGGTTTCCGGAGTAGAGTGCGCGTTGTACACACCGCTTGCCGAGCTATTCCCGCCAGCAAGGCGCGAGCCGTGTTCTCCGTGGTCGGCACCGTGCATGGCTGACAAGTGTGCGTCGCTTTAGACACCCGTCGGGACCTTGTTTCCGGGGGGGCATCCGGCCGAGATTGCGTTGTCGGCGTTAGATCAAGTGCTGAAGAGTGTGGAGAGGAGGTGAAGCAACGGCCGTAGGCCTGTGAGTTAGACACTGACGACGAAGCGTTCGCTCGGCTTCTCGATTTAAAGGAGAGCTTCGTGTTCGTGGCAGTGATTGCTCCGAAAGAGGCTTTGAAAACGACTTGTCGTGTCTGGCTGGTGTGTCGACGGAGTTTTTTAAGAGGAGGCAGAAAAGAAAGAAAGTGGGGGATGCTGCATTGGGCGACAAGCGAAATGGTGCGCCCGCCGTCAACTACTTCATATCGGTTATATATTGTTCAGTTGGCGGTCCTATACAGACTATCGCGAAGTGTAGGCGTTGTACTTCAGGCAAGGTTGGTGCCTCGATGGAGAGCCTCGTCGTTTCGAGTGATTTATGTGCCGAGTACAGAAATTTCCTAAAGGTCGAGGCAACTGGCCAGGACCCCAATTTTATGGGCACAATTGCGAACCTCTCCGTGTACACAGAAAAAGAGAAATTGTAACGAAATTTCAAGCGTGCACACTTTTATAAAATAGCCAGGGGTGGAGGGAAGGTGGTTGATGGGTGTCTCAAGGCTCTCCGAAAGATTTAGTTTGTATAATACACACATAAATATAATAGACACGCACAAACACAAACGCACGCGCGAACGTACATAAAGCAAGGTCGAACAGCTCCTACCTCCTCCCCCAGCCTTTACGCTTTTGCCCTCAATAAGGGAATTCTATTAGCCCAGCGGCCTCATTACTTATCTGTTTCTGCGCGACTTTTTCGTGGATGTGACATTCTTATGCATTAAGTTTTCGCGAGAGTTACTCTGATCTCTCTCCTCTCTCTCTCTCTCTCTCTCTCTCTCTCTCTCTCTGTGTGTGTGTGTGTGTGTGTGTGTGTGTGTGTGTGTGTGTGTGTGTGTGTGTGTGTGTGTGTGTGTGTGTGTGTGTGTGTGTGTGTGTGTGTGTGTGTTGTTTCTTTTTCTATACCGCTTACTGTCTATGGACTGTGAGCATCTTACAGCCCGTGCATTTCTTGACAGTGATAACTGGAATATTGTTTTGTTGTATTATGCAAAGTTACTTGCTCCGAGGAAGCGCGGGCACGCGGTAACAAAGCTCCATTTTCTTTTTCAAGGGACTGCTTTCGTCCGGCAACTCACGCTTCACCTAAAGCTCAGAAGCCATGCCAAAAAGCCTCAAAAATAATCATGGGCGATCACTCGCAATGAGTATGCCCTGCCGAATCGTTATCCCATCGCCGGCAGCGCGTTACGTTGTCATGTTGCCGACGTGTACTGTGAGCTACAGCTGGTCGCACTTCTTGCCTATGCATTAGGCCTAAAACGCTGTCTCTTCTGCAGCTTACTGTCTCTTCTGTTGACCGTTGTTGACTGTTGCCTGCTAAAACGCTGTCTATTCTGTTGACTGCTTACATATTTTCTGTAGCAATATCAATATGGTTGTTATGAGCTCTCAATCTCTGATGGTGCATCTTCACCGTCGATTACTCTAAGAGAAAATGGCGCTTACGCAGGGCGGGTTGGCATTATATATAGAGTGCGGAAAAAGGCAAACTTTCTCAGCGTCAGGAAACGATAAAAGGAACATCTCCTCTAGAATAACGTGACCGAATAGTTTACACGCTACAAAAGTAATTATACCCTACAAAATTGATGTTTTTGTATGTCTGTTTCGTCCATGTGACATTCTTATGCATTGGAGTTTTATATGAGGAGGGACGTATTAACGATGCTGTTGCTTGTTGGACTTTCTTTTTTTTTTTTTCATTCTTCTACCTCGTGCTCCAAATCGTATCTTTCAATAATCGTTGTTCTGCGACACTTCGCTATCACCATCGCGCCTAGTTTGCTCGAAACTTTTCGGTTAAAACGTACATGCGAACATGACAGAAACGGTACACAGCCTTGTGTATCCCCATAACTTTCGTCATTCTCCCTTCGTTGAGACCGTTGCCATTGTAGCTATAGTAGCAACGTAGACTTGGTGACAACCTGAAAATTCAGTACAAACTCTACCTAGAAAACCATGGGCCTACCCTTTGTATGAGAGGAAGCTGGAGTCCGCTACCAGTGCCGCTGACGTACACGAGGCTTATCTGAAAATAGGCTTCGGTTGTGTTTAGCCACACTGTCAATTTCAAGTGAACAACGATGTAAATATCTCTGATATATTTGTCGGTGCGTGCAAGTTTCGTTCGAACTCCAGCAACGAAACGGTAAATAAGGTCCGGCGAACTGTTTCAAGCAACCAAAGGCGCTTGGCGCGCGAAAACGCGCAAACGTAATTGGCTTCACCTTAATGCCTAAAATACCATATTAGAGGGGTACTACATATGGGGTGGTAATGAAAAGAAATTTTTAGAAACGAGCGTTCGCTATCAGATATGGTTGACAGGAGCTACTGAAAGGACAGGTGGGTTTGCGATGGTTGTAATTCATGGAGTCTCATTGGCTGTTCCAGTCTCTTGCTGATTAAATGAAGGAAAAAGAGATGCTTGAAAAGTCAGTGCAGTCTTACGACGTGATTTACATTAAGTTGAGCCTCCTTGTAACTTCCTAGATTGTCGCCGACTATAGGGGTGGCAAATATAAATGGGGTTCCTTTCGAAAAGGTAAACAACGTCAATAATTCAAAATAAATGCAAGGCGTTCAAGTGTACTTCAAAACCTTCTCCAGTCTCGCTGAATTAGTTGCGCTTCAATGTACCTTTCTCTGCTTTTACGACGTGATTTACATTAAGTTGAGCCTCCTTGTAACTTCCTAGATTGTCGCCGACTATAGGGGTGGCAAATATAAATGGGGTTCCTTTCGAAAAGGTAAACAACGTCAATAATTCAAAATAAATGCAAGCGTTCAAGTGTACTTCAAACCTTCTCCAGTCTCGCTGAATTAGTGCGCTTCAATGTACCTTTCTGCTTCCTTTCTCAAGTGCCCGTCGCGTAGTGCGCGCTGTCCCTTTTTGGGATACAGCGACGTCGCGATCTCGTTTTGTAATTACGTCTCAGTGATCGTCGTTCCTGTCCTCTCTGTTCGCTCTGCATCTTGCATATACCTAATCTCGCAGAGCCCGAGAGAAACGTGGTGTACGAAAACACCGAAGGAATCACAAAGAAAAATCGTATCAACGGAGATTCGAACGAAGCGGGAAAACCGCGCACACGGACGCAACGGCTCCCAAAGATCGCGAATGTCATTGCTTCTCTCTATCGGATGGCCCACCTTCGTCGTTCGCACCAACAGTACGCGGTAGACATACAGCTGCCAGATAGCTTGCACTGGGAACCGTTACCGCCGTAGCGCGGGCTCGCAATTACGCCCGCGTCCCGCGGGAAACCGTATGAAGGGGTCCGTCTATTCCTCTCTCGATCTCTTGCTTTTTTAACGCGCTTGGCTGTCTATTCCCGCGCACTTGTCTCTTAGTACCTGCCCGACTGCTAGTTGCTGATCTCTCTGGCACCTACACTTTCATTACGAGCGTTAGGACGACGGTACTGTTTTTCTATTGGGCTTATTGCGCAGTCGGGGCGCGGGTTTGATTGTTCGGAACGCTCTACGTATAGGCGTTTAGGTGACACTCGGAGGATCGCATTGGGCTGACAATGAGTGAGACAGCGAGCAGAATTAGTGGGTTAATCGGCGGACTGAGTTAGACAGCGAGTGGTTAAAGTGGTTAAAGACTTTATCCCACACTTTTGTTAGCATGTGGTCACTAGTTAAGGTCTGCAAGTGCTTCTTCAATGATCCACTGAGGAAGCCTCCTTCTTTCTACTGTTTTGTATTATCTATTTTACCATTATTTAAATTCTGCACGTGCTGCTTGAATAGTCCTCTGAGGAAACGTCCTCAGCCTCCTCCTCCGTCTTTATTATTATTATTATTATTATTATTATTATTATTATTATTATTATTATTATTATTATTATTATTATTATTATTATTATTGATTTACGATTATCTGTAGAGCTTTCTGGAAGACCGCGAGTGCTGCGATGCCGAGGGCATAAACGCAGGAAGAAATAAAAATGTATGAACAATGAAATGGAAAAATGCTTTGTACGATATTCGTGTAGCTTCTTTGATTGATACAATTCACCTTTATCAATATGTGTTAATGCCTTCTCGCTCTAAGACACGGAGAAAGGCAGCATGTGAACTATTTCACATCGCAATAACAATAACTTGTCAGTAATCTTTTTATAACAGAACGATATAAACTAAATGACATGGGCGAGAAAGTTGTGGTGCTGAGACTTACTGCGACTTAAAGGGAGACTCTTGTGTCTTTTTACCATGTTGCGACATAAGATGTTTTCAAGTGCTCTGACAGTCGTGTAACACTGTTAGGGTGGTTCATACTGCGTAGAAATGCATCAACAATTTGAAAATAGGGCCAATAACGTCAGGCCTGCGCCTGTAATTGTATTCCCCTAACGACCGAATCATCCATAAACTTGTTTACAACGGCGATTGAAAGCGAATTGATTGCCTCACAAAGAGCACTAACGATATTACAACATCAGTAAACCCGCTAAGCGAGGAGTCTGTGTCATGTTACTAATACATAGTTTTTCTCTGCTGCTTATATGAAGGCAATGTTTTAGGTGACATGTTCTTCGATTATTTTGTTGTTCATAAAATTGTTTAAGCAATGTAATCAATGGTAATGTATACTTGCTGATCCTACGCTATGTTTACAAATGTATACCTTATCCTTTTGCAGCTGTTTTTAGCGATAATCTCGCCCATGATTTTGTTACTAAAATTGCTTTATTGTGTGTTCTTCTATCGCAATGTATAATGTATAATTTTGCATGTAATATTGACCTTTTTGTGATTTTATCCATATATAAACCTGTGTAAACATATAGTATTTTTCATGTGCCTTCCCTGCTATAATCTCTGAAGAGATTGGCAGTATTGTTAAATAAATAAATAAAATAAATAAATAGCCAAATAACTTCAGGCCTGCGCATGTACTTGTAGTAGCCACAGCGGAAGCTGTGCTGTGCTGCGGGCTCTCCCAGTCTTGTTCTTCGTCTTCTCCCCTTCCTCCTCCTCTTCTTCTTGTTAACACAGACTCAAAAATCGGCCACTGCATTGAGGCTCTATCAGCGCACCCCGTGAACAATCATACTAGAACTGTGTCTGTTGTGAGCGTACGTCAATACGTAAATGAGAGCGCTGGAAACAATCCTCTGGTCTATACTTGCCTACGACATAAGCTGCAGTTAAAGCGACTTCGGTCGCCTCAGAGTCTTATAAGAGTTTTTTGGCCGCCTATCTTCCTTGCTATCCCGTTACATAGATTTTGCTTTGTGTAGGGTGGAGTAACTGCACTTTTTTGGGGTACCTTCTCGAGCATCCTTTTCTTCGCTTTCTTTATCTCTTTCGCGTTGGAAGAAAACGCACGACAGACAGGGTGTTTCCTTTATCTTCGGGACCCTCTTGTTCAAAAACACCAATCTAGTGTACGTAATACGCACTACAGGAAACGGTTGAAGCATCGGCAATTTGTTCAAATTGGGCCTCTTCTTCGGCCTTGATATATTAAGCACCGCGCGGCAGAGCCACGACTCAGACGGACAAAAAAAAATAATAAAGCACTAAATAGACAGCGCTAGATCAAGTACACGGTCTCGGGTATAGTTTTACTCTAGAGGTGAATCAAACGGTGCGTTGTTTATGTCCAAGCTGTTTCCGGCCTGAGCGAGCGCGAACTCGATATGTGAAACTGAACACTACCTTTTCGTTCGAACTCACAAGCAACGGGGATGCGAAGGCGGCACTCGCTGTATGTGGTTTGCCTTTGCAATGCGTTGTTCTTGAAGAGTGATCCAAAGTAATTTCGTCGTGTTTTATCTTATACTCGTAGCATCTTCGCCGTGGCGGGCTGAACCCGCTGTCGACTAAGCGTTTCTCTTGCATCTATCACCGGATGCGCGTGCACAAATCTCTGACTATAGCCGGCATTTCTTTTTTCACAGCCCTCACAGTTATTCTTTTATATGTTAGTGTTAGGACGAGAAATCTGATACCTCGGAACACGTGAATGAGCTTGAGTGCAAACTTCTGCTTCGGTTTCATCTCAGGCTCCTCAAGGAGTGCTTGAGAATGAACGTTGTTTGCTAAAACAAAAGTTAAAGAAAAGTAAACGTAGTATTAGCAGTGTCCTTTTTTAGCACTGTCTTTCGCGCCTTTAGTTTCACCTCAGACTCCTAGAGGAGTGCTTGAGACCGAACGTATTCTGCGAAAACAAAACTTAAAGAAAAGTAAACGTACTATCAGCAGTGTCTTTCGCGCGTTCAATCCGAAACAACAGAGCCACACTCATTCACGTATTCTTTACTTCGCTATGCGGCACACGTAAATACAGTGGGGCCATTACGTTTGCTATACGCAAGGTGCCTGAAATGTATACGATGAGCAAGTGTTTACAGCAATGAAGGCGCATCATTCGAAAGGTTGATCCAAGAGCGCTGCGCTTTTAAAGCGGTATATACAACGAACCAAGACAGCACGATGACACGTCAAGACGCAACGCGCGCAGCTGCGGCATTACATTGTGACGTATCCAAAGTCAGAAGCGTTGCTCGGTTGACGAATGCCTATAGCACCTCGAAACAACGAAATGCGTACTCTGAAAGTGTCAACAATAACGCCTTGTTTTTTTGCGGATATTTATCAAGTAGTTGTGCGGTGCATCGGCGCTGTCAAAATCTTGAAGTGGGCACTGGCACAAGGCCAGAGGAAAACGCGTGACTCAGAGAACGTCTGTGCCTCAAAGAATGTCCGTCTGTGCCGTTGCATTCGTCATGACCGTTCTGCATGCCTACAGCGTACGCCGCTTCTCATCTCGAAGTGTGTGTCCAACTCGTTTAACGATGAGGTACAGCAAAGTGGTGCCTATATGCTGTAACTGTAGCTTCTGTCTCACGATCTCTGCTTTGCTGCGATGACTATGATGATTACCACCACGTTTGCTTTTATCTTCTTTATCCCCAAGCGCCACGATTTCTTTCACTACCTTGATACAATTTCACATTTGTACCGGACGCATCGGATCTCGATCGTACATCAACCAATAGGTTGTGTCTTGTCTGCGTCACCACATGAAACGCGTGTCACATGTACGAACTAAAGAATGGCCGCGTCGTCGACTTCACATCGTCGCTTTCCCATTGGATCCATATAATGCTTTGCCAGCGGAGTTCACGCGAAGGGGAATTTGTGCAGTTAACGCTTCTCAGAGGAGGCTGTTATAAAAGGGCAGTGTGGTTTTTCTGGGTGAATATGTTTATGTTTGTTTGACTATCTCATTTTAATGATTTTTTTACGTTTTTAAATTAACATACATTAAAGCAAAAGTGAAAGTGATTTGTGGGGTTTCACGTCCCAAAACCATATGATTGTGAGAGATGCCGTAGTGGACGGCTTCGGAAATTTCGACCACCTTGGGTTCTTTAACGTGCACTGACAGCGTACAGTACACGGTCCTCAACATTTCGCCTCCATCGAAAGGCAGCCGCCGCGGCCGGGATTCGATCCCGCGACTTTCAGGCCACGCCCCAGTGCCACTATAGACCATCGTGGCGAGGTGTTTCTTTCAAAAGTGCTTCGATGCACAAGTACGTCTTCGCGCATTCGCGTAAAACGGGGCGAAATGCGACTAGCTAGTATTCGGTTGGAAGGCAGTATCGATATAATTTACTTGACCGATTGAGATAAGGCGCACATTGAACTAACAATGACAACAACAGAATAGCATGTTTTAACAGATCGTGACTGTAATACAGTGATTGAAGGGAGAGCTCAGGGTTCATTTGGCACGTCGAACAATAATCAAAGATTCCGGTTCCGTGCAGTAAAGGCAGGCGTAATTGAATTAAACGCAACGACAGCAAGCCACGCGACACAAGCGTTGAACGCCGCGCCGCTTCCAAGCAGACCTCGTGTCTTCAGTACGAAGTGGACGGCTCGCCTGCACATCGTTGCTCCTCGCCGACGTTTCCTTGTCTCAGCCGTTGCCTGGGGCTGAAATTGCCGGCGAAGACAAAAGCTAACAACAAAGTGAACAGCTGCAGCTCACTGCGTGCTCTTTGATTGTGGGCGATCGGAAATACACGATGCGCTGATATCGTTATCGTTTTTTTTTACTGTTTTCTTTTTCGATGATGGTTATTTTTTTCTGTTCGCCTGCCTTCTGGTCATTTGCAGTATATCGTACGGTCATCGTTTCTCTGAGCGAAATGTGTTGCTTCGTTTGTCGCAAACATCCCATCCCAAATAAGCGATCGAGCAACTGTACGTATCCGTCCTTTTCTCCTGTGCTGTTGCTATGTGGAAAGAAAAAAGAAAACAAAGAATGGCTCCTGCCACTCCTTGCTTATAGCCGTCTTTATCCAGCAGTTCTCCCCTGCACCATTACTGCTGCCTGTTGGCGAAGTGTTACGCTCACGCTATGTAGTTCCTGTGGACACTGCGATAGAAGCGATAGCCCTTACGCCTCTAAACTGCTCTGGACACGGATTGTACTGTTGCCGTTGTTTTCCCAGTGTAAGAAGTAGACTGTGCCACAGTGAGTGTGTGTGTGTGTGTGTGTGTGTGTGTGTGTGTGTGTGTGTGTGTGTGTGTGTGTGTGTGTGTGTGTGTGTGTGTGTGTGTGTGTGTGTGTGTGTGTGTGTGTGTGTGTGTGTGTGTGTTGGGGGCAGGGGACAGGAGCGACTAGAAGCCAAAGAAGCTGTGGCTTCAGGGGGCCGCACCAACGCATCACTTGCGTGATCAAAACCTTTGTTGACAATGGCTTCGTTCCAGCATTGCACTACAGATCTAAAATAAGTTGCATCGTTGACTGGGGATGATATAGGTGAGATCGGTGATATAAGGGTGAGCAGTTGTCGATACCAAATTCATGAAATCAATTCAACGCATGACAGTTATTTTCATTATTTATCTTTGGTTGGTGTTGACTGGGAATGCTTCTGAAAAAGTGCGTTTATCTTTCTGACGAGTTCACAGCAAATTCTGACTTCTCCTTATAGTTATCAACTAAGCGACGCAAAGGCGAAGGCCTCATACCTTGCATACCCTCTACCTTAATCCACCTTAATCTAGCCAATGTGTCTTGGGTTCGAGTTGACAATATCCTGGGTCAGAGTACTCTATAAAGTGACGGTTCGGCTCTAATCAACTATAGATGGTCTTCGAAGATGGTCTTCGAGTCCTAAATGTCTTGGGTTGAAGCCATTGTAGGTGGGAGTTCGATGCCTATTAGGGTCCTGAGTTTGACTCCCAGAGGGTATTTAGCCCATCTATAACTATAATCAATTATTAACTAACTTTGGTAATCATTACTAGTCTGCTAAGCGCGGGTGACGTATTTTCTTTTATTTTTTTCCGCTTTTGGCCTTCCTTGGGTCGGGTGACACGTTTTCTGCCACTTTCACTTTTCGTACCGTTCGTGTCGATGACAAAGTCGTTCAAAGACCCTTTTCCATTAGACGTATTAGGCACTCTCTTTATGGCAGTAGGACTGCAATTTCGAAATATCCTAAGTGAGGGCCCCGCCGGCATGCTTACAATGAACCGATGTGCGCGTATTTTGCGTAACTGTACGCTTGAATGCAGTACTTTGTGATCACCCTCGCTATTCACAATGCTGCGACGGCCATTGCTGTTCTTGCGTCCATATAACAGTGTAACCTGCACTTGCATATATATTGATACCGGTGCTTCGGTGTGCTGCCTCGCGCTGCTATCTCGAGGAGCTCGATACGACCATCGTTACGTCACAGAGAGACGCAAATGGAAAAGAAAACGCGGAGGTAAAAAGAAAGCTCCAACGCGGATAACACGCGCTGGAGAGAACATGCAAAAGAGGACGTCTCGGTGCTAAAGCTATCCACTCTACGCTTGCGATAACGACCACCCGTTGAACAAGCCAGAGCAAACGCTGTGATACAAGTGAAGCAACGCAAGGGGACGCAAGATACGATAATTCCTTATCTCTATTTGCTCTCACTTTCATTCTCTAAGCTGTCCCTGCCATGGCAGTCCTTCCTCGAAGATGTCACTTTATCTGCACGTGGGTATATTCGCGAGTCACAAAATGCAGATGTTGCGAGTGCTGCTATCTGTTAGCACAGTGCACGTGTTCAGCTCGTGGTGACTCGAGACGACGGCCGCTCAGAATCGTGGGCTTCGTGCGAAAGGCGCGGGCGAGCCCTGGATCCGTGATAAACATATTACTCATGCATGGTGAACTCTTCTGGTCAACTAGCACGGATACATAATGAAGTTATAGTAGTGGTTAAGGTAGTTCAGAGATAGTGAGCTTTTACTTTTTAATGCGCCGCGTACCGCGACGCGATAGGTTTGTCTAGAGCCCCAAGACGGCACGATCTCCGACCCTCCGCTAACGTTATAAGCAGCCATAACTTTCCAGTTCGCGGAACTCTAAAAAAAAAAAAAAGGAGAAAAAGAAAAAAGAAAAGAAAGGAAGGAAAGGGGCCTTCTCACAAAGCGTTACTCGAGGTTTAGTTCACGACACAGGAAGATCTGAATTTTTCTCCTTTACTTCACACACAAGAATCGTTATCCTTTAGTTTTACCTGCATTCTTTAAGAAGCGCAAGTTTTTGCCTGTCCCCTTTCTGAATTTCTTTTTTCTATTTATTTTCCTCTCTCTATGCGGAGTAGTATGACAGAAGTCATATGCATGCCGAAGAAACCATCCTGTTTTACAGTAAAGACTATCTTCGGTGGAGGAGTATTTTACTGCTGGCCTATATATACGCAAGTCAGTTTCACGCTTGCCACTGGTCGTAAGTGTTATCAACACGACCAAAGGGGCTCTCCTTACTTAAGCCCAGTAAGCGGCGTAGTTTGTTTGGATTTAGATTTTGTCTACCTCATAAAGGTCCACAAAGTGCAGAGAAAGCCGCGAGTAGTGTTATCCAACCTAAAAAAAGAGAGAGAGATAACCAGAAAGGAGCCTCTTTCGCTGACCCGCCTCTGATCGCCTGCCACTTTAGAGTTAACTGAACTGAACGGAATCTTAAGGGATTAGCAGAGCACAATCTCCCAATATCCCTCTCATTTCCGTGCAAAAAGCCGGAGCTCGTTACTGATTGGCTGACACAAGCGCTGGCTTTCGCTGTAGCGTACGGAGTTAAGCATCGGCGCGCGACACTGCGCATTTGCTCAAATGATGTTGTGGTTGCTATCAAGGAAACGACCGGAGCGTACTTATGTTTTAAAAGCCATGAATTACCGGTGGCCGTGGGAGCAACATGCGCGGAAATCAAGGCGCCAGATGAGCGTTAGGTGCTTCCGTTGTGATGGAAAGAGGAGCGTTCCGAACAGATTTCTACGGAAAGAATCGGAGATGTCGCCCGACAGTGCACGCAGCTTCACCGGAAGCAGGTTTCATTGATGTTAGAGACGATGGTATTTTAGGCGACCATTGCTTTTCAGTTCATGCAGCTGGCTGTAACCCCAGTAATCACGGCTTTTCAAGGAAGCAGCTAACCACGTAAACAAACAAACAAACAAACGATGACGACAAGACAATTATGAGCACTTTACAAAGGTGTGCCATCTGTCATATTCAACCTTTTTATCTGATAACCGCATGGTTTCAGTGACTGTTTTCCTACATCTGCGCTTTATTCACGTTGTTCAGTCTTTTTGTCAACATTTGTCTTTTTGTCCAATAGCGTTCCTCATGACCTGGCAGTTTCGGGGACAACTAGAGGTGCACTTTTATTTTATGCTTCACCACGTGGAGACGGAACGTTTTCGGGAGAACCTCCTGCTACTATAGATCTTGCAAGCGACGTTCAGTGGTCAATTACGAGCATATTGGGTTTGTTTCTTGGAATTGCATGCATAAGTTTCGTTTCGAATACGACAGAGGCGCTGCGGCAGATGGCTGTATGCACTTGCAAATTTATACGGACAATAGATGTTGTGCAGCAGTGAAATGTGAGCAGTTACCTTTCGCTCACGTCTCGAACCGCTGTAGGCATGGACGCTACCCTATAGCTTGTATTATTAGCATGCAGAAGCGTTAGTACAACCAATGATGGAATTGTATCCACAGATATAGTATCCCACGTGGTCAACAAAAGTGGGCATATTAATGAGCGTTAATAAACCGTTAATGAACGCCAGCCACAAATTGCTTTCGATGCCGGTATTATGCCAGATTCTTTCCAAAGCGCGCCCTTCACCAAGAAGGTGCTTAGACAACGGTGTTCCTTCGCTTCTCGCTGTCTTCCGAAACAAGTGTCTGCTGAATAAAGTGTTTAAAGCGTCGAGACGTCAGTACACACACACACACACACACACACACACACACACACACACACACACACACACACACACACACACACACACACACACACACACACACACACACACACACACACACACACACACAAAACGAAGGCCACGAATTAAACTTACAGGCGTCGACCCGGACGTTGCGGTAATGACACTTGTTCAGTGTCTTAATCAACGCAATGATGGTCTTGATCTGAACCCACAAACGTGCCGTCCAATTACCTCATACCGCGAACGATCAGGCAATTATACACATGTACTGGAGGTCGACCCCTCTGCCTATCGACAACTCTTAGCCCGTGGGCGGGTAATGCTTGGATGGACCATGGTGCACGTCAGTGAAGATCTGCACATCCCACTCTGCACGTACTGCGCCTCCTACGGACACACAAAGAGGACCTGCCCAGTATCCGGACAGCAAGACAAACTTGTCTGTACCAAATGCGCTGCAAATCATCCTGTGGAGCGGTGTGCGGTGCGGGCGGGGGATCCGGCGGCGCAGTGCAGTGAGTGCGTCAGGCAATCTAGACCAAACAACCATCCTGTGGGTGATCATACGTGCCCCGTACTGCAGGAAAGGGTTGCCCGCCTCAGGGCGAGAACTGAATATGGATAGCATAGAAGTGCCAGCATGGTTGGTGGGGCGCAGCGACTCACATAGCACGTTACAATACAAGTTACGCAGTCTGAAGCACAGGTTCTCAATTGCAATTTTATTATTCAATTGCAAAGCACCTTTTAGTGAGTCGCTGCGCCCCTCCTCTGGTCGCGAGCACAATGCAAAGTGTCCTGACTCCGTGGCTTACTGTGCCTGTATTTCACCTTCCATGTCACTTACTACATGTTGCTGTTTACGTCAAATCCAAACGCATCCACAATTTCACGTACTTCATACTACACAGAATGCAACACTCACAGGCAACACCTCACCTACATTACACATGACAACAAATGGCTAACAAACAACCTCTAAATTTCATTCAGGCGAATCTCGACCACACCTCCGCAGCAACCAAAATACTCATCGAAACCATGTGTCACGACAATTACAATTTTGCATTTGTGAGCGATCCTCATCTACGCGCAGGCACGGTACAAGGCATACCACACACGATTAAAAATTCCACGCCCCTCTAAACCCTCGTGTAATGATTTTAGCACAATTAAACACATATGATTACTTCCCCTTTCACCTATCAGAACACATTGTGATGTTAAAGTGTCAAAGCCGTGACCATTCATTTACATTAATGGCGATTTACCTGCCTCCTCACAGACCCGCAGACCCCTTTCTCGGCGAACTCCAAACCTGTATATCCCGCTGCACAGATGCTCAGTACGTAATTGCCGGTGACTTTAATGCGAAACACCCTCTTTGGGGACCTGGCCCGTCAGACTTTAGAGGGTCACAGGTTCTTAATTTCTCAATCGCCAATAATCTGACTATATTAAACGACCCTTCATCTTCCCCAACGTTTCAGACAGCATACGCAGAAACCTGGATAGACATTACTTTAGCATCACAAGCACTAACATCCGCAGGTTACTCATGGACGGTATTAGATAAACCAACTCTTTCCGATCATAATTACATCTCATTCTCTTTCACTAACATTCTGTCACTACAACCAAAACGTTTAACGAATTACGCTCGACTGCAAATATTGCGCGAACTTAAAGACATGCCCTGGTTTCAAAAAGTGACACAATGTCACATCGCTTGCCCAGACACACTAGACAGAATCATCACACAATTTTATACCATATGCGAACGCTTAGAAAACCGCTACTCTCGGAACCCCAAAGCAAATGTATCATCAGGTAAGGGCTGGTGGTCCCCTGACTTAACCATTGAAAGGAAGCGTGTCCGTGCTTTACGACGTCGTAAACAACGCGCTAAAGTTCCCTCTCTACGCGACTATTATCAAAAAGAATATGCTTCTGCGTTCCAACAGTATAAATCGAACATTTCTAAAGCTAAAGACTTATTTGACAAGGAGATTTACACATCCGCTACTAAGAAACATCTTTTCGGAGACTATTTTAAACTGCATTTTCAAAAACAACACACAGCAACGAGCTTACCATCATTAAAATGCCCTAGCGGTTCAATGACGACTTCCGTCAACGAATCAGCTCGCCTCCTACTAGACACACTAATTGCCGAAGATAGCCCCCTAACTGACACCCCGATTCATTACCAGATGCGCGAAATTCACAAGTCCGAGTACCCCTGGAAAATTTTAGATCTTCCTTTCTCTCAGAACGAAATCGAACATGCTGTAATGTTAATTAACACACAGTCAGCACCAGGATTGGATAATTTAACCGGAATATTTGTAAAGCAACTTTATCAGTTACATCCACAGTTCTTTTATTTTGTCTTCAATACAGCCCTCAGAATAGGGCATTTCCCTACACCATGGCGTAACGGTAAAATCACTTTCATCCTCAAACCTGGAAGGCCCCCTCAGGATCCAAAGTCATACCGACCTATTGTAATGAATTCGATATTCGGTAAAGTGCTGGAACGACTACTAAATTCCCGTTTATACTATTTCCTCCATACCAACCACCTCATCCATGAAAATCAGTTCGGCTTCACCAAGACACGCAGCGCAGCACTAGCTCTTTATCAATTACGACAATACCTAGAGTACTATAAATCCCGCAAACAACCAGTCATCCTCATCTCTTTGGATTTTGTCGGGGCCTTTGATAGTGTATGGCATATAGCTCTGCTTAACTTCTTTAGAAAACACCGATGCCCGAAAAACCTGTACCTTTTACTGCAGTCGTTTCTCACAAACCGCACCATCACATTCCCATTCAACACCGGCAGAGAAACAGCATCTCCATCGGTGGGTAGCCCACAGGGCTCCCCCATCAGTCCCCTCCTTTGGAATGTTATCATACATTCCCTCCTAGACATAAACCTACCCCATAACGCACACATACAAGCCTACGCAGACGACACCATCATATTACTTCCTGGAACCTCCCAATTGGACTTTAAAAACAACGTCACCCGCGTTTTACACCCTGTAGAGGAATGGGCAAAGCTACAAAAGGTAACTATCAGTTCAGACAAATCTCACTACACGTTCTTCAACAACGGACACAAAGGTACATCAAGGCGCCGTCCCTCCGTTAGGTTAGACGGTGCCTTTCTAAAACACAAATCATCAGTTAAGCTCCTTGGCGTTGTGTTTGATACAACACTTAATTTTCATTCCCACATCGAATATCTGAAAACTAAAGCCGAAATATTCACTGCACGATTCCTCGCATTTCTGCGTTCCCAACATAATCTAAACAGCATGCTCATTCGCCGGCTATACAGACAGGTCCTACTTCCCTCACTCACTTATGCATCGCCAGCGTGGTGGCCTTCCCACCCTACACGCTTCCTAAGAGACCGCGTATTATCACTTCAACGATCAGTCTTAATATCTATCACAGGCTCGTTTCATACAACTAGAACCTCAGCATTACAAATAATCGCTAACGCTCCGCCCTTAGATTTAGAACTCACCCGCCTAGCAGCAGAATTTTCTCTCTTTACACAAAAAATAGTCACGCTTTACGGCACACGTACACTAAATCCCGACCACATCCAGCGCGACATTGCACCCTGTCTTTATCACCCCAGCCTAAAACACAGATTTTCCTTTACTGAACTTGACCCCTCCCAGCACGACGACGCCTTCCGCCTACCCGTCCTGCACGCATATACGGACGGTTCCTTTACCTCCATTTCTGCTGGCTCAGCATACATAATACTGGATAACCAAACTCGAATTTTGAAGGCCGAAAAATATAAAATAACACATGCATCTGGCGCCTACACAACCGAACTTATGGCTGTCACCGAATGCCTACAGTACATCAGCACGCTACACACTCAAACCCCTTTTCACCTGTACACAGATTGCCTTTCTTTACTACGTAAACTTGCAAGCCTTAACGATAATGACGAGAGGGTGATAGCCATCAAAAACATTCTTTATCAGTTTAAAACACAAGGCATCTTCTTCCGGTTATTTCACGTCCCTGGTCATAAAGGCATATTAGGAAACGAATTGGCAGACAGACTAGCAACTTCAGCAATGCGTTTTGGGTCTGAGAGGATGGCTACATATTCAATCCGCACCGTTCGGTCCGAATTATACAAAATTATGGTTTCTCATTGGCACACATATTGGCAAACAGAAGGGCCGAACACGTCGTTATTTCACTGGATAAATAGCGTCTACAAAATTCCAAAATGGTTTCCACCTAATCGGAAGTTAACTCATCTAATGACTGGTCACGGCCATTTCCAATATTACCTCAAGCGATTTAATATAACCATGTCTGACCGGTGTGCATGCACAAAAATATGCGTAGCCGATCTGCATTACTTCAACGATTGCCCACGAACGCAACACATCACTCAACACTTACGAAGCCGCACAGATCCAACAATATCACACGCACACTTCCCAAGATATCTACTAGAAAAAAAAACGCGTGCATACTTAATTCAGCTAGTTAATATAATGCGTGAATCGGCGGTTGTCATACCAACCCCCACTCACTGTGCAGAAATTTCTGAGACATAACTGGATACCTCATCGAAACTTCCCAACCACACGTCTACCGCTCGCATACATTTTCCTTACAACAACCCATCAGACACTGCATGCTCAACGTTATAGTTCCAATTACGCCAAAAAAAGGCGAGGTTACCTCGGCAGCTATGACGTGAGCATCAACTTTTCAACACACATAGACCCATTGTTCATGTCATCCTATTGATATGACAAAGCCCGCCTTATGTATCTGCGCAGACCTTTTCTCATCGCAGGTTTCACCTCCTCTTCGCTCAAACTTTCAACCGAATGCTTCCGCCTCAAACTCCAGACCATGCCTACAGGTCCGCCATGCAAGGCGAGGCCCTTGGCTCGAGTTGTGGCTTCCACTACGTCGTCGATCACGGAACTTTAAACTACACCTAGCAGTGCACTCCCGCTTTCCCCTTGTTACAAGGACACTCTTGCTGCTGGAAGCTCTCACTGCTACGTAGTACTTGGCACTAACATTATCACGGTCTTCATCTCCTGCCTTTATTATAGAAGGAAAAGCCCTGCAGGCCTTGCTTCCGAATACATACATTTTTTTAATTGGCTTTTTCCACAAAATTTTCTTTTTGGGAGCACTTCCCCTTATTTCTTTATGGTGCGATTGGCTTTAAGCCCGATATACCTTCTGGTGGCGCGGGCTACCCCCACTTTATTTTAATTTTTTTTTCCATACCAGGGGGACAAATTTAACACACACACACACACACACACACACACACACACACACACACACACACACACACACACACACACACACACACACACACACACACACACTGCCTGTGTTGACGCCGAGCTCCGTGGTTTCGTCGTAAAAAACGCACACTCCCCTATTCGCTACACGCTGAACAAACCAGGCAAAACAGCCAAGCGCTGTGAGGTCATTAGCCTACTAGCGTAAAAAGCAACAGCGGCGGCTGCGGGCACCTCGCACTTGTCAAACATGCTGACGGCCGCTCTTAGATATTCCAGTGCACTGCAACGTCTTTCTTTCTTTCTCTCTCGCTTATTTCCTTCTTTTCTTTGTTTCTTTTCGTACTCTCTCCGGCTCCAAACACGGCGCTTGTATATCGAGTGTCGCAGTCCGCCTAATCTGCTGACGGCTCGTTTACACGAGCCAGAGGACACAGAGTTCCAAAGTTGAGAGAAACATATTGGCCCTCGAGATAACACGCGAAGAGCCCAGCCGACGACATAAAGAAACCACGTTCTTTTGCTGATCCGCGCTGTTTACTTGACAGAGCGTGGCCTCGCTCTGTGCGCGAGCTGAATATGGTTACCTAAGTAGGGACAAAAGAATGTAACTTAGTAGCGTAAGAATAAACATCAGAGGCTACGGTATAAGAAGTACAGAGACTGTTCCTTTTTTTTTTCGTGAAGAACAACTGCGCTGAGCAAAGCGCCGTAGCCTGATCGCGAGTGCTACGCAAGTGACGCTTGTTCTGGTGACCTGTTGTTCCTGGTGACCCTCTAGCATACGCTGTTGCGTCCTCTAGTGCCCTAGGTGTCGGCCACAACCATAGGGAGGTAGGTAGGTTAACCTAGAACAAGCCCGTAGCCAGGAGGAGGGCCCTAGGGGCCCGGGCCCCTCCCGAAGTTTTGGTGGGCGTGAGGTGTCGTGTGGTGCTAATAACATAACATTTAAGCCTATTAGTTACGTTGCATTTAAAAATGCACTTATTGTACATACTGCAATTCTTACCAAAAATACATAATGAAAATAGATGCTTTTTCTCAAATAGTCATGCCCTTCAGCAAGTGGGGCCCTCCCCGAAAAATATTTCTGGCTACGGGCCTGCCTAGAACACAAACACAAAAGTAGGGAGGTTAACCAGAAAGCGTCCAGTTGGCCATCCGGCACTGGAGTAAAGGAAAAGGGAATGGAAATATGAAAGAGAGAAGAGGGCAAGAAAGAAGTGTCGTCCTAATGAAAGCATATAGGCGCCAAGGAACTTCATGTCTTGCATGTCTTGTAGAGGAAAAATCAGCGTTCATGCAACATCCGCAATGGACAGTGAGCAATGGCCAAGACGTCTCAGCGTGCCCCGTAGGGATTTTTTACGCTTAGTGATATCGAGGACATTGCCCACTTCGCTCAATTAACACGCTCTTCGAGTCAGAAATATCTAATACGTGTCACTGTCACTCATTCCAACGAGTCTTGAATGCTTTTTTCCTGAACGCTACTGCCGACCACATCGGCCACATAAGAAATTCGCCTCGTCAGAAACGGTCCGTGTGGATAACTGAAGTTGCAGCAGATAGTTAAGCACGTCGACTTTGGCGTGCCACAAAATTCGCGTGTTCGACTGGGCTAATGACGGTGCATCAACATTCAGGAGACACGCGTGAGCATACGTGGATCCCTGAGATACGTGGACATAAGCATGCTTACTATGCCACATTCCGTGTCGTTATTACGCTCACTCCGTCTGTTACCGCCCCCTGGGCGGAACAGTACCACGACACCTGCCGTGCATCGCACCCATTCTGGCGCCACAGTCCACAATGGTACAGTGATACACTTGCTGCGGACATTTACGCTGTCTTCGCCGTCTGTCCTACAAGCCTAAGGCATTGCTTATGCCACCGGACCTTGGTCGTTGGACCTATGGATCACGCCATCGCCCACTCCTGCATTTCCGGCAATAGTCAATTTCGTGTATTTTCGACACCTTTCCCACTATACCAAATGGAAAGCTGTTAAGAATAAAAATAAAATAACAAGCGGGCTTTGCGTACGAAAGTAGCAGTCAGCTATTAAGACGCCTCGACGGAATATTTTGGATGAGTTGCGGAATCATGCCATCAAATCGCCTCGGCTCGCACTACCCCCTCCCCACTTCCCACAATTAATTAATCCTAAAGAAAAATTACAGCGTATCCACGGAGTGAATGATGATGAGTGGGCGAAGCTCGGGAGGTTCATCGTAGATCGTGCCGAGTTCCGGATTAATTTAGTTAACGCACACGCTATGAATCCTTATGGTTCAACTATGCACAAGTGAAATCTCCTGCCGGCACTTCACTGCAAGTCAAGATCCAGTGCCTATATATATATATGGGTGGCCGGTGAACGGTTCTCCAACGCGAGCAGTCGGTATTTCTCAATCAAGAAACTCGCTAGGAGACGCTGCCTGCGCCAACGTTGTCTCTCGCGGGTGAGGGCGCGTTCTCCTTCTTTGCGAGCTGGTAGAGCGTTCATCTAAGAAAGAGCGTTTCCATAGTCAACGCGCGCCTTTCGCTCTCTCTCTCTCTCTCTCTCTCTCTCTCTCTCTCTCTCTTTGTCTCTCTCTCTCACAAGACAGCAGATGGAAGAGTGAGAGAGAGAGGCACGTGCCGGGAGGCACGCGCCGGGAGAGAGAGAGAGAGAGGTACGCGCCGAGGGCGAGCGCGTGCCTCCCGGCACGCCGGTTACGCCTGACGCCTGACGCAGGACAAGGTTAGACTAAGAGGAGCTTCGCCCCTAAAAGACACTATTATCTTGAATTTCCTCTAGATCAGGGTGCATCAGCTGTGCCGCGAATCGAACTAGAAACTTCATGCTAAGCAGGAGAAGTCGATGTAGCCTCTCAGCCACTTAGGCGGAAAAGTATTCACGCTTCAACTTATTATGCACCGAAGTGCTTGCGCGTCACACTACAACAATGACCAATCAGTTATGCGTGCCAATTTTCATGTAAGTGCTGCACGAATGGTCAGCCTACAGTTTCATCTAGCGTTAGTTCGACTTGCGCCAGTGTTTTCCGCAGTGTCAACGCTTTCCGCAGGCGCCAACACAGCACACGTCCTTTCTTTATCGCCTGCTCGTCCCTGGGACGGCGCATGTTTTGTTCGCCTTGCAACAACGAGTGTGCATAGTGAGTGCTACCTCGCTTTTGCGACTAGAAAGGAAGATACAGAGTCGCCTGCAGAACGCGCCACCCACCTCAACAGGAGCAGAGCTCCAGGATGACAATGACAGCACAGGACAGTGTGTGAGAGAAAGAGGCAGAGAAAAGAAGAAAAAGAAGCACAGAATTGAGCCGAACGGGAACACGTCCTCCTTTAGAGCGCACTCGAAATTTGCGTGTCGTCAAGCTATCAGCTCGTGTTGGTTGACCATCGTCGGCGCGATAAAAGGGGCTCTATCTATATGTAGTATAGCTGAGTGGTTCAGCAAAGGAACAAAAAGAAGAGAGAAGAAAAAAAAGCTTTCTTCCCTGAGAGTACAGAAAGATACGATCCTCCTGCCAGTTTTCTGTTCCGCTGTAGACGAGATGAGAAGCTGAGCGTGAAGTGGTAAGTCAGAGCCACCTCGCGGACCTCTGGCTAATCAGAGGTCGGATACGCGCGTGCTCTTATGCAAACGAATGCTTGTCTGAGCCGTTTCTCGCGTTTCTCTCACCCTTATCGTTGTTGCGGAGGCAGCACAATTGGATGCCGTGACGACCTCGCTCTGTAGCTGGCCCTTTGATCACGCGCGGAAGCCTTTCTCTTTCTTTTCTTTAACTTTGCCTTACCAAACACTCTCGACACCACTGTGTCAAGCCTCCCTGGCTACCCCTTGGCAAACGTCAACCGCCGTTCATCAGATATGGAGGCTGCAGCCCTATCCGCAGATATCATGCGCGCCGTTGGCAACATCCCTATCGGGGAAGTCACTGAAGACAGCATCCTAAGTAGGGTGGACAAGTGGGAGAGAGAAAGAAAGAGGTCTTGAACAGCCCTGTACCGTTCATAGAGCCAGACCCTGGGAACCTCGCACATGTGGTTTTGTGAATTTAGGAAGTAGCTTTTTACCCGCAGCAAATAATATGTAATTCAGGGGCATGACCATACCAAAAGGCCGAGAGCGCCTTTGTGAGAAGAGGAATTCAGGAGGGAAATTAGACGCTGAAGGCGATGAGGTCACACAAACACACACACACGCGCGCGCGCACTCACTCACTCACTCACTCACTCACTCACTCACTCACTCACTCACTCACTCACTCACTCACTCACTCACTCACTCACTCACTCACTCACTCACTCACTCACTCACTTCGGAAGAAGTAGGTGCATAGGAGTTGTTACAATAATATCACCATGTGAAAATGAACGATGGCCAATATACCAGTGCTGCGCTCTTCAGCCATGATGACAGACATGCAACGGTTATCCCAAGACGTTGAATGGTTGAACGCCGGTGCCCGGCGAAGTTTGACGCCGAAAATGCATCGAAAATACTGTTCCGTGTGGCAAGCTCTTTTTGCGTTCCTCGTGCGAGAAAGGTGGCACGCGGAAGGACGGGCCGCAGGCCTGATTTATACACCTTGCCGTTCCTTCATATACGCACGGGGCAGCTTCGGGCACTGCGGCCGGTTCTTTAAAGAAACGTGTAGTTTTTCGCATCGGCCAGCTTGTGTCTCGCGCTGTTTGTTGACCACTACACGATAACGGCGCCGCATCGTAAAAACTTGAAGCGTGCCACGTACGACGGGCGGCTTCTGTGATCTCGGCAACAGCTTCGACTACCGTCGCTGCTGTTCGCTATACTGAAGCGGCGCCAGAAACACTTCGCTTTCATCGCAGAGCTTTAAAGACATTGAAAACGCCTCGGTGTGTACTACGGCATGCAGCGATGTCAAGTCACTACACGCGGGCCTTGGGGAAGCTCAAAGGAATACCGCATGATACGAAGCAGGCCAAGCCGCTAAATTATATGGATCGCCGTGTTGGATGGGGTGGGCGGCAGTGAAGAAGAGCTACTTCGACGATGGCAAAAGAACATTAACGCGAGTGACCATTCTGGAGGTATGCGGTCATCGAGCTCAAAGTGAGAAGTGCCCGCAACACTGTGCACGTCGACTTTCTCTCAGCTGGGAACGCGCTCATCGCCTCACAAAAGAAATAAACCTAGCGTGTTCACATGTCAATTGATGTTAATGAATCGCCTCAGCTTAGAGGGAAAACTCAAATCCAGGAGAGATGTTTGGAATGTATTGTTTACCGTATGCAGGAGTTATTGTACAAGTCCCTCGAAAATGTCCAAGTCTACATGTCGAACGTTAGGATTTCCGAACTGCGTGGTATTTCTGGGAAGGTTGTAGAATAAGCAGCTGTAAGACGAAGGAGATCTCCCTCCTACTTCCTTGCCTAGCTGCAGGTTGAGTTTCATGGCGCTCCAGGGATGTCGCAACAGAGGAGAATGTCAAAATTTTCAGAAAATCACCCCCCCCCCCCCCCCACACACACACACACTCGCTTCCTTTTAATGGTGCTCCCCCTGTTGCTGCGCTGCAGCAGGATCCCAGTCTGCAGCTTTGACAATTACTTAGACGGTTTACCTCCCCTTCCCAAGTGCCGGGTAGCCTACCGGGATCAGCCCAGGTTAACATCCCGGCCTTTCTTCTTCCTTTCTCCTCCTCTCCTCCTCCTAGAGGTTTTCGCATGCACACTTCAAGGCGTTCACTAGGGTCTAATGTATGCCCTGGCCGCTCAGTGAAAGTCCATTTCGCAACCTTTTCTGTGTTCGTCATGCGGCAGACGTAGAAAATCCGCCGTGCACTTATAAGTTGTGGACGTGCCCTACCGTGGAATTTTGAAACTGTCAACAAGGCACGACGCAATAAAAGGAGGAAAGGAAACTGTTTTCAAAGAAACAGTTTTGCGCCTGGCAGGCACGGTTGCGCCACCTGTCGACTGTGTCCCTCACTAAAAACAGCGAGTTGATATCACGCTGTGCTTCCTAGCGTTATTTCTCCCTTCTCCACGCTCCAATCTCCCATTCATGTCGAGTGCAAACAAGTAAATGGACAATTTGTTGCATTGTGAATACTAGTTTATCGGTAAAATACCATTCTGCAATCGCAAGGACATTTCTTGAGACAGGAAGGGCAGATCCGAAGCCGCGTGTGCATAATAATAATAATAATAATAATAATAATAATAATAATAATAATAATAATAATAATAATAATAATAATAATAATAATGCAATCTTGAATCATAGAACAAAGGTAACAACCCTCTCACAGGACAAGGTCAGGCACATCGGCATACGATAGGTGACGTATACACGATACACGACAGAGGCTGTATGTTATCAAATACGAAATGAAAATAATACGGAATGATAGCCTAAGTGGACTAGATCTGAACACAGTAAGAAATATATCTAACAATCAATATCTGTCTGTACTTGCTGTAACAATAGCTCTCAGAGTGCTGTATATCAGCAGAAGGAGAAGACAAACACACGACGCAAGCAGCCATAGTGCCGATAAGAAACAAAACGATCGACGAAATACGATATGAATAATGCTGAAATTACAGCAACTTTAGCGTCTGTTTTTAAGGTACGTTTCGTAGTCGCAAAAAACGCATCAGGGGGTTCCTTAAAAAGCGTCGCTTTCTAGTAGCTAATAATAATAATAATAATAATAATAATAATAATAATAATAATAATAATAATAATAATAATAATAATAAGCTAACGAAAAAATTGTAGGCAGTTTGCACTAGGGGTGCAAGGCCAAGTCACAGCGGTGCTGGGGGCTTTCCGCTCCTCCTTTCCTAATCCTCTCCTTCACTACCGTATCGCAGCTCTACTGTACTACAACATGTGGATGCTGCGCTTGTTAATTAGGTGCGAAGAAAAATTGTTTCAGTTTAACCAGAGAGGGCACTGAGGTTTTGTTTCCGCACTGCTCTGCCGCATGTCCGAACTGCCGTGTTTTCTGCGGACGACAGACATTTTACCTCGAGCTAGAGCAGCTCCGCTGTTAAAGATATCCGAAACCATTTCTGACCAATAACTGCCGTAATCACCATCGCGCCATGAACCTCTTACGGCCTTTGCTTAGAAGGAATGAAAGAAATACAAACAAAACAACAGCTTTAGAATGTTCAGAATCAGCTCCGCTGTATTTTGAGGGCGATATTCACGAGATGAACGCCGTACAGCGCGTAAAGACACGTGCAAGCATTTCAGAAGGCCACGGCACATCACTGTTCGTCAGGGCGAAAGCGACTGCCAACAGCCGTGTGTGTGCACTCGTGCCTGCGTCGTATCAGCGCTTGCAAGCGTAAACAATGAACGGCCGAACACGGTAACAAGCTGTGATCACAGGTCGTGGCTAACCTCTCGCGTCGATGTCGCATAAGTAGTACACGATCGTTGATTCTGGAGGGCCGGCTGTGGTCGAGGGCTCTGATTGCGTATACGTTTTCGTGCAACGACATCTTTTTTTTTTGGCTCTAGCACTATATAAGCACGGGGTCTCCAATAAACGTATATATGGGCGTATATATTCATATATATACGTCCATATGGGCTTCCATTCATCGGCTAGGGGGCAACCAGAAGTTTTGCAAAAGCAAGAAGGGCGCTAGGAAAACTTCGTCCATGAAAGATACACGCTTTAGCTTGATAAATTGAGGCCGCTCATGCGTCTCACGATGACGTGCCTTGTACACACATTTACGACATTGGTTTTATTCAAAGATTAATCACTCATAATTATAGTCCCGTTCATCACCTCCAACCGATAGCTTGCCCCGCCACGGTGGTCTATAGTGGCTATGGTATACATACTTGTCTGCTGATCCGATGGTCGCGGGATCGAATCCCGGTCGCGGAGGCTGCATTTCAATGGAGGCGAAATGTTGAGGCTCGTTACACTGTGCGATGTCAGTGCACATTAAAGAACTCCAGGTGGTCGAAATTTCCGGAGCCCGGCACTACGGTGTCTCTCATAATCACTGCTGGTTGTGGGACGTGAAGCGCCACAAATCGATCAATCACTAATCAACAACTTATTTCCACTGCGGGGCGAAAGCCTGACCCAACGATCTTCACTCAGACCTGTACTGCGCGAGCTGATTCCAAGTATGCTCGCATTTTTTTTATTTATTTCATTTCCCAATTTTACTTTCTTGATCTCCATTCCGCCGATTTAACTGACCATGGCCTATCTGTCCTCATTATGTGGCCTGTCGAGATTAACCTTTTGCTTTTAACGCCGACCAGGATCCTTGTCTGTTCTTTGATCCACTTCCTATTCACTGACCTTCTGTATATCATTTTCCATTCTTGCCCGTTGTGTGGTCTCTCACATCCTCTCGAATTTCTTAGCTTGTCTCTAATTTTCTGCCCGTTAGCACACCCAACGCAATAGTTGTATACTGTCCTTCCAGCTTTAAAGTTATATTGTTACGTCGCCAGTCATGAGTTGACGATGCCGACTGCCACTGACTGATTAATGTGTACAATTCAGTCGTAAGCGTTCAAGTGGCAACAGATACATGGTGTGCATATTGGAAGGTTCAATACCCGCTCGCGGTAGTCGAATTCTTACCAGAGCAGAGCTAAAACACCATCGCGTACATACAGGCGTTCAGCGCGCGTTAGGTAACGGCTAGTCGGTATAATTAACTTTTGAGACATATTTCAAGAATCCCACCGCGGTGGAATGCCCCTGAAAGAGCATTCGTATTGTTTTATCGCATTCATTCATTCATTCATTCATTCATTCATTCATTCATTCATTCATTCATTAAAGTAAATATTAACGGAGCAGTTGTCGTCACCATTTTCCGGCGAATTTTACCGCTTCTCACTTGGTGCGAAAGAAAAACTAGAAAGTGGGGAAGAAACGCGCATTGATTTCTACCTTAATGCAAAGAAAGTTGCTGCAAGACACCTGAGTATAAGGTGAGGAAATTAGAAGGAGCGTTTTGGGAGTAAGATTCAGTGACAGAACGAACGCTGAAAGTTCACGACACCGGTGCTTTATACAAGGCGCGCGTATACATGCGGCCCACGACGCATCTGCGCCGCACGAGAGTTAGCGTGAAAACTCGGCAGCCGGTCGACACCCAAGCGGCTCCGAGCACTTCCTGGGACTGATCAAGCATTCGGCATGCCGCCACTAAGTCGCGCGTTCGTCGGCGCTGCCGCTAATCAAGTTGCCTTGTCTGAAAGTGCCGCCCGCTGCTGCTGCACGCTGTACACCATACACGTTACACGCGTACTACGTACACGCGCCGGCTCGCCGCACGACGCACGACAAGCAGCGACGCCGCCGCTGACCGCTGTCCTCAACGGCGCCGGTAGTTTCAATTCTGAAGAGATGTATATATCGTCGCCAACGGCGTACATATATCGCCTCTCGTCTGCTTGCATGTGAATAACATGGAGCGCGCACAGTCGCAGCCCGGAGCCAGTGGTAGGCCGCATAACATGCACGGACGATATACGGTGCGTGCGTGTTGCATACGTTTACGCCTCCTTATTTTTTTTTTTTCCGTTCGGTGGAGGCTGTGGGGGCTGAGTGCTATGCGCGCTAACAAACCTGCGCGCTCACTCAAGCGGACGTCCGCCATCGTGTCCTGTTCCTCAAAGTAGCTGCTCGGCAAGTTGTTTCCTGTCGCCGTGTATGTTACGAGCGAAGCAGCCTTGAGAGGATAAGAAAAAAAAAAAAAACGTGAGGCCGGGCAGGAAACGAAACGAAAAGCGCTCACGGTATAGTTTCGGATCCCTTCGCTCCCCCCCCTCTCTCTCTCTCTCTCTCTCTCTCTCTCACACACACACACACACACACACACACACACACACACACACACACACACACACACACACACACACACCAAGCGATGCTTGTGCCACGTTTGTGGGAATATTCCAACGAGAAAACAGTGCACTCCCGTTTTCCCTCTAAGCGGATTATAACGACGGAGTGCACGTGCGACACCCAGCACGTGAGACCTGACTGCAAATTCGTTGCAAATGCGTTGCTTGGCTGCCCGAACGTTTGACCTGCTGGTATTTCCTATGGTTACATTCACAAGAATGAAGCATTGAAGGTGCGCACGGATGAATTTAAAGGAGTGTTATGCTGATCGTATTTCAGGGCGTTCGTTAGAACAGAACAATAAAGGGTATTGCGAGCCGAATTCTCCCTGCGCACATGTTTCCTCGTCGGTCTAAAGCTCCACTTTGCGGCGTGGCTTATCAAGAATCAGTTGTTTAGATTGTCGTCGTTGTTTCCGTTAGCACAACTTATTCTTTCTGACTCGTAACAGTTGGCTCAATACCAAAGAATTATGTTCATCATAGGCAATTTCCTCGTTCACTGCTTAGCATGACACCGATCCGCACAGTGCGTGGGATCTGTAAGATCTTTTTCCCATAGTATTTCAGAATTTTGACCGCATGTGTATAACCACGCCCTGGACATATCCTATCGCCATTCTCTTTAGATGGAATAGCGCCATTGTCATCAATCTCACCCACACCGTAAACACCTTTATCAAACCCCGAAAAGTATAGTTCGTAAGTTCATATATGAAACTGAACCGAACACACACACACACACACACACACACACACACACACACACACACACACACACACACACACACACCATATAACGGCACTTATTAGCTAGGGTTGGCTAGAATCTTATTATATGGCAGTTAAAATCTTTCTGATGCGAACCCGCAGCGCCCAGAGAAATCAAAAGCCCCGCGCCCTTGAAAAGACTCGATGCTCTTGAAACTGGCAAGACCACGCGGCGACCTTCAGTGCGTCCCGTGCGGGACAAAGATATGCATATCCGGCGCTCAGCGCGAGCTTATCAGCGTGCGCGCGCAAGCTCCGCCATTGCCTAGCTAAAAAGAAATAAAAGTCAGAAATTGGGACACAGTCTGCAGTCTAATCGCGACTGTGTCAGCCTATACTAGGC
Organism: Hyalomma asiaticum; assembly: GCA_013339685.2. Classification (NCBI taxonomy): domain Eukaryota; kingdom Metazoa; phylum Arthropoda; class Arachnida; order Ixodida; family Ixodidae; genus Hyalomma; species Hyalomma asiaticum. The sequence goes on from CM023485.1 coordinate 57,176,214, forward strand.
CAAGTCCGTAGCGTCGGCGGCGCCCCTGCAAGCGTTCTATCTCAAACTTCTACAGCGCCCTCTATATGTGAGGACTCGAGAGCTTTCTGTAATTTTTTTTTTATCGCCGCGATGCAGCGGACGCGCGTCTATATCGCGCGAGCTCGTCCAGACTTGATTTGCATTGCGCGGCTGCGTGCGACATTCGCTTCCTGGAAACGCGCACTGCGCAGACAACCCTTCGTTTCAAATCTCACTCTCTCTCTCCCAACGTCCAAGGTCGCGGTGACGAAAGGCACTGCCAGCGCCTTGGAAACAGAGAATCACTTGATACCCGTATACGCCTGCCATCCCCCACCGCCCTTCCTCAACCGTTCTACCATCTGCCACTTTCCCACACCGACGAAGTATCTTCTTACTTTTTCTTTCGCCAACCACTATCGTCCTTTTTTTTTTTCTTTTTTAAATCATCTTCCTGTCTTTATCGCAGTCGCGTCCGTTCTCGCTGCACCCCCCCCCCCCCCCCCATCGCCCCATATCCTCGTAAAGTCTCTTATCTATGCAAACGAGTGCGGCAAGAGTTTCCACTCTCGCTATCGTGTCCAGTCGAGAAGCGTTGTTCCTTTTTTGCTGGGCCGCCGCATGGCGCGCGATCACCCCATGCGAGCCAGGTTGGCCAGTGCGCACGCTGATACTGCTGCGGGCACTGTCGACAGCTGTCGGTGCGCGTGAGCTGCGACATGTCGCGACATCGTGCGCCTGTCGCATATTTCATCAGCCTTGGTCTCGCTGTGCTCTTATCTCTCTTTGCCTTCCGACCCCTCATATTCATGTGACCTGTAATTTACAGGGCTATAGTTGCCTTTTATCTATGCAAATGCAGTGTCTGCTATTGGGCTTGCTGTTGCCCTTTCATGAATGCCCTCGTGTGCATGTTCGTTGAAGCAGCCGCTCAAGCTCTATTACTGCAGGGGGGGGGACCGATCGTACGTGTACTTAAAGTGCAATCGTAGAACAACGTATTTAGTGTTCCTTTGAACGACAGCCTGAGCGGGCGCAGTTAATCAAGCCGATTTGTCTCAATTCAGATAGCGCGTTGCGTATGTCTATGTCAGTCCTTGACCTATGGCGTGGTTCGACTCGGAGAAGAGGCGTTGACAATGTGAGCAGAAGATGCTGCAAGGCGTAAGTTCTGCTGCCAAGATTATCAGTGATCCCAAGTTCGGTCAGCGAAAACTGGTCTCGCCGAAAAGACCGCTGTCGAACGGACGGCTCCTATGTCTCGCCTAATATGTGATACCTGCCGGTTTCTCTGTGACGGTGTCGATAATAATAATAATAATAATAATAATAATAATAATAATAATAATAATAATAATAATAATAATAATAATAATAATAATAATATGGTGCGATGATATGGCGGCATTGCTAAGGTTCTGCTGCTTATCCACGCTCCTCCGCAGTACGTGATTGCTCTACAGAAAAGCACACCTTTCGTATCCCGTTACGTGCAGAAGCTTCTTGCGCAAAGCGGACATTCGTACATGCAGCACTACATGTGACAGACAGTGCAAGCGTACACTTTGACTGCAAGGTTAGCGTTAATCACATGCAGCGAAAAACATTGTTGTTTAGCGGTTCTTTACCACGTGTTTAGACCTGACTATTTCGTCGGAAATTAGCCGATTTTTATAACATTTATACTTAAGTAAGGTCACATTTAAGAGCATTTGCTAGTTATAGTGACACATATAGCGCCATAACTGATATTACTGACCATCCGGCAGTGCAATATGATCGCATAAACTCTGTTATTAGGCCTGTGAAGCTGTGAATGAATTTACAATAAAAGAAAGATAGTGTGAATTCGATGTAGCACTTCACGATTTTCTATACGGACAAAGTACAGCGTTATTCCGATTCGTTTAGAGAGTCAGAAGCACTGCTAACTCTATATGCAAATACTCGTTTAGAAGATTTGAATGGCCGCGCGCAAGCAAAAGAAAGACGTTTAAATGACCAGTCCACTGGTGAAAGCAACATCCATGTAACACCGTATATAGCCTCCGCCATGGCGTTTCTGCTAATTCTTCTAACTGCGAACTTACGTTAGAGAGAGTGTTTTGCACCACGAGTCTGCAGAACACAATACCGCGCATGCGAACACAAGCCGTCCTGTGCGCCATCCGTGAGAAACCGCGCAGTGCCGTCGATCACACGCCCCCAACGCAGAGACCCCGCACGCAAGATACTGCAACGGAAACCGCGTCGTCACCAGATTCCTCACCGCTTGAAACAAAGGGAGCGCAGCCTGCGTCGCCTCCTGACGCGATCGCGGTTCGCGCTGGCTCTGTGTATACCTCTGTACATGCGCGATGACTGGCTGCGCTATCGTGCTGTATTGCTTGCACGGTCTGACTGCCCCACTTTCACGGCGCTTGAAACGTACCATAGTGACTAGAGAGTTTCATGAAGGTTTCATGAAATTCTGAAAGGCATGAAAAAAAAACACACATTTCAGAAAAATACGAAAAATTAAAGAAAAAGAAAAACAGGACGGATCCACTAACTTCAAACCTGAGGAGGTGTGAATCATGCGGTGACGCGCTGGAGTTTCCCACAGGAACGTGTCAATCGCTGCTAATGGACTTGCTTTATCGTAACCGCGACGATGACGACGACGTTAGACGCCGACAGCTTGAGCTCATTAACAGAAATTCTTTAGTATCGCTTCTGACACGACAACCCTACACATACACTGTCTGACTGCACTGCTTCCCGGATTGGCTCACACATCTTAGCAAACGAAATTTTTAAAAAATTAATTAGCGCAATTAATCCCGAATATTCCTGCATTATTGTATATTATTTATTACTGTATATGTGATTATTGCTGTCTATTAGTCTATTGTGAGCCGGCTTTGACCACAATTTCATCGCTTGCTTTACCGTGACCGGCGACAGGAGATCCCGAGCGCACGAGGTGCTTCGCACCTATAAAGTAACGACAATTGTGCATAGAACCATGGAAACAATTGTTATTTATACAAGTTACTTGTACGTTGTTATTAGTAATTATTGACAGTATTACTGATACATCATGTCGTCACAAAAAGTCTCAGCAGAGCTCACTAATTCAATATCTTGACACGCTTGCATGTGAACTCTATAACGCAGTGATACACAGTTAATTTCCGCCAACGCTTCGCTGTGCAGCGTACAAAAAACCTTCAGGATATTGGGGATAGAATATTGGAACAACTATATTGCCGCGTCGTTACAATTTGCATGTCCACAAGCTTTTGCTGTCGATCACCTGTGGTACTGTTGCACAGCTTCACATGCACGGTTGCAAACTAAAAGTAGCTTCTTTCACAAGCTAGCAAAAGAAGGGGAAATCTACCGCACGTGAAAGACGTGGGGCTGAAGGGTTGGTTGAAACTATAGAGAACTATAGTAGACGCAGACTCTTTGCCACAATAGTGTACAGCCATTCAGCGATAAGAAAAAGAGGTAACCTAAGCAGTACGCTCGTAGAAGAATTCCATGAGGAAGCTCTGTTCGTTTCATTTCTGCCATTTCAACGTAGTTGCAAAAAAAAAAGGAAAACGAAAAAAGAATTAATTTAGCGCAGCTTGCACTAATGACGCAAGGCTAGCGAATAGGCGAAGCTGTTGGGCAAGAGGATGGTTCGGGTCTTCATCATCATCATCTTCTTCTTCTTCACGACGTCACGGTTGCCAGCCACGGCAATGCCGGGAGTTCTGGCAGCTATGTCGTCGCTGATTGCCATAGATACGGCGCGGCTGGCTTTTCGTGATACGGACGCAAAAATTACGGCTGGCTTAAACAACGTCGTCGTTTCCTTGTTTAATTTTCACTGTATTTTCAAGCGCTCACATTTCTGGTAGTGGCGCCATCGTCGGTGGCTCTAGAAAATTAGATTAGGTTAGATTATATTGTATAGAATGGATTGGTGGGTGGATGAACAAAGGGAGGTATGGAGGATGTATGGACTACCTGTCGAGCGTGCAGGCTGGTGGAGGAGTATGATAAAACAGATCTATCGGGTTGGTTTCCTTATGGTTTCTTGTTCTGTGCTAAAGGAAGAGTTTGTCTTAACCGTCCTGTCGCACAAACATACTTGTATTAATATACATATCGGCCCCTCCCTCTTTAGGCACAATGAAGCAGGCGTTACGTTCATGTTTAAGTTGCGTCTTCCTCTGGATTTATGGTATCTTAAAGATACCATAAAATCGGTGCACGATTGACAGTGTTTGGGCGTCGGCTATACCACAGGCGTGCGCCGTATCAAGCGTCGATTCTCTCCGCGTTTCCGAACAAAAAGCTTGTCTCATGCGTCCACGTAATCGTTCTTTCCCAGCTGCAACGACGACCGATCATGTGACATACGAGTACACACGCGATTGTTTTCGAGCTTCCCGAGGACTCGCCCAGCTCTGGCGTGAACATGCGATGTTCTCGTTTCTCTCTCGCTGTGTGTGTGTGTGTGTGTGTGTGTGTGTGTGTGTGTGTGTGTGTGTGTGTGTGTGTGTGTGTGTGTGTGTGTGTTTTCTCGCTTCATCTGTATGCCCCGTCGCTTTCTTTTTTACTGTACAATCGGGCGAACAGGCAATGCTTATATAGGTCTATAATTTTTCAACTTCAATATGGTTATTAGTCCGGAGTTCTGGCACCAAGTGTAAAGAGCCCGAAAACGGCATAACGACCGTGCGTATACCGTGCGTTCTTTTTTTTTTTAATTTTTTCTGTCCCGTCTTCGCGCCATTTACAGTATAGTAAGCCACATCTGTACATTCCTGTTTTGTTCTGGCGATCAACATTCATGTCCTGGTGTACCTCTGTGCCACCTTTGTGCCCTGATTTGGGCAAGAAGGCCACAACTGAGCTGGTGAGCACGGCGACTTGCGGTGAGGAATCAGAAGAAGTATCCATGTTCTTTCCTTACAGGTCTACCTTCAAGCTTTCCGAGGAAGTACATGGAATGTGTGTCTGGCGCAGGTTACATTGGGGCGCCGCGATATATTGGCTACGCAGCGGGCCAAGACGCGAGTTCATGCATAATCCTCGAAACACTATCCCACACCTTTGTTCTTTTTTCCGAGGTAGCGCAGCTTCCAAGAGTCCTCTCGCGAAAGAGAACGGCCACGACAAGCTTTCCTTCTCCGAGGAACTGTATACTGTTTCCCAATTCCTCGCCGCGGCTGTGTTTGATGCTCGCCGTATTCGTCTCTGATTTTTCTCGTTAGCTTAGCTCGCGAAACATCGACTGCTCGGAAGCGCAGCCGGTATTGGAATTCCCGTCACGCGTCGGCTCACGTTTGCACAGACGGCCCCTGCAACACGAAAGAAAAAGTGAGAGGAAAGGCGCGATATACGCAACGCTCGTCGCGATCGCACCCCGCTCACACCTGCTCTTAAAGAAGTAATAATAATCTGATATTCGGAACGTTGATAGTCAGGCTGCTTAGAAGCTGAACAAGCAGCGCGCGCATGCTGCTAACCAGCAGCCAAACCCAGCTTAGACCTGGCAACCCCGATGGTGGCTTCTTATGTATACGCAGCATTCCCCTTACCAAGTGCACAGCTGCCAAGGCTTTCTTTCTTTCTTTCTTTCTTTCTTTCTTTCTTTCTTTCTTTCTTGCTCCCGTTTTGCGTCATCGATGATCACTTCGTCTCGCCCCCTCCCCCTCGCTGCCTTGCTCCTCCGTCTTTTTTTTTTATGCATAATATCGATTTTTTTTTCTTTTTGCTTCCTTCGTTGGTTTCTCAGCCAGCTTTCAAAAATAAGAGAGCTCTCGCACGGCAACACTTCTCCGTCTGTAGCGTCTCGGGCACGTTCCGTTTATTTTGCCTGCCGCTGCTGCTCGCGCTCAACAGAATAACACTGCAATGGTGTTGGGCAGGGCTGCATGGTCCTGGCGCGGCTGGCAGCTGAGCCTCAGCGAACACGCTCGAATCGCGCTGAAGCGTTCTCCGTTCGCGTGCATGCGCCCGGTCTCGCTGTTCTCGGTCTGAACGCCGCGTGACTCGGTCGAGTTGGCCTCCGTGGAGCGCACTTCGGACCTCCGCCAACGCGACCGCGCTTCCTTTGGCGTCTGCGTGAGGCACAAGGAGAAGAGTGTTCTTTCTTTCGCCGCTTCAATGTGACTCAAGCAGAGCGCCTTGCTTTTTTGCGCTCTTTCGTGCGAAACATTCGGATGCAGCGTAAGGGAGAACCATATGGAACCGAGGTCTGCTTCTCAGAAACAGAGAGAGCTTTATTCTTCGGTTGGTCCGGTGTGTGTTGTTTGGAAAGGACGGTTTCAAAATAATAATTGGGGTTCGGTTTAAGGAAAGGTCGCTATTTTCTGGAGCCCTTGTAGGGAGCACGGCTCAGCCGTTCTGGTAGAGGAAGGGGAGTGAAAGAGTAGAAAGGACAGGAACGCCGTAGTTGAGGACTTTGAAAAATTTTGACGACCCTGGGGTTCCTTAACGTGGCCCGCCTCGTCGTATTGCGCCATTTGAGAAAGATGCGCCATCAAAACTTGTCGATGGAGAAGGAGGCACCATTAGAATAAAAGATGGTAATGGGTCATCTTGAGGTGGGTGCAGCGCTACACTAACCACGGACAAATAAGAAGACGCACAGGACACGTACGTTTTCTTCTTCGTCCGTGCTTCGTGTAGAGCTGCGTCCTCCTCAAGATGAAAGCAGGAGGATATATGTGGGCTGGCAGAGCGCGTAGCGCATCGCGCCCCGGAGAGAGCGGTCGGAGGTTCGATTCCCCGGTTGCCTGAGGTTTTTTATTATTTCTTTATTTGCGTCTATCTCAAATTTTCGCTCACGACCAACTACGCCGACACCGACGCCGGAGCTTTTTCTGCGAAACGAGCCCTTTAACGCTATCGCGTTAATAGATGAAATGAGAAATAACAGTAGGCCTGTGCCTAATTACAGGAGCACCAACGAAGCCGTAACGACAACCAGTATTAGTATTACCATATAGCCTCTGCGTATCCGGTCTGTCCTCCCCCCCCCCCCCCCCTCCCTTTCTTTTTCCAGTTAATTTTTGTTGCTTTCGCTGCCGACACGGCCAAGAAGCATTTCACCCGAGACCACCCGACGCTCTAACGTACGTAAAACCCCGCGGAAGAACGACTCTTCGAGGAAGCGTGGTTATATACAGTTTGTGCCAAAATGTAAATCCGACAGCGCTATCCCCGAACGCATGCTCACACACCCTGTCCGTCGGGAAATAAACGGCAGCGCGTCTCTTCGCCCACAGTCCAACACCTTCCACGGTTACGGCTTCAAGTGTAAATTTTACCGTTCTTCCCCCCCTTTCGCATCTGCATCCACGAAGCGAGACGATGGCTCCAACGGTTGTAAAAAAAGCTGAAGTCACGTAGAAAGGGGATACGTAAAAAAAAAAAAAGAGAGTAGAACGCGAAACACACGCGGATAAACCGGAACCGCTAACCAAAGTGTTATATACGGAAATGGACGGAGAGAGGGCGGGAGGCCCTGGGTACCGCGAAGACGGAGCGCGTATCGTCGTGACAGCAGTGTCTTGCGAGCCGAGCGCCCCTTCTTCAGCACTGTAGCTTCTCTCCGCACCCTCTTTCAGCCCGTCCTGCCTAATACCCTTCCCTCCTCCTCCCGGCATCTATCCGGCCCCAACATCGTTTCTGCCTCGTAGCAGCAGCGTCCCCTTGCCAACGTTGGCCCCGCTTTACGCCGAGCGGCTCAATCCGCGCGGGAAAGAGCGAAGGAAGGAAGAGCAGTGCGCCCGGACGGGCGAAGAGGAAGACACCCGCTCTTCGGCTAACATTGCGCGCACAGAAAGAGAGAGAGAGAGACGTACTGCCAGTGAAGTGAAAGGACAGAGAGAAAGAGAGAGAGAGGAGACGCCGCGGCCTCCGCCAATCAGAACTTTCGGGAGGCGGGGCCAGCGGAGTTCAAGCAGCATAATGATAGCGGACGCGCGCGCGGCCCGCGCGAGTACACGCGCCAGACGGGGAGAGCGAGCTGCCCAACGCTGGAGATTGCTAGCACTCGCTATCGTAACCACGTGACTAAAACCTACTACCCCCCCCCCCTCCTACCAGCCATTTCTCTTCTTCATGCGCGCGCATGTTCCCGAAATGAAAAGTAAAATTTAATGAAAAAGAAAGAACGTCTCATTCTTGCCGCCCGCTTTTGTTTCACACGCTTGCGCGCAAACTACGTCACTGCTGTACTCGAGTTCTTTTTTCCCGTTTCCTGTCCTTTTTACTCTTCTTCCGCTTCTCTCTTCCGGATAGTCTCTTTCTGGAAGTATGAAAGTATGTCTGTATGTGCCGTTCGGGTTTCGGTTAGGTTTAGACACCGTCGCGAAAGTAACCCTCGTCTCGCCCGTTGCCGTCCCTGTCTTCCTTCCTTTATATTTTCCTTCCTCTGCTGAAGAAATTCAGTCGCTCTTTCCCGAAATACCCTCCTCCTCTTCTTCATCCCGAGTCACCGTTTCGCACAGAACGCGTTCTCCCCACGGCCTGTCTTTTCCAATCGCGTCTGCGTAACGGCTAGACGAAGCAATTTTTGTGCGTTCCTTTATATACTCTTCAAAAAAGTTTCGGTCGCGCAATACCGGAACACGATTATTTTTCTTCTTCCTTATAATCCCTATATCTGCTCGTTGTAAAACTATAGCGTCGCCGCTCGTCCAGACGGTCTGGTGGGCTTTGGGAAAGAAGGACGTGGCGAGAAGGAGAGAGGCGGCTTGGTGCAATGCAGCGCAATGCAGTGCTCGAAATTAATATGTAGACGGCGCGGCCTGGAGCGCATATTAAAACTGAACCTTGCTATTCTTGGCGTTCGCTTCAGCCGTAGCGGAACTCTATGCAGCAGACGCCGCTGTCTGGAACATTAAGCGCTCTTGCCAGCTCCGCCTTCTTCCCCTGCGCTTCGTTAAACTGTACGTCAGCTTAGCAAAAGTTTTCTTTTTCTCCACTTTTCCATCGAAAGATATAAATGTTGGATGGATAGGTCGGATTCGTTGGTAATGTTCATTATTGCGAAGCTATGACGTTGTAAAACAATACCCGAACAAAAGAAAGACTGTGACAGACTGTTGAAAAGAAAAATGTTGATAGTCGGGGAACTTTTGAAAAATGAGGCATGTGGCTGTTTCGGTGCATGCCATGGCATCAAAAGGACGGTAAATAAATAGATAAAGCAAGTTGTAAAACAAGACTCGGCTATAACGTGAAGCACTATACTTGGAGCAAACGTTAAATTCGAGTGGGAAGAACGAGCTGCAATAATACTTAAAGGAAAAAAATATCTTTTCTGGCCAAGTATATTGCATTTTTCACTTCATCCAGGAAAATGGGCAAAATCGGGCTCCTTAGATATCATCCTGCTATATGCACATTTGTTATCCGAGATCACCAATTACGAAAGCGTTTAATACGAGACAGACATATAGATAATAGCATGTAGTTTACCTAACCATATAGTCGTGCCCGGTTGACTTAAGCTATAGAGTGATATATGCAAGGATAAGACATTTTTTTATGCCGCGATCGTCCAGGTAGAACATTTGAACTATATACGAGCTTACAAGTCCTGATTGTCGTAGCGAGGCAGGCGTGCTCGTTGTTGCTATGGGTTGCTGAAATATATTTCCTGTGCATTGACCAAGAGCATACAGACGTCACCAAATAAAGAGGAAGGAGAATAGAAGGAGAGAAAGATATTTAGGCCTATGGATAAAAAGAAGCAGCCATCTTCATTGCGCAAGTTGAATTATGCTAAATCATATAGGGCTGCAAGAAGGTGTTGTTGCGTTGCCGATTGTTTCTTAACGCTACGAGAACTACACATACCGATCCTAGAACGTCAAGAAGATTTTTTTTTTTTTTTTTTTTTTGCGGATTCGTCAAGAACGAAAGTAAGGCGCGCTGTCATGCAGCGCAAATGCCGTTATAGTGTTGTCAGGTTCTCAATTCTCTTGTGTCCGTCAGTGTGCGCGGCCGCAACCGACGCCTCCTTTCGAGAGCTCTGCGAATTCGTGTAGTCAACGTGGGTGGCGGCGATGAAGTTTTCTATTTATTTTTTTTGACAGAATCTCGCAGAACTTAACGCAGTCTCATATGTTTACGGAATTCGCGCACTCATTGGGTATCCCCTAAGATATATCTTATAGAAGTCTCCTGCGAATTTAAGCAATTATTTCATTCGAGGGTGTAATATACTCATCGGCAGTACAGTATGAGCAAGCCCGTATGCGTCAGATAAGGACGCGTGTGCTCGTTCTTATCTGACGCGTACAGATGTGACGTAACTGTCAGCTCTTTCTTTCCTTCCTTCTTTTTCTGCTTTGTTTGTTGTTGTTAAAATTCTCACGCATGCTGGCTGAAACAAAGAATTTCAAACAACGCCACGTGTAGCAAAACTGCTTTTATTTGATTGATTTGTGGCATTTTACGTCCCAAAACCAGCTCTGATTATGAGAGACGCCGTAGTGGAGGTCTCCGGAAATTTCGACCACCTGGGGTTCTTTAACGTGCACTGACATTGCACAGTAGACGTTCTTCAACAATAACAAGACCGCTTAGCTGCAGCCTTTCAGCAGCACGCCTTTATATGATTTCAGTTTCCTTCGCCAGGTATATCTCATAAGCTCTATGTAAAGCCTTCCACATTGCATACAGGTGTTGCGGTGAAGTTCGCTCATGTTGCTGTATCATTTAATTGTGTTGGTTTTACCAGCAAAAGCCAAATAACTTCGTCAGAGTTCCTCCTGCATTTTGCTACAAATTCGTTCATTCATTTCTCAACATGTCCCCAGTGCCTGACAAATGCATAAAGCTTTCAGGCTTTAGGAATGAGAGTAAATTATCTCATTAGCTGTTGCGCTATATGCGATCCTTATGGAATTTCACCTCAAATCATTATTTCGCTTCGCTTGTGCAATGCATGTTCCTATTCAGAAATCCATAGCTCGTATTTATTGGTTTTTCTGCTTTTTCTTCTTTTTTTTTTACATGTGCTACCTCCCGCCCCCTCTGCCCGTATACTGCCTCCCATCACTCAATTTTATTTTACCGTATACCGCGTAACGAGCCAGCAACACAAATAAATTCGCTGCGATGACATTTTTGCACAGTTAGCTTTGTGTAACTATAGATTAACCTTATGAACTCCTAAGCTGTCGAAGGAAGTGTTTTCATCAGCGGAAGTACCGCTTATCATTCGAGGCATGTCAACATTTGCTTACCCTGCCGCATTTTGGGGCTACTTCGCCACATAGTTACTGACTTTGCAGTGTAGCGTGATTGCGGGTACATAGATATTTCTTTTTAAATTTATATTACACAGTACTATTTTAATCTCTCTCCATTTGCTAAGGTGAGACAAAATAAGTCCTTGCGATTTTTGTGACTATAATCTGCAGTGTAATCCCTGTATAATTCTCGTGCCAGCAGCCGCTCCGTGGCGTCTTAGGTGAGAGGCTGACTTCACCTATCCTTACTGCTGTGCGAGGGCGCTTAGAACGCGTGGAACATTGTATTTTAATAGGTGTAAAAATAGATTGGGCAGTGGCACCAGACAGTAAATTATAACCACGGTAGCGTAGCCAAAGTACCGCGATTCGTCTAGGCAAACGATCTACAATAACATCCCTCTAGAGTGAACAATGCATTAGATTCAGTGCGGCCGACGCCCTCGCTCGAAAACGAATGTGTAAATGCAGTAGTATGTTACTGCATGCACGTCGTCTCCATCATTCTTTGTAACCCTTTGTTGCTTCTCTGTTCAAAGAGGCCTGATAAGACGGCCATTACTTATATGACCGGCCTCTTTGCGTTTCTTCAACAAACTATCATCTAACCCACCCTCTGTCTGTCTTTAAAAATGCTGGACAATTTTCGACGCGATCATAAAGTGCCTTCGATCACGACTTTGTTGACAAAACCTTGCCTTGAGCTCGATGGAAGGAAGCTTTGTCACCGGGAGTGCTTGTAAACGAAAGAAGGAAAACGGCTGCTCAATTTCTGTTCTTGCGCCTACAGCGTTCTCGCTAATGCACCTTTTTCTCTTTCTTTTTTCTCCGCACGCGTTGATCATCTGAGAGTTAATCTAGCTGAAGACGACATTGCGCTTGCACACATATAAACGGCTTCTTTGCGGGCCTCGCGACCGCCACGTCTTTAAAGTGCGCCCTCCGCCCGCTAGTTGAGTTAGTGGAAGGCCCCGAACACCCGGGAGTGCCGTAAGAGGAACCGGCCGCTTAGGGTGCGCGGACAATGCATCTTAAGCAGAAACTAGAGAGCGCGAAGAGGACGGTCGTTCCATAAAGCGTTCCCGAGAGTGCCTCATGCGACTCTATAGCCCCCGAGACGTTGCTCATTCCCTTGAGTCGGGAACTTTCAACGAGCGCTTAGCCGCCACCGAGCGCTTAGCTCTGGGCGGCCATATCAAGAAGAAAACTGCGAGAGAAAAAGCGAACTAACGCCGTTACGACGCCGCAGCCGCGCACCGGAAGGAGATACTGCACCGCGCCGCCGGATCCTCTCTTGTAAAGCCTTTCTAGCCGGAAGACGGAAGCTAGTCCTGAGCGCCGTCGGCAAGTCGAGCGGCCGGATCGGCTGGCAGGCGCGCCTAATTAACACTCTCTATGCAAAACGCGTATAGGCCGTTTGCCATGCGAATGTAGACGTCGCCGGCCCGCCCGCTTGCGCACGCGCTTCCGCGCTCCCATCCCAACTCTCTCCTGTCCCCAGCTCATCCCGTGCCACCTTTTTTCCCCCTCCAAGCGGTGACTTCTTTCCGACCCCGAAGGCGAATTTGGACTGATAGACAGACGCCATCGCGTCTAAACGATGCGTACGGGTGGCCCGCACGGATTCAAGAAGGAGAGGATATATAGTAGACGCACGGAGATCCCAGGCGGATCCTTCCGCAGACGACGAGGTCATACAACAAAGCCGAAAGGAGGGAGACCTTTCCTCATCTCGCGTTTCACTCGCTATCAGCTTTCCTTCGCTCTCCGCTTGTCCCGCTTCATCCTTTCAAACTTTTCCCGCTCGTCCTCTGAGGCCCATCTCTATATGGCCCTCGCAGAGGCAGCGCTCCTGTATAAATCCGCCAGTCGCCTCATCTCCGCAAGTCTCCGGCGGCGGCAATCCGGCCCGTTGCCGTTGGAGAGCGTCCTCCTTTCCCCATCCTTCCCCTGTCGCGAGCATTACTCAACACGCCTGGATCACTCTTTCCGCCGCCTTTCTCGTGCGAAGGAGACGTTCGCCCCCTTTCCTTCTCGCTCTTCCCCGGGCATCGAGATAGAGGAGAGGGAAAATAGGGAAGCGCCGGCGAGGGATCCAGACAGACGGGGGAAAGGGGAGACCAATAGCGCGCGGTTTCCCCAGACGGGAGCGAAGGGCGAGTGGGGAACGCGGCGGCGAGACGCTGTCGCGTCTGGGGAGCTGAGACGAGGGAGCGCCGGCGCGAAAGTATCGTCTGGCTCGGAAACAGTAAAGCTTCGGTTTCGATTCAGTTTGTTTAGAAACGCGGCAAGTTGGTGACTGAATGGAGCGCACGACGGGACGCGGCGGGACTGTACGCTGTCGCGATGCGCCCTGCACAGTTATGCGGTGGGGCCGAGTCCTTGCGGGCTTTCATCTATGTACTTCCCTTTTCTTGTTTATTTGCTTTTCGCAGTGTGTATCGCTTTTGTGCTTGATTTAACTTAAGGCGCACACTGCGTCCGATTTCTCTAAGCGCAGAAACAAGCTTTGATGCCTTTAGAAATGGGAAAAATAAAGGGATAATAATACCAACAATGACATAATCTTTACATTCACCTATACGACGCAGTCTTATCCCCCTCCTGCCGATTCGAGAGAGCGGTCATCTGTTAAAATAGAGGGGGCAGGTTGCTGGAAAATCTTTATTGCGCTTTTTTTGTGGTGTGTGTGTGTGTGTGTGTGTGTGTGTGTGTGTGTGTGTGTGTGTGTGTGTGTGTGTGTGTGTGTGTGTGTGTAAAAACGAATGGTAATACGGATGTTTCTGCGACTTGTACAAAAAAGAACATGTTCCTTAACTGAACTAGTTCTGGTCGTCCTAAGTTATGTTCTGTATTATTATTATTATTATTATTATTATTATTATTATTATTATTATTATTATTATTATTATTATTATTATTATTATTTCACTTCGCGTACACTCGGGGCATGAGCAGCATCTGGCAAAACTCCGCGGTATGTGCACCCTATACGTTTTTGCCGTGCGATGTCATTCCGCCGAGTCCCGCGGCCGGCTCCCTTGACCCCTAACTTTCAAATAGTTTTGTTACTGTGAGTACTAGAGTTCTTGTTCTTTCTCCCATTGGAACATTTTGGCACAGCGCAGGAAGTCCACTAAGGTGGCAGTTGGTATAAGCTACAGGCACGAACGACACATTTTGCGAACATTTGCGATGGAGTACATATATATATATATATATATATATATATATATATATATATATATATATATATATATATATATATATATATATATATATATATATATATATATATATATATATATATATATATGCGCGTCATGTAAGACATATGAAGCAGTTTCCAACGCGTTCTCACTACACATTTCCTAGCAAAGTTCGCAGAATGCTAAAACTTAGACGAATGTGGAGGTGCTGAGCAAACAGCTTTATAGTGTACATACTCCGATACTCTGGGATCCTTGGTAGACTTCTGTAAAACAGACAGCCGTAATATATACTCCGTGGTCCCTATAAGTCTTGCAAGCCCTACCATGGAGCTGTCTTCGCAGAAGCAGTCCGAGGGTCGCGGGATCGGATCCCACCCGCGGAGGCTGCATTTCGATGGAGGCGAAATGTTGAGGCCCTTGTGCTGTGCGATGTCAGTGCATGTTAAAGAACCCCAGATGATCTAAATTTCCGGAGACCTCCACTACGGCGTCTCTCATAATCAGAGCTGGTTTTGGGACGTTAAACCCCGCAAATCAATCAATCAGTCAATCAATTCGCAGAACAGCCCCCCAGAAGCGATACTGTTGGAGGAGTTTTTGCCATGGTTTCTCATGAAAGAAACCACAACCTTTCGCTACGGTTATGGTCCAAATTCAAGCTCGTTCTGTTCTTTGTACCCTTAAGAAAAACTGCGCTTATAGCTGGACAAATTATTTTTATCATGCTCGGAAACGAGATATATGAACTAGTTATAAGCTTCTCTCTCCCAAACCAAAAACTTTCAACCTTCGCGGCACTTCGTATGAGGATGCCGACCGGGAAAAAAAATTGGAATAATTTTATTTTTGGACTTAATGAGCGAGCGAAAACTTTCGCGACAGCTCCGAACTTTTGCATCGGAGGCTGTACTGTCATTGAGCATCATCCCGTTGCTCGAATTTTTCAATACCGGTGCGTCTGGTTGGCATTTCCTTTTGTTTAGTGCGGCGAGTTTGATGGGCCTTTTCCACAGATTTGTCTTTCTGGCCATGGCGCTAAACAGGTTATATCAACACTTAACCATCCTCCAGCTGTTCAGTGACGCGTGATCATCTCGATCCCTAGCCATATGTATACGTTTATTTGCTTTTTCTTTCAGTTCCTAAGTTCTAACTGCCACTCGTACGGGCATGCGCATAGGCAGTAATTCTACGAAGGAAACAAAAGTACCGAACAGATATGCACTGACGTTGCTTCGCGCTTTTATGCGCGCATCTTCAAGATGTCTGCGGTGGCGCTGCAAATCGCCATTTGCTTTCTTGCCATAACTGTTTCTGCGTTCACAAGAGTGCTTCGCTTTTCAGTCTGTCTCAACTATATTGCACAAGCAGCAAACGCAGTTTCTCACTGACGGTGCTTAAAATGTACAGTCGTTAAAAGCGTCCACGGAAACACTTCCGAGAAGAAGCGATCGAGAGCCGAGTAAAAAGTCCACTGCACGCTGGGCTTCCGACTAAAATTAATCGAAGCTCTAAGCAACTCGAGGAGCTTGCCGCTCCGTGTCGTTATTTTGTCTTTTAACTACCTTGAAATTTATTTCTTTTTATTTCTTCCACGTTTCACACTTCGCGCCATTTTCATTTAGTGTTCGCACAGCTGTTCACGCGTGTCATTCGTTTTTGAGGCGCTTTGCTGTACAGCTTCGAGCCGCGTATGCCGTCTTCTCTGAGACGGTTCGTTAGTGTGCATGCAGCCGAGATTCCTTAACCATTTCGCCGTTAACGTTAAAAGTTTAGTGACTTCCCTTTTTATTTACCTGTTTTTTTTTTCTTCCTACCCAAGTGTCTAGCAGTGCACGCGCGTTCGATGGGAACTCCTCGTTTCTTCTCCGCATCATTTTTTCTTTTATTTATCCCCCACCACTTCTCACTGCTCACAAATTCATTCTACGTTCTGTTTTTATTTTGTTCGTCCTTTTAAAAGTTCTTTTTCTTTCAGCCATTCCCGCCTTCTGCCGGCCGTATCAGCGTCTGGTGCTGAAGCTTAATTCGGTGCAAACGTTTTCTCGCTAACTGCCGCCGTCTCGATAGCGACTGCTGTCTCCTCCGCTTTTATTCGTCCCCGTTTAATCTTATACTTCCTTCATTGTTTTAGCTTAGCTCTCTTCTAGTCTACACAAATTATCGCTCGAACACTAGCAGTAGTCAGTGAAGTACTCGCAGTTATGAAACTACATAGGTCGCGCCGAATCTATATGGCTGCCCCTTTCTTCGTTATGTATTCATCGTCAGTTGTCTGGCACCGTCTTCCAATATAGTCACTGTGCTTCTGATTCTTTAATTTTGCCACGCCATCTTTGTAAGAGCAGCCGCTTTCCCTTCATCGATATGCGCACTTGTTGAGTATTCGGTGTATTTACTTGCAGTGAATTATCTAGTTCTGCGCTCTGTAGTTTCCTGGGTACGAGAGCGGAAACACGCAGTGCACGTATTGTGCATGGATGTGAAACGCTCTTGCTCGCGTCAGCTGCGTCGTACCTTCTTCAAGCAGTGTGTTCGTACAAGTGTGCACGTGACTGGTGCTCCTCTTTTCTATCTATCTTTCGTTATATCTCATCATTTTACCTCTTTCCCCAGAGCAGGGTAGAAAACCTGGCGCGCGTCTTGTTAACCCCTGTGCCTTTCCTTGCTTCTTACTCTCTTTCATTCCTTCCCAACTAGTCCCAGCGTATACTACACCCACAACTGATGCTCAGTCTCGTGCGTCTGCATATGCGTGTGCCACGAACTGCCCGCAGAGTTTCTTCCCATTTTGTTCTTGTTGCCCCTCACGTGCCACTATACCGCATATCTTGTGACGCGCACAGTTTCATAGCCATAAATTCGGTTTTCGCTTCGCCGCAAGCGTTTCGTTATTGCGCCCGATGCCAGCCGTTCAAAGCGTTACGGCGAGTCAGGACGTATAGAAACACGTAGGCCGCATACAGGCGGCCTTCGACGGTTTGAAGCGCCGGCACGCTACCTCGCTATAAAGGGTAGAAAGAGGGAGAAAAAAAAACAAGTACAAAATACGACACGGCTGCACCTTCGCATAACTTCAAACTTGCCCGCGACTGCCGAAGAGACACAACTCATGTTCGGGAAATAAACGGACCGACGACGCGCCACACCGCGCGTCACATATATAGGCGCATATGTATATACTACACGTGCAATAAAGAAAAGAAAGGGAAGGGGGGTTGAGACAACGGGGCGAAGTGGCCACGAGTGACCGCATGCAAAAAAAGGCGGCACACGTTGCTGCTATATGGAAGGTGCGAAAAATATGGCGGAGCCCATACACGGTGCGTCGCGCGCTCACGCTATGCGCGATTACAAGGCAGCCTTCTCGTGGCCCCGCCCCCTGTATACGTGCGTGTATGTGTGCATATGTGTGTGTGTGTAGGCGTGCGTGCAGGGAGAGCTAATGGATTGCCTCCTGTGTCAGACGCCCTCCCCCTTGTGGCTTTGGCTTCGACTTCTTCTCTCTACCGCGCGGCACGCGTGAACTCTCCGCCGCGTGCGTGTGTCGTGTCGATCGTGCGCTTAGGCGCGCACGCCGTATATAGCGAGACTTTATGCTTTACGGACTTCATGCCTTCCGTGGTGTCCGGCTTTTGTCGGGCCGGACAGCACGGCAAAATACTGCAACGCCGTCGCGTGGGTTCGTATATAGGAGGGGAGGATATGGCGGAACGTGCACACGCTGTAGTCGCACCGCGAACAGAACTGAAATGAACGACTTTGGCGGCTGTCACAACGGAAAGGGCCCGTATATACTGCGGCTTCCGGTCTGCGAGCTGCGTCGAAATTGGTTGTAAATGAAGCAGAGATTGAGACAGAGAGGCGAGAGAAAAACTGAAAGACAGGAGGGGTCAACCCTGGGGCCCGAGCGCAAACTGCAGAAAAGGATAGAAGAAGCAAAAACGTGATTACCGCTTCATAAAAAAGTACCTGCTCATACTTCTGTCAATAAGATCCACAGATGATGGCCTTTTCTTAGCTTCAGGCATTGTATGCTTGGCGTCTCGGCATCGCATGGGGATTGCATGACAGTTTCGTATATATATCCGAGCGTTTTTCGCAAATTTGTTGCCTGTTAATTGCGCTGCACATTGAAAAGTTGACTGAATTTAAGGACAGATCACAGCTGCATGCGTGGACGGTTGAAGGATGGACAACAGCTGTGCGGTTGGGATGCTGAAGAGTTGAAGAAGTTGTAGTCGATATAGTTTAAAGTTGATACGTTACGATGGCAGCCACCAAATGCATCCATGCAAACCATGCAAACGCAGCATATGGCTTGGCAATGAAAATATTCCAGTGATATTTGGAGAGTTCTGTGCGCAGCACAGAACTCTCCATTTCCTGACTCACTGCATCAATATCAAGAAAAGAAAATGAAAAAGCGCAGTTTAGAGGCAGCCGCTCACGCCGCGCGCTTTGTCCTCGGTCCTGTTGTTAACGTCAATGGAAGCGTAATTCCTTCAATGTCTTTCGCTGGTCACGTCCACCAGGCCTGCAAGTGTATTGACCTCTGTGCAAGACGGCAACATCCGTACTGCATGATGGTATTCCTACACGTATGAAACAACCGTTAACCGCTTGAGGCACAATGGTCATTCGTGTAGCTGGAGCGAAAGGTCGTTCCACTGTGCCGCCAATTGCGTTGTGTCCTACATATTCGGGAAATGAAGCAAATCATTTTAGCGCGCGGGAACCCACTTCAAGAAGGTTCCCTGTAATGTGAACTAATATTAATTGAACGCTGTGGTCTGTAGACGTGGCTGTATGTCGTCTTGTTTTACGTGCAACCTTCGTCTCTCCATGGCCACCGCCCCTCCCCGCTTTCGTTCTTACCTCTCTCGCTTTTTTTTTTTTTGTTTCCTTCACTTCACTCTTTGTCACGTGTGTATATGATAGCACACACCTAGAGTTAGTTTGGTCACTTTACCCTCCATTCTGCCTACAGGCTTCGTCAATGTCAAATAGTCCGGTGTGTCTCTTTCATAAGAGTGGATTGAATCATAGAGGGTCGCGCCGCGCCATAACTTGGGACACTTGGTACTGCGTGCAAGGAAAAATTAGCCTCCATCCGTTTGTAGCACAAGGCTACAAGAAAATTCATACGTATTTCTCAGAAATGAAAGCTTCGTAGTTGCCGAAAGATTAGTCCTGGTCCGGGGTTCGAACCCGGGACCAACGCCTGTGTGGGGCGCTTTCTCCGCCAAATGAGCTAACCAGGAGGCTAGCGATTGACAGCGTGAGGGCAAATCCATTGACAACTCGAAGCACATGGCCACAATATGGCAAATGAGTTCTGCGTAACCCCGCAAGGTGGAGGGCTTTTATGAAAGGGGAAATGAGCATCCACCCGTTTGTAGCACAAGCTTAAAGAAAAAAAATAGAGAAAAGGCAGCTTTGCTTGTTTCTTACAATTCGCCTGCGGGACGGCTTAACTAGTGCGCGGGCACACACACGATCGAGTAGAGAGCCTCGCGCTTGTTTTTTCAAAGGCCGCCGTAGCGCGGGCTACGGCTATATAGACGGCCGCGTAGGCCACCGAGGACGTTCAGGCAGAACCGCGGCAGCGGCAGGCCTGTCTTTCTTGCATAGTTGGTTGTGTATACGACCAACAAGAGCCAAGACTTAGTGCGTGCGTCGCGTAAGTAGTACAACAGGCGCGGCGACGTCTCGAGCGGGAGTTACGACGCCATCCTCTCCGGACAGGGGGGTTTCTCCACGACTCTCGCGTGCCACGTCCGCGAGCTCGCCGTTTTCCCGAACTCTCGGAAAGCTGCGACCTTCAACCCCTTTCCTATCAGCAGCCTTCTCTCTGCCCGAACGCCGCTCTTCCACGCGTGCTGAGCGAGTACCGCATTACCTATGCGCGCGGTGCATTATGCATTTATAGATTGTACCCGGCCCACTAATGGCACAAGAAGGACGCCGCCACGAGGCCGAGCGCCGGCCCTCCAGCCAGGGGGCGCGGGGGATTGACGCGGCAGTGGACCCGCTTCGGGACACTGTCGAGCGCTTGAGCTCCATCGAAACTGCGGGATGCCCCCCCTCCCTTTTGACGATGAAGATTGCCTCCAAACGTGAAGTTTGTCACTCACATTGGAAACTACAAAAAAAAAAAGAATAAATAATATGACGGTAAATAAATTTGCGGCATTCGTGCGCATGTGTTACGTGCCCGGAACATGAAACAATGGGATAGTTCTTCTCAGTCTTTCGCCGTGGAGGTATTACGAACTTCAATGTTCCCTTGCAAAATCTGTTTATAGGCAGTCGCTGCATGGGTAGTTTATAGTAAGAGGCGCATGGTCTTACGCCGTCGTGGTGTGTGTGTGTTGGGCGGGGGGGGGGGGGGGGGGGGACTGTAGTGACGGTTTGGTGCATGTGCATATGTGAATTAAAGAAAGAAACAGCGCAAGGCCGCAAATCCACTAGCTTTGAGCAATTAGAGGCTTCTGTCGACAGGATTTCATGCGCACAGGCAGATCTTGCAGAGACAGGTCTTCCATATATCGGATATTCTGTGCGGTGAACGTTGGCCTACGCCCGGAGCTGCTCTTTTGTATACTGCACTACTTCCTGCTCTTCCCACTCTGCATGATATACACTGATCTCATGGCCCTGCTCATGCAACAAGCTCGAGCTGGCTGTATTCACTGGCCAGTGCTCACAACAGTGCTGATGCTATACTAAGCACTGCACAGGGACGATCAAGTTAGGCTATTTGCTGACATGTCACCGCGAAAAAATAACGTGGGCCTATCTTTAGGTCTCATCACAAAGATGCAGAGTATCGTTTAAGCCAAGAAGATTGCCGTAATTATATATACATGCTATCATGAACAACAACTATAGTGCACCTTCAGCTTTCGTGTTCATGCTAAAGCGATGTATAGGATCGTCCGTTTTGAGTTTCACATTTCCTCAAATTCGGGAGGTAAAAATCGGGTGGAATTTCCCAAGGTGGTAACTGAGCAGAAATCGGATTTATTTTTTTTGTTGAATAATTCCTCAACTCGGGTATTTTTCGGGTTAAACTTACAAATTTAAGTTTACGGTTAACAGTCGTGTAGCCTCCATAGTGTTTGAACGCCGCTTGTGAAACATCAGTGGCGTCGTTCACTTAAGCCACAAGAATGTAATTTTATTGACCCCGGTCGGGTTAGGTATAGCTCGTCGTGTGTGCAGCAAACTTCGCCCAGAAAAATTGGTTGGGGCTTGGCATATATTGTAAATTCAAATTCAATTTTTTTATTTACCAGACAAATCTGGAAGGTCGCCAAGGCTAAAAGCCGTGAGAATGGCAGTAGTGCGGAAATGATGCGAGGTATCATGACACGCAAGTACAAAAGAAAATATGAACAATACATACTGATCCATAAGTGATTTCACAACTGGTTATTTTCAAATACATATAAAAGTGTAAATAAAAAAGTTTCCAGGAAACCATTGTACACCGCGTGCATACGCTATCGTATACATTGACACTTGTATGTCATGTGCACACATATATAAATTTACTTAAACACACAATACATACATATTGCTAATACAACACAAAATAGCAAAATGTAACGTTATACAATGTATTTACACTGCACAAAACTATGAATATATAGAATAGATTATGGAGGTAGTTTGTTGTGAATGTGCCTATGACGCCAGAGAGCAGAAATGTGAGTGTAATTCAGGAAGAAATCGGATTTAATACGACTCTTCTCTAACATGTTCGGGGTGCGTAAGAATCGGGCAAAGTCGGGTTTTGCCCGAAAACGAACAAACCTATCTATAAACTATACAAGTAAGCTGGCTACGGCAATCACGTCTACACATCACCACTCAGATCGCGTGCAAGCGCAGAAGAATATGAAAGGGTGCCTTTTTATTGCCTCTTCCTTTATTTTCCACTTAATTAAATCTGTAATGCGTGCTGTCCGCATAGCACTGCTTCGCTCGCCTTCATCTTCGATTCCTTGTGACATTGCTTTGTATATGCACGCTCAGTGCATCGTTCCTATATAAGAAAGCCCGTGCTGCGTGCTCTGCTATTCACATCGTGTTCCTTGGTATATATAACGGTTAAGGAAGGAGCAGCCAAGAGCTATATATTGCACGAGGCTTGCACGTGCAGAGAAGTCACCTCGGTGAACACAATCACGGAACTCGCATTATATGCATCTGCATATACGAAGTATATGCACATGCATATAATGCGAAGTGTTCGCGAGGGACTCGATATGTATAAAAGCAAAGGTCATATATAGTGCCCATAAAAGACGTTTCGATATTAGTTGGCTAGATAGCATCGAGGCCGACAACCTTCTTATAAGGTTTATCCAACATCTATTTTTCTTCGAACAACGCAGACCTCAGTTTAAGAACATTTATCCACGCTCTCCCTCAATTTCTGTGCGCTCAAAGCCTCAAAGACGGCAGCTTTGTGACGTATAAAAACATGCAGTCTTCCTGTGTGTTTCCAAAGGCGACCGCGTGGCAGCATATTCAAGTTATGACAGCGAACGTACGCTGACAGCGAACGTACGCTGACAGCGTTGCACGTATACTTGATGTATGCTACGCAGGCTTGCTTCTTCGCTATATGGTGCACAGTTTTCTTTCGCTTCTTCGCGCACAAAACTGAGCTCGTGCACTGTACGCCTCGCAACGCTTGCGGCTGATGTACAAAGAGCACGCGTTTATGTCGCGTACTCACGTATAAAGCGTATAAATTGCGTACAGGTCGTGTTTACACTCTACCATATATTTCCTCCGCGTCCCCATGTTTTAGCTCGCAGTTCTTCGCGTGCACCATATTCCTGGGGAGCTACTGTGTGTTTTGCTTGTTGTACACTTCCTTGCACGCCTGCGAGCATGCAGCCCGCGTGTACGCGGGCGACTACGCGTGGTCGCTTATTTGCGTTTTATGACCTTGCGCGAGCGGGTTTAGCTGTTTATACCGAGATTGTAAATCAAATGCCGGTGCAGCTGTGCACAGCATCCTATCGAGAAATGTGTACCCTTCACCATGTGCATGTTCGGTATTTTACTGGTGTTGAGTACAGCTTTCTAATGGCTCCGGGATAATGTGAAGCACGAGACAATGATGGCCTCTGTCGACAAAAAAAATGAAAAAGAAGAGACAATATGGAAAGCAAGAAATGAGGAAAGATTACGCAGATAAACCGCATATGTCTTTAGTGTGAAGAGAAGCTATAAATACGACTTGAAATAGATACTATATAGAACACTAACGACATTGTCCGCAATCGTATTTATACTCTCATCCTATAATGCAACGTGCTAATCTCGCGTAACGGTGGTGATGCACCACAAAGGTTGCAGCTCCCAAATACTATATACTCTTTCTTTGTCGCAGTGCCTAATTGATTTGATTTCTTTGCTGCAGTGATGATAGCGCTCGCAAGACTTATGTCAAAGAATGGGAGAAGGCGAACAGACAAGACATCACGGCAAGCGCGCAAAATAAATGCGCACATATTTATGCGTTGTTACACTTCCTGTTGCAGTCGCATTCGCCCCCTCCAGATAACACTGCACACCTGCATACCCTGAAGGATGAGGAGACTAACCCGTATACAATCCAAGCCCAAGTCCTGAGAATTTGCCTTGGTACGGCGCTTGTCGACGACAGATGTTATAGCAGTCGCTCGAGATTACAGTATTATAAGGCACATAACCACTGAAACAATGTGTGTGTACATCAGACACTTCGGCCGGTCTCCTAGCCATCATTTCGCAAGTCTTTCGTTAGAACTACCGACACACGGAATTCAGTGCAAATGTCATCGCCCACCGTGCCTCTTTTGGTTACGCACCTGAGACAAGGCCTTCAATTCTTCCATGGTGTGTGAGTGGTCTTCTAGTTTACCTCATGATCCCTCGTATTCAGAGAAAGCCAGACGTGCCACCATGTGCACTCGAGCAACTTAGTTTTGTATGCGAAATACAGAGACTGCGCAGTAGTTTACAGCTATGGCTCAACCACATCAACCAGTTTCAGTAGTGCAGCTACCACAACAATAGATTAACCCAACGGTTCAAAACTTCCCATGTCACTATATGTTTACAGCTGCAGAGCTCGCGGCTTTCTGCGGTCCGCTTCATGTTATAAATATTGATAGTCCAAGAAAGTGGGCAGTCTTCTGCAATTCAAGGACGGGCCAACAATACAGTCATTTATTCGACTCGAAACGCAGGATCAGCTTACGTATACGAAATCGTGAAACTTGTCCATAACTTGGGAGAAAGAGGTTATGAGATTCCGCACATGCAAGGCGCACCAGACTGCACAGGCTAAACCCATGGTTACAACTCGGGCCTCCAGCTGCGGTCTGCACCGTCGCGAAGAACCGCTTCTGTGTCGGTCGTAGTTGGGAGTGGCCCTCACGAACGCTTATTCAGCACTGATTGGAATGGCTGACAGTCCTGCATGCAACGTCTGCGGATGAGAGGAGGCCGCTGAACACTTATTGCGCCGCTGTCCACATTTTGGAGCACAAAGACCGTCTCGTTCAAGAAACTATGCCCATACTCTGAATGAACACATAATCTCAGAATAACGTCCTCACCGATCAACGGCTCAGAAGGCAGTGAAGCCACTTTGGAGCTTCCTGAGAACTTCTTGCTTAATCGAGCACCTTTAACACCGTAGGACTGCCCGTGCACATAGTTTTACATTCCCCTTCTCTCCTTCTCTCCTTTTCTTCCCATTCTCCCATCTCAAGTGCAAGATAGCCAACCGGACTCGTGACTGGTTAACATCACTGCATTCCCTTTCTTATCTCTCTGGAGGATCAGCCAAGAATGGACCCATACGTGAACTCACTGAAACATGCCGAGTGGATACACCATAGAAAATTAAGTGAACTGCAATCCTGGACCTTCTAACTCAATCGGTATATCGAGACAATGCATCAAATGTGCGATAATACGTTCTGTAATTACAAACACACAGGAGATAGCGAGCGCGTTCTGCCAACTCTAATAGGACGACGTAATCATCACGTGCAAATATCACCTGGCGTCATGCTGTCGACTGTATACAATAACGCACGATGTTCGTAACTGATTGATGCTTTCCCAGGCGTGCTGTGTTGCTTAGTGCAGCGTCGCGGTCTTTTCATCTCCACGCATTTACTGGTTTGCGTCATCGCGCCGCTATGCAATCCTCTACTTTGCCCCAGTGTTAATCGCACAGATATCACGCATACCCGTTTTCACGAAACTCACGTGATGTCCAACACTTTGCTTGGCTGTATTGTGCGCGTTATCTCTAACTTTCTTTGTGTACATGTGATCGTGTTAATGTCGAGCGTGATGTTCTTCCGACCGTGTTAAGCGACCTACATCACAGACCGTATTCAGATAAACAGATGAATTGGACAACGTCCATATAACACGGCCCAGATGATCTACTCATCGGGTTAATTGATCTGATAAGCGACACTTGCATTGCTGCAGGTTATAAGCTCGGGAATAAACGTTTACTTGTAAACAGCGAGAAAGTGTGCTTTCTCCGCCAGAGGCTATCCTAAAGCTCCACAACTCGTGTTCGGTCTATAAGAGTTCATTTGTCTCCAAGCTCAGTGGCGTTAGCATTATCTCACACATTTCTTCGGTGGCTCAATTGTCAAGGCTTTGAAGCTTTATTCCCTGATAGGCATTCGTAAATAAGTGTTAATAATGTAACGACAAGGAGATTCGAAGTCTGGGCCTTGAGGGCGGAGACCGGGTGCCTTATAACAGTAACCGCTGCACCCACCTGGTGTAGTGCCTCATAAGGCAAACTAGAAAGCTTTTAAGAATGTCTCCCTGCAATTGAGCAAGCACGTTTCCACAACGTTTCGTTTGCTTGACAACGCTCATGCAAGCCAGTGAGCGCTGAGGCACCGCTTGGCGCGTTTCCATAAGCTCGACAGAGTGTCACTGAGTTGCCAGGAATTTGTTCGTTTGTTTGTCTGTTTGTTTATTCGTTTGTTTGTTTAGTTTGTAGTGTTACTGTGATCATATCACGTAAAGCTTCCACAATTGCAGGGTGACGAGTGTCTTTCTGTACGTTTTAAATCATTCCACTAAAGAAAAAAAGAAAAGCTCGTACGTATAGGCCTATGACCTCTGCGCAGTCTCCCCGTAAGACCAGTGGCCTCAGCCTGACATGAGGTCAATAGTCGCATATGACACGGGCGGGCCGAACGTGGAGTGGACGGCGCTATGTGCATGGCCGCTGATGTATACACGCAATGAGCGTTTACGTTGTATGCACCGCCATATCGCCAGCTTCTTAAAGGCTCAGGACGGCGAATGAGTGATTGGCCTCTCTGTCGGCGCCTCGCTTTCGAGTAGCCGATCCTCCACGTATATATATACAGCACGGCGCATCTTTCGCGAGGGACTTTATGCGGCTGATACGATAGCGATGTCAGCGGTTCATATACCGGCCATACATCACGCAAGAAAGAAAGGTGCGTTCTATTGAGGCTCTCGAGAGCTTTCCGGTCCATGCTGCAGCTATTCGACGAACTTATATAAAGAGAGATGCTGTGCCACCTTGAAAGGAATAGGTATTCTCTCATTTGTACGTGAGTGTGTACAGAGCGCACTGTGTTTGCTACTTTGTACAGTTACAGATAAGTGTAGGTTTCGTGCAGTCATCTAGACGACTGATGCTCTGACGTCACCGATGTGGACCGGCTGCTGTGTTATCTATAGATATATATACTCCACATCTGTCATGAACACGGCATCTGAACGGCAGTTTGTTCTTGCTGTTTAGCCACTATCCTGGATCGCCCGTACAAAAGTGGTCAGCGGTGATAGCTGACAAAGCAAATACATCGTACCTCTCTGTAGAAAAGGTAAATGTATACAGCGTCAGTGTGACTTTTAGACACTGCTTGCGCACATATGTCTCAGCAATGAACGAATGGAATCCCTGATCGTGCACTCATTATGATTGGCTATGTCAGACTTGAGGAACACCATTATACCTGAAGGTTAAAATTTAGTATTATAACAAAGTTATCCTCGGAAATCGAAAATTAGCTGCCGCATGTTTCTATCGCCCTTGCACATTTGTATACAGGGCGTTCACGTTTGTAAATTTGTAGGGAATTCTCGATGCGTTCGATGCGCACGCATGTTTGTCATGATCGATAACGCTGCAGCTTGTTTTACTTCGTTCTCGCCTTCCTCAAAGCGTTCTCTCTTCTCCACCGAAAACTCACGCTCATCAAGAGAACGACAAAGAAACGAAATTTGCGAGAAACACACAACGGTTCCCGCTTATGCTGCACTTTTCTCTCAGTTATTCTCAAAGCGTTCCATTCTGCTGCGCCAGCATTACAGAGCCGGCTATACGCGTGTTACGATAACCCTTCGGGCCTGTCACTACATCTTATACATCACGCCGAAGCGCGTGAGAAGAAGACGAAAAAAGAAAAAAGAAATAAGAGGAAGAAGAAAGAAGAAGAAACTGGAGGGGTGACGCCCGAGCGAACAAGGAAACAAAGATCGCCCGCGCATTGCAGTATAGGATAATAACGCGTGAAGCCCAGGCGGAGAAGACAATGCACCCGTTCTCATCTGCCGCATGCGACCGACCGCGTAGTGAGTGAAGCAGGATACAGAAACAAGAAGGCGAACGAGGAGCCAAGCCAAGTCGTGCCGGCTGAGGCGCGCATAAATCTCGCCACACACTCTCTCGGATACTGCCGTGAAGAAGGTGAAAAAAAAAAAAAAAGATAAACATCACTGGACAGAACAAACTCGCGCTGCGCTTTCCATGTATAGTTAGTTGAGGAAGCTCGGAGTGAGGGTCCTAACCAATATCTGCGCGCTTTTCGTGCGTCACGTGAAAGAAAGAAAGAAAGAAAGAAAGAAAGAAAGAAAGAAAGAAAGAAAGAAAGAAAGAAAGAAAGAAAGAAAGAAGGGACAGTGTATATGCTATATGCGCGCGCGCTGGTGCTCCCCGTCGATGCGGATGGCTTGGAAGCAGCAAAAGCGTAGCCGGAGTCAGAGACGGAGGCACAGTGCGCTGGCCGAGCACTGAGGGCCAGACGGTTCCCGAGCACGTTCTTGGCATGTTTATGCATCCAGGGGCCAGAGGGCTATGTAGAGGCCCATGGCGGGTGAGACCCCGGCCCTCCTTCATCTCTCTCTCTCTCTAGCATGCGCACTCTCAAACGAGTGCGTAACCGACGGACGTAATATGCACGCTAGTCGCAGCCTCGTTACAAGAATCCCTACTGGAGTCGACGCCGCGCCATAACCGACCTGTGCCTATATTAGTAAGCTCCCGCAAGTCGTGTAAATATACTACTATAATATGGAAGCCACATATCAGTTGATTGGTCCACGCAAAGCGGACCGCGCGAGGAACATAGATCATAACGTGAGAGACAATTATCTGTGTGCGGAGTCGAAAAACATCGCTCTGTATAGATCTCTCGCGTACTTTAGAGAGTTTATAAATATCACATATACAGACAGACGGAATCAAAAGCATGTGCTCGTAGATGTCTGCAAAATTACGTGTTTAGTTATGAGACCACGATCTTAGGTGAACGTGAGGTGTGACACTGTACGCTGAAGCCTATAATTAGGCACTGAGAACAGACACGAACTTGTGTGAAGGTGCGCTGATGCAGCGGCTGCGGTTCGTCGTTGGCTTCGGGTAAAGTTCAAGCCGCAGGGTGTTCGAGTCACCGGCTGGGACGTAAGAGCCTTCCCCTTTGTTGTCAAGTCAGCGTTATTTCCAAGCGTTCGCGTTGACCACGCACTGCATTTGAACCTCGACGGACGCCGATTGCGTTGCCATGAACGTAATAAGGTCCCACATACACGAAAGCTTTTCGAAAGTGATCCTTGCTTGTGCCCTTTTATCATCTTGTACCTTTGATTTACTCTTACAAAACATTATGTATAACAGCTTCTTTGTGTGTGTGTGTGTGTGTGTGTGTGTGTGTGTGTGTGTGTGTGTGTGTGTGTGTGTGTGTGTGTGTGTGTGTGTGTGTGTGTGTGTGTGTGTGTGTGTGTGTGTGTGTGTGTGTGTGTGTGTGCGTGTGTGTGTGTGAATTAAGTTCCCTGGAGCCTTTTTGGAAACTTCTCTGTATAGTTGCGCGCACACTGAAATCTGTGGTGCCACCACCCCTTACGGTGAGACCCCACTGATGCCCGTAAGTCCAAGAAACTTGGCAACTGTATGCACGCCAGTTAAGGCACACTTCGATATTTCTGCGCAACACAATCGACGATAGGCCTCTAATAATAGAACCATGCTGATAACTTAATAACGTTATATAACGTCGTTTCTGGATATGCAGTAATTCGAAGATGTGACCTTGAATGTGTATACGAAACACATTGATGTCGTAAATGACTCCGCTACATACTGCGTACGTCTCTTGCAGTTGAACGGACTGAATTGCAACGTATTCCCCGTGGGACTCAGGATGTGTTGCGTTGCAGAACGAGAACGTTATAGTTAACATAAAAGTCTTCTACATAGATGCCTCGGTATAGCAGCGCCTTCCAGGAATCGACCATGAGGGCTGGTGAGCAGGCAGGTATCAATACAGCCTCGTATATTCAGTGATAACTGACATATAGTTTGAATAAAGCTCTTTTGAAGTTATCGTCACTTCTCGCCCTTTTCAGCCTGTTGACAACCACGAATAGCACGCCAGTAGCGCGCAATTTCTCAAAGTTCGGCTCTCCATTATAGGGTTATCAGTGCAGACGGTGTGAGCATACATGCTCACCTGCGGTGACTCAAAATGCATGCATTTTTTATCTCTTTCGTGCCTCGTTCCAGCCCGTTTTCGTGTGTTGCTAAGCAAAGAATCTCAGCGCGGTCATCGACGAGAGATGCGCCGAATGCAACCAAAGCAACTTCTACATGTATACTATATACGAGCAGATCAAAAATAGCGGCACTCCGAAAAAATAAAAAGTTTCTCAACTGCGCGAGAGGACAAATTTAAGAGACAACTTTCCGAGAGCTGATGAAGCTCGGCGGCGCACTCCGCCGCGGCGAGACGAGAGTGTATACAACGGTGCGAGCCTCTCTCATCACTTATCGATGCGGCTGGCTGCACTATGCGAGATTAAGCTCAATAAGAAACGAGGCCAGACTGTGATGACAGAGGAGCGGGGAGTTGTTCCTCGTGGGATGGCATCCGAAGAGAGAGAGAGAGAGCGCGCGACGCGGGAAAGGAGTACGCCGAGGTTGTGTTTAACAAGAACACTGGCTCGGCATGGTACGTGGCTTGCTCGCGCGCGCAAATTGGAGCGACGACGCGACGCGAAGGCTTAACGCGCGCTGCAGGGGCGTGCGATAGACGGACGCAATCGAGAAACGAGTGCGGCGGAACAATGCGGCTGTTAGTGCTCTGTTTGTCTTTGCGTCTGGCGCATGTGTAGGAAACGTCCGGCGCGACGCGGCGACGAAGGGGTTCACCCTACTACCCCCCTCTTCCCCCTTTCTCTGTATACAGGGCGCATATGCACAGTGCCATTGTGAGACGCGTCTCCCAGTGCTTTGCTTCCTCTTTTGGCGCGGAGATGCTCAGCTCGCAGCCCTTACGTATATACGACGTATTTTTTTTGTTTTGCCAAGCCCGTGGTCCCTGTCTGCATGCGGGATATCTTTTGTTGCGTCAATAAAGGAACTAACGGAGAAACTTGTTGTTTTTCGAGGCTCGGACAAAGCCAGTCGCGTGGTGTAAAGTTGTCGTCAAGCGCCGATGCGTGATGTCTTTCTTGCTTCCCTTCCTGCTGTGTTTGATTATTCCGTAGATACGACCGTTTATCGAACGAAAAATTCCTCGTTGTTTCCTTGTTTCTTTCGCTTTCTTCCTATACGCGCATACTTTTGTTAGTGGCGCTCGTCTTTGCGCTGGTCGATGCAGCTGTACGCCCGCGCATGCGATTCTGCTTTTGTCGGACGACTCGTACCATGATATGTCGAAGTCGTATATATCGAATCTGAAGGAGATTTTAAAAAAAAGTTCGATATATAGGTAATTCAATATGTCAGATAAACACGTCTTACATTTATATTCTATGGGACTTCACAGCTCTTCCATATAGACAATCATTCGTTATATACGTGAGTTCCCTATATCCGTGTTCGATAACGAGTTGCTTGCGCTTGTGCAAGGGTGCCACTTTTCTGGCAGCAACTTGTAACAATGAGGTGAACTAGCTTATTGAGTGAGTGAGTGAGTGAGTGAGTGAGTGAGTGAGTGAGTGAGTGAGTGAGTGAGTGAGTGAGTGAGTGAGTGAGTGAGTGAGTGAGTGAGTGAGTGAGTGAGTCTTCCCTGTCATAGGGCCACATCCTGAGGAGATTGTTGTAAAAGGAATAATTGTGCAAAAACAGACATACAACACAGCAAAACGAAGTTCACAGAAAGAGCACAAACTTTCAACTAGATGAACATTTCAATTATTCTTTATTGTTTTGTTCAACTCGAAAGTCGAAACACACTCGGAATGTAAGAGATGCGCTTTTTCTTCCTTCTTTTCTTTTTCCCCTGATTGCTGAGGCGTCCCCAAAGCGAGCGTCCCCGTGAATCCTGTGTATGCAGGGAGCCCCCTGGACCTGCAGAAGCTCGGCCTGAACGAGGCAGCGCTGCTGTACGGAGGCCTGCCCTCTTCGTGGTTCCTGCAGAACCTGCCCTCGCCGGCGCTCATGTACCAGGCTCTGGGCGGGCTGCCGTACCCGCCGTACTCGTACTACCACCACCCGCAGCCTGCGTACCCGTACCGATCGTCGGGCTGCTACCCTTACCCAGTAGCCAGCGGGTCTCCGCCAGTGGGAGTCACGTCGTCGGCACCAGCGGGAGCCGGTGGTGCGGCCGCCACCGGGGGAGCTGCCGCTGTGGCCGCCGCTGCCGCGGCCGTCTACGCGCCCCACCTACTGGCCGCCCAGGTCTGCATGTGCACTCTCAACTTGTACTAAACAGTTGTGTATGCCGGGGTTTTATACGCGAAAACCGCAATAGCGTATAGTTTTGGCACATAAAACCACAGCATGTAACTGGCGTTGAAAACTAGAATACTGCGTTTCTGCGACGTTTCAAGCGTTTCGGGTAGATTGGAAGCCCAAGTTTATATGGGTTTAGAGAAAAGAACACGCGGAGTCTGCGCAAGGCACGTGACTCGATCCGGAGCCCTTCAGGTCGGAAGGCCAGCACCTTGGAATCCACGATGATGCTGTTATTCGCGCAACAAGTGCTAGACAAGTATGCATCAACTGGCAGTCGCTGCTTCGCCAATTCCGACTAGTGGCTAGTTACTTGTTACAACACGCTTCCCTGTTTATTTACGCACCTTTATTTGTGAGCTCGTTTCATTTATTGAATCTCGAACAATCGAATTGCGCCCAAAACCTAAAGAAGCAGTTGAGTGCTCCTCTTAGGGCGCTCTTTTTCGCCGACTGTAAACAAATTTGCACCGTAAGCGCGGTTACACAGAGCGTTCCTTGTAAAAACAAAAATCCTTCATTCATTTTCTTTCGTTCGCGCAGGCAGCGACATCCATGAGCTCTGGCTGCCCCTCGTCGCGTAGTCCCGAGTTGGCTGCCGACCTGGCAGCGGCAGGGCCCCTATTTGGCGGTGTGTTCCGACCCGTGGCCCTCTTGACCACAAGGACAGCAGGGCCGCAGCCACCTCTGGTGAGAATGGACTGGAGCCTCAGTTAATTACATGCAGTTACTTAGACACACTCTCGTGCGAGAGTGTGTCTGCATTATAATGTCTACAAGCAACAGTGGTCAGCAATTGATGTCGCTGCAATCAATTTTGGAAGACAAAAGGACATATTTGTCAAAATGGCGGTTGCTGCGGCGACATCTCCTTGTCCGACCACGTCAATTCATTTTACAGTTTCCTTCAATACCTAGCCATGATCCACTGTCTTGTTCCTCTTACCCTTTACATTTGCATGTGCCTATAGGATTTCTTTTGCACTCACAAACTCATTCGTGTACTAAACGGGTATGTTAAGCGACATCTGTGTGCAGCTTTCGGGCACGTCCACTTATACATTGGGTACTGTTATATGCATGTGGGCACTTGCTGTTTCTTTCTGTATTCGGCGTCCTTTGCTGGCAAGCATGTGCGATGCAATTGCACTACAAGCAGTTCTGCACATTTCCGCACGCGGCTTATCCGTGCATATATATGCTCACGGAAGTCCGGACAAAACAGTCGCAGGTTTCACTCAATCTTTTGGGAAGGCGGCAGTTCGGCGACTTGTCGCGGGTGATGCTGACAATAGATTAGCCTGTAAAAGGCATACGGCACAGGAGAGGCAATAAGAAAACACCCTGACTGTGTGGTGGGCACATTTCACTTCGCACGTGAAACACAGCATGAAAGCTCCGCTTTCGTTTAAGGAACGTGACTTCTCGCCGTAGAAACTTTTCGAGGGACCACACAGCCAGCCCGCGTATGTGAGGTGATGCGAAAAGGTGGCGGTATATTTCTGACGCTGCAAGGGTAGGTTCACAGGTTACACACACAATATATGAATCATAGACGCTGGTAGGAAAGTAATAGACTGCCAGGAAGGGCTTAGTGGGGCAAGCAGAGGCTTCTCTTTAAACCTCTCTCACCTTCTGCCATGAAGGGCTTTACCTGCTTGTTCTATAATCTGCCGGGGCAGGTCAACAGTGAAGCACCACTTTGTTTGACCGAAATGGCTAAGATCGCACTGACGGGCATGTCTTGTCAGTGCGCTCCGCGATGCCTTTAACCTTTGTCTTCTTATAAGAACTACGAAGAAGCCAGACAGAATACACTAGTCTTAGCGGACTTCTTAAGGGGAACGTGCCAGAGGAGGAATGTCCGCATTCGTTTCGGACGATAAATCCTGCAGCTTTACGCCATGTCCGTAGGGCACGCCTGTGTAGGATAAATTCGCGTATGTCATCTGCATATTCTGTGGAAGTCGGTTTTAGAGTCGTGTGCAACCAGGCTGCTGCAACATACACCACAGTTTTAACTGAGAGCCTCACCACGAGCTTATTCGAGTGTATTGAAGAATCGATAGAAGTGTGCACAATTCTTTTTTCTACGGAACTTACTGACTTGACATAGCAACAGACCGATGTTCTTTTTTTTTTCTACTTAGCCCTTACGCCTATTATTAGGTTAAAGAAATAAAGTTTCAGCACCATGTCTCCCTTTTATGTCACCTTTGTCGCTTCAGCGACCGGATCTCTGCTCAAGCTCTTATACTGTGATTATCTGCGAATGATCACGAACGTAATCCTACAGTTGCACCACAAAGCTATAGCGTCTCTACAATTGGTAAAGTTCGGTCGCTGAAAACAATGCCATTCGGCAACTTCGCCTTTTTCATACAGCCACATATGCGCATTCGAGATAATTGGTGTGCGATACTATGCAACCAAGTATAGCGCCAAAGAGACAAGGACAGGCGTGCTAACGGCAGCCCACAATGCTAACTAAAAATAAATAAATAAATTTTCGAAGCTCTGCAGGGCGTGTACCTCCTTGTCCTTTTAGCGTTACCCAGGTGTGCAATTTACAATTAAACTTTTCGTCTCCGAATTCGGCATGCCATTGGCTGGCTGCCACCGCTGCTAAGAAGTCCGTTGTCATAATTGTCTGGATTTCGCTCTTATATAAGCTGTTCTTATAGCCTTTCTTATATACAAAAGAATAAAGCTGGGGTTAGTGTGAACTTTTTCGTCCGATACACAGCAATATAGAGGGTTGTAATGAGTACTACCGGAGTGTCGTGAGAGTGTAGTAGTGTCACTGCGGTGTCAACATATCCCTGCGTATGGTGTCGCAGTCGGCGACGCCCCCCAACGACGAGTCGAGCGACCTGTCGGAGAGCGAGCGGCCGCGCAGCGCCAAGGAGTCGCTGGCGTTCACCGCGGAGGCCGCCCTCACCACGCCGCTCAGCTTCGCCAGGGTCAAGGATGTCCGCTGAGAACGAGCGTGTACACTCGCCACCAGGCAAGAATACTCTCTCTCTCTGTTATTTGCCTACATCCGTTTGTCAGCTCATTTCTACTAAGCTCAATACACATCGTATTGAGCTTGGACTATAGTTCTACAGCCTCTTTATAGAGCTAAATATTTATATACTGAGCCATTGAGAAACCTGACATATACGTTAACGTCACCGTACCTCAGTTACTTCAACTTCAGTATCCAGCAGAGTGCTGGCAAGCGAGCGCTCACCTCCTTACCGAGGTTAACGTCATACTGACTGCGGACCCGAAAGACGTGGGTTTTAAAACCCGCCCAAGGCGGTGGCATTTAGACAGAGACAAAATGCTATAGAGACCCGTGTATTGTAAGATGCCGGTGCACGTTGAAGAACTGAGGTGGTCAAATTTTCCGGAGCTCTCCACTATGCCCTTCCCCTCCTCTCCAAACTGTCGTTTGCATTCTCCACCATCACCACGAACGCTGAGCCGTGCTCGATCCCTGCAAGTGTTACAGGCCGTAGCGTCACTTCCTTAGCCGAATCGCAATTATTATTATTATTATTATTATTATTATTATTATTATTATTATTATTATTATTATTATTATTATTATTATTATTATTACGTGATAGAAGGTTTTAAGTTAAAGTGTCTGCTCGGAGTTTTCTCTCGGTTAGCGGCCTAGGTAATGCTTGCTATTTCTCGTTCTTTCTTTCTTTATCTTTTCTGTATATTTAGCATCTGCGGTTATTTTTCTCCTTGCGTCTTTAACCATCCGTGTTCACGGTGCACACGAAGTGAAATCACGTGCCGCAAACTGTTCCCAGAAATCGGAATTGTGCCATTAGAGCTTCGTAATCCAAAAGGTATTATGAAAGAAGAAGAAGAGCAAAGAGGGAGATGAAGCAGAAGAGAAAGACAAGGACGGGGCTACGATCTTTCTGGCCCGCTGTCCTCACGCAAAGGCAAGAGCTCCGCCGCTATCCTTCCGTGCATCGCCGCGAAGCCGCCCCGCGCCATTGCGCAAGGCGAAAATCGCGCATCTTGCAAACAAGACTCGCCCGATCATACGTATATAAGGCACGTGCACTGGCGATGCAAGATCTTCGCTTGGCTAGGGCGAGAGTGCTGTTTCCGAGGGCAAAAGGAAGAAAAAAGCAAAATAAAGGAAGGGGATAAACGCGCGGCTCAAGAAATTTATCCCCGCATAACTTATTTCCGCCACCGCGATGCCGGCAAAGCGGCAGCGTCGACTGCAGTCAACAGAAAGAAGCCGGGAATACGTGCGCAGTATATGCAGGAAAGGCCTTGGGAGATGCGGAAAGGAGAAGGGGGGTGAAGACGGTTTAACCGAAATCGCGGTGAGCGACTTATGTGATCGCGTGCAGGTTTTGCGGCGCTTTCGCGCCGCCAAACATAAATATATCCGCGTGGCCGCTTGCTCGCTACGAGGGCCGCATTGCCGAGTGCCCTGTGGCGAGCCGCGCGCACTCTATGAACCCCGACGTTCTGTAAGCACTGCCGCAAGGCTTCTCGCAGCAAGGCATGCACGCCGGGCAGCCGACACTCGGTTACGCTGCGTCTGGCCAATTCTGTGCAGTATGTGAGTAGCTGACAGACCGTCGGAACGTAAGCAGTATTATATGAACGGAACTCCACGCCGCATATACGCTTTCAGAGGATCGCGCCGACTTGCAAGTCGTGTCCCCGAATTCTTGTCAACTTGTGGCGGACAATTCCTCTCCCGCGCGTACAGAAATAGCCGTGGCCGAGGGTGATTCATGAATAACTTAGCTGTACCCACGCATCCTCGTGGGACAAACATTCCGTGTTAATTGTATAGTAAAAACGCGATGTAGTTTAATTGGAAAACGAGGAACACTTAAAAAGTTCTGTCATGTAGCTTTGCCTCGCTTTGACATATATGGTCGCGGCTGTCTTAACAGTGTCCCACACAGTTTCATAACGCTCTCGCTGTGTGGCATCCGCACCACTGCACCGAATTACAAAGCGGCCAGCGTGTAGATGCTGCGTAGCACTTCCCGGAAAAAAAGCCAGCCGCGCAGGAGTACAGATCCTCTCGGAAACGTAGAGGCGCAATTCCGCGCGGGCTGGCAAGGGGTTAAGGGCGACAAGAACCAACTCCAAAAAAAGGAAGAACGGCGTTCGGTTTGGGGATGTGAGTGGTTTCTGGCAGCGGAAGCCTATACACGCAGGCGCAAATAAGCAGCAACAAAATAAGGTTACGTTCACAAGCACGTCGAGTCCGTGTATAGGAAACATCGCCTTATTTACGGCCCTCCCTCCGCTCAGAAGGGTGGACCGCAGCTTCTTCTTATAGGCCTCCCCTCCTGGAGAATAGGTTACGGCTGATAAGCCGCAGGCGGATGTGCGCTTGGGCGCGCTCGCGCTCCAGTGTCCAATAGTCCGAGCCCCGTGGAACGGTGTTCGTGCGTAGCAGGTGCGAGGTGTAATCGTTAACCTCTGTGGGTGGCGGATGCCCGCCACGTTGAACAACTGACCCCGGTACAGAACATTAACAGCAGGAAGTTCCGTCAGAGTTATGCTGTTCGTGTATAGCTGGCTTCTTTATTGGACATATTATGCAAATAAGTTATAACCACGGGATTCCCGATTGCGCTGTGCGTGCTAGCAGGACCGGCCGCTATATCAGGATCAAGATCCGTTTCATATCGCGGGAGTTCGCCGCTAGTGTTATGTACCACGATCTGGAGGGCAGCGTGGTCTGTATACAACATCATAGAGCAAGCAAACAGTGATCTTCTAAACACTGAGAAGAAGCGTGAATGTTTGGGCAAGTATTTTACTTGAAAATTATGTTTCATTAGAGTAAGGTGAGATAATCAAAGCGTGGAAAAGGTTGCCGAGGTCGTCAGAGCATTGAGCGCAATGATGAGATTACGGAAAAAAAGAAAAAAAAAGACTTACGAGCGTAAACTGAAACTGCTTGAATGTAAGGGAGAGCAATTGAGTTAATAATAAGGAGACTCGTAAACGTTTTACATGTTATTACCATTGGTATGCAGGGTTAGAATGAGGGAACGTGATGGTCGAGTCCCGTAAAATAGCTCGTCTTATTTTATGGAACAAACAAGAAAGAAATGTTCAGTTATAGTCATAAAACTTCAGTGTGTGTTCTGTTCTACCTCACCGTTCGTAATTATTCATAAATACGCTGAATACTTCATGCCACGTTCCGTATGCACATAAATTATATTATACCTCTAAGTTCAAGATATACGAAACATTGTTTATTAGCCTTAGTATGGCGGCTCTTCCGGGCCTCCGCAACTTCCGTGATTTAGTAGCTCCTCGCGGATAAAGAACACTTATCGAACCCCCAAAGCCGCAACAGCGGGCTTCAGCCCATAGTGCTCACGTGACCTGAAAGACATCCACGTTGTTCTTTTCGCGAGCTCGCTGCCGGCGTGCCAGTGAACCCTGCGCACGACGTCACAGAGGCGCACGAGCTCTCGCTCCCGAACGGGGCTCTGTTGATATAATGTGGCCATAAATGTCATAACTTGCTTCAAGTAAAAGCTCGCCCTTGACGGACACGAGTTCGCGTTTCGGCATTCTTCGACGTCAAACATAACGTAAATCACTGCTGCCGCTCCGTATCAGAAAGAGAGAGAGAGAGAGGGCACACTCGCTTGCCCCTAAAGGGTTGGTGTATACACCCTTCTGTTTCTCTTGCTTCAACACCCGCTCCGAAACCGTCGGCCAAAGAGTTCAGCCTTTATCGCAGCGGTTATGGAAACTCGACGGACATATGAAACCCAACCCGTTGTGTAGAGGCGTCACGCCGACGTTATAGAACAAGCTATAGTCTGAGCGCCACATCCGGTCAATTATATAGCGCGATGCCATCTGGGGCCGTGTGCAGGCTTGCAGGTTTGGTTCCTACAAGACCAACGCTCGCACCCGAACTCTTCTAACGGTCCGAAACAAGAGCGGTCGCTTGTTGTTGCAGGATTTCTTCGCGTCCATACCACGTGGCCGGGCTTTTGAAGCAGAGAGTATAAACACTTCCCTCTGCGCATGCGCGCGCGATAGTGCTTTTGAGGGATCAACGCGTTTCCTGTTTGTATCACAACGGAGGCAGTTTTATGGCGACTCGTCGATCTCTCGCTTCAGCTGCTTCGCTCTCTTTCGATTCGCGCGTCGCTTCTTTTATCAAACCCGAAGTGGTGTTTCTACTCGGGCTGCCCGAGAAGTACCACTCCGCATGCAGTGGAAATGGTGGCCTTAAAAAAAATTTTAACCTTTAATGTGCGGAAGCACAGGTCAAGACAAGACACGATACGCTGGCACGAGCAAGATCACGCAACGTCGCATTTTGTGAAATGTCCTGTGAATGGTTGCTGGCGTTATGCGTGCTATGTACGGGGTATATGTAATAGCCCTCTATACAGCT
This sequence comes from Hyalomma asiaticum, assembly GCA_013339685.2. Lineage (NCBI taxonomy): Eukaryota > Metazoa > Arthropoda > Arachnida > Ixodida > Ixodidae > Hyalomma > Hyalomma asiaticum. The sequence goes on from CM023485.1 coordinate 57,216,147, forward strand.
CCTGCAATGCGCGAGTTTTGTTGTCGTTCAGCTGTCACTTCGTGGAGCCTCCTAGACGAACGTTATAAGACTAATTATGGGTCTTGCGCTTTCATATCGCACGTCAAACTGCGCTATGAATCGCAGTTGCGATTATTATTCTTTTTCACATTGCGCAGTTTTTTTTAAGTACTGCGCTATTTAATACCACGCTGTGCTTTGGAAAGGAACTCGAGTTTTTATTTCACTGTGAGTGCGGCCTACGGCGAGCAATATCATCTCGCTGATCTGCCCGATACGCACTCAAGCACGTATTCGTGTGCTGCAGCACCTACAAAAAAAATTTAAAAAAAATAAAAAGAAAAGCTTTCTGATCTTACTAGTTCGCGTTCTGTGGAACTCTACATTCAGACAAGCAGTTTCAGTACATGAAAACCCGGTAGTATCGATGCTTCCGAAAGAAGTGTCACAACGAATTTCATTTTATTAATATAGAAAATGACCTCGTTGGCCACTTTTCTTTCCAAGAAACGAAGAGAGCAAGAGTTTGGCCATCTAAGCTTTCTTTGCTTTTATCTAAATGCCAGGTTTGGGTACATCGAAGTTCGGCGCATATCGAACCCTTTGTTCCGCAGTTCCTCACGCTTCTTGATTTTTCGTACTTTATCCAGAATACAAAACTCAGAAAATGACGTCTATTCCAACGCAAAGATGGCGGGCCGGATGACTCAGGATGTCTTACACATTATACTATAGTGCAACGGTAGAGTGTACTAGAAAAAGGTACACTCTAGCAACGGTGAACAATAGCAACAACAACGACGACGACGACGACAACCACAACAAAAACAAATACAAGCAAACAAATATCTTGAGGTGATGAACATGACCGTATTTCAAATTTCATCTAGCATGATGAATGCTTGGTGATATGTTTAATTTGTATTTTAGTTGGACCTTGCTTGACAGTAGGCTGTATAAAACCCAAACAATACATGTGGCGCATACCCGCTGACCACTGGCCGAGCACTACAGCTATGAGCCACACGTAATTGCAGAATCGTTAATCGTCACGTATGTGACGAATATGTTATGTAAGTGTTGCAAAGATGAACCATTCATGTTCGTCATACATTCGTACCCTGCCATCCAAATTTCGGTGCATATGAGGTGAACGAGACGACCAGGAGCACCGAGATATTGGAGGCTAGGTAGATAGATATTATAGACGGTCAAAGTTGCTCAAGATCACCAAGAAATGCTTCGCATTTAATAAAGCAGTCGTTTGTCGCTGCGTAAACGTTACTATTGTTTTCTGTTTTTCATGCAAGCGCTCCGCAAGTGATGAACGGAGCATATGCGAAGCGAAGCATCGTCATCTTTGTCTAGCCAGGGACCCATGCGATGGTGCCAAATCCTCTCGCACCTCTTGTACACTTTGCGAATGGACCATAAATCAGAAATCGCGCATCTTTTCTTCCTTCCCCTCCTTCCTTACCCCTTCGAGCCGGTACCGCGCCTGTGGGGAACCCCGTAGGCAACAGCCATGTTTTATTTAGTTTTTATTTTTCGTTCGCTAAATGACCGTCTCAGCCAGATAATCCCCGTGACGCCCGCCGCAAGAGGGGCGTAATGTGTGCGTAAAAACCTCTTCTTCGGGCAGCCGACGCGCGCGACACCGCAGCACCGAACGTGCGAGTGTGTGCGTGCGGGAGAGCTCTCTCTCTGTGTGTGAAGAAGGTATAGGGATTACGGCTCCGCATGCACGCCGAGCATATGTAGAGGCGCGACGGCACCATTTCGGTGTTTGCTTCTTTCTTCATTCGCCAGGCGTGGCATGCGAACGTCGGCGCCGCGTCTACTTTGTTCGGTGTGTGTGTGTGTGTGTGTGTGTGTGTGTGTGTGTGTGTGTGTGTGTGTGTGTGTGTGTGTGTGTGTGTGTGTGTGTGTGTGTGTGTGTTGTACTTGAAGAATCGCCTGTACGCTGGCGCTGGCTTCCTCTCTTTCATGTGGCTGTGGTCTCTTTCACCGCACCGAGACATAATCTCCCCGCAGACTGTCTTGATCACGGCCGCGCGTAAGCTCGCAGAAACATCGTTTTGTCTCGGTAGCTCAGTATCACGCATTCCTCTTTCTGTCGAGTTCACCGCGTCTACGTGTTCAGACGTATACACCAAGTCAGAAGTCTGGCACCATGTGTCACGTGACAGCGGCGTCGCGACTCATCGTCTCGGATCCTTCTGTCGGCGGTTGCGTCGCAGTGAGAACTGCCATTGAGCACGATTCCACATAGCTGGTCTGGACGTCTGGAGGCTTCATCAGTGTGCTGGTTATTTTGAGTGCTAACGTGCGGATGGAATGAGCACACTGTTCACACATGTCTCGCCTTCTAGACCACAACTTGAAGTGCAGGCATAATTCGAATGATCAACACAAATGCTTGTGCAGAAGGGATGTGTAAACAGCTAGGCTTGATGGACAACCTTTACGCGTGTAAATGACGGACTTTGTCAAAACTTTCTAGGCAAGAGTCCGTGCTCGGGACTTTCGCATCTTTCCCAGAATACCCGTTCTCTTAAAAGTCTAGACATTGAGGGAGTTACCATGAAAGGACACTGGTCACAATCGGCCATATCCACCCTTCTTCCGCTGATGTACGAAAAGCCATCAATTCCGACAACGCCGCCATGGAAACTACCCTCTTGGGCCATAGTCACGACTGTACCGGGCATCAAGAGTAAAAGTAACACGCCAGCTCCAGCACTGAAATATTTCGCCCTGGAGCATATTAACGCCAACTACAGATCCTGCCGCCACATTTACACTGATGGCTCTGTTACGGACACATCATCGGCAATAGGTCTGTGGATCCCGTCGGCAAACATGTCAATTTCTGCCACCTTGGGTCACCGCACATCTGCCACAGCTACTGAGCTGGCTGCGCTGCGGAGAGCGCTTATTTACATCGTAGCTCAGACACCTGATTCCTGGGTAATCTTCTCTGATTCGCGAGCGGCGCTGCAGTCCCTGAAGTCACCACGAGCCCAAGAACAACTAGTTTTGGACATCAAGCGGCTAGGCAATAATGCTCATGAACTTAATCACCGCGTTGTATTCCAGTGGTTACCAGCCCACTGTGGAATACAAGGAAACGTTCGGGCCGACAGTGCTGCCAGAACAGCCCATGGAGCTAAAACACCACCAACAGCCATACCCCTTTCAAGAAAAGATGCGGCGACTATGGTATCGACATTTGCCTGGAATCAGCAGCGACACTTCTGGTGTGATCCAGGACATCAGTATGGACCACTACACGCCATTGACCCAGCCTGCAGCTTCCACATACCTCAAGGTTTAGCCAGGCGTGATGAAGCGTGCCTTCACCGATTAAGACTCAATGTAGCATACACGAGAGATTTTAAGCACAAAATACAACAGTCTGATTCTCCATTGTGCTCCGCATGCAACACACGAGAGGACATTGAACACGTCCTGTGCAACTGCCAGCGCTACGAGTCGGATAGAAAGACTCTGAAGGCAGCGCTTCACTTGCCACACGGTACGACCTTGGAGCTGCGGCATCTCCTAGGCCCGTGGCAAGACAGCGCCTGCGCACTACGTAGCACCAAGGCGCTGATAGCGTTTCTACGGGCAACATGCCTCAATGAAACGCTGTAAATTGAGTTATAGTGTATATATGTATATATGAGTGTGTGAGTAAGTGTGACCGTATGTACGTGTTATGTTAGATGTGATCACTGTAAATATCATAATCACCGCAAAGTACCTGGAGTAGCAAGCCAGGCGATTAACCAGGCTGACATCTCCGGTTCATCAATAAAGTGTTCTCTCTCTCTCTCTCTCTCCACCACAGGCGCCTTCACTATCCCTTTGAAATGCCATGTGATCTCTAGCAAGGTCAAATAGTGCATTGTTTACCAAAAACGTTCATAAGCGCAGTTTAAAACCCTTCCAGCTGTGGTTTTTACGGCGCACCAGAAATAGCGCGCGGTATGTCTTCTGTGCCCGCCTTGCGTGTACGCGAAGAGCTCAAGGTTCCTTGACACTATATAAGGAATTGGCATTGACAGCTACCAGAAGACGTCCTATACTTGTGCCCTGGCCAGATTCTACAGGTCCAGTTGAAAAACAATTGGCGCATTGCTTGCATTCCATTAAAGCACGGGTTTCGACTGGCGGCTGTGATCCACGTCCGTCGAACAGACTCCTTATTTACGCCTGTTCGTCGGTGTGCTTCCACAGAAGGTGACGAGCATCGTGCTATGTTCGGCAGCCTGTTCACGTTGTCCGTCCTCATAACACAATGTCTTCGCCTCTGCCCTGAACGCCTGTTGCAGAGCAACAGGTCTGCAACACTCTTTAAAAGGTACCCTGCAACACTTTAAATATCATCAGACAACGGTGCGTTATCAGTTCTGGAGGTTTCTCTGAACGTGTGAGCAAAATATTAATGCGCAAAGACGTTGATCCCGCTCGTAACGCTTGGAACAATGGAGCCTCTACGACTGATCGGCACCGGTTTTCTTTTTCTTTTTCTTTTTTTTTTACTGTGTTCAAAGTGTAGCAGGGATCTTATAAAACTCAGACCGAACGAAGAAAAATTCTCTCTCTGTCTCTCTCGCTGTATTAACACGCGCACCCACTGCATGCTCAACGTGAAGCTGCCACGCTCAAAGCATCCGAGGCATCATCGGCGCCGCATATGGGAAACCGCACGGCCAGCGACGATGAACGGGCTCGTCGCAGCTGCGAACAGCGGGTGAAATACGCGCTGGCTTTCACCTTCAACCACCGACATGCCCGTGACCTTTCTTTGCGCTCTCCTCCCAACACACTGCCTCGCGAGGCACCTTTAGAAACAGTGTTTAGTTTCACCCGCCGCTAGAGAAAGGAACTATATTACACTTTATGGCACGGATTCCGCGAAACAGTTACCCCCACGAAAGCCGTCTTGCCAGAGCTAGAATCGTGCCGATGCACCCCGGATACAAAGGAGCAGCGGCGTCAGTTTCCTTCCTCCGCTATAGAAACGTGCGAAATGCGACCGCTGAGAAACGACCGGACTACTACTCTCTGTTTTTCTTTTTTCTTTTATGAAAGATAAATACTTACGAAAGGTAGTGTTATGTGAGAGGGATGTGACAAGACATCAAAGAGAGGATTTTTACGCCGCGCCGACGTATGAGACAGCCCCGCTAATGCGCCCATAGAGCACGTCTCGGCCGGCGCCGCCGTATACGCTTCCGTGCGATAAGAGCCGAACCGTATCCCAAATTTTAAACGTACAAAGAAAGGAAGGAAGCAGCGAAGTTAAAGGTGGAATCAAGGGAAAGTGGCGCAACAGTTGGATCGACGAGGCGGATTCGGATCGCTCACACTTGTGAGCGGCGGGAGCGCAGGACGAACACGTAGCTCCTCTGACCCTTGACACCTATAGTTATATATTTATACACATCGTTTATCTTCGCCTTTCTTATTTGTTTGTTTCGCCTGTGGAAGCGGCGATCTGAGAGCGGAGCGCCTGAGAATCGTTGAGTGGTCTGTGACATATACGCATGCTCTCCGCGGTGCGCTTCGTCGTTATGCGTATATGATTTACTTTCGATTCCTCGAAGGCACGCTGCTGTGGCCGTTCTTTTAGGGCCATGACCTTTCGAGTGAGCACGCGTACGCGCTTCCCGCAGTGTTTTGCATTGCACCTTTGCCACTCTTCTTACCAGGTTCAACCTGTCTGCAACTATACTGCCTGTGTAGCGTTGCTTTATGCGAAACGTCTAGTATTTATGACGTTCTTCTCTTCGTCTTCACACTTTCGGAGAGTTCGAATGTGTCCATGCGTGGTTGCTGTTCGGCGATTTAACGTGTCCTCTGGCCTTCAGTAGGTCCTTAATAATATTAACTCGTTGGTTCTTTTACGAACACTGACAGTCTCAGCACCAAACTTTGCCAAGTGCAGTTTCGCTCTCGCTGGAAGTGAAACTTCGTGGTAAAACACCCTTCGTGATGAGAGATCCTTAGATGCGCCCTACAAAGTTGTTCCTCGCGCGTGGTAACCAACCTTCTTCGTTAGCCACGCCACGGTTGTCTTGTGGTTATGGCACTCGGCTGCTGATCGGAAGGTCGCAGCAGAGTGCCGTAGCGACAAGATAACCACGTTTTAACAGAAGGTGCTAAATTTAATGAAGGTTCTACGAGAAGGCGAAGCGAACGGAGCCCATTGGAGCTATAAACTTTCACTCTTGGTTGATTGATTTCTGGGGTTTTACATCCCAAAACCAGCTATGATTATGAGAGACGCCGTAGTGGTAGGGCTCCGGAAATTTCGACCACCTGGGGTTCTTTAACGTGCACTGACATCGCACAGCACACGGGCCTCAACATTTCGCCTCCATCGAAATGCAGCCGCAGCGGCTGGGATTCGATCCCACGACCCTCGGGTCAGCAGCTGTGCACCATATAGCCACTATAGACCACCGTAGCGGGGCAAACTTTCACTCTTCAAGACTAATTAAGCGTATTCCAACTAGTTTTAATCAGTTCCAGTCTCCACCTTCCCCATAAATTTCTGTGTTATAAATAAGCAAGATACACTAGATCATTCATTGATATTGTAGGCAAATTGCGTAGTTTTTGGAAATCCCGGCGTATTTGCCCGCATAATACGAGCATAGGCTAACCTCGAATGCTAGATATGGGCTCTTATGACAATTAAAGTGTTAAAGACTCATGCTTACTTTGTTCCTATGCATCAACCCATTAAAGGCATCGAAGAGCACCGCACTTCTCCCCAGTTACATGCGACGCGAGTGTGAGAGTGCAAAAGCAGTAAGGCGGGGAGGTTTACCAGACGCGATGTTCCGGACTGCTACCGTGCACTGTGACTGGAAGGTACGGTTTGCGGAGACTACAAAACAGAAATCAATGAAAAAGCAAAACCAAGAAAGGCATTCCGATTCGAGGCGTTTACAAATGCCAGTGGATAGAAAACACTGAAATTGCTTTTGCAAATCCTTGTGACGCGGTGCCGAGTTTTCTCGAGAATTATTCCTTCCAACAGATTCTTCAAGCGTATAAGCGTTTTGCCCAGCCAAGGTTAGCAAAAACATTTGTCTGATTAGCCTTCTGGCTGTCCTTATTATTTTTTTAATCCTTTTTCTGAATCTCCCCAGCTTCCCCATATTCTGAAACGCGCATGCGCGGAATACAGGAAACTGCGCCACCCTTGACTTTCAGGCTTTAGTGCGACCTCGGGGGTATCGAGGGGGAGCGCCGCAGAGGCCCCGGTAAATCATTCCCGCAACACAGGCTCGCTTCCCCGCCGCCGTGGTTGCCCCGCCAGCGGAATTACGGCACGCCGCCCGCCGTCGCGAAGGCGTCTCGACGGCGTTCTTTGATGTGGCCGGCAGCACACACCGAATGCATGAGGGAGGACTCGCTAGACCGATACCCCTCTCCCCTTCGACTTCCTACCATTCTTCCCTTGCTGAAACAGATAGGAATAGATCCACGCCATTTTTTTTTTTTTTTTGCACGGTCTATATAGCGGAAGAGTTTATTCTGAGGAGGTGGCGCCCTCGCAGCTGTGGTGAAGAACTGTGGCTCATGGCTTATTTTGGAACGTCTCCGCGCTGAAAGGTGGCTTTCGTTTTGTGCCGAGTGCCTCCTGACGCACAGGAATACACTATTGGTCATGGCATTGAATGGTTCCCAAATGCTGACACCTGTTAATGCTGCAACATGAGAGCGAACGGCGCCCTGAAGTTTCGGCCCACGTGCACTTGTCGTGTGTCAGCTCTCGCACATCTGATACCTTCCACGTATCGTTGGGGTCTACAAAGCAGAAATCAAACGCCCTTAGCTATTACTGAGAGAATCTTCTCCAGGTGGCGGCGTGCATCGGAACCTTGACGACTGGCGTGAACATCGCCCTTACGCCGCTGCCATGTAAACTGCAATATCACGTGCGCCTACAATGCAAACAAAAACATATCCAGTGGGAGGTTCTGCAGTATACAATGCTCCTGGTAAACTCCGACGGCCTTGCCGCATATGTCCGGTGCATCGCGGTCTGCCGGAATATATGGGGACATTTGAAATCGTTTTATCCTAAGCGGAATAAAACAGCACAGTCCTCCGATACTTCAGGAGACAAGTAATTCACTTACACCTGGGTGTAATTTCCGTTCACAGTGGTCGTGACAATTGGCGACTGACGAACGTTTGAGTGACCAGGCTGCGAGACCGATGTAACTATAACCAAATTCTGTGAACACGCTTTATGCTAAATAGCCACACTGAAATTTCCGCGACTGCCTATTTGTAGAATCAGTATTCTGATGTATATCAACGGCGGCGACGCATTCGGACAGTTTGCGGCGCAAGAAGGGCGCATGGTTGGATTCGTATACGTCTGGCTGTCGGATAAGACGTCGACTTCACTCGAGGATAGGCCCTGTCATGCATGCCTTTGTAGCAGAGGTTACTTGCAAGGCCATTTCTGGGACGGCAACTCTTTCACGTGCCTAACACCGCGTGGACACAAGAGTGACTGGAAAGAAGGTGTTGGTCGACTTCGCGCTCGGAAGAACGTGGTGAGAGAAAGAACGGAGATAGGCTCTCGGGACCGAGAATTCTCGGCGCGCCAGTGGTGCCATCCCCAGGTCGTCTGCGCAGCCTCCCAACGTCACGTTCTGGCACCAATGCTGCCCTGCGTGTACACGTTTCAGCGCATTTGCGTGGTACAGCGTTTATTACTATACGAGCGTGCGGTGGATTCCTTCTTCCATTTCCCTCTTGCACTCTTCGTCGGTATCCGCGTCTTGTCTGACTCGCGATGTGGCCGCTGTCTTGGGCATTGTTCTTCTTTTATGAGTATGGCGGGAAGGCAGTGTTCCATGGGGTTTCCAAGGCGGCGAACGTGGTACATACCGCACCGCTGTCCATGCACGTATATGTAGACGACGGGGCGTGTTGTGCGCCATTCGCTATTGAACGGTGCGGCGCCGCCACAAAGGGCACAACAGCGAGGAAAAAGCTGCGGCATTTAGCGCAGTAAAAAAAGAAATCCTTTTTTCGGGGAAACATTCTCCCGTCGCTGTTTGTCGTTTACGTATATTGCCGTCGTCGGAAACTGATGTAAATTGAATAAGAACAGCTCGGAAAAGGAAGGAACACACACACACACACACAGGCACACACACACACACACACACACACACACACACACACACACACACACACACACACACACACACACACACACACACACACACACACACACACACTACAGGGGTGCAACCTTGAGAAGCCGTAGAATCTCGCTTGCCCATAGAGCTTCTGGAAGCGAAATATAGGAACTGCGTATAGTGAGAGATTATGAAGCAAGAAAGAAAACGTTACTGGTTGGCCCGTAACTGTTCTATATCGCTTCTTTTTGTTTCTGTCACGGAGCAAACGTGCAGGCGCCTTGTATTCATTTTAGCGATCGCTTCAGAGAAATACGAGCTGGCGCGCACGTCACAAAACAACAACCCGCGGCGAAGAACGGATCGCGAGCTCGCATTCCTCGCTAAGTAGTCGTAAAGGCGCTAATAAAATGACGCGCAAACAGAAACGAAAATAAACTGTATGGTCGAGTGCGTGCAGCTCTCATATCTCCACCCTATATACACACTTTCGGCTGTTCGTGGCGTTGCGAAACTCGTGCGAGTACCAAGTTTCTGAGCACGTGAAGTCGACAGAGAGACACGAAGAACCTCAGCAGGAGTGCGGCTGTACCTCGCGAAGTTGAAATATGGCAAGTAAAATGCAATGCGTACTATGGTAACGCCGGTTGTGTGCACAGGTGCAGAGTTGGCATTAAGGGTAGGGAAGCGCGACCGCGGACAGAGAACTTGATCGCGCGATGACGCAGTAAACCTAAAATCATGACATGCGTGAAGTTCGATGGCGAAAGGCCCAGGTACCTCTGGAGAAAAAGGGAAAGAAAAATGTCATCTACCAGTTTGAAGCAACGAGAGATACGAATTTCTCGTGAAGGCAGCTGCATGCCAAACTCCCAGTTGAGGAAAACGTCAATATCGTCTTTTATTTGACCCACAGTTGTAGCTTAAGGTAGAGGATGTCGCGCTGCTAAGTTCGAGGATGCGGGTTCAATTCCCGGCGACGACGGCCGGACATCGATGGGGACGAAATCCGTGCTGTCGTCCTGCTGTCTTTTATTTATTTTATTTATTTTATTTGAAAATACTACAGGCCAACTTGGCCCAAGCAGGAGGGGCAGTGCACATAAAAAAAATATATTACAAGGATTGGTGAGCTTTTTCTGTGTAGTGCTCTTTTGGGGACCATTTTGCATTCAAATCACATACAAACTAGGCCACGAACAAGCTTTCCTTGAGAACGATACCATGTGTGTACTTAAATTTGTGGGCACGTTAAGAACTTCAGGTAGTCGAAGTTAATACGGAATACCCCTCGGCGTGCCTCATAACCATATTGTGGTTTTGGCACGCAAAACACCGTAATTACATCACGTGTCTGAATTTCAAACCGGCGACCATCGCCTCCCCAATGTCTCGCTCTATTGTCTGAGGAAGCAGACCGCATCGCGGTGGAGAATTAATCGACGGCTGGAAGCACGAAGACGTTGATTATAGCAAACCAGTTCGGCAGAAGCCGGAAGGTGGAGTGAGATTCATGAAAAAAAGAATTATCTAGCCGTTTGCACCACAAAGTTACTAGAGATGCCAGCGTTGAGTTCCCTTGTGCAGCTTCGCGCTATAAACGAGTGAATGACAATTTTAATTCCGTACGGAGGCGGGAGAGAGAGAGAGAGAGAAGCACAAAAAACAAAAAAGGAGGGGTTAGAAGGATGGAAACAAAGCTAGGATGGAACGAGAAAATGAGAGCAGTAATATCACTCACACATGGGCCGCCTACCGAGTGTATACAGGCGGTCATAGTGACCTGTCCACTTCAAACTATATTTTAGCAAAGCTTTCGTTACATTCTATAACCATTGACGCGCCTGGTCATTGTCTAAGTGTCCTGGCTTCTAAAGGAAGAGTATGGAGCCTATGGAGCCTAGTCGTTTTAACATAAGTCAGTTTCCACGGCTTTCTTAACGAACACCCTAGTAGCCTATGGCTATGGGTCTAACCGGTGTTTTGAATTTACATGAACTGCATCCTAAACAGCCTGAATAGTGTCTTGAATAATGTCTTGAAGCCTTGAACGCAAACGTACCCACGGGTTGGGTGGTCTGTTCGGTCTCTCAGGCGTCGCATGTATAAGTGTGCTAGCCACTCCGGTGCGAAACGAGTACGCACTTTTGCTAAGCCAACGCCTTTGCAAAGGCGCCTTAATAACTGCACTAGATCGATAAATTTGTGACAGTAGTTGTAAATTTGAGGCATCAAGTTCACTAAGGGGAAGATTTTGAATGCCGGGAGGCGACCAACAAAATGTGTGCGTGTGATAACATTCCTAGCCCGAAAATAAACCTGTCTTGCAGCGTCAGTTCTTGATAGTGAGGATCGAGGTTACTCGGGTTCCTTCATCGGCGGAGTAATGCCGGTATGCCACGGTGGCCACAAGAACATCGCGTCCTCCTGCTCGAGCTATAGGTGGAGACAACGTGCTTTCTTCTGTAACGATTGCTTATGGATTATGTCGCGCATAAAACAAATTGCCAACTCAGAACAGCTGCCGCTGAGCCACGTAGTACACTATTCGCGTGGTCGCTTCGTCGAAGATGCATTGCGGAGTGGATGCCTTTGCAAGTTATATGTGCGTAGTACCTGGGGACTTCCAGGTATGTGTTCTACGTGGAACTTGTTGGGAAACGTCCCGGTTTTGCAGCGGGCACAAAGGAAGAGGAGGAAGGAAACAGAAAGGCAGGGAAGTTAACCAGAAAGAGTCCGGTTGGCTACCCTGCTTCTGGGGATTATGCGCTGACTCGTAGGGTATTGCACTGGTACTCAATCAAAGGCGTTCACGCTAGCCCATCGTCCTTGAGACACAAAATAGCTTGCCATGACAATGATGATGAAGCTGTTTCTTTTATATATGCATGCAGACACCGTACAGTGGGCTGTCTAAAGCAGAACTAATTCGCTGTTGCCGCATATTCGAAAAGACGGGTGCGCAGAGTTCCTAAATACGCGTACTGCTTTTCTTGTTTCAGGCGGTGCTGGGACGGAAGCCGCGCCCCATGGTTGCGCCAAGACAGAAACACCTTCACAATTCACTCGTCTGTGAAGCACCGCAGCTGCTAGAGATACACAATGAATTAATTATAACTACTCGCGGGCAAGCATAATGTCAAAATAAGCGCGGCTCACTGACGCATCCCCCCGACCACGAGAACGACCAGAACTTCAGCGGCCTCCGGAAGGTCCGCCAGGTGGCCCGACTGAGCCTGCTCGTTCGTCCCCGAGCTGCTTTTTCCATTTGGTCCACTACGTACATCAGGACTTTGTACTCAAACACTGTCCGCGATTATCAATGGACTGATTTAGACAGTTGTAGGAACAACTCCTTTTCGTTTTTGACATCATTTTCACCTTCCAGTTGTTTATTTTCGTGCACTTATACATGTAATGAATTTACGTGTACAAACGCAGAAATGTGATTTTTATATATTGTTCCTGTTTTTTGGCGGACTCTCGCCCCGTGAGTGGCGCCGAGAGACGCCTACTTCCCCACGAAGAGCTTAAGTTTGTTCACTATGTAGCACATGTTGTTCCTTTTTGTTTCTCTCTGTGTATTTTATATCGCTTGCGTCATGCGTTCTCGTTACGTTCTATTACAATTGTGCGTGTATGCATGACATGTTTGTGTGCATTGCTGAGGGCAAAGAGAGATGAGCTGAGCATGCGCGCCCATCGACTAAGCGGTGCAGTTCGTGGAGTGCCCAAAAGGGCCCGGAGTATCACGTGACAATGAACAAGCTGAAGAACAAACTAGGAACAGCTGCGTAGCTCAGTATGAATGTGTTTTGCGCTCGCTAAAGGAAATGATGAGTCAAAGCGGAAAGTCATGCAATGCAATTGCTGGATTAAGCCATATAGTCGCAGTCATAGGGCAGACAGCTGCGATTCGGTTTTGCATCGTAGAAAAATCATAGCGGAGAAAACGTTTTGCGGCAGCTGGATGTAATTTGCGAGAAGTCGCTGTTTTTTTTTTCTTATCATATTTTCAAGTACCTTTGGCTAATTTCTACTTTGAGTAAGTTTCCAGCAACTAAATATTTGTTTCCCACCGCTTCTCAAAACTACTACTCCTTCACAGGGACTCCTGCAGTTATATATTGCCATACATTTGCATACCCTTCCAGAAAATGCAGTTCATTACTGATAAGTGAGAATAAGATGGAAGGAGTGAATAAGTAGCGTTCTCGCCTAATTTATCGGACCTAATATATCATTTTTGCAATAATTTTCACTGTAAACTCATAGTTTTAATTTGCTGCGTACACTAGTACACTCTGTATACAACGGCATCGACGCGAAATCGGAACGTTTCTAAGCATGAGAATGCGGGAGATAGATAAGTTCAAGCCTTTAATGATAAACTTAATACGGACTAATTTTTATTAGTTATTCATTAGCCTTACCCAATATTAATGAAACACGACCTCAAGTGGTGTTTTACGTTACGAGTCATCGTAGCGATTTAGTCATCAACGCGTTGCTGGCGTGTCATGCCTTGCTATTGCCGTTTCAAAGCTTCAAGTATCTTTGTTACTGTGCGCGAAGAATGACTTACGTGAAGTAGAACAACGTACAATCTTTATGGTACTTGCTTTCTTTTTTTTTTTTTAAGAGAGAGCTTATATCAAGCCCAACAGCGTTTGCAGAGTATATATCGGAGCTGCATAGAGGTAGAACTAATGTCACGACCAGAAACCGAAAGTTTGCCGAGCTTAAAGCTGTAAAAATTGCAGCAGGAAACGTTTGTCACTCTCAAGCTTCAGCGACATCTTTCTACGAGGGCTCTCAAGCTTCAGCGACATCTGTCTACGAGGGCTGCATGAATGTGAAGTGCTTTATTTTTGGAATGCTTGTAAGGAGATGAAGGACATAGTGTGCGTTCATGGTATTTTGCTACGACAGGTTTTTTTAGAGTCGTGTTTTGCGCATTGTAAAATGTTATAAGCGGAGTAATGTGTGAAATGTTGGTATGTGAGCAAACTATAAGACTTTTACAGTTTGCGGTAACCAAAAGGAACAATGCCGTTCCCGAAGGTGCTGGAGCGCTCAAAAGCACTCTAAAGCGCTCCGGAGCGCTCAAAAGGCGAGCGGATGGTAGCCGCCCGTGTGAAGTATTACAGACCAGGGCACGTTTTCCTGAACAGGAGAGGTGGTTATGCCGCAACTTCACGAGTCTCCAAGAATTTCTAATAATGTGGCACTACGTTATGCGGTTGTACTATATAAAATCAATGACGCATCTAAGATGTAAATTGACTCTAATATTGTTTGACATGCGATGAACACTAAGGGCTAAACGGTATAAAATCAGGCAGTCGAGTAATAACGTTGCTATACTTTGATCAGAATATAGGACACTTGAGGTCTTGACATAGCAACCGATCGAATTTTCGTAATGCAGCCTGGCGGTACGGTTGAGTGAAGAACTTGAAGTAAAACGTCATCTAGCCATAACCTATCCTTGATTACGGATATAACCACCGTGATTCCTAGCATGAAAGATGCGTCGACGCATGCAGGAGCTCGAAAAAAAATGTATTAGCATGCTTATCAAAGAATTAGTACGTGTCATGTCTTGAGAAAACGTGAAACCAGAAGTGCAATTTTGATTATGGTGGTTGCAAATGCAGACCCTCTCTGTGTGCACATGCGAGTACATCGTCCAATTTTCGCAAGACAATATGTTTTTATACACGTGATTTCGTCGCATCTAAACAGCGCATGCTCACTGTGCCGGTTCCCCAGTTGAAAAGGTCCAACTTTTTCTAGCTTCTTTTGCTACTGAAAGTTTCATCAGCATTCGACCCACACTTTAAATAAACATGTCATCGTACTCGCTTTAAATATTGCATTTATAAATGATATAGTGAGTTGTCAGTGGCAGCTTATCCGTTTTCATTAGGCTATTTACGGCAAGCACGTGCTCACGTCAAAGTATGTGCGGTTCACGTAATTATAACACAAGTCAGATTTAGATTAGTTATAGCAAACAAATATCAGCGGTGTGCGCGCATTTGACAAATGTTGCATCGTATGACTTGCCCAAAATTCCAGCAACCTTGTTATTTCGGGAAATTGAATAATAATAATAACAACCGCAATCTTCCTTGTTGTTTTATCACAGACGCATGTGCACACAGAAGGCGGATGCAGTCATGAACTGTGATAGACGCGCTGGAGAAAGTTGAAGGCGTGCAGTCATCAGATGACGGCAGGCGTTTCTTTGTCCGGTGCATAAAGTATTTAAGGTTTACACGTGAGGAGCGAAGCTAAGTGCATTCAGAAGACCGGAAGACGGCAGCCCAAACATGCAAGTCTTCAGTCATTGCCTATGCAGGAGTATAGTGGGGGCGCCGCTAGGTTCAGTGAAAAACAAGTGCTGCTCGCAAGAAAACGTTATACAAGCTTGTCTTCAAAGCAGTGCTTAGAAAACTCTTCTCAGTCTCCTTATTTTCGTCTTCTTTAGGAAGTGCGAAATTATTCAGGTGTACACTATCCTGAGCGAGCGCAAATTGTTACGCCACGATCGTAGCAACCCAGCAATATTCTCATTAATTCGCTTGAAGACAAGTCTGTTTCACAGCAGTGAACTAAACGATATGGCATATTGGTTTTCTGTACGTATAACACGTTTTCTAAACTTCGATACCTTCATGGGGGCATGAAAGGAAAGGCCAAACGTCAGCAAAGCAGCAAGGCATGGCTTGGTGCGCGGTCAGCGTACTGAATCGGTTTCGTATCACCGAGCTGAAATTTGATCTATTTTAATGTACCTGCATATTACACTAGTGCGTACGGCTACTAAGGCGAAAACTTGAGCTAACTCACTGGGCGATGACCCTTGAAAACATGATGGCACCACACGAGTGAAGCAAGAACCCCATGGGTGTGCGCATTCCCCGAAAACGTGGGACTGGGGTATGTGAATACACGCATACCCCAGCACCGGCATGTGCCACCCGTGGTTTTACATGGAGAGAAAGCCTGCTGCACATTTGCTAAGGCGTAACTTAATGTAGGACCAAATGTACAGTTCTATGTATTACTGAATTGGCACCAGATTGTCGCTTTCAAGTGTTACAAGGAATGTGGTACCGAGCCGAATTTTTACACTGGAGTCAGAAAAAAACAAACAAAAAAAACTACGAGAGATTACAGTTCTCCCGTGGGACCAGCATTCTGCAGCCCTTTGACGCGAGCGCACGTGGCGGTAAATAAAGGATCCATTACCGACTACGAACTTTAGCGTTTGGCCATATTGCTGGACATTGCTTGAAATGAAGGTGAAAAAAAAGTATAGCATCGTTGCTTTATAGGTTCACTGCTGTGCCGCTCGTTTTCTTGCGACAGAGCCCCGGTGACTGTGATACGTTGATAATAGCAACTGTGGTCGAGGAGTGTATAAGACGCGCAAACACCATAACAAGTCTTGGAGAGGGAACCTTGTACAGATAGGAGCTATGCACTTTTTTCTTTTTATTCTTCTGTCGAGCTGGCATTTGGTGGTGTCGTGTGTGTGATATAGACGAGACTTTTGTACGGGATCTTACTTCGCTCAGAGTCGTGAAGGTGTAGTCTCTCTCGTTCGAAGAGGGAATCCGCACAGAATAAGCGCGAAGCGCGTTTGTACGAGTTGTGGGGCTGCTATAGTATCGAGGCATCGCGAATCACAAGCAGCCCACAATTGCACCGCGCCGTCGAAGCCTAGTAATCAGCGACTTCTTCAGCGAGATTTACGCAGATAACTAGTTAAATCTACCTAGCCGAATTTACCGGAACACTGACCACGTTCGCGTCCCCGGAAACTGAACATTATGGAAATGGGGAACATGCAAGGACACTGCAACACGATCGAGAGAGGCGATGAGAGTTTGTACAGCTGTGGAATAATATTGAACCCAGAGGTTTTGGTTTTGTTTGGAATATATAGGAGTTGTGCGTGTGTGTCGACATTTTGCTACTGTGCGCGTAAATGTGAAGGGAAAAGTGTGCTTGTGTGCTGTACGAGTCGTGGTTTATCTTCGCTTTCCCAGTGGCGGCTGGCCTACTTTGTTCTTGTTCGAGTATGCTCGAGAGCAAATTGATGATGTGCGCGTTACCGTTGTCACTGACATTTTTGTTCCATAATCAGCTGCTGACGAAGGTATCAAATAGAGAGAAAAAAATAACTCAAGTAAAGGAGTTCTGCGATCAGTACGCCAGTGGATCAACTTCATTCTCGCAGAAGCACCGTGTATATTGTTGATTTCGATAATGGATAATAGTGATAGCTTTCTGCTGAAGCTGTAACGATGACTTCCACAGTGGCTTCGGAAAAAATTGCGTTGCTTCTTGCCCTTACATTTTTTTTTTCTTTCCTTGAAACGCAAGATTCCAAATGACAAGTTCGCGCACCATCGGAATTAACGTTCTGGAGAATCTCTAGAAAGAAAAAGAAAACAGCTACAACAAAGAAGTTTTCATTGTTATATAATGATGTGGTGGAGTGCAAGTAACTGTTGACCTTCATAAGAAATATAAAGTAATGTCCGACGCTGTTTACGTCTTGTTTAAACCCATTTTGTGCGTGTTGTACAAACTTTCGCTGACCCTTTGTGGTTTGTCATGTCTTGTGTCAAAATATGGTTCCGTACAGTAAGTCAAGGAGAAGATATATCAGTAATGGATTTTCTTTCTCAGTCTAGAGAGTGTGAAGGGCTAGTCCACTAACGAGGCTCTCTTTGTTGTAACTTTCACATTTAAATAAATGTTCTGGTGCAGCCGTCTTGTCAACACGAACCAGCCACGAGCCGATGGCACATTGCATATCATTGTAGAGTTGTAAAAGTGCGTTTTGACGTCTCTACACAACATTGTGTGTCATGTGTACCACGCTCGCAGAGTTTATAGAAGCAGCTGTTATCTGTGCTTGCGTGAGCGTGTGTAGCTTCAGTGTCACCCCGCCCGCCGTATGCTACTGAACTAACGATAAAGAACAGATGTTATGTAGCGTGCTATTCCCCTGAATGTATTCACGCCTTCGTTATTGCGTTGCCTGCTCCACGCTGGCACCACCGCACGATGATTGACAGCCAAGAGAATCTTTTTGTCATCCACTTGTCGCGCGGAAACGCACAGTCATGTAAGTGATCATTCATACACGGGATCAATTTTTTGAGCCGCTACAAATGCACATGGAAAGTTACTGCTGTGCTCGAATGTTACGCTGCAAATTGAAGTGTGTTTACCGACCACTGTCTTCAAGGAACTGCGTTTGCGTCTACGCAGGATGCGTGTCCTGTATTTCGCCGTCACTGATAACAAGCTGCATGCATTAGGACACATTAGCTGGGTACACATCTACTAGAACGACGGACGTGTCAATGTTATAGCGAGAAGCCAACGGGAACAAAAGACTGGTGGCGACATCTTGTTGCGCTGTCGTTAAAACTGCATTCACACATTCTTCTGTTTGACTTAAATAGTTTAGAATTGCGAGCCTGTATCGCTTGTAAAGAAGCGAAAAGACCCTCAGAATATTTTACTGGTGCTAAAATCCTTGCACCTGCAGATAGGCACAAAACATTCATATAGAAGCATCCGCGTATTTGCCGCACAAAGAGGGCCTACCAACAAACGGCATATGTGCTACATTACCGTCGTCACAACCACGTAACGCATTATTTTGCATTTGCGCACTTCGTTACACTGTTTCAGCCACGCAAAACAAATTTTGTCCACGCATGAGGAAGTCAACGAAGGCAATGGGGATAAATCTGAGAAAAACGCGGATTTCGTTGTTTACTGTTAAACCTAATGGCGTTCCCCTCGAAACAGGGCGGCGAATAAGCTTGATGGATTCTACTACATCCACTGCAGTCGGGCAGTATGCCCATTTCTTGCCCGTCTCGTTATCATCAAAACACCTACCGTTCTTTCATAGACATACGTATGCCTGAAACAAGGCTGGCTTCACCGATCTCTCTTCCCAGCTTTCGTTTCCCTTTTTTATCAATATTCTGAGAGTCTGCCGCTGATCTCGGTCGATTGACCTTTTACTGTTTCCGTATACACTTCAGATTTCTTGGTGCTTGTGGACGGTAGGCGTCAATTTCTGCTGGGTTGTACTGTTCTTGATACTGTGCCTGCAGTTCTTTCTGGATGACTACACCCGGAGCAGGCAGCGCTCCTGGTAGCACAGTTTCGCGATACTGCGTGAAACAATGCGATTTTCAAAGTGCATTTTAGTTGCATACAGAATAGCGCAAGTGTTCAACCGAGGATGTAAGAATCGTAAACTCCGCAGTGTCACCGTGCATATATCAGCTGTCTACACTATACAGTTTCGCGCATCGCCACAAGATGTCGCCACTATAATGCTGGTGTTCCGGGTCACGTCTCGATACTGCGATAAAGGTCTCAAAGAGGTGCGCGCGAGACAGCTGTTGCGGCTGTTGTCACCAGGTCCAAGCACGTACGTCCAAATATCCGTTAGTTCTCGCTCTGTAGCACACTGTAAGAGCGTTCAAACGCACTGTGAAAGACTGCAGCTGGGTTTTTTCGTTATCAGATTATATCTGCTGTAGCGACAGACGCAGCCATCTAAACGTTTCTAAATGCCAATTTAGTTCAAAACAAAGAAGCAAAGAGCACGTGTTCGTTGACGTAACTGTGCTATCTATAGAAACATCGTGTGCCACCATCCCCTCGTGGTTTATGTGTTCGCGCGTGCTCCTTGTGAACTGACGAGTTAACCTGATTGCCATCAAATGGAGAGCAAAGCAGCGCTTTCTTCCAGTTTGCCACGCGTAAAAACAATAATGATTTATTGTTTTCCATCTCTTTATTTGTACTCCTGGGGCCGACACTGCCAGAGTTATAGATAATCATAAGAAGGTGGCAAAAATAATCATTTTTATCGCAAAAGTAAGGTATGCTGGGTCAGTTTTCATGAGCTGGTGCTTGGGACTTTGGCGTTCAGGCAAATGTTCGTAGACAGCATATTTTTAATGATCCGAACAGGCATCAGTGATCGAGGGCACAATGGTGGCGAAATCACAGATATACATAATTTTTTTTTTGCGGATATCTCCAGGTTCAGAGCTATAGTTTTAATGTTCACTTGCCGTTCACTATCCGTAACCTCGTGAAGCTAATTAAGTGCTGCCAGTGTAGATTTCGGTCTTTGTCCTTTCGTGGTTTGTAATGTCTCGTGGTCATTCCTGCCATTTCAGTAATTAAGGTGCGCACTTGGATTTCCATGTCCCAGTCAGCTGCTGTCGTTTGCATTAAAAACAAGGTAGGTTATAGTAAGAGAAAAAAAAAAAGAAGAAACGTGAACTGCTTTGCAGCCAAAAACCACGATACCACTGCCCCATATATTCAAAGGCGCCTCGATGTCGTAATGCTGTTCACGTTTTACGTGGCCAAGAATACGGCCGCTAGCTCACTGCTTTTGATGAAAAAAAAAAAAAAGGCAGAAGTCAGTGATCTAGTTCACTTCGGACAAACCAGGGTGTTTTTCAGCTCGAGCAGCGCTCGATGCGAAGTTTTCCTGCTTTTTCTTGCTTTGACGTTTCGTACTTGCAGCCTCTGCTATGCCGTCTTTTCTCGAGTGTTGTTTGTCTTGCGCGAAACATGCCTTCCTCTGACAAGTGTCGTGGTTGTCCAACGTTGTTCATGCTCGTATTCCCGTGCAGCGGACTCCTTTCCAGCTCACACAGACCAACAGTTTCTGCCCACTGACCTTGTTATAGGCACTATAGAAGCCCTATGAATGCGTTAAAACTATAGCCAATCAAAATGTAGTTCACAAACGAAAATATTAAGCGGCTTCAAAAAGATGGGGTCCGACCGGTTACGTCAGAAACGACGATGGTTCTTCGATGCCGAACAATCGCCAAGTTGAACCGGTTCGGAATCCCTTCATTCAAACGTCGCATATACGCGTGGATGTCCAGCCCAATCCAGATGTGAGTAGCCATGGCAGCAATGTTTCTTGTATGTTTTAATATAGGGCTTCTATAAACGTGCTCTCTTGTTATGTAACAGTTTCGTCCTGTTGCCAATGCGTCATCATTAAAAAAAAGAAGCAACAGCAAGCGATCTGCTTCGTTTTCATCAGGGTAAAACCTCTGTAAAGCTTGCGTCGAAGCTATGCAAGCCAGTTTGCACTCGGCAGAGATCGTCATTCAAACTGTGCACCAGGCCAAACTGAAGTCCTTGGATATATCACTGATCATGCCCTCTGCTGCGGCGTAGCCAGAATTTTATTTTGGGATTGGTTCAGAGAGGTCCGACTACTTTTTGTATGTTCGTGCGGGCGTTTGTAATTGCGCGTTTACATGTCTACATACAAGGAGCAAAAGATATTAAGGGAGATGATGTTGAGTCCCTATCTATTGTCCCTGCCCTCCCCCTGACTACGGCAATGGTTTTCGTTTTCTAGTGTTGTGGAGAGTGAGGAGGGTGGCTCTCAGCACTCTGTACATCTCTCCCTCGAACACTTTTGTTGCAGATATCCAGTATTATACGGACTTTTTATTGAGAGTACGCAAAGGATAGGGCTCCCGAAGTGCCACGAAGGTTTGCCGCACAGAGTTGAATAGGCTCCGCCGACGTACGATCTGGCTTGCTTACTTTTGACGGTGCACCCTGCAGTACGTACGCCGGGCGACCGAGTGTTCATCATTCGGTACTTGCTTTAAGCCCACCGAATGTAACCGTGCACCGTGGCGTACTTGTCCCCCCATACCACCGCCACTGAAATTTACAAGAACAAAAATACGCGTACGTGAAAATGCGCTTTATTTTGTCCTGTCCGTCAAACCACGACTCTGTATTTTCTACTCCGCCTTTTTCGAGTGCCCGGTGACTTGTACGTCTCAGACTGGTGTATTATAATAACTATTATACCGCTGTTGTGTGACTACATTGTAACATACAATTATACCAGAGTAAAAGTGGTGTTTCATACACAATAAAAACAAATCTGAAAGGCACGCTTGGCCTTTGTGTCTTTTCGCTCATGTGACGCAGCACCCACGTGCTACTTATGGGCTGTGTTCCCATTCTGGACAGCGTCGTAGATAGTCACGACTCATGGTCACAGCCTAGAGGAGAGCTTCGTGCCTTAGTCCTCCAAGTAACGGAACGCGTCCCGATGACGTGCGTGAGACGTGACACTACCTCACTTCGACAAGAGTAAGCCAAAGAAAACACTGCGTCATATATAACTCTTGACGTTTCTTTCTCGCCTCAGTTCCACGCAAGATTTTTTTTTTACTTCTTTCGTGATGGGAGGCGTGCCTCCTCAGCTACAACCTCGGCGATCAACTCTGGGCCGTCCAGCAAGCCGAGGAAGCCGCCCGTGTCCAAGGGCTCGAGGCCGTCACCTAGGCTGGGGTGCCTGTTGCCCTACCCCGACCAAATCGCCGGACCTATTTGTGGATTCTCTCTCTCTCTCTTTCGTGAAGGATACGTCTTTGTACTGCACTCCCACGCCCTCCCTCATCCAACTCCACTCTTCTGACCGGTGAGAACTGCCGGCCAGTCAGGACCTCAGCAATCAGATCCTTCTGATCGCCAGGGCTGTCATGGGGTCGTACTCTGAGAACGATATATAGCCAAAGTGTCGCCCTTGGTGCGCGCCGACTGGCTGGTTAAGGAAAGGCGAACAGGTAGTAGTTTCGTCATTCGACTCGCGGGAATCTACGTCACGCAAGGCGACAGTGCCGCCTTTGGCGATCGTCTCAGAATACGGCCCCAGGCTGGCTGCCACGGCGCATATGGCTTCTGACTTATTCTTGGACTGAAGAGACCACACACAAGGCGACAACCAACCCTCGCCTGCGCCTACTCATACACGTTTGAATAGGCGCAAAACTCAACCAAGCACCCCTTAAGCCTGTAAAAGAGCGCCTTCTCGTGGAAAGACGGTTATCCTGGGGCGATTGAAACACCCCTCTCACCTGCCATATTGTGTCTGGGCGGCAAGTAGCCTGCGTAGTTTTAGTCTTCAACGCTGTTTTAGTGAAGGGGTATAATCTTGTCGTCTACGTAAGAACTGGAATGGGACTTACGATTAGCGGTGACTGTCTCTTTCACTGTCCACAGTGGGCATTGGACGTTTGGAACATGCTCGACGGTTCGCAACTGAACCGAACACAACAGCCACAAGTAATCAAGGCTCAAGGACTGCTGCTGTTATATCGACTATATCTTCCACAGCTGTGCACAGGTGACGGAAATGAATAAGGGTATCGGAAATGAATGACAAAAATCGGCTGTGCTGCGTCTTCGCGGGTGTATTCCTGTAAAGAATTCACTTACGCGCGGAGATTTATTTGGTTCACGTCAGATATATTTCCCTTCCATGTTCGACAACAACGCTTTCTCCTTGCCTCAGTTCCACGAGAACAGCTCATTAATAACCCAGCCCCCTCACCACCCCCCCCCCCCTAAGAAACAAAAAAAAAAGAGAAAAGAAAAAGAGTTTCGAAAATGCACGTTTACTGCGGCATGTATATACACAGGAGCTGCACTGGCATTCACAACGTATATGACATCATTCGGAGATGTGTCACATCAGCGTGCTTGTTGCAATCCGCGGCAGCAGCGAAAGCCACCGCCCAGAGGTTTGTGAGAGCTACCTCATTCACACGCAAGTGCAGTAGAATGCAAACATTGAGGTAACACAAGCGTCGCGTCACCTTCGTTCAGTTCCCCGCGACGCTCGAGAAAAACATTGTCAGGATTTCTGAGATCGCGCTCAAGCATTAAACTTATACAGCCAGGAGAGAGAGAGAGAGAGGGAAAAAAAGGAAATCACTTCACAAGAGCAATCTTTAAAAATAATGAGAAACATAATAAATCCTGTCGTCCATACAACCGTTGCCACCGTTTCTGCCAAGATAGGTGCGCTAGTCTGACTAATGCTGAAGGCAGTACTTTTATCCCTTTGTTCACGGGGACGAGGTGGTGGTAACCCGCATAGGTTGCATGAATGAAGGCAGGCAGGTGAAAATAAATGTGTCATTGTTGTGGTCAAAATTTGGAAGTGTATCGCATTCGCCCCCAGGGGCCCGCTGGCGCTACATCAGAAATGTAAGTGACCGCATGCTCAAATAGAGGGAAAGAGAAAGACAAGGAAATATTAAGGAGATTAACCAGTTGGCTACCAAGAACGGGAACACACTGAAGTGTTTGGACGCTTCGACAACCGGAACGTCGTCCGCCATGACGGTATACAGTGGCTATATGGTACCCGGCTGCTGATCCGAAGGTCGATCTAATCCCGGCCGCGGCGGCGGCATTTCGATGGAGGCAAAAACGTCGAGGGCCGTGTGCTGTGCGATGTCAGTGCACGTTAAAGAACCCCAGGTGGTCGAAATTTCCGGAGACCTCCACTACGGCGTCTCTCATAATCAGAACTGGTTTTGGGACGTCAAACCCCACAAACCGATCAACAAATCAAGGGCGCGTGTTCGCTCCAGGCCGCGGCGGTCGCATTTCCGATGGAGACGAAAATGCTAGATAACCGTGTACTGCGCGCTTTCAGCGCACGTCAAAGAACCCCAGGCAATCGGAATTCCCAGAGCCCTCCACTACGGCGCCCCTCATAATCGTATCGTTGGAGCAAAGTAGCAAGTTGGGCAAGTTGGTATACTGTCATGGTGGAACAGCGCGCACAAACAAGGACCGAAGAGAAGGAAAGACGACACGAGCGCTGACTGACAACTGAAATTTTATTGAAAAGATAGCACATCTATAAAAAGAAAAAAAAGGGGGGGGGGGGGGGGGACCACACGTGAACCATAACGGGCGTGTCATGTCAGAAAAAGCGGATGACCA
The DNA here is from genome assembly GCA_013339685.2 of Hyalomma asiaticum. Lineage (NCBI taxonomy): Eukaryota > Metazoa > Arthropoda > Arachnida > Ixodida > Ixodidae > Hyalomma > Hyalomma asiaticum. Next base: position 57,241,193 of record CM023485.1, read on the forward strand.
CAACAAGGCTTCGACTGATTGTATCCTATGTGTCCTCCAAAAACCTGATCTCTTTACCCATGAGATTAAGCGACGCTTGAATAACGCAATTAGTTAGTCCGTCAAGCCGTCACTCGGTCCGTCACAAGCATTCTCAATCTTTCGTGCGTCCTTAAAAATCTTTTGTAGACTTGCACATCGCAGACACACCAAATCACACCACTGCAGCCTTGCCCATGCTCATGTCCGACTAGCACTAGTTTTAGACAACTGCCACCGTAGTAGCCGTAAACAAGCTTCGACAGTATTCTGAGACGCGGTCACTTTTGCAGGTGCCTCTATGATATCTTCAACGCGAACCAATTTGCTCGGTTGTGGAAAGACGGGCCATTTCCACGTCATCGGACACGCGCTATTCTGTGTCGCATAAAACGACACTGTCGACAAAAGCGAACCGTCCCAAAACTAAGGCCCTAGGTGCACCACTGCCCGGACCCACGCATGCAACCTCTTGGCCACGACTTGCCGGCGGTAGTCCACGAACGTGTTACAACGGCGGCAGCTCTTGCACGACCAACCGTCAAGGAACGGTGTAATAAATGTGTCGTACCAGAAACAAAGGTAAGGCTCACCATTACACATCGCACAGTCACCTGTTATGCAGACGGCACGAAGAGGGAAAAACTTTATTCATTCCAGGAAGGAAATGGGCAGATAGTAGGGGCAGCCTGTTTGAAGGCACCAGCATGCCTGCTTGGACTGATCCAAGATCTCGTCCTGGACACTCGGACGCCAAGCTGCACACAGCAGATTCCCACGTCTCATTAGTATTAACGTATGTGGCACGGAAGGCAGCAGTCGTGCGCCCCTGCGGAAGTCACCGGCATACTCTTCTACCAGCAAGCAACCATGCCAGCGAAGCAACGGCAGTCGCATGCAGGGCAAACCTGCGCCGCTAGACACTACAGTAGCGTAGCGAAACGCGCCGTAAATAAACAGCTCCCGGGGTGGGATTTTCCCGTAGCCGTTCCCCATTAGCGCTACTTCATTTTTATAACGTTCCCCTTCGCTTCCGCGGTACGCCGATCGAGCGATGTCGATAAGTCACGCGCGAGTTGAGGTCACGTCCGCGCGGCACACCCGACCGCCGGATCGTCGGCGCGGGACCTGTCGCTGCGGCCCCTGCGCCCCGTCGCAGAAAGCCGCGATTAGAATGGACGCGAACGAGGTTGCCGCATGAGTCACTGCACCAGGAAACAGCTAGCGTGATGTTGAATGAAGAGGAGGAAACGTGTAGCCATGACGTAAGAGACAACAAGCGAAGGGAAGAAATATCGCGACACAAAAAATGACGCCCGCTTCGCGGCTATCGCTCGCGCTACTCGCGCGGGGCGACAGAGCGCAGCGCGCGGTCACACGCGGCTCTGATTTATGAGACGGCCGCGGCGAAGGGTACAACAACACAACAGCTGAAACTGCCCGCCTGCCGCCACGAGGAGGAAACAACAGTTCTTTCGCGCCGTCTCGTATAGCTGGAAGAGGGCGGAAAGGCGCGACCGTTGCAGCGTTCCCACTCGCTCGTCCGGCCGAGGTGGCAAGTCGACACGTCCACCGACAGTGACGAGCTCGATGCCAGCGGAGCAACACAATGCGATACGGCCCTGGCGAACGGCGCTCGTCCCACGGTGGCCGGATTTCTACGGCGGTGGCATGTGCGCTGGAGGGTCTCCTGCCTACAACGGCATCGGATATCTCGCAGCCGCGCGATGCTTTCGCAACTACACCTACGATACGCCTCGCGGTCCGGTAGCATGTGCGACGATGTCGCCACCTCCCCGCCCTCGTTTCCTTCTCCCGCCTCTGCCTGGATCATGTTATGCGCTGTACACATCAAACAACGAATCAAGTCCAGGTGTACGCATCGTTGGGTAGGGAGCGTGGAGACAAAGAAATAGAACCTGGCAGGGATACAGCAGCACTCTGGCCCTCTCGTCTCTCCACTCAGGAGCAACTGTGAAAGGCGTTCGCAACGCACCGGTCTCAGGTTCGCTGACGGCGGACGTATAAGGCGCATGGTCATACGAGCCAGCAATGGGCACGAGAACGCCGCGAGGCTGTGTATAAGCGCGAATGCTTTCTCTGTTGCCTATATCTGTTAGGGCAGCTCTGGTTGAAAGTTATCCCTGTCTTCCAAGCGTCGCTGGCAGCTCGTTCTGTTGTTGCTCGGAGGCGATACCCGAGGATCGCTGCAGTCGGCATTTTGAAAGACAAGCGTGGCTCGCTGCAGCAATACTTTTGCTGATGAACTTCGTCGGACGCGGCTGAAAGCGATTGGCAACGGCGTCATGAGAAGTTTTCAATAACTACTGCAGCGATTTGACAAACATTCAGGCAGTGACGGTTTTTTTCTCGAGATATAGTTTCACGCCAGCGAAACGTAAATATCTGTAGCAACTGTCATTTCGAACTGCTCCGAGGTTGCCCTCACCACCGCCATCAGTTTTGTGCAGCGTTCACCCACTCACTAAATATGAGGAAAGATATAAAGTAAGACGCAGTTGACCGTTTCTGGCATACTAAGTACGAAACATTTTCCGTCAACCCCTTCCAACACACACACACACACACACACACACACACACACACACACACACACACACGCACACACACACACACACACACACACACACACACACACACAATCCCGGTCACGAACAAGGAATACGTATTGTCATGGTTAACTCAAGACTCAGGCACTAAAATTATCGGTATCATCTTGGTCTTCGGAAAAAAAAAAGATAGTAGTCATCCAGCCGTGTTTATCACAATGCTGCAAAGGAAAGACATTAGGACCCCCCCCGCCCCCTGCCCTCCTTCAAAAGAAAAGTTCGTCCTGGCTCGAATCCGGACTAGGACGAATTTCTCATCGACCACGAAGATTTTGTTTTATCAGCTAATTGCTATACATCTCCGAAAACGGACGTGTGCAAAAAAGAAAAATCACTCAAGCCGTGATCAATATCGTGGCTTTGATCAATCTCCGAATTTGTAAGGGTGAGAGCTTGCATAGATCCCGGCAGCTCAGTGGCGTACCAAAGGCTGTATCTACATGCCGAATTATGCAGGAAAAAAAAAATTGGCAGATCCCCCTTGCAGTGGGAATCAAGGAAATGCGAAGCACGCATCAGGAACGTAAAATGGATTTGCATTGTTGTCTCGCTATACCGAGTTTGGTACATATGAAGTTAACGAAACGGCCGAAGAGCATCAAGAATGTGGAATGTAAACCATGCCGCTCACACACGCATGTCATGATTCTAACGTCATGACCTGTCATTTACGTTTGTCATGCAGTCGTGTTGTGCCATAGCAATTTTGGTATACATCCCATTAACGAAACGAGTGGCACGTAGATCATGCCGCTCATGACATGCATGTCATGAGTGACATGCATGTCACGATTTTCATGTTATGACCTGTCATATGTGATCGTCATGCAGTCATGTTGTGCCAAACCAATTTTCGTATACATCCAATTAACGAAACGGCAGTATAGCGCCAGGACCATGGCATGTAAATCATGCCGGTCATGACATATGACGTGAAAATCATGACATGCATGTCATGATTTTCGTGTTATGACCTGTCATTTATGATAGTCATGCAGTCGTGTTGTGGCATACCAATTTTCGTATATGTTCCATTAACGAAACGGCCAGGAGAGCACCAAGACCGCCGCATGTAAATCATGTCACTCATGACATGCATGTCATGATTTTCGTGTTATGACCTGTCATTTATGATTGTCATGCAGTCATGTTGTGGCATGCCAATTTCCGTATACGTCCCATTAACGAAACGCATGGCATGTAAATCATGTCGCTCATGACATGCATGTCACGGTTTTCATGTTATGATCTGTCAGTTATGTTCGTCATGCAGCCATGTTCTGGCATACCAATTTTTATATACATCCCATTAGCGAAACGCCCAGGAGAGCACCAAGACCGTGGCATGTAAATCATGCCACTCATGACATGCATGTCATGATTTTCATGTTGTGACCTGTCAGTTATGTTCGTCATGTAGTCATGTTGTGGCATACCAATTTTCGCATACATCCCATTAGCGAAACGGCCAGGAGAGCACCAAGACCGTGGCATGTAAATCATGCCGCTCGTGACATGCATGTCATGATTTTCATGTTATGACCTGTCATTTATGTTCGTCATGTAGTCATGTTGTGGCATACCAATTTTCGCATACATCCCATTAGCGAAACGGCCAGAAGAGCACCAAGACCGTGGCATGTACATCATGCCGCTCATGACATGCATGTCATGATTTTCATGTTATGACCTGTCATTTATGTTAGTCATGTAGTCATGTTGTGGCATACCAATTTTCGTAAACATCCCATTAGCGAAACCGCCAGGAGAGCACAAAATCGTAGGCGGCTAGATAGATAGATACGCTCAAAGTCGCCGAAGTTCGCTAAGAAATGCTTCGCATTAAAAAAAAAAAAGAGGGTTAGTGGAAACACTCTTCTCCACACTAAGACTTTGTGTGCAGAGAAGCTAGCTTCGAGTGGTGAAGTTGCAGTGGGCGGGATAGTGCTTTTCACGCGTTGGCAGTAAGCGTGCCTCACAGGGCATTGAACGCCGAGGAAAAGCAGTAAGGGTTCGTTGAAACTTCCTTCCCGACTGCTGCGGGCAATTCGGGAAACACACATTCGAACCGAAGCGCGCGCGTGTGTGAAACCTCCTTTTCACTCCGCGCTTGGAGGACGTCCTGATAGCCGCGCCAAACTTTCGATAGTGGCCAATGTTTCGAAGAAGTGTACTTTATGAACTCTACGCTGTATCCTATGGCAGATACATGCTTTCAATGTATCTGCGGGTCCTACTCCGCACTGAGAGACGCTGCTAATTTCATCAATTTCAATGTTGCGCTACAGTTACTTCTATATCACACTGGCTTGAAAGGGTCCCTGAAACCTTTTTTTTTTTGACATTGTGTCATTGATTAGGCAGCACAATTGTGAAATCATTCACACCATAAATAAAGCGAAGCACCCGGCGCTAAGGTAGCTACGTGCTTATTTCTGTCGCCTTCCTCCTTACCACTGCTGTTCCTCCTCAACTAGAACAGCTGCGGAGTGCGCGCTAGCGACGACTGCGCCTCCCACGTCAGCCGCTGCGCAGAGCCTTCCGTAGCGACATAGCGCCGCGATGTCCTCGGAAGTGCTAGCCTCTGTAATAGCGCGCCGGCGACTCGTGTGTGCGCCGCCAGATAGTTGGCTGCCCTTCAATGCTCGTGACGTCACGTGGATTCTGTTTCGTGGGAAGGGGCTGCTGAAAAAGCTTCGAGTCGCGACGATCTCTCACGATGTGACGATGTGCGTATTTAAAACTTTGTAGTAAATTGCACGCTTAACGCAGAGTGCTGATATTGTTACGCTAATGATCAGGACTCGGGCTATCGGTGCAACGCATTTGTACAAAATCGCCAAAACCGTTTCAGGGTCCCTTTAACTGCAGAACAAAACTCTGTCTTTCTGTACCAGCGGCAAGGGTGCCGTCTTGCAAAGCTCATGGTCGCGGGGTCGAATTTCGGCCATTATGGCCGGATTTCAATGGGTGCGAAACGCGAAACAGCAGCCGTGTACATAGACTTAAGTAATCGACTTACTCCGGAGCTCTCGATTAGGGGGAATGCCTTATAATCACGTCGTGATTTTGGCGCATAACTTAATTACTACTATTCCTTTCCGGACCGCTGATGTCATTACACAAGGTCGAGCCATGTGCCTCCCGCGATATTTTAATTAGTTCCTGTGGGCGCGACAACGATACCGCAGCCAATGCAGTCAAGGGTCCTTTCAACCACCACGAGGCCGAAAATTTTATGTAGCGGTAGTTGTACGCCAGACTGCAAGGAACACGAAGCTGCAAGAATTTCTTCTTTAGAACGACGTATCTCTTAGGCACGATCGCTGATGCACGTTTAGAATACTCATCATTGCGAACGCCCATGGAGAATGCATGCGCGCTTGCAAAAGCTGTGGCGTGCCCAAATTTGGTCAGATGTACACGGTGTTCGCGGCACTCTCTTTCGGTCTTTTTTTTTTTTCCCCTTTTTTAAATATACGGGGGAAGTAGCGAAAAGCTTTGATGTGCCGCTGGCGCATCTGATTGGTCGGCGTTGCTTTTGGGAGCCATGTTCTTCCTAAACCTGTTATTTGAATGCTGCAGCGACAGAACGTCGAAGAAAGTGGCGCGTTTCAGTAGGCGTTTCCTTACATATGGCATGTCCACTATCGCATTTGATAGGAACGCGTATGTTGACGGCCGGACGCTATCTGCGCGCGCGTGCTCCGCTCCATCCACGTGTTCAGGAAGAACACGGCTGCCTACGCGGGCCTTGAGCGAGAGGGTGCCAGGAGAGGAGGTAGTTCTCTCTACTTAAAAACGGAAAAAATATCTAGGAACTTCGGGTCACCTTTGTCGATGTCGCGAGGTACGGCGTCTAGCGCTCGATTGCGCATGCAAACTTCAATATTCATTTAAATTACCTTCGGAGCTGTGTTCGCCGTTGAGATTTGGTAGATGACATGTGCATGTGCGCGAAAATCGATCCCGCAGGCAATCTCAGCAGCTAAATTTTGGTGTCAGTGCCCCTTTAACAATAACCGTACCTCTCGCTACGCGCAGGCATAACTGAGTTAAGCCACAGCCAATTCTTTATGCAAGCTGGCCTTTGCACAGCCTACTCAAAAGTCGGCATCTCATTTCGTAACTTTGATTTTTTCAATTCAATTCAGTTTATTTCCATTTTCTTGCGATGCACACACACACAAAAAAAAAATGGAGGAGGCCCGAATAAAAAGTGAAACTGTGTTCACTTGACGGGGATTCGGGCCCCCTTTATCTTGCCATCAACCCAAGACAAGGCCAGCCGCCATTTCATAGATGTGAAAAAGTACTGGCGCACTCAACCACAACTGAGCACTTTACGCACTGGTTTAGGGTTCAGAAAACATGGCAGTAGCTAAACGAAAAAAAGTTAAGTCATCCTGTGTGTCATGGAAAATACCGTTCCATAATAAAACTGACCTATTTTGCTGTGCAGGTCATTTCGCTTACTTGAATGAACTCTAATGAGCAATCTGTTTACACTAACACAAGGTAACAACAGTGAAGTTTAAGCAAATTATCAAATAGGGGAAAGAAACCTGTTTAGTTTAATCTCCTTGGGCTTAGAAATGAGCTATCATGGATCTATTTGCACGAATCCATTTCAGAAGCATCGTAACAGTGGGTTTCTACCGTATTTACTCGCTTCTACTGCGCCCTCGATTGTAACGTGCACCCCTTTCCCGCGAAAAAAAAAATAAAGTAGAAGTTAAACACAGATTATAACGCGTGCCCATTTTTCGTGACAGGGAAAAAAAGTCCTTAGTAATCAACGTTCTCACATTCATAAAATCAAATGTCCTACTGCCATAATGAACACACTCGCAAAATAAACGCACCGCCTACTTTGAACTCTGCAGTCCCTCGAACGGCCGCGCTGCGGCTTTCCCGCTTCACTTGATCCGCGGTTGTCTCAAAGAGAGAGAGAGCAAACATTTATTCAAAACACAATGAGGGATCTTCCTCGTAGGGTGGAGCCCTTAGTTCAGAGCCCCATTGGCTCGCGCCACTCCATGTGCCCGTTGGATCAGCCGACGCTGCTCTTGCAGCGCTGAGCTGGTCAGCGCAGTCTCCCAGGAGGAATGTGATGGTGAAGGAATAGGGGAATAATCCAGTGGACATGGACATTCTCATGTGCAGTGCTATACTGCGGGCTGCTCTCCACAGTAGGGACAGTATGAGGGATATTATGTGGGAAGAGGTGTAGGGTGAAAAGACATGGGAAGATTAGTCTGTAGCTGTCACCACGCGACAGCTTCCTCCCGAGTGAGGGAATGGTGTGGTGAGGGGAAGTAACATTGGCTTTGTCTGTAATGTTCTAGAATGTCAGCGTAGTTCAATCGTTCTGTTGGTGTGTTGTCTGGATTGGTCAGCTCTTCCGATGGCGCCCGGTTTGTGATCTCTCGGGCTACCCATTAGCGCATTCATTGCCATGGAGAGAGGTGTGTCCAGGTGTCCAAACGATACGCACCCTGTGTAGTAATGAGGGGTGTAAAGACGTCAGAATACAGTGTGTGTACGGTGTCACCATTCCTTGTGTTATGCTCCTGCAGGCACTTTGGGAGTCAGTGACCAATGTCGTAGATTCGTCCTGTGCTGGTAGGAGAGAAGCATGTACAATAGCCAGGGCGACAGCTGCCTCTTCCGCCATGGCGCTGCCGTTAGTGTTAAGTGTGGCCAAAACGCTTAGTGTGAGTGTTGTCTACTACGACAAGACACATGGCCTGTCTTTGTGGGTACCGTGTCACGTCAGTATAGAGGACCGGCGTATCACATGTACCATCGGCCTAGAACGCGCATTAAAGCCTGAACCCTTGCACATTCTGGCCTTTATGATGGTCATGATGCATATTGCATGGAATCGGGGTCACCTGAATTTTGCTTCGAATCTCAAGTCCAAGGTTCTTGCGTTCTTTCAGGACTTTGTTCGGCGTAGTGTATGTGTATCCCAACCGGGAGAGAATATGAGTACTCTGTCTCAAAGACGTTCGGCGCGCCGATCCACAACTCCTGTGTCCAGATGAAACTGCTGCATGTTGCTGGGCACATGCGCGTGCAAGTGGCGGTAACATCATTTACTCACAGTGCTGCATTACTCCATGCTATCGCAGTTACCTCATGCCTGCTCCCGCGTGCTGCTATGCGTGCTGCGCGGGCTGGCGCAGGTAAGCCTAAGCATCATCTGGGCATGGTCTCCGAGATTGCCGCGATGCAATCTAGGACGTCATGCAGTGCGCACAACTGAGAGGCTCAGGCTCAGCACAGATATGAGGGAGACGTGATGATGAGCCGTTTTGTGTGCAGTGATGAGAAACATCTATTCTCCTGTTACGGCCACCTGCGAACGCTACTGAAAGCTGGTGTGGCTGGGCATCTCAGAGATTGCATTGGCGACGTAGCGACTTTGGTTGGCCGCAAGACGGCCAAGCCGGCACGGTGAGTACCGTCGGCGTACGCATCATGTGCGTCGTGGCGTTGCTATGCACAGGACCGGCGGAGACATAGAAACTACAGAAACTATGTGCGCCAAAGACCGCCGTGCGGCTAGTGCGTTTTTTTCGCCTGTGACCGTTCGATAGTGCCCGAAGTGCGCAGCAGGCGAGCATTTCAATGCCGACGGCGATATGGTAACAGTGTCATTCGTTCGTACTCGATTCTAATGCGCATAAGATGTTTGGACCCGTTTTATCGGAAAAAAGGTGCACATTATATTAGAGTAAATATAGTACTTTGCTATTTCTTAATGTCACTTAGGAGGACTCACTCAGAAGGATGCCACAACTCGCCAATATGCACTGATAAATCACACATTTTAGTCAACACTTTAGAAACACCATTACATCGGTTTCTGTGGGGAAGGGAGGGCTTTTTCAGAAGCACTAAAACCAGCTATTCAAATTCAAACCAATTATTCAATTTTAAGTTAGCATGCACATGTGGTGTAAAATTGAAAGCAGCAAATATGTAGTATGATACAGTTCCAGTTATAGGTAATGTAATTTTACACATGCTTTGCTTTGAGATACCACCACACAGTACCAACTATGGAATGAAACAACTTAATTACCCAGCACCATTGTTTTTGAATGCAAGTCTGGCTTTCACCAAACAATCCACAAAATATGTCAGTTTTAAAAATATAACGAAGCAGCATTTCTTCACTCATCTCAAAACATAAAAAGCAAACTGTGCCTTTCCTGTTCAAAGCAGGCACAACATTGCACTTGCTATGTCACATTATTTTGATTGTTTTAAATGAAATATTGTATGATGCTTGCAAATGTATAGTATACTATATAAATGCAATTGAGCAAAAATTATAAATACCATTGTATACAGGTGTAAATGAAAATATTTTTTGAAATATTGTACACTGACTTCATGACAACCACAGAGAAAAGTTACTACCACCCAGTTTATTACTTGGGCAGCTATGAACTGCAATTCATTTTCTTTTTGATTCAATAACTTGTAGCTGCAATACTGTTACTGTTTACAAGGTAACATCACCCTGTTGCTTTCACTAAAACATATGTGGTTGTGTAGAGGCAAACAGTGTTGCTTCAATGAAGAAAAATAAAACAAAAAGGAGGGTAGGTGATCATACCTCCTGGCTGCGAATATAAATGGAAATGAAGTATTGTTTGTGACTAGGGCATTTCAAATATTGTACCGAGTTGAATACTGAACTGGGGCACATTCATGTAAAAATGCCGACATTGGTTGTAGTAACCACTTACTTTGTAAAATGTAACCCGACCCACAACAATGTTACTTTTCTGCCTCAGACAGCTCTAAATGCAACTATTACTTTCCCTTGGTTACACACACAAAAAATTTATGTGCTGAAGGCACACATAAATGTGTGCCATCAGCATGAGCAGTGGATGGGTGACAGTGTCACAATTGTGCAGTGATTATCTGCCTTTAGCTCTTTCATAGATGACAAACTTATGTGTAAAAAAACCTTAGAAATTAAATAGTTCAACAAATAAAATAAGCAAAATTGCCAGCAAAAGAATCATGAGCTTTCTCCCAAGCTTTTCAGAAGTCTTCATGAGCTCACACTGTGAAAAGAACCAAACATAAAGACATTATAAAAAGCAGCTTCTTTAATTCACTGGTTGACCGCATCTGCAGAGCTGCCTTGACAATGCCTTTGGACACACCATTAAGGTGCACTCTGACAATACTATGTACAGCACGAGCTCATCTCAAGAGTTGAGTGAAGCTCGCATGAATTATCACCTACAGACTCGAGCCAGTGCTACCCGCACGGGCAGCGTTCTTCTGTCGGAAGAACTTCTTGCCGAACTCGTATGTGCTGATCATAATGGCACATGCGGGGGCCACCTTTGACACACGTGGCACGATGCCAGCAAACAGGCTGCGCAGGCCCTGTGTCTGATAAAGTTCTCTCATCACAGTCAGTGTGCTTGAAGGCTTGTTTTCTGAAGGCATAAGAAAAAAAGACATTGTGCTTATTACTGTTAGTCTTAAAGAGAATAATGCATTCCTCTGTTTTGGATACTGAAATCCAGAGGAGGAAGACTAACAGGGTGGGAATTGAAACTGGGAGATGTATAAGGAAGTGACAGGTGTGCAATGTTTAGCAAAGACAGATTGACACAAGGAAGAACACAATTAGTAACACAAAGCTATCTATTACAAGAATGGTTATACAATACCCTATGCTGAGAAAGAAATTGTGAGAAAGAAAGAAACCCAGAAACAATGCAGTGGAGTGTTAAAGACATGAAGCAAACATTTCAAGAGATAGTTGTAGAATATGACTGATATGTGGGATTTCTCGTCCCAAAATTACGACATGATGACGTTGCAAAATATCATTTAGTCATTTCCTTCAAGTCTCCGGGAAAAAAAGAAATCTCTGGATCTCGTCCAATCTCTGAAAAAGGTGTAGCAGGGATCATGAAGCAGTATGTGAACTTCTTCCATTGATTTTGAGTCCCATCAACTGTAACTAAAACACACTCACAGAACCATGACTGTGCTGTTACCATTTTACATGTAGCAGGCTTTGCCACTTGGAAAAAAAAAAGGTATACATAGTAAAAAAAAGAAAAAAAGCTCAATTTGAATTAGCCTAAATTTTATAATCCAGCTCAGGTTTTAGGTGAAATGTTGTTCATGCGAAGGCTGCCTAAGAAAGAAATGGGAAAGTGTGTTTTTGCCTACAAGTGCCATAGGCACTACAGTAATAACTGCAGGCACTGCTCACCCTGCAGGTGCTATGAGTCGTCCCTCACCCATCCACCCCATCTCTCAAGCATGCACAAGATATCACTAGTTTACAAAAGCTAGTGTAAACAAATGCTAACAGCACCCTGTCACCCACACAGCTTCATAATGTTCTGTGCTGTAAAGCTAGACAACCTTGAATAAATATGGAAAGCATATGACTCTCTTTTGCCTGCTCGTTTTGTGAAGATGACTGGACTGTGAGACATTCTGGATTTATATCTGTGCATAGCATGCTAGCAGTTCCAACATGAAATCCACACTTTTGCCAACCTCTGCTGCTGTTTATTGCTTCCGAATGCTTTCACCTAGTACAGAATGTGGTGTCACCATAAGAGTTGCTCGTATATGAAGGTAGGCAATCATGGTATAAAAAATGCAGGGCAACGTGATCCTGCATATACAAAACCAGCTGAACCTTTTATCATGTAGGTTTTCCTTCTACAAGCTCTGGAGACAGAACTACTTTGCATTTAGAATGCTGTGCAGAAGACAATTGCTTTGTACTAGCTGTAGACAAACGGAGTTACCAAGTGATTTTGCCACGAATTGCAACGTTCTAATGTAATCGTGTTAAAGAGGTCGGGACATCAGATTTGTTGCTTGCTTCGTTTTAAATGTTTCTTATCACTGCAGGAAGCATGACATAAGACACAAAGATTCCTGTATACTGGGTAAATAAATTTAATGTCACATTATGTGAACCAACTTTCGGTTTTGCTTTGAGTTGAATGGCAAAATCACTGTCTAGGGACACACACATTGTTATGTTGTCTGCTCTAGCACACACATACTGCACCTTTGCAGCTTTAGGTCCAACACACGAAAGACAGTGTGAGAGGCCCCGACGCTTGGGGTGCCCTGTTCCCATGTCCTCTAGTTGTGTCTCTGCCCTTATGTTCGCCACTCACACTCACAGGGAACACACAAACAAACACCATCTAGGCTTGCCTGGTGCGGCGGTTCAACACTCGCTCTATGTCACTATAATGTGGCATGCAGTTGCTAAAACGTTGGCTGCACTGACACTGACATGGCACTCAGTCTCAGTCCCAACTGACCTGTCCTGTTTGTCAACAATGTGACGTCAAGCAGAGCATCGCCATCGACATCGCAGCGGACAAGTTTCACACTGGCTGGCAAAAAAGCTCTGGCGGTGTTAGCAGTTCATTTGGGCTTTGCATGCGATGGTGCTGTCCCTTCCAGAGATTGCGCGCCAGCGGTTTGTTAAAAAGTTGCAAGTTCGTGGGATACCGTATCCCGACACTTACACGATCTCCGAATGAAAGAATGAGCCTAAACGTGATGTTCATTTCGAAGATATCTGCATGTACTTGTATCTCGCGAGCATGACTGGCCCGTACAATGCGGAGGCCACAAAGTGTTATTGATCGCTCAAAGCGTATGGCTTTACAATGAAAGGCCACGTGCAGCTTGTGCTTGTCTTGAACTGGGGCCCCCCATGCTTTCCGTCGACTGTTGTCATTCAGAAGTCGAAGAGAGAGAGAGAGAAAAAAAAATTGACGGCAGATCCACGAGGTGAATAATGACGAGATTGGGTGAAGCTCCTGGAAGTAATCATCGGCGAAACCGTGAAATTTCTTCCGTTAATTCGCCCGATAAAATTGACGTGAAACAATTGATTAAATGTTTTATCAAACTTTTATTGCTGGTTTCCGTTGTCCTTTCATTATGACCGCTTTGTGGTCGGTGAAATGTAAGCTAAGTGGTTCTTGCACTGGTTGCAGATGGGTTTTGCCTTTGAACGCTTCTCCAACGCAAGCAGTCGGTATTTCTCAATCAAGAAACTCGCTAGGAGACGCTGCCTGCGCCAACGTTGTCTCTCGCGTTTGCCGGGGCAGTGCCGGGGCACAGGAGAAATCTCACCAGGCACTACCTTGGAGGTAAACAATGGCTGCTAATGGGAATGAGAGACAGAAGAAGTCGGCTTTTAGCTAACACTTACACTGCTACTTCTACTAACGTTTCCTACTGGAACATGCCAATGGCTGCTAATGGGGAATGAGAGACAGAAGAATTCGGCTTTTAGTTAACGCGCACGCTGCGAATTTTTTATTGTTCAACAACGCACAGGAGAAATCTCCCACCGGCACCACCTTGGAGGTCAAAGCGTAAGACTGGTTACGCACTACTACGACTACGACGAGGGACGAACGGGTGCCGCCTTAAGGGGGGACCCTGCGCTTTGAACTTTTTTCAAAACTCCTTGACCGATTTTGGTGAAACTTGCTGAGTTAATGTATATTCGTGTGCTGATTTCAAATATGCAATTATTTTCCTAATACAATATGTAGTTCTTACACTATCAGACATTTCATCTGTCCCTTTGGGAGGAAGATGTTTTCCTAAACTGAGTGAGTTACAGGGTAAATCAGCATATCATAATGATCTGGAATGAAAACTGTATGTAGTAAAAGAAGAATGGAAGTCCTAAACCCATTTGGTCAAAAGTTATCGCATGTCAAACATTCAAGAGTGAAACTCCAGCTGGACGTTAATACGTCAATGTTATTTTTGTAAAATTTTCTTCAGAATAAATCTGTGCAATTTAGTCTCACTTCATTCTATACTAGTTTATCATCGTGGCAAAAAAAGAATTTTAGCAGTAGCACATTTAGAACCCAAGATATTACTCCTCCAAAACTGCAAAAGCACCAAAATAGCAATAATGAGAAAACGAGAAAAAACGGTTGACAAGGTGTTTACTGACACAAACTTTACGCGAAGCTTGCCAGTGCCATTCAGAATACTCCAGGTGCATTATCCGGATGCACAGAGTCCTTGTGTGTTTTTGCAACTGCTTTTCTGGGTTGCACTTCTGAGAACTTTCCGTGCGATGTGAGCTCCATGTCTCTGCGATGTCGCCGCAGTTGTCGCACGACGCTGAGAGTTTCACCGCGAGACCGTACTCGCGATCGCCACGTACGAGCTTTACTGCACCTCTGCACCAGTAGCAACGCAGAGACTCGAAGAGATCGTTGACAGCATCGAGGTCGACGACGGTGTACGGCGCTGCAGCTTCCGTAGTCGCTGTTTCCGCGGCACTTAGTCGGCTGAAGTTGTCAATCTTCCGCGTGATCGCCGGCGTCGATGCAAGCCGCTCAATCGTAGCTTTCTCGCCGGCACGCATCACCCGTGCCATGTCCTCTGTCACGAGCGCCGAATCTACCCTCACGCGACCAGTGTGAGGAAATGAAACGGTCTCGTGCTCCACTAAGCGGGCGGACCGTTTTGAGCCACGGCGTTGTTTGGCGGTGCTTCGTGAACGGCTGCCGTTTGCGTGGCGATGCGGCGCGATGTCACGTTATCGCCGCGCGCTTATCTCTCTCTTCGTTTCCGCCCGAACTGATTCAGAGTGTGGTGCTTCGACGCCCCGCCAGGCATGACGAACTTCGCGAGCGATAAGCGCGAAGAGAACACGACGAAAGCGCAATGAAACGACCTCTGCAAAATGGCGGCTTGGCCAGGTGCGGCTCCGAGTCTCACTCAAGATGGCGGCGTGGAAATCCGGCACTTAGACCAACCAGAGCGCGCCGTTCGGATCACGTGCTATGGACTGACTAATAGCAACGCGTGTTGGGCCCCATGTTTGCGAGCCTTTTTCTTGCTTGCGGAGTGTGCACAGGGTGGCTAAGCGAATAAAAAATGACGCCAGAAACGCGGGCTTTCCAACGACACCAAAATGGCGGCGGCCGAGTGCGTAGTTTTCGAGCTACGGGCGGTCAAAATCGAGGCAATTTGTCCCAATTTTGAGGGGCAAGGTTCGCGGAATCGCATATTTACAGCACAATAACGCAAGAAATATGCACTTTTGTGGATCCAAAATTTGGAGATAGGTGCGGAAACATGTCGGGAAGGCAAAAATGAAGAGACTGAAAATGCGATTTTTTTGGCCAATTTTCGGTCTCTAAGAGCCGGGTCCCCCCTTAAGGAGCTTCGCCCCTAAAAAAGGCTGCGTTGCCACTGCCTTTTGCCGCGTGTTTGGTACACCCTAAAGAGCAAAAGCTAGCCACCATGTCAAAGCGGCCAGGTGCATGCGCACAAAACAAACCAGTACAAACTCTATCCATCCGTATGGCAGCAAGGAACCACACCGAACACTGTAACGTTTTGCCAACCAGTATGTTCGCATGTGCACGCTAGGGCCACGTGACTGACGTCACTGCCCTTTCGTGACGTACCCCAGGACAGGTATATTGCAATGGACCTCAATCATGAGAACAAACATTTAGGCACTCTTTGGAAGCAAATTATACATTTTAAATGTTTGCTGTGCCCAAGACTTCGTGGTGAATGCCTTTGCATGCAGACAAACCCCACAGTAGGCTTTTTATAACCTCAAAATTTGGTGTCTCAACGCCTTTAAGGAGCTTGCGTCGTAGAATGTGCATTGACGTGAGAATAAAATGGTAGCAGTAATCAATGCAAAGGAAAACAGATTGAAAAATGCTTTGACTAACAGCAAAGTCCTCAGGACAGCTCCTGTGAACAAGGCAAAGTAACAGGTCTGAAAAGAAATTGGAGTTGAATTCGGGATGAAATTAAACCCAGCTTTTCTGAGCGCAAGGCAAACACACACTGGAAATGTCGCATTGACTATGTATCACAAGCGAATTAAATGAGTGTATACAGCTAAAAAAGCCCCCCAACATTTTTTTTATTTTGTAGTTCCAAAGGATTTGCCTTTAGCGACAAGCTTACATCCCGTTTTGCAACCGTAAGTTAAGTCGGTCAAACAGAAATCAGCTACAACTTAATAGGGCAACAATTTATTTTTACAGTGATTTTGCTGTTGCGGATTTTGCTCGCTTGAGAAAGTTCTCCATGTAACTTTGCTGAAAGCAGGTTCCCCACTCTAGTGTCCTTTCACTATCAGCAGGCTCTCAAGGGTTTTTTCACTGACAGATGAGCGAAACTCTGTCCAAGTTTTGTTCACAGTGCTGAACATTCTCTCCCATTCAGCATTACTGTGGGGAATGGAGAGGATGCCCAGCATAACCATTGAAATTCTGTGGAACCTGAGCGATCAGTCAACAATCCGAAGAGCTCCGAAACGTGTCCACTGCATGTCACACCTGGACTCATTCAAAATGTCTGCTGGAACATTATATGCTTGTAAGCTCGCAAACTCCACCTCAAGTTCATCAATCGCCTTCTCTTTTGATTTCCCACTTTGCTGCGGCAAAAGAGCAGGGAATGCTGTGGTGAAATGTTATACACTGTTGAATGAAGCAGCCTCCAATGACTGCATTTGGGCAACCTCAGCCATCTTGAGATTCATATCTTCAAACGGAAACTTATGACCAATATAGTCACATGATGCTGTAAAACATAGACGTACAGCTGAAAAGAACTGATCTCTCACTTGAACTCAGTGCCTCAACAATAGAGTGGGTCATGCTGCCTATGACAAGGTCTTCATCTCCTTTCTGGTTCTCTGCAGCTCCATAGGAAACTTCAAGCAATGCATTGCATTCTTTGAGAACACTAGGCCACACAAATCGAGTGGGGAGATCCTCGAGTAGGTGGTTCACGAGGCCCCTATGAATATGGGGAGCCTGTTTTTGAGGAAGGCAGTTTGTGCTCTAAAAAATCGGCACTACATTTTGCAAGAGGAGACAGCATGCCCTACTTAGCTCCGATCACAAGAAAAAAAAGAACAGGCGATCTTCACAAGTCACGAGGTTGGTTTGTCTGGATTCTGTGTTCTGAAGCTTCATATTTTTGGCTTGAGGTGCGAGATGAACACTTTTTCTCTTTAGTGGGACTACATCGGTGTCGGCGCTTTTCCCGAGGCCTACAGTAGACTTTGGGGTAGACGCAGAGTTCTTGGACGTTTGTTGAGAAGTCTTTGGAATCTGGTACGACTCCAAAAACAGGCTTTGCTTATCGCACTTCTTCACCTCGAAGCGGCAGCTGGTGATACGAAGAGCGACACAGAAGTCCTCATCGCCAGCACGCAAACAAAACCCACCACCATGTTTGCGCTTTGCGGATGCGCCGAGGCAGTATGGAAGATGATGCAAGTCACTAAATCTACTACCTGTTGAAGCTGTTGCTGATTATGATAACACGAGTACACACTGTCCTCTCCTAAGTGGTGGAAGCTAGCAGAATGCCGTTTTCGTGGCCTCGCAACTAGCTATGGCAATGTGCCGTAGCCAATCGTGGAGGCCACGCTGTTTTGCTATTTTAATTTTTTTTTATCGGAAATGAAATATTTTGCGTCATATTTCAGGCAAGATTTGTAAAATCGGAAGCGAGGTCGAAGTGTGTATATTTTATGGAAAATTCTGAAGAGTTCGCACATATGGGATAGCTGGCGCTTGGGCAGCTATAGACCCTTTTCATAAACTGTAAAGCTAGCTTCCTTGCAATGCAGCTTGCCCTACTAATGGCGACAGCTGCCTTTATTTAAATGCTGTGAAAACTCAAGTTGCACATGCTGCGACCCGTTTTTTGGGGATGTTTGTATCAGAAGGGCTGCATCGACATTTTACATGACCTATTGTAAGCAAATTGCGCTTGCATACGTTGTTTGCCGGATTGCCAATGCCGCCATTAGTAGGGCAAGCTGCATTGCAGGGAAGCTAGCTTGCAGTTTATGAAAAGGGTCTATACCCGACGCAATGGTCTTTCAAGAAGTGCTGCATTTCAGACTCGCTGGACGGCACCGACGATGGTGAACTTTGGAAGTGCAACAGCAACAAAGAGAGCAGTGATTCTTCAGATGATGATAGCTCATCATTACGGGCTTACATGGCTGAAGTTGGCACACTACAAGGATGGGAATTCCAATAAAGTTTCTGGCGGAATCTTTCACTTTATATTAGTGAGCAACCTTTTCTTCTTTTTCTTGGGTCTTCAACTCCCCCCTCCTGTTAACAATTGTGACTGCCTTATATTATTTAAATACAATGCAAAAGACATATACAAGACAAAAAACTGGGATACACTACAGCACTTTGGTGCACCCAAGTTGCATGGGGTTCTGAACTTCGGACTCCCCCCAACCCCTGGTGCTCCCAAAAGACCCTGTTGTCATCCTTTATTTTAATAAACGTTTAATCTCTCCCTTCCCACTTTCTCACGAGAAACTCTCTAGAGCACAGGCATCTGCCCTTCGTATGCTTCATATGAGGTCATACCCTAGTCTACATTCCCACAGTCAGTTCATTGAAGGCCTTGATCCAACATTCCCAGATTGCAGCGCTACTTGTACGTTAGACCACATGCTCCGGCAATGCCCCTCATTAAAGGGTTCTGAACGTACGACCGAAGAGGAATGGAGCTCCATGCTCAAGAGCTCAGACCTTCTACATCAACTCTGGCCTGTGACGCGGCGATGAGGCTCGATCTACCCGTCCTGACGTGGGAGTGGCCCATGGCTCTACCGCCTTAAAGGAGTACTGACACCAATTTTCGGAGCTGGGTTTACTCCACCATACAACCCTCCTATATGCGTAGACAGCGCAGAGCAAATGTTAAGCTCAGGAAATGCTGATAAGATACTTTAATTTGACGTCAAAATCAATTTTCACATGGCGTGCCTACTGACATCGACACTAGTCTGACGTCAGGCTACAGTACAAATTTCGGTGACTTCACGCAGCAGCATGGCAAGTTGTGATGACGTCAGGTACAAAAACATGCAAAATGGCCGCTCGCGCGTCACCCTCGGTCGTCCGCTCTCGCCGTTCAGTTGTCATCGTAGTTGAGAGTGCCGGTGAAGCGAGCGAGTGAGCAAAGTCGAATTACCCTCTATCGTCGTGCGTGCCCACGTATAATCGGAAGGCAAGCTCGCTGTGGTGCCGGCATTTTGCCCCTGAAATGCCGCGGTGGTGGTCTCGGAGGCCACCTTAGCTTATCGCGGGCTCCAGAGCCACGCCGACACCTACCGTGCGGGCCGTGCGTTGCATCTTGCACTGTGCCGAAGTATTTGCTGTCGTCGCGGAGTCGCTATACAAAATTTTGGACATCGCTGACCCCGCACTTGCTACAGGCGCTTTGCGCAAGAGACCACTGGTCGAAAACGTCACGATTCTTTGCAGGAGCACGTCACGAGGGGCTCATTACTATGTACATACTGTGTAGTGACGTCAGGCTACAGTAGGAACCGAAACCAGCTTTTAAAAGCATGCTGTAAATAAATTTTCACGGCGCGCTCACGCTTACCAGTACGTTTTCTAGGCTCTGGAGGGCTTGACCTTGCATTTCATGCAAAAAAAAACGCCAAATGAAAATTTCCGTGGCAGTACTCCTTTAAGCGGTAGCGTTCCTCAGGACATGAATAGAGTTCTCTGTCTGTCCCTTTTCTTTCTTGTATAGTTTCCTGTGATTTATTTCAAGATGTACAAAAACCATTACCAACCAGCCCAGCAGTCATTTCCTTGCTGTCCTGTCTACAGAAGGAAGTTTCAGCAGGTAGGGAAAAGAAAGAAGAAAATAAATTTAAAGGAATCTTCAAATCTTCAAATTTAAAGAAATCTTTAAAGAAAGCTTCAAATATTACGTAGCACCCTTTTCTTTTTGCACCACATCACATGGCAGAATAGGCTTTAGATAAACATCAGGCAATCAGTCGCACCCATATAATCAGCAGCACCGATAAAGAGTCTGTGCGTCATATAGAGCGCGCTGTTGAGCCACTGTGTGTGCATACCACTATGCTTAAATGGCACTTCCAGTGTGGTCAATGAGGCCATGCAGCTTTGTGCACAGCTGTTCAGAATGCTCACAAAGATCTGCAATGGTGTAGTTCTAAAACCTGCTGGTTGCCACAGGAGTGAAGTGGTGGGAAAACCTGTCACATTTGAGTGAAGCGCAAGTCTTCTGAGGTGATGGTGTTCAATATCACAATTTTAATACAGCCCCATTCAATAGGCCCGATCTTGCTAGTGGGAAAACGTGATATACCGCTAGTGGCAAAACATGAGCCTCCAAGGCTGTCACGTGGCAGGATTCTTGTGTTGCGAGAGGGATGGGTCTATGCATGATTTCTCGTGGTGCACCTCGTGCTGCTGTTCAAGAGAACAATCAGTGTACTACTTGTGAGGTACGCGCTTCATCGCGTAGTCACGCGCACCTGCCTCGAGGCTAATATGCGGAGGCTCACTTGCCACTCACGTTCGTTTGGGGTTCTGTACCCCTTTGCGAAAGGTGTGTGTATAGTTCTGTGTACATATGAAATAAATAACGCATAGGAATACTTCAACACAGTGTCATATTTACACAAGTGGCCTTACAGGATTTGCTTATGGTGAGAAACTTTCATCTGGACATAGTAATGCTTCCTTTCTTTTCTTTTTTTTCTTGCTCACCTACATCACAGACACACTGCCAGCCGGTCTTGTGCAGAAATATCACCGACCTGAACGCCGTGCCCTGGTGCTCAATAGTTGATTGAATGTGCTTGGTGGCATGTGCAGGAAGCTAGCCATCAGGACTGTTTTTACTGCTGGTTTGAATGAAATGCACAAGAGCTGTGTTTAAAGTGAATGCAATCACACTCTCTCAGAAATAAGCTTGGTGTCCCTTGCAACTGAGGCAACAAAGCCTTTCCTTGTTCTCCGATGTTTTGGCAGCACTGCTGGTATCACACACTTGTCTGGACGCACAGAAAGAAGACCACCAGCATGATTATGCTCGCTGTAGTAACAACGTCCTGATTACTGCCTTACATGGCGTGTAAGGAGTGCCCAAGAATGTAAACGCAGTTACGCAAGGTGTTTTCACTCGCAGTGAACCATGCAAAAAGCGTGAAGGAGGCGGGATTTCACGGGGCTACCCCTGCGGCTTTCTGCGAGCAGGTGTAGCAGCATTGCCATCGAAGTGTTTCTCCACTTGCGGAGCACTACGTATGTTCTTGCACCAGTGTGGCTGGCCTTGACTGATTAAAAACTGCACATGATCTAAAGGGTGGAACAGCTCACTATAGGTAATGATTTGACATGTCCGAGTTTGTTACATTGTGGTTCAACTATGGTAAATGAAAGCAGCTGCAAATATTTTACTGGTACTATGCTCTTGCGGCCAGTAGGCCATTGGCACCAATGGCTCAGCAGCTATGGCATTCCAATTGTGAGTTTCACACATTCAATGCTCAGCTACAACAGCCATGTTTCACTGGAGGTGGAATGTGAAAACACTTCTGTACACATAATCACAAGTACCGTATTTGCACGAATCTAACGCGCGCCTTTTTTTTCGATAAAACGGGTCTAAAAATCATATGTGCGTTAGAATCGAGGGCGAACGAACGATGCCGTTACCATATCGCCATCGGAATCAAAAATCAAAATGGCCGCCTCCTAACGCGCTTCGGGCGCTGTCGAACGGTCACTGCCTAAGAAACGATCTAGCAGCGCGGCGCTCTTTAGCGCGCATAGTTTCTGTAGTTTCTATGTCGCCGCCAGTTCCTCGCGTAATGACGTCATGACACACATGATGCGTAGGGCGATGATAATCGCCGCGCCGGCTTGGCTGTCTTGCGGCCAACCAAAGTCGCTACGTCGCCGACGCAATCTCCGAGACGTCCAGCCGCACGTGCTTTCGATAGCGTTCGAGGGTGGCCGTAACGGGAAGAATAGATGTTTCCCATCACGGCACGCAAAACGGCTCATCAACGCATTTCTCCCTCATATCCGTGCTGAGCCCGAGCCTCTCAGTTGTGCGTGCAGCTGGACGTCCGAGATTGCATCGCGGCAATCATGACCACGCCCAGACAATGCTTAGGCTTAGGTGCGCCACCCTGCGCATCACGCATGACAGCACGCGGCAGCGGGCGTGAGGGAACTGCGATAGCACAGAGGAATGCAGCATTGTGAGTAAGTGATGTCATCGCTGCTTGCACGCAGCTAGGCCCAGCAACGTGCGGCAGTTTTATCGGGACGCAGGACTTATGAATCGGCGCGCCGAACGTCTTCAAGAAACGGCGGATCAAGTGAAGCGGGACTGCAGAGGTTCAAAGTTAGCGGTGCGTTTATTATGCGAGTGCTTTCATTATGCGAGTACGGCATTTGGTTTAATGAATGTGAAAAGGTTGATCACTAAGGGTCTTTTTTTTTGTTTTTTCGTGTCACGAAAGATCGGTGCGCGTTACAATCGATGTTTCACATTTTCTTTTTTCGTCGCGGGAGACAGGTGCGCATTACAATCGAGGGCGCGGTAGAATCGTGCAAATACGGTATATTAAGCCAACTCTGAAATGATTTTGACGATCTTGTGCACACGCAATAAACCAGTAATTTTTGTGTCCCTAGGATCCATAGCTGAGAGACTAAAGAACTCTGGATAAAGACTAATCTATTACAAAGTTCTAAAGATGTAGATCACTACACATTGCAGTGGCAGTGCCACAGGAAGATATCAGCTGCAATTGATCCGACTGGTTGCCACTGTGACATCACAAGTAATCTGCACTGATGTAGATGAAACAAGCCTGCATATACAAGTACTGAAACATATGGCTGCCATACCTACACCCATTTAGGTTCAAGGATGTTGAAAGGATAAAGCAAAAGTATAAAGGTGGGTAAAAAGAAACAAAGAAGTGCTACACAGGAAAGTTGCCAAATTCAGACTTCCTCAATCATGAGGACTTCACCGCCACACTGCCACCAAATACAGACACGCTATGTAGAAAGGCAGCCCAAATTCTGTATGCTCTATGGCACATCGTTTTGCTTTTCTGGATGCGCATGCATGTTGTCAAAAGCATGGCAGCTGTAAACCCAGTTGTCATCATTCCGGTGTTGCACATGCCACCCACACATTTACTTTTGTGGTCTGTGTGGTTTCTCTGCCTCGAAATGCAGCCACTGAAAAGTGTTTTGCTGATGTGGCACCTAACTGCATTTTAGTTGCATCATTATTGACAAGGCAGCTAGTGCTTATAAGGGTTAGCCTGTTGGGTGTTAGGTGGCATGCTTGGAGAAGAACTTGTCCTTGACGATGTGAAGGTCAGGATTGAAACAATATACATACAGTACACTCCCTTTAAACGAAACTCGACGGGGACAGTGAAATCTGTTTCATTTATTAGAAGTTTCGTTTAAGGGTCGCAACCCTCAAAAAAGCTGTGCAAGGTGGCTTGCTTCAGCTTGGTGTGGCACTGCTTCACTAAGTAGGCATTCATCTTGTTTAAATTGCACACATGCTCCAAGCAGCCCTCCTTCTGGAAGTACCGCTGGAGTAGTTCTACTGCCTGGCTTGCCTCTGATGTCAGTGGGGCACTCTGGTGGTCGTCACTGTCCATGTCCTCCTCACTTTCATCACCAGTGCCTTCTTCGACTTCCTTTAGTATGTCAGCTAAAGTATCCTCACGGCAGGTGACAACGTCATCATCAACAGCTTCGTATTCATCCATTGTCCCAGTGCCAGAGCCGCACCTCTGGGCCACCAAATCAAAAACGGTGTGTGCTTCAGCATTGTCGGCGTCAGACTCCTCTTGGCTTGCATCCGACCCCTCTTGGCTTGCATCCGCTTGCTCAAGGAAGCCTGCGTGACCGAAGCATCGTTGAATCGTTGTAGATGCAACCTCGTCCCACGACTGGGCCAAGATGTGGATGGCAGAAAGGAGGTCTACGGTGTACCCTTTGCCGCTCTCCATACACAGCATCATCCTTCTCAGGATGTGGCGACGGTAAAACACTTTTAAATTTCGAATAACACCTTGGTCCGTTGGCTGGAGTACGGCTGTCACATTGGCAGGGAGGAACTCCAGCCGAATAGAGTTCAGGTCTCGCACTTCACCATGCGCTGGGCAATTGTCCACAATAAACACAACCTTTCTGCCTTTTCTGGTGAACTCGGCATCTCTCTCCCTCAACCAGGTTTCGAAAATTGCCTGGGTCATCCAAGCCTTGGTATTTGCGTTGTAAAATACCGGGAGTCCTTTCACATCTTTAAAAGCCCGGGGTCTCTTTGCTTTTCCGATGACAAGAAACTTCAGTTTTTCGGACCCGTCCATATTGGCTCCCACCAGATCAGTAACGCGGTCCTTGCTGTGTTTTCCTCCTGTACACTTCTCACCTTTCAAGCTGAGAGTCTTGTTGGGAAGAAGCTTATAAAAAAGCGCCATTTCGTCCACGTTGAAGATGGCGCTGGGCTTATAAGTTGAGAGGACGTCTTGGAGCTTCTGCTGCTGCCAGTCGGCGCAAACATCCAGATCCACCGTGGCACTCTCACCTGCTATAGTGTGGAAGACAAGGCCATGGCGCTTTTTGAAACTGCTTAACCAGCCGTCGCTGAATTTAATGTCTTCAATCCCCATTTGGAGCGCGATGTCTCTTGCTTTCTCCTTCAAAATAGGCCCGGTCACTGGAACGTTGGAGCTTCGCGCGCGCTTAAACCACAGGAAAAGTGCTTTCTCGAGGTCCTCGTGGTCGGCCAGACGCATCCTTTTCCTACCGGGAGTGAAAGCGCTGCTGTTGTAAGCCTTTTCAAGCTTTTCGCAATCTTTCAAAATCCTCGAAATGGTGCACTTCGGGATGCCATGCCTTTTCGCGATAGCCATCTTCGACTCCTGGGCGCGATCAACGTCTTCGAGAACTTTCATTTTGCCGCTTAAAGTCAGTGCATTATGCGGGCGCTTTTTAGCGGTTCCTTCCATAGTGCACGCGGAGAGTCATGCACGTAGTAAGCGGCGCACCAACGCTCGATAACACAAAGTGCAAAATGGCGTCAGAATACAGCTACCGCGTACCGGATCGGATCGGATTGGATTCTGGACAGCGACGGTAACAAAGTCAGAATGATGGCCGATTTCGGTTTAGTTTATCCGTGTTGCCCACAAAATGGTGTTTCGTTTGTCGAGCGCAACTCAGTACTCATTTTATAGAAAACCAATTACTTTTTTTTGAATTGTTTCGTTTAAGAGACGTTTTCGTTTATGCGAGTTTTGTTTAGCGCGCGTACACTGTACATGCTCACGAGCTGAGCTCAGGGCACTGTACGTGAAATAAAATATCGTTTCACAGCCGAGAAAGCATCTGTGGCAAATATCCCGCGAAAGCTTACCAAGCTTGTAAGTAAAACTAGTACTGGTAGCAACAGTGAAAGCTTGGGACAAGGACACAGAAAGCTTTTAGATTTGCAGACTACAGACTAAATTGATAATGGAGTCGAGCTCAGCCGTGCGACACCTGCATTGCACGATGATACAACCATTTATTTACTGGGAAACAAATTGAAGAGCCAAGCATCACTACAGTTGAAACCGCTTACGGAGAACTCTGAAATGCCGTGAGAAGTGGTCATTATGTCAGCAGTTTATTGTACCGTATATTGCCGCATATAAGTCGACTTTTTTTTTTAAATCGGAGCGGCAAGTTTAGGGGGGGTAGGCTTATACGCGGAGCCATACACGACAAGGGGTGGGGGGTAGAGGGAATAATAAACATCAGGCAACCAACGTTTACCAAGCTTATTATTCTTACTATGCGCCTATTTAATAATCATATTACAGCAAAAACAATTTTAAAATATATTTCTCATTTTTTAACGGCGAACGCAGCCTCCCGAGATTCTCATTCGCACGCGCGAATCTCGGAGGTCGTTTGAACAACTTCGGCATCGGCTTCGGATCGGTTTTCGTGAATGCGGAAGCGCCATAGAGGAGGCGCTGGCGTCATAGTGCATTGTGAGCGTTACGGCAGGTAGGGGTAGGGGCGTTAGCGTTAGCCGCGTTAGTTCTGAACATTTCAGGCCTAGCAAGCTAAGCAGCAAGCTCTCTGCTTCTCGTTGACTTCGCCCACGTTGAATGATCACGAAATGGCACCAAATCATCGGCGCAGCTACAGTGCCGCGTTTAAGCGGAAAGTGATCCTCCACGCCGAATCGACGAGCAACCTCTCAGCGGAGCGCGAATTCGGCGTGTCGGAAAAATGCGTCCGAAGTTGGCGTCTACAGAAAGAAAAACTGTTCGCGTGTGCAGGATCGCGGAAATCATTCCGGGGCCCCAAGGAAGGCAAGTACCCTGCCATCGAAGAAGCTGTCGAAGAATGGGTGACGCAACAGCGGGACAAAGGCCTGAGTGTGTCCTACGAGGACATTCAGGTGAAAGCACGCAGCGTTGCGAACGGGCTGCAAATCTCCCGCAACGACTTCAAAATATCAAAAAAATGGGTGACAAACTTCATGAATCGGAACGGGCTGAGCCTCAGGAGGCGCACTACTGTGTGTCAGAAGCCGCCCGATGAATATGAAGAAAAAAAAGAAGCCTTCTTGAAGTTCGTGAGTGATCAGAAGGCGCAACACGCCTTCACGCTCGGACAAATCGGCAACGCCGATCAGACACCTGTCTGGTTCGACATGCCAAGCAAGCGGACTGTGTCAGCCAAAGGTGAGCGGCAAGTGCGCCTGATGACGACGGGGAACGAGCACAACCGATTCACGGTAATGCTCTGCTGCACCGCTGACGGCCACAAACTGCCACCTTTCATAGTCTTCAAACGGAAGACTATGCCGAAGGAGAAATTCCCCCCAAAAGTTATCGTTCGCGTGAACGAGAAGGGGTTTTTCACCGAGGAGACGGTGCTAGAATGGTTCCGCCTCGTATGGCTCCGGCGCCCCGGTGGTCTCCTCAGGCCCAAGAGCATGCTAGTGCTGGACTCCTTCCGCGGTCATATCACGGAACGTGTTAAGAGAGCCGTGGCCAACGCTGATTGCCAGTTGGCGGTCATCCCGGGCGGCTTGACTCCTGTGCTCCAGCCTCTTGACGTGGCGCTGAACAAGCCATTTAAGGATCGGGTCGCGGCACTATACAAGGACTGGATGGGCGAGGACGACAAGCCCCAGACGCCGACGGGACGGGTGAAGCGGGCTCCTTTGAGCACTGTGGCACAATGGGTGTGCGACGCCTGGTATGGGCTGCCAGACAGCATGGTGCGCGAAGCTTTCGTGAAGTGCGCGATCACGACAGCCACATGAAGACGTCAACATGTCATTTGCTGGCAATAAATTTTTTTTTCGTCAATGCGGCGCATTTCTTTTAATAATTCATTTTCATTTTTTTTTTCGATTTGGGGGTCAAAAGTTAGGGGGTTCGACTTATATGTGGAGTCGACTTATACGCGGCAATATACGGTATATATGGATTTGCTCATTTAAAACAACAACCTCTGGTAACAAGCTAAGTCTTTCTGCTCTGTGAAGTGGCATGCTTGTAGCGAGCTTACAAGTGAACTAAACCGCTTTTGCAACAATTTGAACGCTCCACCATTGGAAGAATGCACAATGTCCACAAGGATATCCATGCAGATGTCATTAAACTCTCCACTACTGTAAAATGGCTTTTAAAGCTATGCAACAGCCACATTTGGCTAAGTGCGCTGAAGCTGCATCACTTCAGCCACAGAGTATGGCGTATGAAAGGTTGAATGCCATCACGATTCATTACCAGCATCTGTGCAAATAAAGTGTCAAGAAGACACAATCTCTAAATACCGTATTTACTCGCATAATTTACGCACTTTTTTTCGCGATTTTAGAGCTCCGAAAAGGGGGTGTGCTAATTACGCGGATATTTCGCGAACACATTTGAAATAACGTGTAATATAATGCAACTAGCGCGGTAACTCTTTTGGATGCGATCTCACATAACATTGCAAAACGCTGTTATAAGAGAATACGGCTGCTCCAGGGACACTTCGCAGTCCTTTCGCGTTGAGAGCGCAGCACGTAGATGTGTTTACGAGCCGCCCGCTGATGGCTGCCGGGATAGCGCACGTATCTCGGCAGCCATGCAAAGGCTCGGCAGCCGAGCGACACAACCCCCGCCATTTCGCGTCTTTTCATGCTCGTGAAAGATGGGCGGGGCCTTTCCTCCCCGCATCGATGGCAGGTGTCCCGACTGGGGTGATGTTACCCCATCCGCCCTCCGAGCGACGGAGATAGGCCGGGTTCGTTCGATCTCTGCTTCAGCCGTTTTCGTTGCCCCCGCTCGCATGCTTTTAATCTAGCGACCGTACTTTGGGCTCCGGGGGCTTCCGGAGAAAAGAATAGGAAAAAGGGGCATCGCACTCGCAGCTCCTTTTACGTATGACTGTGCTTGCCTGCGCAGCGAGGGGCGCGGCCACGCGGCTGTTCAAAGTCTGTCCATGCGTGCGCGCCGGCGAGCTGGGAACGGGGAGCGCAAAATATGCGAGGAATTTTTTTTTTGCAAAGCTGGCTAAATATTAGGGGTGCGCAAATTATGCGAGGGCGCAAATTATGCGGGTAAATACGCTAAGTAATCACCCATCCTTCTCACAGCACACAACATCGCATTCACGCCAACTCAAACTGCGAAAAGATTGACAGCTGTGACAAAAATGCTTGAGCAGCAGCTGATACAAAGTGGCATATAATGTTCAATTATGGCTTCTTGCATAAGCTTTGACTTGTGGGCAGCTAGCCTCAGTTGAATCCGGTGTGTTCGCTTGAATCTAATGTGCCATTTTCCTCAATAAAAAAACTGAGCTGTGAGCTTGCATAAAGTAAAAAACCGAAACCAGATTGCAGTGTCTGCAACAGCCTGCCATCAGAGAGGCCGAATGCAGTGTTCTCGCCCTCACAAAATGGCGACAGATCGTATTTCAACACTGAGGCAGTGGTTTGAAGCTTTTTTTTTTGTTGGTTCAGCGTTGGTTTATTTCCTGCTTGACTGTGACTTGTGTGCATCATAACTGTTCCCACCTAAGTGCAATTGGTGATGCATCCCTTTTATTACCAAAGTCATGTAAAAAGAAGTTTTCTTTTTTTGCACACTGGAGGTAGATGCGTTGTGTCTGTGTGCCTGAGTCCCATAATGTGTCGTAACGTAAAAAGAGATAGCACATCTCCTGCTTAATGTGTGCCTGCGCCCCACAATGTGCAGTAACAAAAACAGACAGAACATATCTCCTGCTTAATGTCGCTGACTGAAAAAACTCCCCACGAGCTGAAAATGGTAAGATAACTGAACATTGGACCTTAACTGAAGTTTGCAGTCTTAAGCAAATCTGCATGGGTCAAGCCGTTCAAGGTAACAGCCCCTGAATGGGGCATGCATGAGCACATGCCTTTCTTGCATCGATTTAGATTTTTACAGAGTTTTCTTCTGCTCTGCAATATGACAAGTGGTAGCTCACCTTTCAGTATCTCCATTTCGCCTAGCTCTATCTGCCTATGTGTCTTGACAACATCAAATGGCAAGGTGACCACAGCAGCAGCCTGGAGAGAAAGGGGGAAGCACACACTCAGATATATTGGCAAAACAAGTATAGTCAAACGACCACAACAAACATTGGCACAGTGAAATATTAGCAACAAAAACAATTTTCAAATGACATGCACATTTCTAATATTTTATCTTCTCATCGGTGAGTCGGTTAGCAACAATTAACTGTCAATCAAACTACAGCTGGTGAATTTGATGCTAGTGTTCCGGCCACAGTAGTCTTTCTGTGGCCAGCACCAGAAGAGGAACTTTGGCAAGTTGTTGCAAGCCGAAATGGAAGAATGGAGCACTAAAAATGACGGACACCGAAGCAAGAGGACACAGGAGAGGATTGGTAGAAATTCACTTTAACAAACAGTAGCGATAACTACCCGAGGATGCAGGATGAAGAATACAACTCTTTCTTAATCCCCGTCAGCTTCCTTCTGCCTTGTTTGCGGCATCACACATGTGTTGCAATGAGTCAATGCAAAGCTAGTGACTGCCACAGTTGCTGTGAAGGAACCCCAATTGTTACCATCATGGGATCACGGATGTAAACTACCTAGTTCAGAAGGCATGCATATATAGCTGTAACTATGATCATGTGTGACCACCATGTTGTTCTGCAGGTACGTGTGCCTGGCCAACATGATCATAGTCAAAACTATAAACAATCACCTTTTTGTCCCACCAACCGCAGATAAAACCGCAGTCCCTGTTAGCATGATCTGAGATGACTGCCAAGCAATTTATCACGGTGAGAAATTTAGGCACTCCTCTGGCAAGCTAGTGCAAGACAAGTGTAACAGGATATCACTGGAAGAGGCCTCCATCCTAAAGTGGACATAAACATAGACTGATGATGATGACAAGCAGCTGCAGTAGCTGCTTTAAATGAATAAGATGTCCGAGACCAGATGGTGCTCTTTACCAAACATGACTTTGAAATACGTGCCTCCACAGCGACACAATGGCTGAACTCAACACCACTCTTCCCACAAGCAAAAGGCCATATTAATGGACTAACAGCCCATGGAGCTGAGCAACATGAACAATCATTATCAGCAAATGCATATTGGAAAAGGCAGTGTGCAGGGGAAGATGTACTGGATGTCTGTTCACTAACTGTACGATGACATGCCAGCCACTCATAGCTGAACAACAGCAGAAAAGACTTCAGTAAAATGCTGGAAGAGAACAAGCGTGTCTGTAGCTCAGACAGCACAGCCCAAGAGCTGTGAACCAGACAGCCCAGACAGATCCAGCGGGCTAGCGCGGGCAGCAATCATGACTCAATGACCTAACTACCATCAAGTTGTTTGACCACAGTGAAGTTGCCCTTGCAACTAGGGGATAAGTGAGCCTAACAAACTTGCACTAAATAGACCACAATGGCATTCACACACTCACCTGTGTTCATCCATCTGGTACAGTTTTCCATTTGAAAATTAAATATGAACTATACTTATGTCCATCTGCTGTGTAGCCCAGCATCACCCTCACAATGTTTTTTTTTTCATCGCTGCACGCGAGTACAGTGGAACCCCATTCATACGTTTTCCAGCGAACCGGTGAAAAGAAACGTAACAGCCGGGAAAATGCAAGAGTGAGGAAAGCTCCGAAAATGAATGAGAACAGGGCCGCTTTGACTTCAAACAATTTATTTCAGCAAGGTGAGCCATCTAGGTCACCGACCGATAACTCTGGCAGCCGCGCGGTATCGCCAGTGCCCCCATAGACTAAATGTGTTAAGACGACCGATATTTCAGACGGTTTCTAGCTCTAAATTCGATAATTCGGACTCCGTTCGCGACTGTCGAGTGCAGTGAATGGGCCACCATTATAGCCTTATAGAAGAGAGAAAGTATGGCCTGAGAGATCGCAATCAAAACTGTGATCATTGAGGCTTAGTTCCAGCATGACGCGCCAGTTTTGGAGGCAAGTCGCCCCGTCACACTGCGATCACCGCATCCTGTTAGGACACCCTGCGTGTGGTTTGTGATTGCATGTACGGCTTGGTCGGCTGGTCGCGTTGGGTCTGCGATCGCTCGACAGTGCTTTCACGTTCCATCTTCAGTGCTTGTTTACCGTATTTACCCTTATAATTTGCGCCCTCGCATAATTTGTGCACCCCTGATATTTAGCCAACTTTACAAAAAAAAAAAAAAAAAAGATCCTCGCATATTTTGCGCTCGCCGTCCAGCCTGAACCAGCTCGCCGGCGCGCGCACGGACAGACTTTGGACAGCCACGCGGCCCCGCCCCTCACTGCGCAGGCGAGCGCAGTCATAAGCAAAAGGGGCTGCGAGTGCGAAGTCCCTTTTTCTGATTCTTTTCTCTGGAAGCCCCTGGAGCCCAAAGTACGGTCTCTAGAATAAAAGCAAGCGAGTGGGGGCGACAAAAACGGCTGAAGCAGATATCAAACGCGCCCGGCCCATCTCCGTCGCTCTGAGGCGATAACATCACCCCTATCGGGACGCCTGCAGTCGAAGTGGGGAAGAAACGCACCGCCCGCCTTCAACGAGCATGAAAAGACGCAAAGGCGAAAAGGGGGTGGGGAGTGTCACTCGGCTGCCGAGACAGCGCTGGCGCTCGCGCTATCTCGGCAGCCATCAGTGGGCGGTGATTCACGAAAGCGGGACCAATACTGTCAAAAGTCAAACCAAATAGCAGTGCCCGGGCGGGTTGCGACGCATCATGTGGGAACAGGCCCACAGTTGCGGCGTAACAGCGTGGTTCGCAACACATGGGATCCTATGGGAGCTATGCCGGGACCGATGAAAAACAACGTAACAGGCGGGAAAACGCAGCAGTGAGGAATGTAACAGCGGGGTTCCACTGTACCATGCGGATCTGCCTGGTAAAAGTTGGCTCCACTGTATACACTGGTGGCATATAAAAGCTTGGCTTAGAGAACATTACTGCTGCACTTAAACTGCTATGTACATCCACAAGCAGTGTGGGTCATTGCATTCGACGAATCCAAACAATGAATTGAGCATCTACAAGTGGAATGGGTGACAAAGTAGTAGTCGCACTGGGTGGCTCTGAGGTGGTTTAGCACATGGTAAATGTAAATGGCATTTTCAGCCTCCAATAAGCACATGGGAGTAAATGTCTCATACTAACTCAACATCAAGGTAGCAGAAATGTTCCTCGCACAAGTGTTTGCAGCGCACACGAGTTGACAACGATGGGTGTTTGTTCTCACAAAGCCTCATGAAGTTTCTTGTCCCATGCTACACCAGGCAGCGGCCTGCTATTTTGGACACCTTTAACGGCAGCCACTAACTACTCTGCTGCTTTTAAGTCAAGCGTACACTCAAAGTGGGAAAGTGCTCCCTGGAAACACCGTGCATGTGGGAGGCTTTCAGCTCAGCTTGCTGCTTCTGGAGCCAATGATGAGGCCAGTGGTGGCCCTTGAGGCCAACACTAATAACTAGTGATGTGGTTAGTGATTGTTCATTGAGCTGCTTTGCTTTGGTTTTTGAGAGATGTTTTAGTTCGGGTTTCTTTAGTTGAGTGCGATATTAATGTGCATGTATTCTTAAAAGATCACGTAAAAAAAAAAATTGCACGCTGGGATCATGTAAATACAATATGTTAGTGCCATCTGTCACCTATCTGGAAGAGTGACCATGAGCTAGCCACAGTGATCTGCATTTTGAATTATCTACGACAGACCCAATAAACATTAAAAACAACAAGCTTTTCAATACATGGTGCTCTGTGGACTGTGGCCGGACTGGGCTGCTGCCTCATTCAAATCACAGAAAAATTTGAATGAATGAGGAGTGAATGAACACGCTTTCCCTTAGTACACTTCAGATAACAGAATGAACGAAGTTGCGGGAAATATGAAATACTCACGGTGCCTGAAGCTGCGCCAGCTGTGAAACTGAACATGAAGGTTGGCTGCTCCTGGTTGTATATCAGCTTCAGGTTCTCATAACAGGTCCAGTAGAAACCTAACCAAAAAGGCACCTCACACTATGAGAATATTGTCATGGACAGGCAGCAAAATATTCACTTGATTACCTACCATCAAAAAAAAAAAAAAAAAAAGAACACGTTTAAGCACTGAACCTACACAAATGTGCACACAGAAAATTGTCGAAGGATATCTGGCAAACGTAAAAAAACTATGCGTGGCTCTGCTATCACATATGCCAAAGACCAGCGAAGCTGTGGGAACACTTGCTTAAGGGGACGTGGCAATGGGAATGCTCAATTTGGTCAAAATCCCTGACTTTTCAATTTATTTTTTTTCATGATCCTC
Source organism: Hyalomma asiaticum (assembly GCA_013339685.2). Taxonomy (NCBI): domain Eukaryota; kingdom Metazoa; phylum Arthropoda; class Arachnida; order Ixodida; family Ixodidae; genus Hyalomma; species Hyalomma asiaticum. The sequence goes on from CM023485.1 coordinate 57,275,609, forward strand.
GGACCTTCTTTTACCATGTGGTGGAATATTATAATGAAATATGCGGTAGTAGTAGGGAAAATGCCACTTTATCTATGTGTTGTCATCCAAAACCGCAAGAAAATCGGGCTTCTCAAAGTGCTGCCATCTTGGAATCATCATAAAAAGGAGAGATTGAACCTGAGGATAGTCACACCGTCGTGTTTCTCCAATAAAAAATACAACCAGCAAAAGCGAGCAAGAACTTAGCTGCTCAAAGTTAACATCTGACTGTTTTCATGAAGTAAAACTTTGACCTCCGTTTTCTCAGCTTCCATTTTTTGAGCAGTTGCTGTCAGTCATCCCAGTGCCATTTCAAAACTAATGAAGCTAAATTCATTCTGTTTTTTTCATTTAGATCCTGAAATATTAGTGAGCGCCGTAAAGCTATTCATTTCCACCTGCACGTCCCACAAACTTTTATAATCGTATTTATACAAAAGTTGTTAGTCAGAAAATATGTCGAGGACATTTCAAAAATTTTTTCTGTACTCATTTGGACATAAAAAAAATCAACGAACAGCTTTACAGCACACAGTGGGCCTTAGTGTATATGTTTAAGTAAAAATGGTACTGAAATTTTGTATAATTAACCGATTAATTAGGGGGTGACTGTAAGGGTCTATAAAGTGATGTAACTCAGAAACTATGATAGGTAGCTTAAAACCGATTCCATTTAAGATATCACCATAACAAACTACATCAGTGTGCCAAATGTCATCAGTTTATACCCATAAATAACAAAGATAGTTTTCATTGCCACGTCCCCCGTTAATGTGGTTTTGGTGGGCTTCTGACAACTTCACTGGTCTCTGGCGTTTGCGATAGCATAGCCACATGTAATTTTATGTTACAATGTAGATTTAAATGCTAAGATGATCAATTTCTCTCCTAGCAAAGTCACAGCAATTAGGAAAATTCAGCGCATGTGAAATCAAGCATTTTATTCTTCAATTACATCCTAACTAATCTACACTTTTGTTTACACGTTCTTGTTCACATTCACCCACTGTGCTATTTCCATCTTCATCCGCCTCTTCCATGCAGTCCTCTTCTTCATCTTCTTGACAATCTCCTTTATCGCTTTAAACATCTCAACTTCTCCTTTCCTTTGCCCTGGCATCGGTTCAATGTTCTACAAGCAGGTGCCTTTGTTAGAAGCGAGCGCGCTGTAGAGCAATGACATCACACCACCTGTGTGCCTGCGTATCGCCGCTTCTCCTTTGCTAGGCTCCACCAATCCTTAACATCCTTCCTCCCCCGTTGCTGTGCTGCGTGATGCTATATTTAGCTCAGTGAGAACTGTGCACGATGAAACAATCATTTTAGCGAGGTCCTAACACCTTCATTGCAAAATGTTTCTACAGGCCATATCTTCCATCATTTCTGAAGTGTTGAATCCCTCTCTCCCCCTTCCCAGCTACTATGCGATGCTCCACACCCTTGCATGATAATGTGTGCCTTCGTACACGATATGAGCATGGTGCGAGCACTGCAAACGTATAGGTGAGCATTAAGTTGCCTGCCTTAAGAATGAAGAACTTGATCCCTTGGCATTTTTGACAAATGAGCACCTTTGGTTGTTTGTGACTTAGGGTCGATCAGCACAAGTACCAACGTTTCATACTGCAACAGTAGCACATGGTCTTGCAGGACTAGTGTAGGAGTGTTTGTGGGTGCTTTGGGTCTAGTTGTCATTGCTGACCTTAACAGAGGCATCCACAACTTTATAAATGTTGCCTGTTTTTCAATCGACAGAGCATCCAGAGCGCAATCTTCAAAGGATACATCAGCAGTTACCGTATTTACACGATTGTAAGTCGACTCGAATGTAGGTCGACCCCCCTAAAATTGCATCCCTCAAAAAAAAAAAAAAAAAAAAAAAAAAAAAAAGGGATCAAGCACGGTTCACATCGCGTGCACCCTTCACGGTCACTGTCGTATTGCTGGTCATGTCGAAGTACACGGGTGTTTGGTCGGGCATTGCCGATGCGGCCGGCAACTTTTGGCACACGCTGGTGCGTTGACGCAGAGAAAAGCCTGCCCTCTTCATAAATTTCAATGCCCAAGCACTGCTAGCTTTGAAGTGAGCCTTTGCTATCCCTGCCTCAGAAGCCCAGACACGGCCTTGTTTTGTTGCGTGATCATATCACAGGTGACCAACAGTGACCGATCGCGTAAATCAGTCACGTATGCCGCAAGCTTCTTCTCCAGCTCCGGAAAGCGTCCAGACTTTGGCCCGCGAAAGCCACGGCGCTTGGAGTCGCATGAGATTTCCTCACGCTGAACCCGCCACTGCCGCACCACACGCTCACAAAGTCAGAAGTGATGTTTCTCCCTGTTTGTGTTGGTCATATATGAGTAACAGCTGCAACAAATGAGTTCACACCTACCAAACTTCACTGGATGGCTCTGGCATGGCAAACAGCATGAACACTGCCTCGTACCCAAAAAGACTAGACAAGAGGCAAGTACATGTGCATATTTCTTGGTTAACACTTACAAGAAAAGGGGACATCTCTGAGAAGGGTTGGTCCCAGGCCTACATAGAGTGACAGTAAACCCCTGGTCTTAACAAGGCTCTTGACAGCTTGTCCTATTTCTGCAAAACAATGAGAAATGATTGAGAAAATGATAATTGCCACCCAAGGAAAAATATACCTAAATTGGCAAGACAACCACTGTGCAGCAAGTATGAAAACAAGAGTGCACTATACAAGGGAGACCCAGGCTGTGAAAGCGCTTGCTCATTACCAAGTACCTACCAAGTACCTTACAAAAATTTGCCGCAGTTTTGACATGCAAAACACGATAATTACTGCACTGTTATCAGCCAGACCCTTTAGAGAATGGTTTCGCCACCTCAAGTTTTATTTGTATCTGCCAAGCCCACTACCAGCACCCAGTGACAAAAGCACTACGCAGTGCTAAGTCTCTCAGAATACAGTTGAACCTCGTTAATTCAAACTCCGAGGGGACAGAAAATCTGTTCGAATTAACCGGAGTTCAAACTAGCAAAGGTCCCTTTGATTGGCAGTACTAGCGCACAATACCAACATTACAAACATATGTGCTATTGACTGTGACTCCCGCGCTGCCGCCACCGGAGATGGCACTGCGCATGTACAGCATAGCTCAGTGGCACGGCCGCAACGGCTTCGCTCGCCGGTGGCCCGTTTCCGCTGAGCTACCTTATTCACTTGCGTAATTTGCGAGTAAACTCGAAATAACGTGTAATATAATGTTACATGCGCGGTGTATGGCAACTCTTTTGGGTACGATCTCGCGTACACTACAAAACGTTGGTGTAAGAGAATACGGCTGCTCCATGAACACTTTTCGCAGTCCCTTCGCGTTGACAGCGCAGAACGTAGAAGCGTTTACGAGCCGCCCGGTGATGGCTGCCGAGATAGTGCGCGTGCCAGCGCTATCTCGGCAGCCATGCGATCGCTCGGCAGTCGAGCGACACTCCCCTCCCCCTCGCGTCTTTTCATGCCCGTTAAAGACAGGCGGGGCGTTCCCTCTCCACTTCGATGGCAGGCGTCCCGATCAGAGCGATGTTATCGCGTGCGCCCTCCGAGCGACAGAGATGGGGCGGGCTCGTTTGATCTGTGCCATTTTCATCGCCCCCACTCGTGTGCTTTTATTCTAGCGACCCTACTTTGGGCTCTGGAGTCTTCCGGAGAAAAGAATCGGGAAAAGGAGCATCGCACTTACAGCCCCTTTTGCGTATGACTGCGCTCGCCTACGCAGCGAGGGGCGCGGCTGTCCAAAGTCTGTCTGTGCGAGCGCGCCAGCAAGCTGGGCTCGGGCAGCACGCTCAATCTTTGGCGATCAGCTTGGGAGTTCATGAAATGTAGTCTTAGCGGACGGGCAATCCTGTTCGAATTAACCGTGGCGCGTGTCTCAGGTTCGAATTAGAGTTTTTCCCCATTCAGATACATGTAACTTCGACGGGACGAACGGGCCAGTTCGAATTATCCGTTGGCTTGAATTACATGACTTCAAATTAACGAGGTTCAACTGTATCTCTAAAATGCTTGCCCTACAATAACGTCCCAGCTGATGTGTTAGAATGCCCTGTGTGTTCCTTCACTCATAGCATTGTTTAGTTTCATGTTTCTTTCACTTTTTCTCGCAATATAATTTTATTGGTTCTGTTTACCATAGGAATGGCAATTAATATTAACTATAGTAAAACCTCATATAATGAAGTTGAAGGGGGAGCAGTAATTACTTTGTTATATCCGATAGTTTGTTATATCTGGGTTAGTTATAACGAAGTTCTACTGTAATTGATTAACTTTCTTACTGTCAGCTAGCCTCTTCGTGTGGCAGCATAGCAGCTTTGCTGTCAGGCTCACATGTGCCAGTCTAAATAAGCTGAGAAGTGTTATGTACACTTGCTAGCAGTTGCATTACACCTGAGCTGTATCAACCAGTATGTTGACAAGGCACGAGACGAGTGCACCATTGCAGCGGAGAACATTTATTAGTGGGCCACGTCGTTGAGTGCGCTGTCGAGATAGCTCAAAACACGCATTTTAAATTTATGGCGATTTTTTTCTTTCTTTTTTTTTTTTTCAGATTGCTACTAGACAGGGTGCGAGTACATAATCGCTTGCCACTGTCATGAAGAAACCTGCACGTGCTCAAATACCAACATTAGCTGTGACGCATAGCGCAAATGTGTCACCTCTCATAATTACTTGCAGGGCACATGTAAATCCCACGAAAATCCAAATTTTAGCAACTCAATACTGAAAATTCGCTAATTTTGCTTGTGATACTTCGGGAAACACATCAATTGCTCAATCCAAGTGAACTCTGTTCACTTGGATTTAACGGTTTAGCAGAAATATGTTTGTACAGCAGTGATTGCTTGGAATATGCGTCAAGAACTCTGCATTTTCATACATGACAAAATGTCTTACCGTTCTGATTAAGGAGCACCTTTCCAAAGCTGAAGCTTTTGTTCAGACTATTCCTAAATAAATATTTGTTAGCACTTCCTAAATTTTATTATCCGACGTTTTGTCAGGCTAGTTTGTTTTAAAAAGCATTGACAACTTGCATCTTCTAGCTAGCGAGATCTTTACTCCGCGACAGTTGTATAATCACCATCTACACCGCAAGGGAACCAGGTATTTATATCATAACCAACAAATACAAGTTGTGCATAACTATTCGGACACATAGTGGTTCAGAAAGATAAGAAACAGCTGTATTTTGCCACCATCGGGTGGCATGGCTCAGCACGTGAGGAGGTGGGCACGTCAATGTGGGCACGCAGGAGACAATCGCCGCCGGCGGAGCAGGCAAGCGCGGGGAGTCCTTACCATGACGCACATGGCGTTCTTACCAAAAAAAAGATCTCGAAGCGCATTTCACAACAAAATTTTAGTAACTTGGCCCAGATACCGCTGGCCCTGAAATGTGCCCTGGATGTTCCCACTTCCACATGTGCTTGTGTGACCATTCTGCAAGTTTCGGCAAGAATCCTGACTTCAGCCTATGCAAATGTTCGCGCTTGTAGTTGTTGTTTTGTGGGATTTTACGTCCCAAAACCAGTTCTGATTATGAGGGACGCCGTAGTGGAGGGCTCCGGAAATTTCGACCACCTGGGGTTCTTTAACGTGCACTGACATTGCACAGCACACGGGCCTCAACATTTCGCCTCCATCGAAATGCAGCTGCCGCGGCCGGGATTCGATCCCGCGACCCTCGGATCAGCAGCCGAGTACCTTAGCCACTAGACCACCGTGACGGGGCGGCACTTGTAGTAGAAAGTTATCCCCATCAACATGCAGCTGTAGACTGAGCAGCTCATGTCAGAGGCTTCGGGCACACAAAGACACAATGCAGCTGTCTGAAATGCACAAGAGACATTTCTTTGGGTATTAGCTTGATAATAAAAGCAGCGTATTGCCCTTTGTACATAGTTCAGACCAGATACAGCGCGCACGGGCCGCAGGCTGGCATGAAACGGTCAAATGCAAATTCGCTTCGAAGACGATCCGCTGCCATTTTGCGACGGCAATGTTCCAGTAGTTCTGTTATGGTTCCTCATTTAACAGATCAGACGGGAGCAAGGATGGGAGACTGTTGCCAACTCTGCGAACATGGTTTCGGTTTCGTATTCAATGCTTATGCGCAGTCAATATTCTGGCCTGTTCTGTCAGGAAAAAATGTTCACTTTAGATGCAAGTAAACACAAATGATTCTACTGAGACTAGCTTCCCGCATGTCGAAGCGCGTGCAAGAAGCCGTAAATGTTCCTTACACCACTTCATTCCAGCTGCCGCCAAAGTGTTGCTATCGCAACTGTCAGTCTTTAAACAACCCGAGTCTGCATTAGTGCGCTGCGCAAAGGGTTGGCGGTTATGAGCCGCTATTGAGAGATCACGGCTGGTCGACACGTAGTTAGTTTGAGCAGTTGCTGATATAGAATCGTGATGACCTTCAACCATTCGAACACCACGCTCTCCGATCTAAGCGACACAGCTACCGACGTGTTTAGCCTGCAGGCTGTGGCTGATGTGTGGCAAAATAAAATAGAGAAAATCCATTACATGGGAGGAGTTTTCAAAACATGTTTTTCCTTTTCTTTTTTTTTTTCTCGCTTACTATGCACTCCCATAAGCAGTAGATATGATTTGTTGCAATGGCGGTTTAGTCAACTCATAAGCACGCACCGGGCATCACTTCACCATGTGAAAAGACTTAACTTTTTTAATGGCAAGGTAGTTAGCACTTTGTGATAAAACTGGGTGAAGAAAAAACAGCTTGGTAGCCATTTTCACACGTTTTGGAGGGCCAAGTCCATATATAACAAACTACTAATATAATGGCCACTTTTCATGGCACTTTTGAGTTTGCTATAAACGGGTTTGACTGAATCAAACAGCATGTTGGTGACGTTTGTTCGCAACTATTGTAATCTTTTTTTTTTTTTTTTTTTATGCTGGAAATCAACTTTCGTCAACATTTGAACACAGAGAAATTATGTCAGAATAAAGATTGTGAATCCGATGTTTTCTTGGCAGCCTGTAAATCTATACGAGCAGCTGTTTCTCAGTAAGTAATCTTGTTCTTTCTTTTAGTTTCAGATAAAAGCTCTGGTATTTGATAGTCGATTCAATATTCGAATTTTTGGCCACTATTCAGCACGATTCGATTTGAATTCGAATCAAAATGAAATTTCACTATTTGCACACCCCTAATGAGCACCTATCTGCCCACTAAACGATAAAACAGAAAAACAGTGTACAAACCCAGATAGCTAAGCCTCTTCGATTGCATCTTTGTACGAATCATCTCCAGGGGACTAATCAAAGTGGCAGAAAACACTGTAATGAAAGAAAATACCACTGTTAAAAGCATCTTGCATACAGATCCAAAGAACATAAGACAAACATCTGTTGGATGAACCCTAGGGTCTAGCCCTGTTGCATAGCAGTGCTGCTGATAGGCAAGCCCCACTCTCACACTCACCAATTTAATGAGATGGAAAGACTGGATACGTGGACTGATGGCTTTAAACTTGCTGCTTCTTTGATATTAAATGTGCCGCAACACAATGTTAGACTTTGGAAGGTCTCATTTCAGAGAGCGCTGACATAGATTGAGTTTCAGCACTAAATTTTATGTTTGATATACAAAAGGGAGCGTCACAGAAACCATTAATATAAAAGGCATTTATGACATGAAAACTGAAAAATAAGATGGCATCGCTGGTACAAGCCGGAAGACATGCATGATAAGAATATGATCTGAAATGCAGTTGATCCTGGGTATGTTAAACTTGGATATATTGAATTATTGCCTATATTGAACAATTGAAAAATCGCATTCAATATCCAATGCAAAAGTGTATGGCTGGCGTGCACGTGTATAGAACACCCGTGGATTGCCGCATTTGGTAAAAACTTCGACTTGTGTCGAAGGCCTCAAGTGCGCTCCTCCTGACATACGTCGATCACATTTCAACCGTGTTATAATGTGCTATGATACCACTTTGCTTTCGATAGTGTCGAAAACGTGGTGCCATTGCATTGGTTTGCCAGGTTGCCCAGCACACTAACTCGTGTGCTGCATCAATTTCAGGTCATAATGTGCGGAAGCAACATTTAAGGAAAAGGCCGACAGGCAAAGGCACCGAATCAAATGGATACGAATGGGCTGAAGCTCCAGCAGTAGTCTGCATCGGCGGCATTGATTTGCATGGACGCCATATGGATGGACACCAATGGTTGTTCCTGTGCTAGCACATGTAGATGGCAAAAGCAGAGCCTCTGAGATTTGGGCCCAATGCCATTTTTGCAATGCTATTCTCGAAGGTCATGTTTTCGTTAGTTGCCGTCTTTACAAAGCCATAAATAGTCATCATCATCACCAAGACTAACGACATCATCATCACCGGTCTTCAATGTTTATTTGGCCACTTCAAGCTTTGTAGACTTTTGCATGTGCATCTTTGCTCGTGATAAACTAGCTCTTGCATTTCGAGAAGATCGATTGTCTCGGAACGCTACAAGTGATGGCTGATGCTTGAACCCTAGTTGCCTCTTCAAGCACAGTGCCATTATGATCCGTTTCCATAAGTGCGCCTTGTAGTGCAAAGTGATGACATCGCATGGGTCATCATTGCTGACTGTGGCATTGAATGCTTCTATGAATTTCGTTGAGTTATCAGCATCCACAAATGTCCTCTCAAACAGGCTCACAGCAAGTGGCTTTATTAGCACCAATGATGAAGTGTGAGCCATTTCAGATTGCACGATGCCTGATCGTGGCAGCCATCGCCGGTGCCAAGGGATCGGAACTGAGCAGTGATGAACATGTACACCATTGCAGAATGACTTTGTACCTTGCTCCGAGAGTTTGTGTCGGCGTTCACAGTAATTCGCCTGCTGTCATGGCGTAATCGAAAGTGCTGGATTTGGTGATCTGTAAGGCCTCAACAGTACTGAGATTGGCTTGAGGAACTTGATGGCCCACGAGAAGATCAAAGCCAAGCTTACATATTTCTTTCATACGAAATAAAGTGATTGTTTTCATGTTAGTCTTTTGTATATATTGTAGGCAAATTGCTAAACTACCACATTTCGCAATCTCGGGAAACAAATCTGAGACATGCGCTGTTTTAAGACGAGCTTCAAGTAAGCATATTCTGTATCTTTAATTATAGCTATATTGAGCTACTTGGTGATCCCTTTCAAGCTATATGTATCCGGGATCAACTGTTTGCACTTCTTTGGTATGACCTCAGAGGCAAAGGGGCTCTGGAACATTGAGGCTACATACCTAGATCTATGCACCATAGCGACTACTGGCAGCTGCACATGCTGGCTGCTTAGGTGGTGTTTGAAGGCGGCTGCTATCAAGAAAACGCGACAATTTACAGGTCTGTAACCTGAATGAGATTGATTCCATGGTAAATACAACTCACCCTTAACAAATTCAATCAAACCGAAATTTTGTGTTCAGGTGGCCACAGAGCAACTTATTCATGCACAGCAGTCTATGTACTATGCAATATGTAACCAGCCAGTTACAACTTATGCTTACCATGCCCTGGACTACATGGCATAGTAAAGCTCAAGCACCTGTTACACAACCAGCCAAGGAACAACAGGAAGGCTGCCTAACCAGCCTTAAGCCTGGAGATCAGTTCTGCCTAGTGGACAGGGCGAGGTTGATTGCTAGGGCCCATTACATATCGAACTAGGGATGCTACCCCCAGTGTAGAACAAGCAAATCACTCAAACTTTCACCTCGTCTTATTCCACTTACCGTCTGCAATTTCTTTGAACTGAAACCATTACATAGGCAAGAAATCTAGAATTTGGAAAAGTCAGCAAATGCATACCTGTGGCTTTCTTTAAGGTTAGCACTGGGCAATTGACAGAATGAGTGGAACATAAAAATTAATTTCATCGCTGCACACAGGGCAACTGTTGTAACATAACAAGAGGCAGAGCTTGCCACCCTAGGCTGGTACAAACTGTTAAGCTTGTCTCAATCTCTGTAAAGGCATCATGGAAACTCAATGTAAAAAAGAACTTCCCTCGTTTCTTTTGCCACTATGGGTATAGCCGGCAAATGGCTGGTATGGCAACTTTGGTGACCCTGAACTAATGCTATTTAAACTTCTCTCCACCTGTAGTTTCCAGTGAACCTCCACAGAAGAAAAACTGATGATGCTCGGCATGGTAACAGATGCAACATGCAGCTTACAAGCCTAGGGTCTAGGCACATATAATCTCCAACTGAAACTATGAACACATGTGCACAACAACATGGCAAATCTAGTCAGCTGAATATAATGTAATATGGAGGGTATGCATGTGAAATTTAAAGCAGAAGGGGGTTGGCGAGTAAAGAGCCTTAATGTCACATGTTGGTTTTGTGGCTTGATCACAAGGCGAGAGCAGAAAACGGTAGAAAAATCCAGCTGGAGCTGCTGATGAAGATGAAAGCTTTATCTGCAACTGCAGACTCCTTTGGGTTTAAGGGCTGTAAAATGAAAAGGCTGGTGCAGACAGGCAATTACAGTAAAAGGTAGCAACAGCAACAACATTCAAATATTATTAGACTAGCCTAGGGACTAACAACAACAGCTATAATCAATATTATAAAGCCATACCCCGAGCAAAGCCACCTGACAGCGCAGGAGCCCAAACTGTCTTGTGCCCAGAGAGGTGGTTAGAGAAGACCTCGCGGACCTGGTCATAGACTGTGAAGTAGATAACAGTGGCAGGCACAGCCATCACCCTGTTAAAAGAATTTCATTATAAATTAGACTCGATACATGATCACTAAAACAGGTGACGATGATAAAGATGGCAGCTCAGAAGCAGCTGAATGCAAGGCACGTAATGCCACTGCGCAGTGCATGAGAGAATGCAAGCTGAACACACTCAAAGCAGACAGAGCAAACTCGGTGCACTAGATAAGACAGCTTATAAACTGTGTTTATATGCTTTTAAGGGTGTCTACAAACACTAATGCTGTTTTCTAAACGAACAGAAGAAAAAATGTAGAACGAGCGTTTCAAAACAAAGGCAGGTGTCAATGCTCTCTGCCACATCGAACTGTCCATATCTGCCAAAGGGAGTTCTATACTACGTTGACATTACTCTGCAACTCTAACACAAGTTTAGTAAGTTGAATGTGTCAGAGGAAATGTTGCAAGACTTGCTGTTGAAGCACAGATTATTTTTACACTGGAAAGTTTAAAAGAACCCTTAGGCCTCAATAAACTTCTCGGAAAAGTTTTCAAGGTAAAGAGGAATAAATGTATTAAAGAAAGAGTTTCAAAGAAAAAGCCAGGAAGTTTGCTGAAATAAATATATGTTTAGCATTGTTACGTTCAACTGATGCTGTGAAAAAAAAAAAATGTTTCTTGAAACATTTGCATTTCTTTACCATCTACTTAGTAGATGGTGAAGCAGTAATTATGAAATCACAGTTCTAAAAGCTGACTAGTTAGATCATCTAAGGTATTTACAAGGCATGCTTGAAAGCTCCTAACAAAGTCACAGCGCTATTAACGATTACAGCTTTACAAATGCTGCACAGAATACAAATGAATATAGCAAAAATGAAAGAAATGTACTCTCTGTAGTTAAGCTTTTCATTCGGATAGTAGGAGCAAACATGTTAGCTAGACTAGACAAGACGATTACAAAAGACCTGCGTCAACTAATAACTCACAAGGTTGGAGGCAAGCCACTCCATAGAGAGGTGACGCCTTCGTTTCTTGCTATCTTTATGAATGCATCCTGCAAGTTAGGGACACATTGGCAACAGCTCTCTACAGCTTACATCGTACATTCCTAAACCACGTTAACCAAGACGGTTATGGTGATCTGGACCTGCAAGAAACTGCATTACACGAAGGCATGCGACGTTTCAGAAGAGGGTGAAGGAAAGAAAAGGGGCAGGGGTGGTACACCTGGAAATACAAATGTTTATAACAAAACAACAGGTACATCAAACTGCATCACATGTTGTAACACACACAGTTCACACACAAGCAACACATGGACGAAACTCTGTTTTATCGGTAGGCACTGCTTCCGATCCAGCCATTATCCTACAACGTCCTAGTCTTCTCTATCTAGCTTGATCCTCTCCGATCTAAGTGTATGCCCCACTTTCATGCATTATGCACCCTAACATCTTTCCATCGGGGTGGGGATAAAGAAGGTCTGGCGGCTGCAGCCACGCAATGTTTGCCATGTTCAGTTGATGTGATAAACCAAGTAAAAAGCCCCACTAGTGAACCTAAAAACTTCCACATATCCCGCATACACAGCACTAGAATGTTGGAAGGAAATAATGAAATACTATTTCATTTTCCAAGTGAATAGTTTTCACTGGTCCTTTCGCCCACTCTTGTTGCCGATGGTTGAAGATTCACTGCCACTTAAAAGCACCAATGTGGAAGCTGCATGCTTTCATGTGGCCAAGCTGTGAGACTCGCTTGCAAATGAACCTAAACTATAGCAGTTAGTTATGATATACATAGGTAACTACAGCGCCATGTTACACATGAACCCGGTCAACTATGAGGTCTATTCTCTCAAGGTCTGATTGGTCATGAAATTGAAACTGCAGCGAAATTTAAAACTGATTTACTTGGAACATTTAGATAAACTTTTGAGATAAATGGGATATCTATCGTAGTGTAGTACTAAGTTTGCCATGCTCTTGTCATAGAAGGCAACCGCCTGAGGGCTATTTTTCTTTTTTGAGGTCCTATCGACCATGTAAATGAAGCCATCGTAAAAATTTGACGTGGCTGTGTGCAGACGTATTGCATAACACCTCTAGTAGGCCTGTCCATCACGCAATGTCACAGTTGTGATTTATCAGTGTGCAGTGATCATGCAAACATGCCAATAACAATAGTCTCCCACTAAGCGTGAAGTGCATGGTGTCATTCGAGTTCTACATGCTAAGTAGTGCAACGCAGCCGAAACTCATCAAAAAACAAGTAATGTGCACAATACAGATTTCATAACTTAATTTTCAACGCACTGTTCACTCATGCAATCATTGTCGATGGGTCTTCTATGCATTTTTCTTTTCTCCTTAGCAGACATCCCATGCGAGACCATGGCTACCAACTTGAGGGAAATTTCCCAGATTAAGGTAATTTCTAGGTCCATGCGGGAATATGAAAAACCTTGCCATTTTGAGGGAAATTTCACATGTATTCCTACACATTTCATTTCCCGACTAAATTTTGTTATTTTCAAGGCAGCCTTTCGCATTTGAATGGATACTATCACTTTTTTTTTCCTGATATTTTCTAACAGTACCATTTATTTACAGGGATCGTTGGTTCTCTGAAATATTAGAGGCACTCCTGTGGGCCTACTGTTCTGTGAGCAAAGCTCAAATGCACGAAACTATGGTGTGCATCAGCGAGGAAGGGGATATCCTGAGGGAAGACTGTCAGGACGTTACCTATGGCATTCATAGGTGCTTTGAAATCACATAGACTGTACCTTCCAGCCACGGCGTTAAAAAATAATAATAAAAAATACAAGCAAGGATAAAGCATGAAAAATACTTCAGTGCTGACAATGCTTCCGCCACTCTTTGTGGCAGTAATGCCTCTCGCATTCCTATCCATACGGATAGGAATGTGAAAGCTCGAATAATGCCAAGTAAATGCCTGTCTACATAAATAATGCTAAAATAACAGAACTGCAATTTACACAAGGAACTATGAATGGTGTTTATGATATTATACTTTTAGTAAGTGAGGGAAACTGCGGTAGAAATGGGAATATTCCAGGTGTCCGTGAGAAAGTTTTGGAATTCATGGTATGGCAGCACTGTGCGAGATACACATGCACCTCAGCACCTTGCTGTCACATTCACATGCTCACCCCACCATAATCTTTGCCTCTATTTCGAACTGTGGCAGTTAAGGAGGTTTACTTGATGAGTTACAGGTCATAATTACCATTACATCCCCTGCATAGTGTCAAAATCAAGCCCAACTATAACAGCACCCTAGGAATAAAATTTCTGTGCAACTTGTAATTTTATGAATGGTCTTGTGACTAATGCGGTGTCTCCTGATTTCAGACACAGTAGGTAAATCTCTACAAGAAAGAAGGGTAGTGAGAATATTGACCAAGCCATGAAGTGAAGGCAAATGTTCACTTGAAAATTTTCCTGTTCTTATGGTAATTATAAGTGAAATTCCAAGAAGATGGTATGGTAGGAAGATGAGGGCTTGAAGTGATTAACAAAAGTCATATAAGGAATGTCACTAATATAAACGTAAAACATCAGCTCCAGCAGCAGTTCTTGTTCAAGAACTGTTAACTCATAAATGAAATGTACTAGTATTTTTACACCAATAATTTTGACTGCATGGACCATTGCCAGAGTTATCTGCAAGGCTATAAACTTACCAGGGGTTCTTTAACAAGGTTTTCTACAAATAGAAGAAAGTGGTGCACACTGAGATTTATTTCTTCTTCAGAAGTGATCCAAGACAGTAAAAAGATTTTGTCAAGCACCATGCAAACACTTGCAGGTTCATAAGTAAAGAACCTAAAGGAGTCACCACAAATGTATACCCAGGGTAGTGTCCTAAACGCAGTTATGCTTCCTCTAGTGCCTTGGAATGTTACTGTTCCATACAAGTAGTGCTTAGGATGGCGCTTATGTTGAGGCACATGACGACTCAAATAAGCTTCAACACTGTTGAGATTTGGGTCAGTCAGAGCGCGAGTTCGTAAAGAATAGCATTAAGCAAACAGGGAGGGATGAAAAAGAGCACCTTGTGTCATCGCGTTCCTGCCGGCCAAGTACTATTCTCTACAAAGTCATGCTAACAATTTTCAGTAGATATTGACAAGGTAGGGGTGTGTAGATTGAAACACTGGGGGCTCGGCTGCTACTGATCAGAGCACCCCACACTTTTTCCACCTACTTAAGTAGGGTGAGTGTGTCATAATAGTTAAAAACAATGCAAAGCAGATAATGGTGCTTTTCCTTTTTACGGTAGTGCATTACTAGAGGCAGTGGACAACAAATTTACAACAACAATAGACAATTAATAATTGGTGAAATCAGTATTTCCTTTATGGCATATGTGACTGTGATAACGAAGCTGGTCAGGCATTAAGGCATGAGAACAGCGAAGATGTGGCGTTGTTGGTACCACCCTCAGTTGATGTGCTTTTTTGAGCTTTCCTTGTAGTCCTAAGGTGTACCAACATGGTAGGAAAGTTCATGTTTAATCACTGCCATTCCTGGGACAATCATCCTTAAACCCTGTCACAAGGAATAATGATGCTTAGTGTAACATATTCCCATGATGTGCAAGGAAGGCTTTAGGAAGAAATAACTCAAAAGTCAACGCATGCTCTGCAATTAGACGGAGAGATACCCCGCAAATTTGTTCCAGACTGTTGATATTATTACAGCATCATGATGATGTTTTCTGTCATTTTACATTAGCAATTTATGCCATAAAACAATCACTTCAAGAATCAACTTCAATCACTTCAAGAATTCTTCAATCTCTTAATCAGACAGCATTATCTATTTGGCAATCATCATGAATTGATTATTACTTTTGGAAAGGTAATATGTTGGTGCCCCAAAAACAGCGTCCTCATTTCTAGTTTCTGACAAAAATTGTAGCACTTCTCAGATGACACTGGTAAATTGAACAGGGATATATAAACGAGAAAACATAAACAGTCAGATTTTTCAGACAACCTCCTGCATCAAAATGCTCTTTCCAGGCTCTGAAATGTGAACTATCAATAGAAATGTCCAGCAAGAAAAGATACCAAAAAGAATGAAAAACAGTCGTACATTTTCAATGCCATCAAACCTTGTCCAACTGAATTTCTTGCTAATTTATTTGTCAGAGCTTCTATGTACGAAGGCAAGTCAAATGAAAATGAGCCAATGTGAACAATATATCACAAACAGGGTACTTTATTTAGTAGTAGTCATCATGAGCATTTACATACATGTCCCGCTGGCTAACGAATTGTGTGGTTCTCGTCTCACAAAACTCCCTAGATTGCCGATTCAAGAAGTCCTTTAACTGACTTTCACATCATCGCCCAACACAAATCTAATTACCTTGAGCTGTTTTTTCCAACTGCCTGAAAATGTGAAAGTCACAAGGAGAGAGGTCAGGGCTGTATAGAGGATGCTACAACATTTCCTATTTGGACTTTGGCAGTCTCACGTTCTTGTCCAGTGAGCTCGCGCACCTTTGTTGTTGGGGGTGAGTACACAGTCGCTCTGGCCTGGACATGGATCGTCCTTGAAACATTCATGCCCTTCTATGAACCAAACCATTTTCTCCAATGCTTTGCAGTGGCCAATGAAATAAAATGTTCACTGTGTAAGACAGCTGTAGGTGGCTAATTCTTTATGGAAAAGACCTTCAGCTGTCAAAAATCTCATGATATCATGCTGTTTGACTTTTGGAGCATCCATTATGTCATGCAACCATGTTTGACCCAGTTCACGAGAGCAATGAGGAACATTTATCCTCAACCCGCATGTCACTTCCATAAACAGGAGATTCCTATGTGCTGTGCACATACCTTGCAAATAAAACCGTTATAGTGCTGGGTAGGTTGGCTCAGCTTAATTTGACTCATCCCTATATAATTAACATACATAAAAGTAACAATCCGGCTTAACGTTTCAACCACACTGAGAATACAGAAAAATCAAATAAAAGGAAGAAAGTTCCATACTAACCAATGTGCCATTGAAGTGTCCGGGTCGTTTGTACCACTGGCTCGGTGGCACCATGGCTTGGTGTCCATTGTGGCCATTGCCATTTCCATTTAAACAGTAGCACATGTGCTCCATCAGCCCATTACAGTACAAGAAGCACTTGTTTCTAACAAGCTGCTTCCGTTGTGCTTGAAGCCGTATCTTGACCACATCCAAAGGTGTGACTGTTGAGTAGCAAGAGGAATGTACAAAAATTAAAGGGGCACAAATAGAGAAACAAGCCATTCCATTTCAATCATGAAATTACCTTTCACGATATAACAAACACCACTCTTACTGTGTGATGCTCCCCCTCCATTACACACACACACACGCACGCACACATATGCATGCACACACAAAAAAGTGAAAACAGAACACACAAATTAATCTACACTGATGTGGTGTTCAATAATGAAAAATGCTGGAATTTCACAAGTCGATATCCTGGTATGATTATGAGGCACGTTGTAGTGGGACGTGCCAGATTATAGATTCCCAGATGGTCACCTGGTGATCTATACTGTGCACTTGAATATGAGTAAATGAGCATTCTTGCATTCCACCTTCGTCAAAATGCATCCAAGAATCAAGCCAAGAACTTAGCTGCTAAGCTACCAAGGAGGGTGAGGAAAAGGACCCTGAAACAGTTTTGATGATTTTGTACAAACGCAGTGTGCCGTGCGCCGATGGCTCCAGTCATTCTGATCATTTGTAGACCAATATCAGCATTCTGCATTAAGTTTTTGTTGTTGTTATGTGAGGTTTAACGTCCCAAAACCAGCTATGATTATGAGAGACGCCGTAGTGGAGGGCTCCGAAAATTTCGACCACTTGAGGTTCTTTAATGTGCACTGACATCGCACAGCACACGGGCCTCAACATTTCACCTCCATCGAAATGCAGCTGCCGCAGCCGGGATTCGATCCCGCGACCCTCGGATCAGCAGCCAAGTACCATAGCCACTAAACCACCGTGGCGGGGCTGCATTAAGTTTTTGATTCACTACAAGGTTTTAAATGTTCGTAGTACGAAAGTTCAATGGGACTCAACCTAAGGAGTTTTCAACCGAACCTACCTACGGGCCATGCAATGGTCGGCCTAAGCGGTGAGCACCGAAAGGCCAGCCAATGGTATCATCTGGCACCTGGGGCTGCACACTTGCTTTGGTGGTGCACTGCTACGGTAGTATTCTAGCCATTGCAGCATTATTAATGAGGCCAGCAGGCCTCAATAGCGACGCCGTGTTGCTAGTGAGGCTTTGTCACGGTGGCTGATGTGGGGAGCACAGCCATCGCTAGAGTGAACTCCACGGCTAAGTGAGTTGAGGAAGAACCGTTGTGTGAGGAGCAAGGCGACAGAAACAAGCCCATGGCTTCCCATAGCTGATGCCCATAAGCCCGTAGCTGAAGCAACGTGCTTCATTTAATTTATGGTGTGAATTATTTGACGATGACACTGCCTAATCAGTGACACAATGTTAAAAAAAAAACCATTTCATGAACCCCTTAAAGGAGTACTGACACCAATTTTCGAAGCAGAGTTTGCTCCACCATACAACTCTCCCATATGCGTAGACAGCTCTGAGTAAGTGTTAAGCTCAGGAAATGCTGATAAGATATTTTAATTTGACGTCAAAGTCAATTTTCACATGGCGTGCCTACTGACATCGACACTAGTGTGACGTCAGGCTACAGTACAAATTTTGGTGACTTCACGCAGCAGTATGGCAAGTTGTGATGACGTCAGGTAACAAAACATGCAAAATGGCCGCTTGCACGTCACTGTCGGTCGTGTGCTCTCGCTGTTCAGTCGCCGTAGTTTAGAGTGCCCGTGAAGCGAGCGAGCGAAGTCGAATTACCCTCTATCGTCGTGCGTGCCCACGTATAATCGGAAGGCAAGCTCGCTGTGGTGCCGGCATTTTGCCCCTGAAATGCCGCGGTGGTGGTCTCAGAGGCCACCTTAGCTTATCGCGGGCTCCGGAGCCACGCCGACACCCACCGTGCGGGCTGTGCGTTGCATCTTGCACTGTGCCGAAGTATTTGCTGTCGTCGCGGAGTCGCTATACAAAATTTTGGACATCGCTGACCGCGCACTTGCTACGGGCGCTTTGCACAAGAGACCACTGGTCGAAAACGTCACGATTTTTTGCAGGAGCACGTCACGAGGGGCTCATTACTATGTACATACTGTGTAGTGACGTCAGGCTACAGTAGGAACCGAAACCAGCTTTTAAAAGCATGCTGTAAATAAATTTTCACGGCGCGCTCACGCTTACCAGTACGTTTTCTGGGCTCTGGAGGGCTTGGCCTTTCATTTCATGCAAAAAAACGCCAACTGAAATTTTCGTGGCAGTACTCCTTTAAGTCTTTCACTTTAGGGGTCCTTTAAAGCAAGCAAAGGAGCTTCGAAATACAGTTTACAGTTACAAAGGCACTTTTGTGTGTGTTTTATTTATTCTCAAGCTTATGACATGCTGGGCTAATGGCCTTCTCAAGGAGTCAATGGAAATGTATAAAGGCATGACATTAAAGAATTAATTTACACATGTAACAGCAAGTTTTTCTTCTAGAAACACAATTTAAGTAGTCTTGCCAAGTATCTGTAATAAAACAAGGAAAGCTAACAAAGAACAATAAATACAGAATAACTCAGAGTGGATCAAGAACATTATTACATTATATTTGCTTGGACTGGTTGTTTCATTAGCTCTAATGAGTAAACAAAGGACCATCAGTACAACACATATAAAACATAAACTCCCTGTGCATGTTTTTTAAACTGTTTTTGTGCCATTATCCTATTTTCAATTGTATGTTCACTTTCAGAGAAACAATTTTCCCCGACTGTGATTGTGACAGAGTGCAGCTAGGCAAAAGCCTCATCTTCTTTATAATCAGGAAATGAATGGACATCAGGACAATCTACGAGCCTGCTCGCCACACAGACTGATATGTCCTACACGCAACCAAACAAAAGCTAATAAATGGCCGGACTGGCTAGGTAAGTAAGCAAAACAAATCAATAACCTTCAACGTGTAGCACGGTCAATGTATGTCCACATGCCAGAACGGATTTCTTCACTGGGTTTTACATGCTCTAGCGACACTGGAGCTAATGCAGGAGTCAGGAAAATGTTACGCACCAACTGCGGCAAAAGATATAGAATATTTTTTAACAGCAATGCCCAAGCTCCCTGGGCAAATAACATCGAAGTTCAATTGAAAGAAAAGATTACTCTGTACATGTCGGTTCTAGGTTCAAATAATAAAGTGTTTATTTAGGCTGTGAAAGCTTCAAGTATGACAATGATCAGTAGAACAAATACATTAATAATACGTTTATCTAAGCATAATAAGCAACAGTTCCTAAAATGGAATATCGACTTCACGGGGGTTATTACCCTCTGTGACACAGTGTGACAAACACAAACCCACACATAACGAAATGAAGAACTACACAATCTGCAGGACAAAAGCACACGCCTTCTTCATTTATTGAGCTCTGTCCTTGAGAGCCGAATACATCGCCTTGACTTGGCCCCGTGGAGCAGTGCCAAAGAGAATAACGTACGAGGTGCCAAACTGCGTCGCCTTTGACGTTTCTTTCCTCGTAGCACGCATCCTTCTTTGAAGTGCACTGTAAACAGCCTGCAGCGAACGATGGCCTGTAGCCTATCTTGTCGACTGCATGCAAACATACGAAAGCGTGCAACTTCCCTTTCCGTACACAATGCAGTGTGTGACACGCTCGCTGCTAGTGACAACGGGTGCCTTCTTGGAGCCTACTATTCTACCTCAGCAATGTTACCAATGGCCGAGGCATTTGCAATTACCTTGAGGGCAGGCGGAGGCCCGCCTCGACGGCATCTGTGCGGGCCGTACCCCACAACACCTCAAGCAAAACGCAATAGAACACAAGCGGGCAGTTACGTCGACGACAGCTTAAGTTGCACATCGATTCTGCTATCGCTTTCAGCGACGTGGCTCGAATGACAACAACAAACAGCAACGCAAAAGCGCTTATTACTATTAGTGGTGGTTTTCCTCGGTGCAGTGATTTCACTGCGGCCGTTTCGCGCAAGCCGCCAGAAATGCGAGGCCGATACACTCGACAAATGGAGAGAAACCTGCATTAGCGAGTATGAAGATAACTTTTTACAAGATTTCACGTCTATCGTAAGTGCGGCGCGAGAGTTCCGAGCAGAACGCCAAAGCGAATATGCAGTCCGAGGTCGGGAGTCGCATTGCTTACCCAATACCGCGTCTTCATAACCGGTGGAGCGGCCCTAGCAACGGTGTCGTTTTTTGCGTGTGTCAAGGCATCGTGACAGTACTGTTGATTCCGTTTACGGCAAACAAACTCATGTCGCAAAATACTTACCGAAAAACGACGTTGTCAATGCGCCCGTGCATGAACATATCATGCGCTGCGATGCCGTAATGTTGTCGTGCGATGCCATCATTGCTTCTTGTACTATGCGACACTTAACACGTAAAACACTTTTGGTACTATCGCAAACAGGTAGATCATAACGGAACAGTACATGGACCTGAATAGAAGCGGCAAACACCTTCAACGGAGCAACACGAGCAGCACATGGCACTATTAAATGGCTCTTCAAGGAGAGAAAAGACGTCGCACGCTTCGCCGACGAACAGTGTTGCCAGCATCGACCTGTTGAGCCGCAAGTTTTAGCCGTCTAGCGTTGTATGGCGGCGAGTATGTATGGTGGCGCTTAGAGTATTGGTGGCGGAAAGGTATGGAGCAAACAGAAACGCAAGGTAGTTCAAGTAAAATTGTTACTTCACACGGAACGCTTATAGGTAAAATAGGTAGGTGAGGAGAAAAATTTGTTGTGGAAATATGTATTATTCGGGAAAACAAACGTTTGTAGAGCATGAAATAAAGGTAGAGAGAACTCTAACATCCATCTATCCACCCATTTCGGTCATGGGGCGATGATATAACGGCTCCCGAAGTGGACCGGTGCATTTGCCCGCGCGTGATTGGGTAAAACCGCACTTGCGTCAGCAAAAGAGCGATGGTGAGGCGAGGCTAAGTGAACCAGTCCGCTTCGGGAACCGTCATAAGATATCGCCCATGGTTTCGGTAGAGTTAACTGTACTTTCGGTTCACAAGGAGGTGTCTGCTTGTTGGGGCTAAACACACACACACACACACACACACACACACACACTATATATATATATATATATATATATATATATATATATATATATATATATATATATATATATATATATATATATATATATATTCCCCGCTTAGCTGGGGAAGAGTTCGCCTTATGCAGACCAACTGCACGCTTCCTGTGGCGTTGAAGGAGACTAGGCACGTTACTTTTGCGTAATTTAATTGGCAGCGTCTCGTGCGACGCGCGTCGACCTAGACGACTCCACACAGATTCGTCTCCTGCCACGCACGGATGTGACGTCACTTTAATAAACTTCATTATAATCAATTAAAATAAGTAAATTAATGCTGCATAATGTATTTAATTACTGTTATATAAAAGAAAAGTTGCTTTATTTGCGAATAAATGGACAAGTTCTAATTAATGGCGTATCACAAAAGCATATCTCATTATAGATCGTGCGTTTCTACATAATAATAGGTTTTGCTTAATGTAGCGCCGTACAAAGTTATTATAAAACGTGTTATTAGCCTTGCAAAGAAGTAAACAACTTTCTTGCTCCATTCGACGTGGTGGGCGGGTCCCTTGATTTTGGAGTGTGCGTCCACGATCTCCCCTTACCAAGGACCGTAGTCATCCGTGTATCCAGGGGGGAAAGAACCTCCGTGCGTGTATCCGTGTTCCTTCTCAGACCGCCAGTTTGCGAGCGTGTGTTCACGAACCGGGTGATGGCGTACATACATGTCGACGTTGAACGTCGCTACGCGCCGTGTCGACAGCACTCGCAGCCGGGTGATGGCGTACGTACATACATGTCGACGTTAAACATCGCTACGCGCCGTGTCGGCAGCACTCGCACTTAGGGGTTATAATAAAAACCTTGCTATTCTTTTATTTGATGGTGAATTTAGTTGACAGGCTTCAGATGGATCACAGTGCTGAGCAAGCACGTACTGAACAACTTCACTGTTCATCAAGAAACTGTTATGGTCACATAAGTTATCCTGTGTAGGTCGAGCAATAGTGTGAACATTATGCGCACATAGTTGTTTGAACACCTGCAATGCACTACAGCGAATTGGGACGATACAGCCTTCCGCTTATGCCGAACAACTGAGTTTTTGCAAATTACATTGTGCCTTCTAAGGGCACTGATCCTTGTGCAAGAGAAAAAAAGTGGGTTACTTCTTTAAGGTTTTGTTGTTCCGCTGATGGTGTAATGTTTTGTTGTTCCCCTGTGGTACTAAGATGAGAGGTCATGATATATCACGTGCATGGAGTGGTTTCTGCAGAAATGAGTATGGATAGGCTGTGAACAATGAATAGGTTGGTTATCACAGCATTCTTTTCTTTGTTCAGATAGCATTGTAGTCATATAATTGTATCAAGCTGCCAATGCTCTCATTAAGCTTGAGAACAATGCATGATAATAGAATTGTTGCCCTCATCTGTAGCTTAGTCGCCAGACGACATCGGATCTGTCCAACTCATCAGCACTCGGTCAATAACAGTACACTTCGTATGTGACAGATGCACAGTTCAAGAACAAAACTGGAGGGTTAATGGGACACCTAATCTTGCTTTCTTTGTACACTGAAGAAAAATGGTGGCAGGCTTCAGAGCCAATATTGTTAAAGCTGGTGCTGTCTTTGCTAAATTTGTTATATATATATATATATATATATATATATATATATATATATATATAATGAAAGGGAAGGGGGTCAAGGGCTCGTCTTTATTTGTTAGAAACAAGTTAATGAAACAACAAACATTGAAGCCTAGGAAAGCATAGAAGTTATTCCAATTCGTAATTATGATATTGTAATTTCGGGGTAAGTAGAAAGGAATTAAAGTGGACGAAAAGACAAACCTGCCTTCGATGGGAACAGAACCCACGACCTTCGGATCCACTTTAATTCCTTTCTACTTACCCCAAAATTACAATATCATAATTACGAATTGGAATAACTTCCCCTATGCTTTCCTAGGCTTCAATGTTTGTTGTTTCATCAACTTGTTCCTATATATACATATATATATCTTACAAATCAATCCAAAATCAAAGTGAAATGCAAGAATCTTTTTAATTCCCTCATTATCAATACCACGAATTTATTTTGTATCCCTCAACTGTCCAGGTACAATACTGAAGTACCTGCTGCCATACGACATGCTAGCTGCCATGGTGTGCGATGCTAATTACCGCGAGACTTGCCGCAATGAAAGCACTGCAGTGAATCTTGACAAGATTTCAGGTAACCGAAATGGAGGCACCACGAAGCACTCTTGGGCTGAGTGGCAAAGATTGTCTGCACTCGCCTTTGCGCAACTTGCGTAATGTTTGTATAATCTAGATTTCCTGTAACCCGACGCATAAAGCAAACTTTTCCGCAACACTCGAGCATTGCAGTGAAACTTGGCGCGATTTCAGTGATATGATGCAGTCAGTCCGAAATGTAGGCACCAAACAGCACACTTGGACTGAGTGGTATAGAATGGCTGCCCTCGTCTTCGCGCAGCTTGCGTAATCATTGTATAATCTCGATTTCCTGTAACCCGACGCATAAAGCAAGCTTTTCCGCGACACTCGAGCATTGCAGTGAAACTTGGCGCGAGACAGCACACTTGGACTGAGTAGTATAGAATGGCTGCACTCGCCTTTGAGCAGCTTGCGTAATGTTTGTGTAATATCAATTTCCTGTAACCCGACGCATAAAGCAAGCTTTTCCTCAACACTCGAGCACTGCAGTGAAACTTTGCGCGATTTCCTTGATATGACGCAGTCAGTCCGAAATGTAGGCACCAGACAGCACACTTGGACTGAGTAGTATAGAATGGCTGCCCTCGTCTTTGCGCAGCTTGCGTAATGTTTGTGTAATCTCGATTTCCTGTAACCCGACGCATAAAGCAAGCTTTTCCGCAACACTCGAGCACTGCAGTGAAACTTGGCGCGATTTCCGTGATATGACGCAGTCAGTCCGAAATATAGGCACCAGACAGCACACTTGGACTGAGTAGTATAGAATGACTGCCCTCGTCTTTGCGCAGCTTGCGTAATGTTTGTGTAATCTCGATTTCCTGTAACCCGACGCATAAAGCTTTTCCGCAACACTCGAGCATTGCAGTGAAACTTGGCGCGATTTCAGTGATATGATGCAGTCAGTCCGAAATGTAGGCACCAGACAGCACACTTGGACTGAGTAGTATAGAATGGCTGCCCTAGTCTTCGCGCAGCTTGCGTAATCATTGTATAATCCCGATTTCCTGTAACCCGATGCATAAAGCAAGCTTTTCCGCAACACTCGAGCATTGCAGTGAAACTTGGCGCGATTTCAGTGATATGATGCAGTCAGTCCGAAATGTAGGCACCAGACAGCAGATTTTGAGAGACAAAATTTCACAAAAAACCTAATACTATAGTCTTACCATTTTTGGCATTTTGGGCAAAATTTTGAGATACCGTATTTTTATTCAGGAAGGCGCGCAAGAAGTAGAGGAATGCTCTACGATGCGGGAAAACGCATTTTGTGCGACTTCTGAACGAGTCAAAATTTCACAAAAAGCCCAATACTATAGTCTTACCTTTTTTGGCATTTTGGGCAAGATTTTGAGACACCGTATTTTTATTCAGGAAGGCGCGCAATAAGTAGAGGAATGCTCTACGATGCGGGGGAAAAACGGATTTTGTGCTGACTCGGAACGAGTCAAAATGTCACAAAAAACCCAATACATAGTCACTACCTTTTTTGGCATTTTTGGGCAAAAATTTGAGAGGACGGGGAGGTGGGGGGGGGGGGGGTGGCCGTAGTTTTTATTAAGGAAGGCGCGCAATAAGTAGAGAAGCTCTACGATGCGGGAAAACGCATTTTGTGCGAAACTCGGAACGAGTCAAAATTTTCACAAAAAACCCAATTAATATAGTCTACCTTTTTTTGTGCATTTTGGGCAAAATTTTGAGAGACCGTATTTTTATTCAAGGAAGGCGGCGCAATAAGTAGAGCAATGCTCTACGATGCGGGAAAACGGCATTTTGTGCGACTTCGGAAACGAGTCAAAATTTCACAAAAAACCCAATATATAGTCTTACCTTTTTTGGCATTTTGGGCAAAATTTTGAGAGACCGTATTTTTATTCAGGAAGGCGCGCAATAAGTAGAGCAATGCTCTGTCAGGTGCTTGGACAGATGGCAATTGCAGGGGTGACTTGGGGCGACTTTGTTGTGTATGCTCCACAATTTCTGGTTGTCGAAAGAATTCCATTCAATGAATCTGAGTGGAAGAAATGCAGAATGAAGTTGGACAGCTTTTATTTCTCGACATTTCTGCCGTACTTGGCAAAAAAGTCATGCACTCATAGGTCGGCAAAATTTTTTAACTCACTCTGACGCACTCATGCTGTGAAAGCTCACTCGAACTCGGATTCACCGAAATTTTCCTCTACCGGACTCACTCATACTCACAGCTCGATCTGAGTCTGAATGAGTCGACTCATGAGTGAGTTTGCTGACCTATGATGCAGTGCACAGGATGATTTTTGAACTGTTGATGTGTGAATAAAATTGATACTACAGAGCCTTGTGTTCTTTCCTTGCAACTTGAGTAAAAGTCGTGGCTTTCACTGAGCCATCTTGGTTGTCCCTGCAATGTTACACTGAACTGACACGACACGTTCATGACTGCAGCAAGAATTTTGCTACTGAAAACCCTACGTTGCTATTAAAGGACTTTGGAAATAGCTTAAGAATGCACACAATGCCCAAATTTCACTGATGATTGGTGCAATAGACAGTGGAATAGGGCTATCAAAAATGTGGAAGGCCTTAATTCGTTGAATGCGTCGCTCGACATGTATTCTGAGGCTTACAATTTCTTCTGTTGCTCTAACTTCTTTAGTCAGGCGCTGCCTCTGCAGGAAAGGGGGAATGTTCAAAGCAACTCCTTTTGCGCTGAGCAGGTCCTGTATCTTGAAGCCCTTGTTGGCCATTACCGAGTCGCCAGGCTGAAACTGTAGGTTTAAAAAACCACTTTTTTCGACAAGCTCTTTGTCTGACACTGACCCTGTAAATAGCTTTGACAAAAACGTGATCGCGCCGTCGGGTGCAACGACAACCAAACCCTTCATTGTATTATTTGGTTTGTAGGTTGAGTATGTAGCTGACTGAAGAACCAGGGAAATTGGTACTTCGCATCTCAGTTCTGTTGTGTCAATAATGGCCCTTGTTGTTGGGTATCGCTCTTTAAAAATGGCTGGCATAGTTCTGTCAACCTCCTCTATGCTCACCCATAGGTCCATCTGGCCAACTTGCAAATAAATGAAGCTGATCCATGTGGTGTATATTCTTGAAACTGTAGCAACTGACACCTTGAACCTGTATGCTAGGTCCCTTTCGAAGAGACCGAGGCGCATTCTCAGAAGAACAAGAAAAAGCTGGTCCTCGGCTGTCAACATGTGTGGCCTTCCTGCATTACTTGGCCTACCTGAGTAGCTCCTAGACCATACTCTTATATTTTCTGCATTCTCACCGGGGTCTATCAAACGCAGAAAGCTCATGAATGATTCAAAGTTGGGAAGCCCAGTGTAGAAGCTTATGTCCTCAGGGCTGTCCATGAAACATTCGATTGAAAATCGCCTGCTTTTCTGTTGATCAAGTTTTTTGTTTTCCATAGTGACTATTTCGCACTCTCTTTGAGCTTTATAAAGCGCATCTTTTGCTGACTTGACCTCCTTGGGTCTAGCTTCCAAGTCGCTCTTTAGCTGTTGAACGTGGACCTGAAGCAGAGATAGCTGCATTTCGAGCTCGGGCACTCTCGCTGCACTGGCACTCGCACACTTCACCTCTTCAGTCCTACCTTCTAAATCGCTTTCCAGTTGGCTTGGTGCTCAGACAGCTGCTCCTCCAGATTGACCACTGTGGCCGCACATGTGCGTCCACACACTTCCTGGCGCTCTTGAAAGTCCGTCGCACTGGTTGGCGCTGAAGCACTATCACTGCACTCGGTGGCGTCCAGAACCTCATCTGCTGTCGCGCAGTCCCGCGACACGGCGACATCGCCACCGGGAGAAAGCGTTGTTCCCAACGCAAGCTCGGAGCTGCCAGCCTGACCGATGGCGGACAGCCGTTGCGCTCGCGAGACGCACTGCTGTCGGTCCCTCCGCTTTCTTCTATCTGGACGCTGAGGTTTTCCAAACGCAAACACGCTCGGTACGGCGTCAACACGAAGATAACGCCGACCGCCGACTACATTCGGCAAGTAGTCGTCGTTGGCGAAATGTGTCGAGCACACTTTTGTGTGCTTCGTCACGGCAAACAACTTTCCTTCGTCGCGTTTGATTGCAACAAGCCATCTCTTTTTAAGAAGCGGGTCCTTTGGGAAGGCGAAGAACGACACCTGCAAGTCGACAAAAGCGACGTAAGACGCGCGCTAGCAATAGTAACACATAGGAAGCTAACGAAATGTATAAACGCAGACTTGCCTTCGAGCCGTCATCGCCTAATACTCCTCGCTGTTTGCAAAGCGGCACGCAGCAATGCACAGGCATGTCACCGAATCCACAAGCGATAGGATTTTGCGGCGAGCTAGGGGTGTACTAGGGGTACAGTGGCTAGAATCCTCTTCTAGCCACTGTACTAGGGGTGCCGTTCGCCGGTTCTCTACGTGTAGCGCCCGCGAGTCCGACCAACTGATGGCGGCCGTCTCATAGTCCCCATCCTTCTCAATAGGTGGCGCTGTATTCCGAAAAGGGTCTATTGAGATGGCTATTACTGAAATATATCCTCGTGGAGGACCAGAACTATGGAACACGTCACGCGATCGCGTGTTTGGCGTTCCCCTTTGTTAACTATTGACGCCCATCGTTCCGTCTTGTCTGCCGGAAAGTAACACAAATATTAACGGAATAAGTACACGTATCTCCGATAGGCTATAAACGTACTTTTACGGCTACTCTAGGGCTATTGCAAGGCACTTCATCGCTGTCCCTCACAATTTCCTCAATACGATAAATTGCAGCCTACACGATGGCGACAGTTTTACGTTAAACACAGGGTACGGATATAGTATGCGACAATGTACGTATTATTACTTTTTGGAGTGGCACCAAACGGGAAAGAGACTTTTCTCGTATTAGTAGTTAGTTATCTTTCCACGTCATGAAAAGCACTATCCGAGAAGACGCTTGGTAACCGTGCAGAAAGCAAACACAGGTGACGACGCGACTGTAAGGTTTCCGCACTACGTAACGTCACATATCTTGGCCGCGTCTGCTAACGTGTGTACATAATTATTTATCGTTAAAAATGATACGCATTGCGTTCTAAGGAAGCCAGGGACTTTGGCCAGAACATGCAAAAAAAAAAAAAAAAAACGCGGTTTGTGATGTAATGCGCCCTAGGTTTCAGCGCGAAATTCAAAAAAGATACTTCGAACTGCATATTCTCCTCTAATGGTGAATATTGATTTCTCTCTCTCTCTTTTTTTTCTGGGGGGGGGGGGGGGGGGGTAGGGTTTGCGTCTCAAAACTAGCTGCGATTATGAGAGAGGCTGTCAAGGACTGCAGAACGTTCTTGGGAGGAGGGCAAGTATTGTCATCTTTGTATGTTGTGGTCGTTATTTACTTGTTCTCAATACTTGGCGATCCTTATTTACATTACATATTATATTAATGATTATTATTTTAGTGGCATAAATTAATGTTTTAATTCAGTTTAGCCGTATTAAACATTACATATTTGCGTCCTCGCTTACATTACATTGGTATAAACTTTAAAAATGGCTGGAAATTTCGGAAGTACTGAAAACCGGCGCAGTCTGCGCGACCCGCGTGTTCGTGTGGCCCAGTGCATTGGGAAGCACAGGACCACACAACCACCAGCTCGGAAATTCTTGTCAAGATTTTGATTTCAACTTAAACGGTGGGGGCCCTGCCTCAGGAAGAATGTTGGGGGGGCGGCCGCACATCTCGGGCTGGCGTACACAGATATGCCGGCAAGCTCCAAACGTGATGGGGTATACGCATTTCCATGCATTTTTGCGAGGCTTCGCTTGTGTCACCTCCGCGTTTCTCCTCAAAGTCACCGCTGCATGAGACACCTGAGATTAACTATCGCATTACCAGTTGTGGTAAAGGATGTTCAATAGTTATATGACGGGGCTTGTTTATAACGGCTTCGCTGTATTCTCGCTTTCGTAGGGTGGTATAGAGGCAGAATCTTATTGTTCTCTATCGTGAATCTATGGACCAATTCTACCATGTACGCTTTGGCTATTACAAGCTACCGCACCCACATACACATGTCAATGCGTCGTAAGAAACCTTCTTCAGCATTTCTGCGCCTATACGATCATCTTAAATGTTACGCATTCTGTATATGCAGGAGCGTAACATTTCATTCTAATGTAAGGACAATGTCCACTGTTTGTGCGAAGCCTG
This sequence comes from Hyalomma asiaticum, assembly GCA_013339685.2. Taxonomy (NCBI): domain Eukaryota; kingdom Metazoa; phylum Arthropoda; class Arachnida; order Ixodida; family Ixodidae; genus Hyalomma; species Hyalomma asiaticum. The sequence continues at coordinate 57,306,003 of CM023485.1, forward strand.
CAGTGTCTCGCGTGCAAGAACGAAGCACACACAGAGAAAAAGAACCATTTGACTTTTCATGACAACTTTAATGCGTCCTATACAAACTAAAATAGTGTCACGCATCGACAAAGAATGCCAGCAACGATGATACACACAATCTGCAACTGAACTAGGTTCAACAATCCTGTAACCGGCAAATATCTCATTTGCGATGTGCACAGCGGGTTATATGGCTTTCGGAATAGCGCGTGGTCGCCGAACTCTCTCAAAAACAACGAAACAATGAAGTGTTATTGGCAACGTAAACCTGAAGAGGGCGTCATAAAACTACAAGCGAAAAAAGAAAAAAAAATAGAGGAAAGTCTTTGACACGTGAGCAAGGCTGATTTCACATTATTCACATATTTACAATGTTACAAGAATGCTCCACTCTGGCCTACTGGAAGCTGACTTGAGCACACACAACCCTTATATTAGTATTCAGGCATAATCTTCTAGGACGATCAGTAGGAGGTAGAATTAACTGACAGACTCTTCAACGAACAAGACTCAGACTGTCCATAGTTCAATGCAGATGTCTTGATTGCCTGACCAAACCCTCTTTCTTTCTTTTCTTTTTGTCCAACGTATTGTTCGTGAAAGTCAGCATCCGATGAACGAAATCTGTTCAAGCTGAAGCGCATTCCTGACTGTACCTGCCTTTCATCCGTCATTCACAGATAAGGCAATTTGCGGTTCTCCTGATTTGTGCATACAGAAATGAAGTTAAAAATGGGTCAAACACGAAATACAGTCGCGTCTTTTGTCCTTGTTAGCCACATGAATGTAAAAAGCCATGAACAAACAACTGCTCATTACCTCTGACGATCAGCCAAGTGACCGTACTCCTTGATGACTCATAAGAAAATATGGTTGTAGTTTCATGGTCGCATGCGTATGCAAGGGATTCTATTGCTGCAGAGGGAAATGCCCTGACAACACAGTATGCGCGTCCCGATGCGCAGATTCCTTGGTCACCTGTTTTTTTCTGGATGCATGTAGAACCTCGGGCCTGTCAAGCTCTATCCATAATTTACTACAATATTTGCAACAGAAAGTACTACACAATTGATCGTTCATTGAAGAACGAAATAGTGTGAGCAGAATGCACTGAAAGGCTCTAACAAGTCCATTTGAAGCCATAATCCGCTGCTCCAGCGTAGGTCGCACGAGTGCTATATGTATTAATACACTGTGACTGCACTGAGTGGCCACCCTCTATACAATTACGCATTTCGCCGTCATTCTTTTTGTCCTAAGCCACTGGCTTTGATGCTGTCGCCCCGCCGTTGTCACCATAATCGGCCGCCAGCACGAAGGTTTGTGAGGAATTATGAAGGAAAAGTGAAACAATGAAATCATCTTTTACATAGAAGCCATTGGTTTCTTCATCGAGCGCGCAACACGCGCACTAACACAAGGTGAAAACGGGAAGAGAGGCTCCTTGTCCTTCTATGTGTTGTGCTCTAGGTAAAGAAATGAAATACCAACATCTCGAAATGCTACTAGCAATTTCAAGGCCACCGAGCGACACTTGTAGCAGCTTCTCAAGTGCGTAGCACGTTTCTGCAATAGCAAGTGCTCATATCATGTACAGCATATTCATCTTGTCAACTACAGGTTGTCTATATAACAAGCAGCCATGTCCAAGAGGCGTGAGTCTTGCACACGAGACCATCTTCGATAGTTAGTGGTCTATATAACAAGCAGCCACGCCGAAGAAGCGTGAGTCTTGCGCACGAGACTATCTTCGACGTTTCTTCAAATCATAAGTTCGCCGGTTTTTCTATCAATACACAAACACACAGCAGGCACTGGAAACTTGGTTTTCTCAGTCTAACAGCACACAAAATATCTAGTGGCGTCAAGGTGAGTTCTCCGCCTCCTCTGCTAAGCGTATGCGGGATATGCACTCGTGGCTTGGTTCTCACGCAGTCTCACAGCAAACACGTGCACAAACACAGCAGCGTCGCCGCAGCGTTGCGCCTTCACCGGTGGTCGACGTCGCTCTCATACGGGCCGAAGTAGGCCGTAGACCGTGACATGGTGTTGTACACGGAGGGCGGGCCCATCATCTTAGAGCCCGGGTGATACGCGAGAGGCACGGCGTACGGCGGGAAGCAGGTGCACGTGCTGGGTGGCGGCTTGAGACACGTGCACTTCGCCGGGTGCCCATTAACGATGGGCATGGGTCCCGTCGTGGATGCGTAGTGGCCGTGCGGCCGCGAGCGTCTCAATCGCACGATGCATATCACCATGATCAGAATGCACACGAAGGCGACCACGCCCGCCACGATACCGATTATCATCGTGTCCACCTTGGTCAGCACGCTCTGGCCGCTCGCCTGGCGGGGCCGCGCGGTCGTGGGCGCCTCGAAGATGATCTCGGGCTCCTTTCGATGAGGAGGCGAGGTCTTGCGAACGATGTTATTGCTTGGCGTGGTGGAGGCCCGTGTCGTTGATACGCCTCCGGCTGTGGTCACCTTATGGAGTCGACTGGACGTGGCGGACGTCTCCTCGTTCTCTTCGTCGTTGGCTTCATCGTCGCAGAAGAGGTCGTCCATCTGCAGGTTAACGATGAGAATCTTGTTCAAGTGATGAGGCTCGACACACGCAAGATCGATGAGCGCCTCGTTGTTGCTTGCCTCGTCGTCGTCTTCACGTGTGGTCTTGTGGTCTTGGATCCAGCGCCACAGAGGTATCAAATTGCAGTCACATGTGATGGGGTTCTCTTGGATTCCTTCTATCTTCAACATGGCCTGCTTGCTAGACAGCGCAGTCAGCAGTTGAGGATTGATACGCTTGATCTGGTTGTAGTTGACGTTCACAATACGTTTAGTGGACAGCGGCAAAGGCAGGAAGATTGTGGTCGGCAGGTCCGAGAGGCTCGTGTCTGAGATGGTGACCCGCAACTCGCGACCACGTATACCGGCGAATGCGCTCGAGGAGAGCCCATTGATAGCTTTGCCAGTCACATACAGGTGGCTCAAGCGAGGGCTATACACTTTTTGCAGCTGGTCCTTGAACAGATTGTCCTTAATTTCTATGCCAAGACTCTCTAAGCCTTCGAAAGGTTCGAGGCACTTTCGAGTTTGAAGCGCCTGCAAGTTCCCGTATCCATAGAGATTTAGCTTAGTAAGCCTGGACAAAGGATGCAGAGCTTCACACTCGATGTGGTTTAATCTCGTAAGACGTGAGAAGTTAAACTCGTCAAGATTCTTCAAGTCTTGAAGATCTCCGTTTACCAGATACGATATGGGATTGTCTGAAAGATCCAATTTTCTCAGCTTTTTCAGATTCGACCAAGCACCGGAGGTGGCGATGCTGAGATTTGGTATTTCATTGCCAGACAAGTCTAGAACTTCAAGGAGCGTAGTTTTCTGAAAATTGTTCGGTGATAGCGACGATATCCTGTTTCCGGACAAGTTGAGGAGCCTCAGGAAGGGGCTTTCTATCAGCGGCAAGCTGCGTATACCGGTATTTGCCAGGTGCAGAAAACGTACACTTTTGGGCTCAGCAAGCAAGACGTGGTGAGCGTTTGTCGTAAGAGGGTTGTTCGAGACATCAAGTTCTTTGATATTAACGAGAACATCTGCATTTGAAGGGAAGTCTTCAATGTGGTTATTTGAGAAATTCGCCTTTTCTAAGAACGAGTACTGTTTTCTCAAAGCTATCGTTGGGAAAGTACTGAACTCGTTATGAGCCAGATTTATGCTTTCCAGCTTAAAGTCTCGTAGTCGGCTAAATACATCGGCTGAAAGCGAGCTCATGTGGTTGTAGCTCAGATCAAGGTTTAGCTGGCTGATTCCTTGAAACAGCCTTTCACCAAGATGCGAGATCTGGTTGTGCTGAAGCTCGAGATACCGTAGCTGTGTCGAATTCTGGAAGGCCCTGTCACCTACGCTGCTTATTTGGTTATGTTGAAGGTCCAAATGCCTGAGCCTGGGCAAGTCAGCGAAGTCAGAATCTTCCAGTGTGTGAAGTTTGTTGTATCCGAGTTTGAGAACTTCCAAAGACCATATGGAACGAATTATTTCGCTGGGGAAAAAAGACAGTTTGTTGTGGCTGATGTCCAGCTTACGTAGCCTCGGGTGCATAGTAAACGAATCGGGATAAAGGTAAGCAATTTGATTGTGGCTTAAGTTGAGGTCTTCTATGTAAGTTTCCTTGGCGAAAAGCTCTGCTTTGAAGGAGTTTAGAACATTATTGTTAAGCTTCAGCTTCCTCAGCGCTGGGAGCTGATCGAAAGTGCCGGTTCGTATGCCGCTCAACCTGTTGTAACTCAGGTCCAATGCTTTCAGCCGCGTGAGGTTAAGGAAGGCCATGGTGTTCATGTCCTTGATGAAATTGCTCTTGAGCGTAAGTTCTTGAAGGTCAACGAGTTTGTTCAACGCGCCTATCTTCACGTCTGTCAAGCTATTGTATGCCAGATCGAGAAACTGCAGCTCGCGGAGCGCTGCCAAGGGACCAGCAGGAAGGAATCGAATCTGGTTGTTACTCAAGTCCAGTCTCTTGAGTTTCTTGAGGGTAGAGAATGCGTTCGCAGGTAGAGAGGTCAACTTGTTCTTGCCAAGGCTGAGTAGCTGTAAGTTTGGGAACTCGAGTTTCAGGGACTCTGAGACGATTCCGTTGTCACCGAGATCCAACGCCATCAGGGAGTTCTGCAGTCCGTCTAAGCTTCCTGAGGAAATTGTAGTCAGTTTGTTGCCCCGAAGATTCAGTGTCTCGAGAAACTGTAGGTCCTTGAAGGTCCCGTTGGGGATCTCCGTGATCAGGTTGTAGGCCAGCGACAACTCTCGGATGCTGACGCCGGCGCTGAGCACGCCGGGAGAAAGCACGGCTATCCTGTTGTAGTCCAGGTGAAGCTTCTGAAGTCGTGGCAGAGAACCGAGCAATGCGGAGGGAAAGACCAGAAGCTGGTTGTCTTCCAAGTAGATGGCCTCGAGGCTTGCCAGACCTCTGAAGGTTGCCGCGTCCACCTTCCTAATCTGGTTAACGCCAAGCCTTAGAGCTCTGAGATTCTTCATTCCATCAAAACTGCCCGGTTCGATCTGCGATATTTCGTTGCGGCTCAGGTCGAGGTACTCGAGGCCCTTGAGTTCGGACGGCGCGGCTCCGTTGAACGAACGGATCTTGTTGGAACTCATCGTGAGCATTTTTAGAGCGGGCAACCGACGCAGAGTCGTGGTGGGAATGTGGACCATGAAGTTGTTAGAGAGATCTAGCGTGGTCAAACGCTGGAGCCCGTCGAAAGCACCGCTGGGAAGGTTCTTGATTCGGTTGGAACCCAAGTAGAGGACCTGTACTCTGGGAATGCTTGTGAAGGTGCCTTCTTCGATGTTGGTTATTATGTTTTTGGTAAGGTTCAACGTCTGCAGCGCCTCCAAAGGTGGGAAGGAGTCTTTCGTGAGCTCAGGTATACGGTTCCCGTCCAAACTGAGCCATGTGAGGGCGGGAAGGTCGACCAGGCTTGATGCCGGCACTTCTTCAAAGTCATTGTCGTTGATGTTCAGCACCTGCACGATAAAAAGACGAGGACCAGAGCGTTAAGTCATTTTTACTAGTAAATTTTCGGACCTGTGTCGTAGACTGTGTCGCGTGTAAAACATTCGGACATAACTCCATACACTAAGGATTTTTTCCAGTCTACGGCTAGACAAAGCCCCATGTAGCCATAACGTATTACAACATTGGATGTCCAGTCCCGGTCTTGCAGAAATACAAACAAGTGTATATATTGATTGATTTGTGGGGTTTAACGTCCCAAAACCAGTTCTGATTATGAGAGACGCCGTAGTGGAGGGCTCCGGAAATTTCGACCACTTGGGGTTCTTTAGCGTGCACTGACAAGTGTATATATTCGACCACGTGTATAACGTTCATCCCTCCCACATAAAGAAGCACCTAAACAGTATGGCACAGGTACACTACACAATGCTGCTTTTGAAAACAAGTGGTACATTCAGTCACGGCGTGCTTCTTTCCAGGAGATGTGACCAAGACTTTTCTGCGTAGCAATGTTGCAACTTTCATACAGTTGGCGGCAGTTCTGTTGAAGTGACTGTGAGCGTCTGACATGCTATCTACTCGCAGGAATGTATTATGCACATACACGAATGCGCGTCATACAAAGCACAGTGCAAAAAATAATAAAAAATAAAACAAGATTTGATCGGTGATTTCGAAATCATTGTGTTGTACGTTCGACCAACTGAAAATCTAAGGAGCGGCCGGGGCGACATATATATTACATTAATAAAAAATATCCACATATAATTTGTACACCTCTGCATGGATATGCGCGATCGACTATTTATATCGTACCAACGCAATCACACCCGCAGCAAGTCGCATTGGCAAACACAGTGTTACACAGAGAAAGATGCATTAATCTCTACATAAGATACATTGAGATACAATAATGTCCACACTTCTATAACAAAGAATACATAATCCGGTAACGCGCAATCACACAAGCAGACAATAATACTTCGACGTTACAGGATTAGACGGTTATGACAAAAGCATGTCACAGAATTAGCAGGCCAACCAGTTGAGCATAGATGTAAGTTCTGATTAAGGAGATCCGTAGCAGTATACAGGTTGCAAATGAAAATCAAAGAGTTATTCAGCTTTAAATTTATTGTGAAACGCAGACCGTCAGAGCGTGTACCGTCCGCAAGAATAAGGAGCCTATGCATATATAAGAAGCTGGACTAACATTTGTATTAAGTGCGCGTGTATGGCAGTAAATTTGTCCAGTTGTACACATTGCTTAAATAATCGGAGATCTGTCCATGGGAAGGGCCTTTGTGCTGCAGTGGGCGTACACGCTGATGATGATTGTCATAATGACACATTACTGAACGTGCATGGTTAGCCAGGATCACCAGTAATGTTATCTACGGTTGTTCTATATGTTTGTGCGTACGGGATATCAAGACGCACAATTGACTCTATGAACTATTCCTGAAATAAAAAAGAAAAACCGCTCCATCCACGATGTATACGATAAAATACGTTAGAAAAGTGTTCCGGACTACAAACTTAAACAAAGCCAGTAATGTACAGGCGTCACATGAACATTGCAACATTCTCTAGGAGCACAGTCAGTCTTGCATAGAGCGATTATGTTCAACTCGAACATACGGAATCGCGCTTTAGCAGGTAAACCAGTTTTTCTCGCCGAAACGTCCATGCGGAAAAAAGTCCGCGGTGACGGCGAAGCATCGCAAGGTCACAAAGCCCTCGCTCGCAAAAAGTGGATTATGCAAAGCCGGGCGGATAGGAGACCGAGCTGTATATATGCATGCAAGGTGTACACGTCCCTTGAAGCGATTTCCAACGGGGCCTCGTGCGTCGGATGACGATTAAGTCGCATTTATCGCGTGGAGGTCACTCGTAAGCAGATCACCGACGGATTAGGCGTTGCGGCGATGAGCTTTAGAAGAGGAAGTCAGTGCTAAAGAAACCGTCCCGCCGGATGGCTCTGGGGATATTACCCGAAGGATATCGCAGTTACCTGCAGAAAGCACGAACACGTAAGCTTGTTATTTTAGTATTGTCCTCCATACGTAACAAGGAGGTGATATTACCCTGGCTGGTGTTGTTTGGAATGGGTATCAACTTGTGGCTTGCGGCTTTAACGTGGCGTGGTGGAGTAGTGACTATTTGAAAGGAGTGAAAATATCAAGAGACAAAGGGCAAATAGGGTAACCTTGCTGGGGAACTATAGGTAAGCTCTAGGGCACCATGCACTACAGTACAGCAGAAAGCGCAAACAAAGAAGAAGAGAAATAAAATATATGAGAGAGGATAGGAAAAAGACAAACATGACGAGAGCAACGACCGCACACACACACACACACACAGAGAGAGAGAGAGAGAGAGAGAGAGAGAGAGAGAGAGAGAGAGAGAGAGAGACAGGGGGTTAACCAGACACGCGTCCGGAATGCTACCCTGCGCTGGGGGAAGGGATAAAGGGGCGATATGGAATGGAAGGAGCAGAGAGAGGAAGAGCACTAACCACTCGCGCCCACACTTGTCTGAGCGCATTTCGGCTGCCACCCAAAATACGCGGGTTCGATCCCGGCCGCGGCGGTCGCATTTTCGATGGAGGCGAAAATGCCAGAGGCCCGTGTACTGTGCGTTGTCAGTGCACGTTAAAGAACCCCAGGTGGTCTAAATTTCCGGAGCCCTCCACTACGGCCTTTCTCTCCTCTCTATCTCTCTCACTCCCTTTCCCCCACCCCCACGGACGCTTAGCCGTGCTCCCTACATGGGCTGCAGAAATTAGCGTCCTTTCCTAAACGAAACACAATCAATCAATCAATCAATCAATCAATCAATCAATCAATCAATCAATCAATCAATCAATCAATCATCACATTATCTACAGGCGGCCACCCAGAGGTCTTCCGACTGCAGGTATACGCTTTTCAATGCCTTGGTTCTCCTTCTGTGCCATCGAAGCACGTGGTCACGGTCCCGGAACATGGCTGTTGAAAATGGCATGGAGTCCACACAGCTGAGCACCATCAGGAGCGGGCGTAGCTGGGTGTCGTAACGAGCACAAATACACAGGACCTGTCCAATCGTTTCTTCGCTCCCGCAATGGACGACCACAGCTTTTCACGTATGTATGTTGATGTTTTCCGCAGTGAAATATAAATGGAGTAATATGAAACGCAAAATGCGGAAATATCTACCCTATATGAGAATATTAGACAGGCATGCGTTTCATTTCTGACTATCTGGAGTAAAAAAATATGCAAACCGACAACCTTCTACGTTAGTCATTTCTGCGAATATACAAATGTGTAACATGTTGCGTAATAACGGTTACGCCGGCTTTACTTAAAATATAAAATTTGTGTAAAACAAATATGATGCCAATGTGCTTACTGCTGCTGCCTCGGCGGGTTTTTGCATGGTTCCATTCGAACGCATGAGTAGAACTTCGGTCTCGGTTTATCCTTTTTATCCTGTTAGGAAATTTCAACAGAAGGCCGATCGATGCTAGGAGAAACTCTTTGGCTGTCGCTTCTCGCGAAACTGAGAATATTTGAAAGTGTGGGGAGCTCTAGCGACTGAAGGTTTATATCGAGCATACGACACTACAAACGCACTTATCAACCAGCTTTCTCCCATTCTACCGTCTCTGAAGCACAAATACATCGTCGTTTATCCAAACTTTCCTTTTTTTTCTACATGTACCTTCGCTCTGAACAATATGGCTGTAAGAAAGAAAGAAAGAAAGAAAGAAAGAAAGAAAGAAAGAAAGAAAGAAAGAAAGAAAGAAAGAAAGAAAGAAAGAAAGAAAGAAAGAAAGATGTAGCGAGAACGGGACCGTACTTGCTAAAGTTACATCGACTCTGATCAAGGAAAGTTCAATGGACTGCTTCGGCACACCTGCCAGAATATCAGCGAGTATCCTGTCGTCAAGACAGTATATACTCTTGCCCGAACAATTTCACCAAGTGCACAATGATCAAACATCTCTGCGTCATGGGAACGAATTTGCAGAGTGGTAAAGTGGAGCAGGGAACTGTGGCAGCTAACGTCGTCGGTGCAGCTATCGCGGACTAGTGCAGGTCAGCGCATCAGTCATCCTGTCGCGAGCTCGGACATCTTTTCGAAGAATGTAATTGCCTATCACCATGCCTTTGCCTTGCGTAAAGGCTTTGCTCTGTGAGGAAGACATCGAAGGGGCTTTGGTGCCCCTGGATTCAACAAAGCTGGGTCACAAAATAGATTTGGTAGCTACAAAGAAATTATTATAGACGTATGTTTCTTCTTGCGCGTGCGTGTAAATATAGCGCCGAGGTGCGTTGAATGGCCTCACTTCAACATGAAAACGGACGACGCCGCATTCATTTCCTAGCGAAGCCGACATGCTGAGAAGCTCCTCCAGTCATATATTGTGCCTCTTTTGTTCCAAATGGGCCATGTAAAAGACTTAAACCGTGACATGCATATGTTTCATAAGAAGGTGCCGAGCTTTTTGATCACTGAGTGCGAGTCATAAGTGCACCTTTCCATTGGTCAACAAGGCACGTACGCGCTTAGTTTTCACTCTGAACCACTTGTAAGAATTGGCGAAGATCAACAGCCGTGTGCACCTGCGTGGGGCGCTATTAGGTCTGAAAGCGGCAACTCGTACACATAAGAAATTAAGTGAAGATATGCGCATGTTCCCCATTGATCCTCTCTATACGTCACTTTCACCACGAATGTTGGTAACTCATACCAGTCTAAACAGGGCGAACATCTGCAGCAGAACGCGTATTCAGCTATAAGATATCGGAGGGCGCTTCTTCACGTTCACGAGTGCAGCGTGACAACGTGTCCCGTTAGCATCGCCTTCTAATTCTCTTGCCGTGTTCGTGGTGCTTTATCACCGTAACGGACGTAAACGCAATGTTTCCGACCCTCGCGAATATCTGAACCAATGAGCCCCCACGGCGTTCGGTAAGCGTGTTCGTCTCGCTCCACTGGAGGCATGGGTTCGAATCTAGTTTCTCCAAATTTATTTGGTCAATTCCAACACTAGCTTAACTGCTTTACTTTCACGATGGGAAAAGCGGTATCGAGCGATAACTTAGCAACAGCGCATGGTCGCGTGTTCACGCTAAGTCTTCGTTGCAGTCTGTTAAGATTTTCCACTCATGAATTCACACACCCGTGGTGTGGTACCTTAGAGGCTAGGGTGCTCTCTCTCTCTCTCTCTCTCACACACACACACACAGAGAGAGAGAGAGAGAGAGAGAGAGAGAGAGAGAGAAAGTCGCGCAATCAGTCGAGCGCGCGCTCGACTGATTGCGGATCGTTCTCATACTTCCAGTAGATGCTCGATTTCCTAGTCACGATGCTTACAAGCCTGCGAGATTAGTTTTTCCAAGGAGAGCACAAAAGCAAGTTGTGTGTGCATTCGCAGAAGAGAGAACGGTGAACGACGTACAAACCGAAGGGCAGTGTGGAGTCTTTGCGGGCGATGAAACCAGGCCGGCAGCGTGAGCGGAAGAACAAAAACAATCTTCCTGTAGCCCCTTGGCTACCGGCGTCGTTAACGACGCAAAATGCTGCGCGTGGCCACCGCGAGCAATCATCGTGGAGCAAACGAGAGCGCCAGTGGCGAAGCGAGCGGGACAAATGGGATGAGAATCAGCGAACTCGTGGTGCGCTCATTGCATTTCGAGCCCGTCGAGGTCGCGCAAAATGCGTTCGTGGCGTCCTCCACGCAAGCTGGAGATCCAGTACGATTAGCGTGACTTCAGAATTTCTTTTTTCTTTCTTTTTCTTTCTTCCTTCCTTTTTTGCGAAGAATGTGGTCTATAGACGCAGCACTGTGTTAACAAATCGAACAATTATCTCGAGACAACGAGGCTTTTCGGAAACGTTGGTTTGCTCTCTCGCATTTTGAAAGGGGGAAAAAAAAAAGATAAAGCGCATAAGAGAGCGTTCTCTGCGAAGATGAAAAGGAAACTTATTCAAGTAGAAGAGAGTAACGTCTTGAACGGATTTGTATGTCACTCCTTGAGGATAGAATGCGAATTTTGGGTCCCATTTCTGAACAGATATGGGCCAATTTTGCCTTCTCGCCACTGAAGAGCATAATACATGCACCTCTACCAATTCTGTATGCAAAGCTGCGGCTTTTCTTCCCAGACGTACAAAATTAGGCTTTAACCACCACTTCCAGAAGGGAGCAAATGAATGAATGAATGCGTTTATATGATACCTGAGCCGAGGGCGGCGGGACCCTTGTCAGGCAGCTGGTGCGGCGTTTAGTCCCGTCCCCTCCTTTTTTGACAAAGGAAAATAAAAATGAATGAATGAATGAATGAATGAATGAATGAGCTCCTGCTCGTCTTGTTTCTTTGGGATCACTACGTTTATATACATGGTGTCACATAAAGAAACGTAGAAACCTTTCCTGCATAAAAATTTAAAAAAATATGACAGTGCGGTGTAGTCGACGCGGTGGCTCAGTGGGGTGTTGTTCCGGATGAGGTTGCAGGGACGATCCGCCATTTATTACAGAGCGGAATAACGAGAAGAACGAAAAGACCGCACTTGTATGTCACGTTTCGCACAGAAGTAGTGATGAGGCTACGCAACAATTAAGAGATCATCATATATACTACGGAGCTGCTTGCGTACGTCAGATTATCTTATAACGATTAACTAAAAGTGTAACATATATTTCAGGTACGCAGCACCCTCAGCCTATATTGATCTACATTTTATTTGCTTCAGCAGAGCTGTTTTTCACCGGCTCACTTATACAACGTCCCACATCCCGCGCGCACGGACCAAACGTTTATCTTTTCCCCCTAACGCAGACAGATAAAGAACGAACATTTAAGTAACAGCTGGATCCTATTTAAAGGACGTCAGAGCCACACCCACGATGTTGTCGCGTCTCAAGCGAAGCCCCATAATCTAATAACGAAAATTTGGGTATCTTTTCATTACTTTCCATTTACCGCTCTAACCTGTCTCCGCCCTTACGCCAAACCAGTTTCGCAACTCCTGTGTATATTCCCGAGTACAGACGCGCTTAACCGCCGTCTGCCTCAAAGTGGTTTCCTTGTACACTCTGTACGCCGCGTCAGGTCCACGCCCTTCACAGCGAAAAAGAAAGACGAGGAGTCGTGGCGGCGAACAGCTTAGCTTTGTTAGCATAGCTATCTCATCTCTTACACTGTTTGTTCTTCTCGACCGCGCTCAGTGTGCCTCTCGGCGCGGGCGTGTGCTTCACGTGCCACTTAAAAGCCGACGCGTGAAAGACACGAATCGTGCCTCCCGCCGGGTCAGTTATACATATTTGGGGCCGTGTTATTTGAATCTCGTTAAGTGCACGTGAAAAACTGCTGAGCTCTCCAGGGTTGAACTCCCGTATTACACTATGGTGGACTTTGGAGACTCGACCACTTCGCATTTATGGCTTTGTGGCGACTCCAAGGCGCTCCATATATACACACACGAACACGATCGAAGTCACGACTTCGTTTCTTGGCCGCTCCAGCCGCATTCCGCTGAAAACGTGACTGACCATCATGACTCCAAAAGGGCGGAAAAACAACCAGTGTGTGCGTGCGTGTGTGTGCGTGTGTGTGTGTGTGTGTGTGCGTGTGTGCAGCGATGACGTCATCGCTCAGGTACGTCACTGTTGGTTCCATTCGCGTTCCCGCCGCATCGTAACCGCGTCCTAACCGAAAGTACAGTCAGACGTCTTACGCTGTTATAAAGCGATTAAAAGATTTGGTTCCTTTGAAGTGTTGAGCGAAAAATTTAAATAAATCAGAAAATCAATCAGTAAGTAGGTCGATCGATAAAACATATTGCGCTGTTGAGGGGCCCGCTATTAAAACGGCCAAATGCAAATCGGCGATACTCGAAGGTACGCACCCCTCAGCATAACCGTCAGATCTCTAGCCGTGACGCGTACAATTCACCCCGAAGCACGGTGCAAGCAGCTGGCGTACGCACGCCCGGCAAGTAGGCACGGAAAAACGTTTCGGACCACGCGAGAGCTCGTTGCACGCACCGAGAAATCGGACGCGGCCCATGCCGTGACGGGGAGAATATTGAGCGGCAACAGCGTGCTGAACTATAACAACGCAGCGAAACCTCTTGGCCGTTGTTGAACCGATTGACCGTGTTATTGCCTGCCGCCTGGCGGACTGCTCGTGTGACTGACGTGCTGAGAAATCGAGTGATCCAGCTTCGGCCGCGGCGCAGCGGCGAGCACGTAATAGCGGGGCGGGCAGGCTGATTATTACTATGTCATTCTGAGTGTCGAGGTGCCTTCGGGCAGGTGTAGATTGATCTCCAGGTACATTGCAAGTGTGGGAAATGATAAATGTACACGCATGCCAGAGATCGGCGCCCTGCCTCAGGCTGCGTCTTTAGGAAGACACAATCAGCGAGTGGAAGAAGACGTTAAGAGAGACGGTATTTATTGCTGTAACACTAAGTAGATTTAGTATTGCGGAAAATTTTTGCGTTAGCGCTTGCGAGTCACGCTCGCTAAATTTTTGCGGGGTGCTATTCGATAGCGTTCCATAGCTCTTTAGTATAGCGCGAGACGACGACGCGCCGCAAAACGCAAGGCACGCAAACCTTCGCTGCGCCATCTAAACGCGAACAGTGAAAGCGTCAAAACCGTCGGCCGTTGTTAGTATTTTAAAAAGCAACGCAAGCGCAAAAAGATTTATTAAAAAGAACATCGTGCAATAATAATTGCACAAGTGTTGCTGTAGTGTGACGAGGCAGAGTTTCGCTTTCGTTGTTCATGTGTAATGTGGTCAAACTAGAATCCACAGCGAAAAGATTGTTGTCTTGTCGAAGCGAAAACCAGCAACACGATTTATTGTGAATCAGCTAGTCCCACAACGCAGCAAGACGACACGATAGATGCGAAACGGGCAGCCGTCAGTTGTAGGCTGGTTGTAGGGAGCCGCCATGTTCTTCGCGCTAAACAAACTTAGCGAGCGTTTTGCGTCTCCGCTAAATTCGGAAAATAGCGAGCGATCGCTAAACGCAAAGCTGGAATAGCGTGCGGACGCATGCGCAGTCTGACCCCGCTAAATTTTAGCGTTTAGCGGGGCGCAACTTAAGCTGCACTAAAACTCTCTACTTTCGGATAGGCGCTGTGGTTTTGGGACCCCCGTTTCCACTGCATGTGGCTCGGTGGACGGTTGAATGTGGATGTTTTATAACACGGCACGTCTGCGCAGGACTTCCTTTCGAGCGTTTCAAGTGAACTTCAAGCTTTCGAAAGTTGCAGTTTTATGGAAAATATCGGTACTATTAATAGTCAAACATCACTGATTCCACCGCTGGATGTCACATGATGTGCTGTCCAGTATACAAAAGGTAAGTGTATGACAACATTATGCATTACACATTAGATGCTATTACGCAAACAAATTCAGTCCCAAAGCTGGAAAGCAACCGGACTGTACAATATACTGCACTGGCTGGTCTAGAAGTAGTGTGAGTGAGTGAGATGATGATGATGTTCAGGGTTTTACGTCCCAGAACCACGCTATGATTATGAGAGACGCCGTAGTGGGGGACTCCGGAACTTTCGACGACCTGGTGTTCTTTAACGTGCACTGACATCGCACAGCACACGGGTCTCAACATTTCGCCTCCATCGAAATGCAGCCGCTGCAGCTGGGATTCGATCGCGCGACCCTTGGATCAGCAGCCGACTACCATAGCCACTAGACCACCGAGGCGAGGCTAACTGCAGGTGGAATTCAGCGATTTGGAAGCCCGGGCCTGGGGCCGCCTACATATGCCGCTGCGAGCTATTGCTTCTGCACGGCTTTCATGGCCCGCTGGAATGTGCGAAGGGGGTCTTGGAGCTCGGCGCTGAGCAGCGTGGCTGTCCGCCGCGCGCCGTATATTTTCCTATGATAATTTGTTTTATTCTTCGCGGTATGGCCGTAATGACTCATAACCGCTTGAATGCCTCTTCTGACCACACATTCGCAGAGAGAGGAAGAGGGAGACTTGCTTATTCCGGAAACTATAACCCGCCAGGCAACGTTGTTAACCACGCTTGAGCTGGCCTTTAACTATACCCACCGCAAGCACAACCGCCCACCAAAAAAGCCGCGCCGAAGGGGGCGAGTATTTCGGCGCCTTTCATCGACCTCTATATACACGCGAACGCCAACGTCCACACCGCATGCTCCCACGAATACGCCCGCCCGAGCCCCCTTATCGGAAACTGGCAGACGTGATCACATGGAGGGAAAAGGTTCAGAAAAGGTCGTTCATGCATGCTATAAACACAGAGCTAGGTATGTAGTGCAACCACACACTTTGCAGCGTGGCTGGTCCTCGCCTGTGGAATTTTTTCACCGCCATCTCAAACCGCGCGCAGCGCGGGACAGCGTATGCTGTACAGCGGCAACCTTGAGACGAGCGGCCGCTGGCTGCTGCTACGTGAGGAGGGAGCGCTACAGAAAGGGGCAGTCCCGTCGCATAGTCGGCTGGGCTGACCGGCAGCAACGGTAGGACACAAGGCCGCGGCTTTGAATGGGCGGATTTCGCCTTTCGTCGGCGTCGACGACAAAACGCGAACCGCGTGCCTCGCGCAACACACGGCGGCATTTGCCGGTAACAGGGCACGGTCTTTCAGTATGCCGGACCAGCTTTTGCGGTTGTTGTTGCTCTAGCTTTGACCGCCGGAGACGAGCGTGGATGGAAAGCGAAACATCGTCCCGACGAGCGCCTCTCTTCTTCGAGGCGGTCGAGCGAGCGATGATGAAGAGAGCGCTTCGAGAGCGTGAAAGGAAACGCAATGCGTGCTCGCGTGAAGCGAGGCTCTGTTGTAATAATGAATTCGTTTCTACTAGCCTCGCGTCACCCCCCCCCCCCCCCCCTTTTCTTTTTCTTTTACTAAAGCAGCATAAGCTCTGCGTGTTACGTAGCGGAAAGTACGGTATGGGCAACAAATATTAAGGAAACACGTGTGTGCTTTAGATCGCCTTCATTAATTGCATCATGGTAGTTTTGGGTCTTGGCTCTCCTATTATAGCACACGGCACGATACGCGCGTACAATTATAGATACACTTTTGGTGTGTTAGGGGCAATGATTTGTGGGGGACAGCAGCTGCACCTCACCATTTTACATTTGGATTTTGAAGCCTGGCTTTGAGAAGATGTTACGGCGAGACAAGTTTATAGCTGAATCCACGTCAGTTAACTGCGAGCCGACAGAAAAAGGGATTTACTAGGTTCGTTTGTTTCTGGCGCGAAGTAAATGCATTTGTGAAAAGCAGGCAGACTAAAGGCTGGCAGTGCAGCGTCTCTGCTTCTCCTCCGCCTCCTCTTTCCGACATACACTTCGCGACAGAAACAAGTATATTTAGGTAATCGAAAGCGAAGCTACGACTCGCTCCAGAGGTTCTCTTGCGGCAAAAGACAATATTGACACTCCTGTGCAGACCACATTGAGCTTGCCTATAGTTTCGTTTTTGCCTGTGCTATTCGAATAAACGAGCAAATTAATCCATCTGAGAGCCAACGCAGAATAACGTAAGCGTAAGTAACGTAACCTCTGCAAAAACAGGGTGCATACACGCGATGGGAATAAATTTCTGAACGAACTCGTCCGCAGCGTCGTCGAATTCAACGTCATTCGGAGATCACTAAGTCTCGAAATCTCACGCTCACTCGCGAAATGAGTCAATGATCTTTCTCCGCTTTGTAAAGGCCATATTAACTCCATAGCTTTTTATTTATTGCTGACAAAGACTGAGTTTATTTATTTATTTATTTATTTATTTATTTATTTATTTATTTATTTATTTATTTATTTATTTATTTATTTATTTATTTATACATACTTTCAAGGACTAGTAGGCACAACAGAAAGGAGTGGTGAAAATATACAATAATTGCAGTGCAGAGCAAGAACGGAAGAATTAAATTATAAGGCACTTTTAATGGCAATCTTGAAGCTAGTGGTGTCACGAATGGAGGCTGCGGAGGCGGGAAGGTGGTTCCAATCATTGGTGGTTCTTGGCAAAAAGAAAGAATCGTACAAACTAGTTCGACAAGATGGCACTTCAATTTTGTGTTGATGGCCGATACGAGATAATATGCAACTGGGTGTGATGAAATGTTTTTTTTTTAGAAGGGTTTAGGTAATATATTCTATGAAAAAGACAGAGACGAGAATACTTGCGACGAGAGGTCAGGCGGATCTAGTGTTCTTTTCATGGACGTGACGCTAGAATGACGTGAATAACTTGAGAGAATGAAACGGGCGGCGCGGTTCTGAATGCTTTCAAGGGAAGTGACGAGATTGATATGAGCAGGGTCCCATATGGCACAAGCATATTCTAATTTCGGGCAGGCGAGAGTTTTGTATAGAGTAAGCTTTAGTGAGAAGGAAGTTACGACTTCCTTATTAAGACGACTTTCATACAAAGTTGCACACATCTTTAAGTATACCTAAATATTATATAGGTTCACCTAGATATAGGTGCACGTTAGAAAACTCAAAATTTATCTGAGGCCTCAATTCCCTCCCTAATCCCCCTTTCCCACCCCCCTCTTTCGGCGTGCCCCATAATCAAAACGTGGTTTCGGTAAATTAAATCCCTGAAGTTATTATAAACGAGTTTCCAGCATTTCGCTCGCTGTAAATCTGCAGTTCGCGGTGTCATAGATAACTCGCGAGCGACCTTAGGCTGAGACTATCTTCTCAGAGAAAATTGATGCAGAGGTTCAATGAGATTAGAACAGAGTGAATGAAGTGAAAGCGTCCAACGTTACGAAACAACACTGGTGCTGTAGAGACCGCAACAGAGAGAGACCTTAGCTGAATTTTGGCCTGGTAAGATTCCCTGACGTACCCCTCAATCTAGGCACACCAGTATTCGTGCTCTCTCCATACTTATCAGATCGAGACAGCTGTGTTTGGGAGTCGGATCCGTGGCTTCACGCTAGGTCCTAGCAACGTCATGACCACTGGTCCACCAACGCGAGTCTGTGAGGAAACTTCCGGCCACGCCGATGCCTTCTGAGTACCCCCAGGCACACACGCACCAACAAGTTCGTTAATGGGCGTGCAGTCACGTACGACCTGGCAGAATAATAAGCGCGAGGAGTGCTGTATGCTCGGTGCTGTCTCACGTGTCCTACCGCGAGTACATGAGCCCTGCCAAACCTGAATTGAAGTTTCGTTAAGGGCATGATGACATTGCCGTTACTTCCTGTTCACGTACGTTATTTTTTTTCTTTTTCTTGCCTCGTGGCTACTATAGAACATAGCATCGACACGTTTCTACCAATGTAGCTGAAAGCAACTCAATTAAAAAGAAATCCTCTTACACAGCTCATACCTAGCTTGTCCGCACCTTGGAGGAACGCAAGTTAACTCCACAATGTTCGCAACGTTTCAATGCTCGCAATGTTGCTTGTGCTTCCACAACAATGGAACAGTCTTGTGGTAAGTTGGGGACGGCTGCGGACGACGCGAAAACCAGATGTTAGCTATTAATATTGCTTTAATGTGCTGCAAAGTATAGAACAGAAGGAGGCACAAGCATCGCTTCGGCCACGGAACGAACGCTGCAGCATAACGCGCACGGGATTCGAGGTATTCGCTTTTTAGAAAAAAAAAACAAAGATCTAATACTGCCTTGTGAGCCCGTTATCGAGTTCTTGCGACAGAAATCGATACGCAAGCAATCTACGGGCAACTTTTTTCACTCTTCACAAACAGAAGCTCCGGAAAGCTGAGGGTATTTGCGCAGAATCAGTCCGCTTTAGAGAACGGGAACATCCACCTGCCGTAGAGAGCAACAACGCGAAGTGTCAGCAATTTTCATCAGCGGCTAATGCCCACATACAGATTAGAGCAGTTTCCAGTCAAACAGGAAACCATATACACATTTGCATTCGAGGCGTGCGTCACATTGTTCTTATTTGAACACGTGGAAAGAGATGTGCTACGCGGTGGAAACAAATCAAAAGAGAAAATTATTTTTCTCTTTTCGAGCACGTTGCGGGGATAAATACATGCGCGACAGGCTCACTGGTTGGCCCGTATAGCATCGTTAGTGATTACCTCTAGCTTGTCGAGCCCCTTGAATACGGCCGAGTCGACCCCTTGTATCCGGTTGTCGGACAGGTCGAGGAGGCGCAGCTCCCGCAGCGCGCGGAACTCGTTGGTGGCGAAGACGGGACTGAGCTGGTCGCCCAGCAGGTTGGAGCCCAGGTGCAGCTCCTGCAGCGAGCCGTGCACGCCCTCGAGAAGGCGCTCGCTCAGACGCCGCACCCGGTTGTGCGACAGGTCGAGCACGCGCAGAGGCACGCCGCTTGCGGTGAACAACTGCGCCTCGAGGTCCTGGACGCCCGCGTGCCGCTGGGAGAACCGGTGGATCCGCTGCCGGTAAGGCAGCATCGGGAAGTTGCCCTGCGATGGAAACATTTCGTTTTGGTTGCTTACCGACACGAACTCGAAATGCGCTGTTGTTGGGTCAGTGTCCTGCCTGCTCGAGTCCTTTCTGAGTGCATAAAATGTTTGGGCTCTGGTCATGCCCTAAGGTACAGAGACTAGGTCTCAAGGTAGGCTACCCCCTAAAGCCTTGAGAGTCACCTGATCAACTCACTCACTGTCCGCTATGTTTTCTCATAGACAACGATCAACTCTTTGTGAAGTGCGGTTAATACGCATGCTTAATTTCATAGGCTTCGCGCTTTTATTTTAACCTTCACCTTTTGTGAGTGTGCGGGTGTGCGATCTATATGGACTTAATATGTTAGTCTTCTGACATTTCGTTGCTGACGCTTGTTTTCGTTATCATTTTCATTGATTGATTTGTGGAGTTTAACGTACCAAAACCAGCTTTGATTATGAGAGACGCTATAGTGGAGGTCTCCGGAAATTTCGACCACCTGGGGTTCTTTAACGTGCACTGACATTGCACAGCACACGGGCCTCAACATTTCGCCTCCATCGAAATGCAGCCGCCGCGGCCGGGATTCAATCCTGCGACCTTCGGATCTGCAGCCGAGTGCCATAACCACTAGACCACCGTGGCGGGGCCTCTTTAAAACTTCTTGCTCAATTGTTTTTCAGTATTGCACCTGAAAGCTGAAGCCGTAATAAAGTTGACCGATCACTTTTCCCGTTTCCGTTCGCCTGACAACACGTTCGTTCCACGCGTGACTGAACAGACGGGTATACCGAGAATGAAGGGTCTATTATGTTTATTTTTTCCAGCTTTTCTTTTTTTTCCAGGAGGTGAAGCACCTAAACTGTGCAATGCAGCTCCTTCTCACCGCAGCAGACAACAGTATGCACTCCTGTGTAGCTACCACGTGGTTGAATACATAAAGACTTAAATAAAGATTGCCCCTTCGACCGGTTTAGTCGAGAGATGACGACTTACAGAACACGCGCCAGTGCTTTTGGCGGCTTTAGCCAATTGAAATGTGGTTTCGTAAAAAGCGGCATTTTCGTATGCGATACGCCGAATGGGTTCCGTCTCATCACACATTGCAGACGGTAAACAGTGCCTTCGTACTATTTCAGTGTATTTACACATATATCTGTCCAAGTGTCTGCACTCATTGGGCATCAAATGCTTTTACGACTCTATAGTTAGGAGACGATAGACGCGTCCCTTGTTGTCCCCCGCTGTTAAGGCGCGTCTAACTTTCCTGAGAGATACTGGCCTCGGTGAGGGGACATTAAATATATTGTGTTTCGTATGCGTTGTTTGCCTCTGGCGTGCAATGTGCGCATCACCGTATTTTACCATCAATACTGTCGCCCCAGCGTAGCACGCTAAGCGCGTTGCCAGACCTACTTTGACAGGATTCACGAAGCAGCCTCCCTAAGAATGTTGGTCATGTTGTTAAGGGTTCAGGTTGTCTAAAGGAAGTTGTGAAAAAAGAATGCACCATTGGAAGTCGGACAGAAAAAAAAAAAGAAGAAACGGACGTCGACTATCAGGCGAATGGACTTCGCACGGTGGCACACGAGCACAAAAAGTGTGCTCAAGGAGGGAGCTACGCCAAGCCGTCATTTGCAGGCATGTGCACGTGCGGGAGCACTTGAAAAGATAACCGCTATCTACCGGTTGGTACCGGATTTAGCGTATATACAGATAAGCTTTATCTTTCCTTGTTACAACCGAACCGACGCCATTAAAAGTCGAGCATCCAAGAGTCAAAGTGGAGGATGCCCGAAAGCCGTCTAATAAACTGGAAGTCTTCATTAAAAAGAGGCCTTTATTGTGTAACCTTTGCATGCATCGCGAAGAGTGTAAGAGCGAGCAAATGGTGTCAGAGAGCTCTGTTATGGAGCTGCGCAAGGATAACACTTCACGAGGAATCATCGACGCGTACTTCACTCAAAAGATATGAAGACACGTATGTTATGAGGCCTCCTGTGAAGTTGTGTGGGACAGAAGCTGTTTGTTCGGTTGTTCATTTTTTAGGTATTCCTTTTGCTTTACCTTTCGCGCTCCAGACAATAAATACCAGTTGTTAGTTTGTGTTTGTGTGGTCTGTCCTCGCCTCTGTCCCTCGTTTCTGGAACATTTCAGCTTAATTAGTGAACATATTCAGAGGGCACACACACACACACACACACACACACACACACACACACACACACACACACACACACACACACACACACACACACACACACACACACACACACACACACACAACACAACACAGTGCCCATACACACTGTGAAAAAGAAAACAGTGCCCTTCCACACTTTTATTGACATCAAGTCCCTTTCAGTCTACTTAATACGATTTGCATGAATCTAATTCTCACTTGGTTCCCTTAGTTCGCATTTTTATTTTGCGTAAGTGTCCCTGCTTTATTTCCCGCACTGCCCCTGGATCGGCCCGCCGCTGTACTACGCGCCATTTTGTACACGGACGAGACCCACCGGAGCGTAGCCTTTTATGAAGGCTAGCTGTAAAAAAACAACTAGATGCACAGCGCCATACTTTCAGGCAAAATTTTATTCTAGAAGCAGATAGGTTACAAGAAAACAATGTCTTTTGCTCAAGTGACGGTAGATACTAAAAACGGTAGGCATCTGACGGAGCATATACAAAAGCACCGCACACACAACTTTTACCCGTGCTTGTTCTAGTTCGGCAGACCTCGCAATCCCTACGGTGAACGTTGACCTGTTACCGTAATTAATCTTATGCTTATCGTAAATGACCCACCTCATATACACTTCCTCCTCCGCTTGTTCCACTGCATAAGATCTTTCAACTAATAGCCGGCGTTTGCGATGTACTTTTCTGTTCCTATACTTGTGTCCGCGTTAACATGTCTGCCTTCCCATCAACATCAAAATTTTCATCTTTCCTTTGTTTCTTTTTTGTTTCGATGCACGTGTGTTGCTCACCTGGAAGGCGACCCTGTCGCAGTTTATTCCCGTGCCGTTGTCAGGAGGCCCGACGAAGTAGCAAGAACACGGCTTGAGCATGGGCGCCATGGACGTGAACAGCTTGGCACATGGCACGGTGACGAAGCGACTCTCCTGAGCCGACCCCAGTGCGGCAATCGTAAGCACGACCGCCAGAGGCCGCAACCATCGCACCGCTGAGTCGAGTCCAAACGCCATCGAGGACCGCCTGCGCAGTGCATCAACAAAGGCAAAGTTAGCCGCCAGATGCAGTCACACAATTTAATTTAAATGCGTTAGGCTTATATGGGATATATATATATATATACATAGGGTATATTGCGAAGGCCTTTCCTTGTAAGTACAGTGAAAATTGCACGCGATATGAACCCGAATTCGCAGACAAGCAGGTAGCCATCAGGACTATCACAACGTACCTTGTGATTGTCTTGATGTACCTATGCTTGTCAAAGTGCCGTTCGCGAGCCACGATAATCTAAGTATGGTTCCTGTATTAAGTACATCAAATATATATGCATAGAAGAGCTCTTGTATTATACAGGTCTAACTTCAGTAGCAGGTTCGATGTAATTCTATGTCTCGCAGACACCTATAATTTCGTGCGTGGAGACTGGCCACCCATGAACACATTCGCAAGGGAAGCGTTTTCGATTCAGACATGAAACAGCGAGGTTTGTCGTGCTGTTGTTATCAGTATTATTGTCGTTGATGTTGCCGTTTTTCCTGTCTATTAAATGGATTAAGTTCGGTCTTCTAAGAAGATAAAAGTGGTGCCTTCGCTGTAAAGTTAGGGGAGTATTTTTTTTTTTGATAATATATTAGGAGATGTTGGCGCACAAACAAGGCACCGGAGCATTCTTTATAAACGTACCACTGTTTAAACAAGAACTAAATGAGACAAAATCTGTTCTCCTGTTGGGATGTACATGCCGTACTTTATGTTAGTCGTGTAAGGGTGTGATCGGAATGTTAAACGCGTAAACATATCAGATGGTGTTTTTAGAGAAGTTGAAGGTTTGATTTGACAAGCAAGTTGCCTTCCTTGAGAATTGGCGTTGAAATAGGTGACGCCGGCAGGAACACTTGCGTCAGAGGAAAGGAATGAGTCAAATTCATTCTAAAGTTCCATGGCTATTTTCGTAAATGTGTTGGTCAAGGATATGTAGGCTCTGGAATTTTCAAACATTATAGAAGCACAGAGACTGAACCGCAAGTGCAGTTGCACTCTCTGAGGCACGTTTGCATGATAGCCCTGGAAGCTCATATAATTTTACATAGTGTTGTCTCGCAAAGATCGCCACAGTTCAATAGTTAATGAATTGTAAACACTCTTCTCAAGGAAAAGGGGACGCGTTATAACTGCCCCGCCCCCTCTCCCCCTTTACCTTAGGAACAAACAACTTTCTTTGATCGCCAACGCTTTTAATGCGTCGTTGAGTCGAGTATTACGTATTCCAAAGTTTCGCAAATTTCACTCACTGCTTCGGTGAGACCGCTCAGCTTGCGTAACTATTTTTCGTTTGCAAGGAAGTGTGGTCGACTATTCTTCATTGCCACATTTATCAATTTGATCCCTCTCTTCCCCCCCCCCCCCCACCCCCTTCCTTTTCCCCCCTGAGAGAGTAGCACGTCAAAACGTAACACTAGCTCAGGCTGACCTCTCAGCGTTCTTGCAAATTATCTCTCTCCCTTAATAACCAAATGACATACATAAACGCATTAAAAAGGTCATATTGAATGACGTAATAAGAAACGGTTTAATGATCTCAGCGATTATGTAGATGTTCTTTTTTTAATTCAATTATCTTTCTGACTCCCATAGTTCAAAAGGTCACGTAGTCACCAATCAACGATCTGGAAAAAAAATAACAAAAACCAAACTGAACCGACACATACAAAGCCCAACTAACCGGGCAGCACCGTATTTTCAGGCGCACTAAATTCGATCGCCTTTTAACACCCCTTCTGAGCGCCTTAAAGAGGAACAGGGCAAGATCCTCGTGTAACACACGAGGGAAGCGGGCACGGCTGCAGTCCTTTTGAAAGACGGCGTGACACATCCTCGAATCGTGCCGTGCTCGGTCAACGTCGCTTACCGCGCACGCCGCTTTCACTGCGAGCGTCGTCGCTTCCTCGCGGTAGCACCACGGCAGCTCGCAGCAGCTGCAGACCTCATATAGCAAGCCATGTCCCGCGTGCTCTCGATGCGTAGCGAGAGCGATGTGCCGATCTCTGTGCCACTACAGCGCGAAGCTTATCCTGCTCGGAATACGGGGGGTCGTTCCAACGGGGAAAAAAGAACGGCGCAGCATTTATACTTTCTCCGGCCCAGAGAGAACGTGAAATACCCCTTGTCAGTAGAAGCGTGCCGTGGATCCGTGGCACTTGCTCGTCGTGCAGACTTAACCGCGTTTCAAGCGAGGCAGCGGGAGCTACGCGGGTCGCCTCCGGCCCTGTCTAGGAGTAGCCGTGGCGCTTTAGATGCTTGGCTGTGTACGCGAGGGAGGTTATCACGACGGTTCATCGGGCTGCGCTCGTTTTCGTTCGTGCCGGACTCGTCGGGAGATTTGGCGCCCGTTACGGTGACTTATGGGAGCAACAAGTGCTAGACAGACGAGTCCGAGCGTGTACTCGGTGTGCCAGTTTGTACGCTATGGTGCCACTTCGCGTTTCAGCAAACCGCTCTATTAAATTCGACGGCACCACTCTGCGAAGCTCGAATGCTGTTCTCCCTCTCTCTTTCTCCTTTTCCTTATCTCTCTGCTTTCGTCCTGTACTAAGTATCACATCAAAAGGCCCACGCGTGGGGTGTGTGCTGGCCGTCTATACAGCTTGCGCAGTGGTACGATTAGTACTTCGGTGAAATCGACAAATGTGAACGACTTTATTCATTCAAGTGTCATGAATGCCTCATAAACGCAGTGTCGCTTCCTTAGTGCGATTAAGAGAGAGTTTTACAAGTGGGTACGCGGACTTCGCCTTCCTTAGGTTAGTGTAAAGACGCCATAGACGTTTTAAAATAGGGTTTGCTTGGACGTTCGTGGGATCATCACAAAGCAGGTTTGCGGACGGCTACGTACGCCATCTCTGATATTTGGATTCCGGAACGCTAACTCTACGGCTGTTAGCGTATGACGTATGCCTTGTGGAAGCAATCGCTTATGCAGAGCTTTGGGGTCATCGGTTCTAAAACATCTCAACTTTCAGAGTTCGATCCTGTCACTTCATTTCAGACGCATTCTCCTATATAGAAATTACGTTACGAAGTTGTTATGGTGAATTGACAGCGATCGTAGTTTAAATAACAGCTGCTACTCTCTAGAGGTGTACTTCGCAGCCGTCTCGTACTCGTCACGACTCTCCACTGCTAGCCGACTGCGTGGAAGGCATTTGAGGCGAGGTTTAGGCGGCGCTTCATCGGGGCCGGACCTCGTGGTCCTCCGTTTTGTAACAGATGCTCCAATACGTTCCGAGCGGATGGTGATTTAGCCTAGTACCACTTGGAGCGCAATTCAGCCATGAGGGACGCACTTGAGCGTGGAACTGTTGCTACTTGAAATAGACGGGCCGAATTAGAGCGCATAATACAACGGAAATCCGTTCCACGCTGGTTGGTGGTTTACGAACCGTTCATTCGTGCATAATAGCAAGGTAAATCCGCGGGTTCCAGTTATCGCAGCCTTTCCTGTCTTTGTTCTATTGCCGCCACGCTTAACGCACAACTCGTGGCGTGAGTTCACTGGTCTCACCTCGGAACAAACTGAGCGATGTATAACGTACCAACGCATGAGACGCTGACTCAGATAAGCGACGTTTCGTCGTATTGTGCAGTTTGTCTGAATCATGATCTGCAGGCCACTATGTTTTGCGAGTTGGTACATAATTTAGCAAAATAAAAGTGAGGGTCGAGCTAGCGCGGCCTCACAGGAGATATACGAAAAACACGTGTCACCCTTCCAAGGGAGCTCGCCACCCGTATGTAGCCTAGACTGAGACAAAAACACCGACGATGCGAGTGTATTGACAGCGGCGTGACGCCGGCAAATACAGCCTCAGAAAGCGAGACTGTACCGTTTTCTCTGAGAGAGCTACGTCTTTCGGAAAACCGGCATGACGACACTGTATAGGCTCTTGCATTTCAGAAATCATGCTAACTGCGGAGATTCTTAAAGAAAAGTGTAATCAAGAAATCGCCGTGACGTGAACGAGCTCGTGAGCGTCAATTGACGGTTAAAAAGATATTTTCAACAAATAAGAAGATAAAAGAAACAGAGCGCCAGTCTTCCTTGGTCATTCTGGCTTTGTTTCCGAAAAACCAGCGGACTCCAAATCCGACATGTAAGCATACAAAAAAAAGTTACTTTTCAGGTACAATGTTAGGTTGTAGTAAACTGACGTATGTCTTAAGAACCCACCGTGTTGCCTTAGCGGTTAGGGCGTTGGCTGGCTCATCCTGAGGTCGCAGGGTTGAATCCCAGCCACGGCTGAATTTAGACGAAGGGCGAATTGTGACACACACACACACACACACACACACACACACACACACACACACACACACACACACACACACACACACACACACACACACACACACACACACACACACACACACACACACACACAGTTACATTGCAGTGTGTGTTAGCTGAACCACATGTGTTCAACTTTACTCCAGAGCCCTCCGCTATATGGATGGGGCGTGTCGCGTAATCATATCGTGGTTTTGGCCTGTAAAACCCGAGAAATTATTATATTATGTCGTAAGAGTCCTACAATGCGGTTTTCGTGTAACGAAAGCTTGCCACTCTCCTCTTTGATGACGCATTTCTTAAACGCGCCTGCGCTTGACGCCTATTGACATCGTTTATCGACTATATAGTGCGTGGTAGACGGCAGAAGCGAACAACGCGCTAAGCAAGCAGATAACGATGTAATTCAAATATGTTCACACGGCTGCTTAGCGTAGTTGAGCCAACGTTGCACGCTAGCACCTATACAATCTATACGGCGGTGCCCTATTCACGAAGCCCACACCACGGTCTTTTGATGAACGGCGCGATTTGAATTTCAGTCGGAGCTGGAGCCATTAGTATTAGACGCTGCTGCCTGCCGTATAATCGAGCCCCGCCCATTGAATGAGGTCTTCGGATACAAAGGAAGCAGCTTGGACTTCGCGCACGACTTGCAACTTGCGCATGCTTTGTTAACGGCCATCGGCTGAAGTAAGCTACTATACCGTGTATGTGCTCGCGCTTTCACCGTGACTACAGGCGGTGGCTCCCGTGTACGTTTTATTCGCACGCCAAACACCGTAAACTATCCATATACACTCGACGGCATAATAGTATGCAGCATAGCCTTTGTTTACATTCTCTTCGCGCCTATTGCCTCGGGTTAGCTGTAATTGGTCACGGTTTAACATATTACCTTGTTTTATAATAAGACAACTTTTACTGAAAGTTTTTCATCTTCGTGAAGTGGATGTAGCTAGGAGACCAAATTATAAGCTTTTTTGTAATGCCTGCAATGTCATGAATTCGAGTTTTTGTCCGCGGTCACAGAGCACGAGTCCCTCTGTACATAACATCGTCATGCCTCAACAACGCGTCGCCAGTTATTTAGACCTTGAGTCGACCTAGCATTTTGCTGCTTCTATCGGTACCATCGCTCGTCGGCTCGCTATGCATAAAAGGCCCTTTAGTGCTTCTCGAGGACGACTGGCCTGTGCGAACGCTCTTGGTTAAGTGGAGCATGAGTTTACCAATCCTCTTACCACACGTTACCTTCCTTCACCTTCCACCTCTCCGTCAATATTTTTAGTCCACCCTCTTCTCATCACGGCATAGGGCACACAACCAGATGCCTTTCTTATTAACTGTCCCTTTTCTGCCGTTCGCTTTCCTTCGTGGTTCAATCCGTGACCTTTCTCGGGCTCTTTTTTTTTTTTTCTTTTTCAGTACGGCATAAACAGAATGAAAGTTGTGCGGTCCCGTTCCGCAGAAAGAAACGTGTTTCGAATCGCCATATCATTCTATGAACCTCTGTGGAGCACAGAGTGTACAATAGGCACTGAAAATCTCTTCAAGAATGTCCATATCAAACTTTGTATACTTGAGTCTTCGACAATCCAGGGAACATGTGAATCGAATCTCCACCATGATTCAGTGGAAGTCGCTACGGCGCGACATTTCGAGCTCCATGAGAATACACAACGCTTCAAAGCAACATGCGCCTCATGTTTCTTTGAAGCGTTGTACTGTACGGACGCAGTGCGTCCGTACAGTGACGGGTGACCGGTTTCGTGGTCAAAAGGACAGAAAGTTGAGCGAGTTAGTAACAGTCCATGATCAAAAGAAGAGGCGTGCAGTACACGGACACAAGGAGAGCAGTGAACACCACGTTCGTGGTGTTCGTGGTGTTCACTGCTCTCCTTGTGTCCGTGTCCTGCACGCCTCTTCTTTTGATTATGGGTTTCGTGGTGCCTCGGTTTGATACGTATATGCTAACTGGCGCGTTTGCTTTGTCCCCACCCCAACAACATACAGGTGTGAATGCATGGTCGATCTTGTTCCCACACACGTGTGTACCACACATGTACACATAAGGCACGCCTCACTGTGGGAGTATGCAAGCGCAACGCCGTGAAAGGATACACCACCGCCGCCGCCCTTCGGTATACCTTCCTCGCAATTCATACACACACAGCCGGGGCACGCGTGGTTCGAAGTTTCTGCTGCGGCTGCGGCTGTGTTTGTGGGCGTGCTGGCACGAAGGACGCCGCTGGCTGCCGTTCTGATGGCGGTCACCTGCCGCTCGCTCGCCGACTCTCGCTTGGGGCAACGGGTGGCCTAGAAAGCAAAACGCGGCGGGGCGCGCTGCTGCTGCTGAGATCAGCGTGAGAAAATGAAGGGGAGGACACCTGAACGAAGAGCCGTGGCAGAAGCGAGCTCTCCGCTCATGGAGCCCGAAGGCGTAAGGGACGCGTCAGTGTAGCCACCTTGCCAGCGCGACTGATCGCTTGATAAGGGGACGCCGTTGCAGTAGAATGAGAAAAAGGCCTCCCGGTGTGGTTAAACGCGGGAGGCAGCTCGATTTTACGGGGCGCGAGGCAGGCAGTAGGAGGGTGCAAGCTTGACCAAGACGTTGCAGGATGTTACAGTGTGTCTGGGAAGCGTTCACACCGGAGCGGCTTCAATTTGGGATAAGAGTTGAGCTTGCAGCGCAAGGGAGTATACCGGCGTATGCTTGAATGCGTGCTAGTGACCAAACAAACAAACAAACAAACAAACAAACAAACAACAAACAAACAAACAAACAAACAAACAAACAAACACCGTAATTCCGTTTTGCATTGTCTTTCTTCGTAGAGCTATAGAGATCTTACTATGAAGTGGTCGTTTATCTTCCTTTTATTCGTTTCTTATCACATTTCGCAGCGTACAACGATCTACAACTAAGGCCCTTAGAAAAACGCTTGCATACAGCTCACCACACCGGCTTAGTAAAGTACACAGTACTTTAAGCTGTCCCCCCTCCCCCCTTACGCCTCCCCCCCTCCTCCTCTTCTTTGTAATAGCGTAGGCATGTTATCCTGCCAACCAGTGCAAAAAAAAAAAGACAAAGAATATATACAAATACGAAAGAATAAAAACGAAAGAATGCTAGCGCATTTCTGTCACGTTCGTCAGCCAGCGATGTTGTCGCGATGTATAGCACTTGCGGGTAGTGCAGGGGCTGTCGCACACACACAGCCCCCACGGTGTCCCACCTCACGTCGTCACGCTGCAATTTCAGCTAATCATTCGCTGAAAAGAAAATTGACTATGACCGCCGATATGCGGGACCGACAACTGTACAACGGTTCGTCGACTGTGCGGCGCTGATTCACAAACACGCACAAAACTGAAGCGAGTGCCAAATAACGGTAATGTTGTTCGAAAAATATGCTAATTGAAAACGGCGAGCAGCACGCAATGTCGTCCTATAGCCTTGGAATAAACACGCGACAACAGCGATTAGGCGGCAGTTACGAACCCGCATCTGCAAAACAAAACGTGACACCAATGTGTTGCGGCCACAGCCGACTTGCCGCCTGACTGTTGCCGCACCCGTCGATTGTTTATCGCATGCATCCCCGTATAAGCAGCACAACAAAACATTTTGGAGGCTGTCCAATTGAGTCACTCATAATATACACCATCTCAGTGCAGTCGCTGCGGTACCTCAAATTTGCGCATGACCAGTTATGTACGCTTCTTAATGACACGGAAACCTTCCACGCACGTCCTTGTGTGGCACATCTGTATCCGGTATATAGTCTCTTGGCACGCCATTAACAAGGATGTCTTGCCGTTCGTTTATCAGAGGAGTGCGGGAGGCGCTTGGCCGCACCTACCAGGCAAGCCGCTATGTTATTATACTCTGTGACGGGTATGAAATGGACCTCATTTCGGTACCTGCCACGTGAAGGCGCGACAAGCGTTGGGGTGGTGTGAAGACAACATAACACGACGGCGTGGAGCTTGCGACGGCAAGTGTATAACTGCTAGTGGACTGAAAACAAATATCGCGTTCCAGGACTTCGACAGCTCGCTTATTGCTTCTGAAGTGGGTGGAGACACTGTAATTACTGGCACAATATCTAGAAGTGGCAGTTAAGGTAAATCTGTTCGCTTCGTGTGCTTCAAAGGGTGCGTTTGCTGAGGTGTGTATGAATAATATTATGGATATATCGCTAATAGGCACACTGAGAGGCGAACGATATTGTTGAAATATGAAATGTGTTACACTAGCTTAAATTTCTGCCTGTCACAAAACTTAAATATGTTTTCATTTGAGGCTACATTTCTTTTCAACGGGTTGATTGAATAGGCGGTGCCAAGTGTTCCCCTATGCAAAACTTGAGCAATTTCAATTCAAGAAAATCTTGCTCAAGGAAAATGTGGCTCTCGAAAGCATTGGTCACTGAATAGGATTACGCAAGTGACATTACGCAAATCGGTAGTAAAACGATGTTTTTAGGTTAACACGCGAAAAACCTATCCGCGAGCGAAATGTGAACCGGAAGCACGAGTCATCTCAAGCGTGCCGTATATGCGCCCCTGTGCTGTCTTTCGTAAAGCCGCGTTTGATCGCCATTGTGCGTGCCAAGATGCCAACAACGCAACTGCTTTGCCCACGCTGTAAGATTGCAAATTAGGAGTGTGCGTGCTCAAAAAAGTAAGTACATCATTGAGTGACCAGAACTGGACTCTCGCCTCATAATTCCTTTGTGGTCGCCGACAATGCATTCTCCGGACTCTATAAGGGTCGATTGAATATTTATGGGGCGCGTACATAAGCAAATACAAAATTCCTGCAACTTGAAATTTCTACGCATGCCAAAAACAAAAAACAAAAGAAATAAAACGAAGAACGAGACATAATTCGGGCACTTAATAAGCAGAACAAATATCGTAGCGTTGCGGGTAGTTTATTGCATGTTTATATGAATGTGCATGTTGAATAAGTCGCCTGCGTGTAACTTAACAAATAAAGGTGTCGTGCTCCTGTGCTTGAGGACGTTGCTTCGATACCCGAGGCCACAGCGGTGAACCTATCGGGGCGATATGCAAGAACAGAACAATTACGCGCTGCGGCTTGTGTAGCTGTTAAATAATCGCAGTTGGTTAAAAATAATCTGGAGTTTCACGATACGACAAACCTCGTACTCATACCATGGTGCTTGCACATACGTAGAACCTCGGGATTGGATATTTGTTTTTTATGCGGCGTATTGTTGTATAGTACAGGAAGGGTCAACGAAAATTGTGTTTTTCATTGTTAACTGGACAAGCGACCCTATGTGAGTTGTCTTACACGACCAAGCATAGATTCCAACACAACATTTATCTCCTTACGTAAGACGCGCGCGCGCACGCGCGCGCGCACACGCACACACACACACACACACACACACACACACACACACACACACACACACACACACACACACACAACTGGAACTCTAGCTCATTCAACAGCTATTTGATCTTTGGTTGATTCAGCTAAGTCAAGGAATGAAACTGCTATTATTAGCGCGCTCTTTGCACGTACTTGTTATCTTGAGGTTATTTTACAAACATGTATATGTGTGGTTTGTTGACGAGTGCATGTCTGCATTTGTATTTATATGTGGTGCGCTGGTGAAATCTTTTTTTTTTGTTTTGTTTTCAAAATAAAGAGTACAACGTCCTTGCTTGCCGTGCATTTTCAAACTAGAGTCACCTTAGTTATTCTTGCCTGTGTGCTGTTGCGGTAATTTGGAATGTGATGTGGCCATTGCTCAGAAGTCTCACATTTCTTACGTCTGGGCCCAACTGACAACTATACCTGCATTTGCTACGCTGACTCAGACTGGGCTTTCGCTTTCAATGAGATAACGATGTCCTCACGGCCTGAAACAACGCGAACTACGAGGCCTTCCCGAAGAAGACGCCTTGAATCAATGGGACACCTAATTCGACATAGATATGCGTTCTAATCGTGCTCAAGAATGCCCGGAAAGTGAAGTGCGAAAGATACTAGAAAAGAAGGACATTTAACCAGAATGAAATAATAACCTTTTGTTAACGAGAACCAACATCGTAGTAAAAGCTCAAGTCGTTTTGGCAGCTTCGCTATCTTTAAGAATGTAGTTGCAGTGGCTTATGAGGTTAGTAGTCTAAGACAATCACTTCTGACAACACCAGTTATCAAAGCGAGCTGACACAGTGGAGGAGGAGGAAGTAAGGAAGGAAGGAAACGGGAAAGCAGGGAGGCTAAACGGAAAAAGTCCGGTTGGCTACCCTCCACTGGAGGATGAGAAAAGTCAATGTAAGGATGAAAGAGAGAAGAGGGCAAGAAAAGAATTGGCATAAAATGCGCTGCCGCGTAGGGCACTGCCCTATTACACAGCTAAAAAGTTAGAACAAGCCCGTCGTCCTCAAGAAAGCAAACAGTGCTTCCACTGCCTTGGCTGACGAGCTATGGGGACGGTGTTCCAGTAGCATCTCGACTGAAAGCAGCCGATTATCCAGTCGCTGTAATGTCTGAGTTAGTGTTTTGACGCTCTGTGTCACATTGAGGGAGGTAACATATTGATTGGTGAATGGTTTCGTCGGTCCTGCAGACGTCGCGTGCTACACTGTCGGTCGCTCCAATTAATGCAGAGTGTGCCTTTGTGAAAGCAACTCCAAACCAGAGGCGATAGAGAAGCGAAGCTTCACTTCCAGGTAGAGCTAGCACAGTGGCGAATCATAGTCTCTGTACGCTGTGTCGTGGACAGTTGCAGAGTACGTTCCAGGATCTCTCAAGATCACAAATAGTACTGCCTGCCATTCCAGTACGCTGTGCAAAATATGTTGTTATGCTCAGCTTACTCCTAGAGTCTCAGATGACAACGCATACACAATGTAAGCAATAGACATCGTAGCCTTGCTGTGATGGATAGTTGATGGAGTGTAAATGTGGAGGGAAGAAACCAGGCTTTTAAACAGCTTAAAAAAAAAAAAGAATTGCGCGTTACACGCGGTGTAGCGTCAAAGGATGCGGTGCGATTCTAACTGCATCTTACCGTTACAACAATACGCAGTGAAAGTATACACGTAGGAAGAGGTAACATATTGGCCCAGGAAATCCGAGTCAAAACATAGGCAGAGCAGACAGGATATGACGTTCTGTCGTAAGGTTTCAAAGTATTTCACTCTGCAGCTCAGTGATGCTTTGCAAACGACATTGATGAGAAAATCCAGTGTCTGATGAAAAGCACGGTTGACAAACACGCGCAATAATATGTACTGACGCGGCCTCGGAAACATGGCTGTCTCTCTGGTAAGACAAGAAATCGCATGTAAGAAGAGTGGTGAAACCTCAGCTAGCGTACACAACCGCTACCGCTATAAGCAGGTTGATCGCTTGTCTTCTGTCGTTCCTTGAGACATTCTTATCCAGGACGAACAAAGTAGAAAAACTAAATTCCATGGGGGCAATTTTTCGGAGATAGCACAGCGAAAGGGTATTTAGGGCTATCAGGCCAGGTTGGCTGATATCCCATCAAAACATACAGCACGATTCGCAGTTAAGGACAGCAGATAGCTGGTAATAATGCCACGTATAACTCACATTTCTTTTCCCTTTACTGCAAAAGAAAAGAAAAGAAAGAAAAGAAAGGTAAGATAAAGAAAGAAAGAAGGCCGATAGAACTCGTTACCTCCACATCTATGGAATCTATGGAATTCAAAAGCAGCCCGAATGCCTCCAGTCGCGTTCCACTTGTAGTCGGTAGCCAGATACCGAACAGATGTTTACTTTTTTAAAAGTACGAACCATCCTGTACATTTCGTTCTGATTATACGCTGCAGTGATGGCATTCAGGAAAATACGCATTATCGGTACGCTGAGAGAGCTGGCGAATTTACACTCGAGCCGTGTTTTATAACCTTGTGTATAAGACTTTGCTAGTATTTTTTTTTTATTCTGGCGCTTGCTGGAATAATGTATGATCATTTCTTGTTCTCTCGACCTCCTGGAAGGTACGTAGAGCGCCGAGAACGTTATCGCGTGACGGCACGCAACCTCCCAGTGAGTTCTGGCCTACTATTCTGCGCTCAGTGGGGGATTATCCTTGCTTGAGGCGAGAAAAGCCCGGAGGAATACCAGGGGCTCGTTAACGCTTACGTAAAGCGCGTCATGGTGGATTAACTTTCTCTTTTGCGACCCGCTGTGCGAAGACTGACCCGCAGGAGTAGTAAGCAAGGCTCGCAGGCCGTGTCTTTTTTTTTTTTTCTTCATTCTATACATTACAGAAGCCCTCGCAGTATTTCAACAAGGAAGTTCTGCTTGAGCGGATTATCAGTTTGAACTTACAGAATCAGCCCACCTGGGACGAACTTTGGAGTTTTCTGTTTTTCGACTCAACCGAACCACCGACGTAGGGACCGGTTATACTTTTTTATCCAAGATAATTGATGAAAAGAGTGCAAGCTGCCAAGTCCCCGCAAACCAAGGTGGACATTGCAGGTGACGTTGTATAACATTCGCCTCAGGATGTAACATTACCGTTTACAGAATATAGTTTGCCGGAGGCGGTGAACCTTGTAAGGGAGACACCAAAAACAACGCATATAGTATACGTCTGTTAGTACGTGCCAACACAAAGGGACGCTTATTTGTTGTACACGAGCGGCAAATTCTTTCTCCTATACGTCATGTTCTTCAAAGTGGGCAGCAATCAAAATGAGCCCCGGCATGCGAAACAGCGCTTGTTACAAAAATAAGCGCTGAACCAAAAATTACTGCTTAATTAAAAGACGGCGCACCATCAAAGGGCGTGCTCCAAAATATCACCATTAATTGACATGTTAGCGACAAGGCCGTATCTGAAGATTATTTCTTCAATCATATCCTAAAAAAAAAAAGAAAGAACCGAACATTCGCTGTCCCAACGTGGTGTTTTATTTCTTGTTTCAGAGTCACCTGAAAGCATTAACCACCAGCTCAGAAAAGGAGAACAGGTCATGATTTGAGCTCAAGTCATTTCTGAACTCAAATAAGCACAAGTAAACATGTTCCCTTTTTTTTTTTTGTACTGAAAAATGCAGCCACAAAATCTGAAAGCAGTTGCGGGCACTCCAAGACGGCAGCGACATTATAACGAAGGCAATGAAGACGCCAACTCCGTCTTCTAATTATATTCCCTGAACAAAGCACAATTAGTTCCACCAGGCAACCGGAATTACTTCGTTGTTATCTAACTCATTCCACATTAGCCGCAAGAACCTCGAACAATGACTTGGCCCCGCATTTGACTACACGGCGCCCTTTCATCAGACCTGTTCAAAAGAAACACATGCTAACGCTCAGACCCTACCAATAAATGTAAACAAGGCGCCCATTCTGGTGCCCAATTTACTCGTTCCGCAACATTAGCCAATAATCGACCAGAACGTCCCTTTCCGCCAGAGCTGGTAAAAAAACAAGCAACCTGCACCCGCTCTTTCTCGTCCCTGTCAAGAAAATGTAAACGAGGCACGCACGCTGATGCGGCACTATACTGTTCCTTTCCCGGAGAGGTGAAAGCCTTCCCAGCAGATAGCGCATGCGTCATATACGACCTCGCCAAGTCGCACCGCGCAGTGCCACCCTTTACGCACGACGAAAGCATTTGTCCACAGAAGCCGGCAGCGCTCTCTCTCTCGCCACGTGCCACACGACAAGCCGGATTTCCTCGTTTTTTTTCCCTGCAACATCGTTGTTTCGGTCCTTCCACCCGCTTCCGTGCCCGCCGTTCCGTGAGTCGACGAGTCCGCGGAGCAGCGCTTCGTGCTGCACCATCCGGCAAGCGCCACGGCACCCAGTACGAACCACGCAACGGTGCCCCACCACCAATGCAGCTATTAGAGACACGCAAGACAGCGCAGAGCACGCGAAGCGGACGCTCGCCGCCCAATTTCCCGTTAATTAGGTCCGGTCCTCCCGTGCGCCTCCCCCCTTCATCTCTCTATCTTGAAGTATGAAGAGAAAGATGGCAAGAAGACACGAATTGGGAGAGACAGAGGGAAGCCCCACCACTGGCCGCATCCCGCGCGGCGTGTTCACGAAGTAGCGGCTGCAGCATGCACGACGCATGCACCGTGGCTCGTTACCGCGGAAAAGAGAATGCGGAAGGCCTCCCGTTAGAGACAGATCAACACCCGCCCCCCAAAGTCCTTTGCCCCTGCAGACTCCGTGTGCCGGCGTAACGCGTAGTAGATTCGGGGAGGCCCGTCTGTCGGGCGTGCGGGAAACCCACGCTCGTGTGTCATCTGCAGGGTGGGACAGCGTCTCTCCCTTGCCCCTACACATCGCGAGGCCGTGTGAGACGTACAGCTACGCCGAGCGAGTGAATGTGCTCTCTGAGAGTGCTCCAGGGAACTCCTATGTTCTGCCGTGCCTTATTGCTTTGAGCGAAAGAAAGGAGGAAACAGACATAAATGTGAAAACAAAATTCTCATGGGCTGTGCAGCGAAGCGTGCTGTCATACGGGCTACCTTCATCGCTCTCTCTCTCTCTCTCTCTCTTTCTGTTAAACGCCGTTCAAGGCTCGCAGAGAACGCCTGTGGGATCTCGGCAGGATGGGAATACGAGCGTGGATACTATGAGAAGAATGACGTCTTTAATGTTTACGTGTGGGTATTAGGAAGAAGCCCTCAGGCTGGCGTTGACAAACTAATATTGGAGGGCTGGTCAGATATTCTAGAAATGGAAGCGAGAATGTAAAGAAAGAAAGAAAGTGTTCAAAGCGAAATAAAAATAAATTTGAAACATACGAAATGAACTGTACCACACTGCAATAAAATCCGGGAGCGCACGGATCCAGCAGACAAATATTAGCAACCAACCTGTAACTAAACTGTTCAAATAGACGGATAGGAACCAATGAGTTAAATCGATTTTCAAAATTAACTAAAGATCAAACACAAATACAGCGTCAGAGACAGCGAGGTATTTGCCATTTCCTACGTTATCTTGTAGCAACAGCCATCTTTAGGTAACGAATGGCTCAGACGACAGGCTGGCATGTTGGATTTGTACAGTGACGTCTCGAATTTCAAATGCGAAAGCATTTTTACGCAGACTCAACGAGAAATATGTCCGTTCTTCCAGTGATGCAAGAGAAGTAGCTAGTAAGGAGCATGTGGAGATTGTGAACGCTTTGCACCGGTGGTACAAGAACGTAAATGGAGAACACTTGGCAGAATGAAAGTCCTCTCTGTAGTACAACGTGTAAAGCCGACACTCACCGCCGTACATATTAGAAAAATTCAGCCTTTTTATACCATGCACGCCAAAAAACCACATATGCCCACAACTGTAGTACAGTGGTTAATACGCTGCTCGGCTGCTGACACGAAGGGTGCGGGTTCGATCCAGGCCGCGGTGGTCGTATTTTCGATGGAGGGGGAAATGCCACTGGCCCGTGCACCGCAAAATGAGCCCCATGCAGGTGGTCGGAATCACCGCGAGCCCCCTCCTCCTACTATGGCTTGTCTCATAATCGTATCGTGGTTTTCTCACATAACGCCCCAGCAATCACAAACCAAATGCGTTGTGCATGGTAGCGCTGGCGAACGCTAGAAAAAAAAAAAAAACGCGAGACGATGTGCCGACGCTGCGCAATGAAAACATTGCAGGAAATTTGCATACGTGGGCAACTGTAGGAAATACAAGCGCGCGATCCTGGACGTCATCAGAAATAAAAAGCGCGCTACTCGCTTCAAAAGAGCAACGTATACGACAACGAAACAGCGGGTGGCTAGTTGAACACGCTTACGCGTCACTTAGACAACCCCCTATAGAAGATTCTTCTCTGAGATTTCTTCTTCTTCTTCTCGTTCTTTTATTTTTTTGGAAAAAAAATAAAGGGGGGGGGGGGGGGGGTCGTTCCTGTTACCTGCCGTTTCGAGCAACTTGCAATATAACGCAAGTTTGTGTAAGTCCCCCGTCTTTCAAAGCGACTCTTCAGCAGCGACAGTTTCCGTCTGAAAGTAGTAAATTGGTCAAAGATTTCCGCATGGGAGAAACAGGAGAAGAGCGTGTCGTCTGTCTTGGCCCTAACTAGACCCGCCCGATTATCTCGGAGAAGTCACGTGCTGGAACGGCTGAAAAGGAAGTTTTCCTGTAACACTGCCTCGCAGTTGCGCTGTTTCGGCCTGTCACGCGTGGCCGCTGATGCTGACAGTCTGGAAGCCCACCAGTAACTCAATTTAGTAACTAGGTCTAAACAAAAACCCACTGGCGCTGGTGCATAAAGACATTTAGATTCGAGAGGAAGTTTTCGAAAGAAAACAGATATGGAAACAAAATCAGGCCGTCTTCATTACTCGTCCGGGAACGATCGCAGGTTGCAATGCATTCCTGAATGGCTGCTCTTTAGAACTTTGCACGCAATGAGTCGATACCTGCAGTTTTGGTTACGCCATAATTAGCCAATCATATTGTCACGAGCTTCCAGGCGTACTTGGGGACTTTATTAGCAGCTGAGGGGCTAGCTTCGGCAAGACGCGTCCGTCAGGGCTGGCTCTCGAGCAGAGAAGAAGCGCGCGGTCTTCGTCCTTCTCTGTACTGTCCTTGACCCACTACACGCAGGTGGCAATGTACAGGTTGACATGCAACCGCATTTGCGATCGACTGCAAAAAAAAAAAAAAATCAGCTGAACTTGCTCAAAGCAGTTGAGACAGCCAGGATGTCAGACGCTGTGTAGTGCCGTAGACTCTACGGATAACTTTTGGCATCAGAGAGGCTGACCGGTGGGTAAATTCGCACCTAGCTGCGCTATAAAGAAAACAGCACTAAAACCAAAGATAAAACCCCAAGTGACAAACAAGCACTTACCCTCTTGTTGTCCTTGCTTTCTTTTTTCTTTCATTTGAGGCTGCCTCTTCCATTGTCAGACATTTTACTTCCTGTGGGGATAAATTTAGATGTACGAGCGTTTTCACATCCTGCATTTATTTTATACAAATGTGGACGCTTTGAGAAAGTAGTCAACAAGTGACCTCGAGCTCAAAATGCAAAGTGGAGCACCCTCGCTTCATTGTATCATGTATGAATCAGCCCTTCCCCCAAGGCGCTGTGACACGCTGGCTAGAGTTACAGAAAATGTACCACCTCTTTCGCCTCGTTACAAAAATATTCCTCTGTCTGCTTCAATGTCCTGCTTGCGAAAGCCATTCATCGCACTGCTATGAACACTTGACGATTCAGTGCACGAAGTCAAAGAGCAGAGCTCCTCTCACGTTTCCCGGAACTTGAATGATAAAGAACAATCAAGATGACGCAAAACTGCGGCAGTGGCGACTGCGCGTCATTGTTCTCCCTTCATGTGCATATCTGGATGTTTCTTTAGAGAATGCACGTAGGAGCGTGGTAATTGTACGTACTGCAAGCCCAGCAGGATGCACCCGTGGCTGATTAACTGTGCCTGCAAGTTAGGGCGTGCGGGTCATTTGGCCTTCACAATCAGAACTTCCGGCCGTGGTGCACAGACATAAGCTAAACGAGGCTTCTAGCAGAATTAGGAGTGAGCAATCACGAACTTCTATACACGTGGACAGACCGGTAAAAACTATGTAGAACAGGGAATGTCGCTCGACATTCATAGCTTCGGACAGTAACAAGTACCCCTACCCCTTTTCTAACCACTTTCGAGAAGCTCCGGACTAATAAAAACCACACGTATAGATCCAAATTGAGAAGCTCAGGAGAAGATGGAGGCTTGAATCGATGAACAGGTCGCTAAAAACGATGTAGAATAGGGAATGTCGCTGGAGTTCATCTATCTATCTATCTATCTATCTATCTATCTATCTATCTATCTATCTATCTATCTATCTATCTATCTATCTATCTATCTATCTATCTATCTATCTATCTATCTATCTATCTATCTATCTATGCACCCACCCACCCACCTACCTAGTGTCGCTGCTCTCCCGGTCGTCTCGTCCGCTTGGTATATACACCGAAATTGGGAGGGTAGGGTATGAACGTATTGCGACACGTATAATTTATCTTGACGTCACCAACACGATACGCCGTCTACGTCACAGTTAACAATGTCATTATCACATGTGACTCACACCTGCAGTGACCTGCGCTGGTATGCGGGTTTGCGCCACAGGTGATCGAATTTTAGCATTCCATCACATGTCAACCAAGGATGAACTAGAAAAAATAGACATTGAAAATGTTATGACACCTTTCGCTTGCGTTAAACGAGACAGAAACATACTATTTGTTGTAGCTTACCATTGAAACGTAATCCTAAAACGCAAGCAGTCACGGGCAAACGTGCTCCAATGACCGAAGGCAAACTATAGCACACAGCAGGAATCGAACGCGGGTCACCGAGGTGTAAAGCAAGCACGCTACCATTCGTCCACGCGGCTCTTCCAACGAGGTACACCATCGTGAATATACCTACTGCGTCAGCAGCCTTTGGTGGTGACGCTTGTGTTGGGTCAATTGCTGTTGTAGTACGTGTTAAGCGTTCGCTTAGCAATGTAAGAACAAATGCACATGAACTGCTATCACTGCTCCTGCTTTTGTACAGCTTTGCTGGACGCCTCGTAGAAATACTCGCACAAACGAAGCTTATGACATGCACATCTGTACACCCGTAGCCTACATTTGTGTTCGATAAAACACGCATGCGTCTGTGCAGTGACGTGAGTGCTAACGTTGCGTCGTACATTCAGCTACCTATTAGTTGTCACAGTGCTGTCGATGTGCCTAGTTAGCCCACGTTAAGCACACAACTGCTCAGTTTGCATATTATCGTTCATCCTGTTCGTAACGCTTGGCTGAATGCCAAACAATACGACATAAGCAATTACCTCGCTGACTGCTTCGGATGACGCCGGTTCCCACAACTCGTGGGATCTGGCGGATTTTCGTTTTTTGTTCTGTTTGATTGACCCACGGCACATGCGTGCGAAATCTCTTCTTGGTATGCGTGTGCTTCAGGACTGAGCAACATCTTGTTCATACATGATGCCCCGCACGGTATAGTAGCAAAGTGCACGGCTGCCGCGTTGGACGGCTGAGAAGGATGACGTGGGTGCGATCCCAACGGCGGTGAGGCCTTGATCCAATAGCAGCGGAATACAACAAATGTTCCAGGGCTTCGCAACGGATACAGGTTAAAGAAACCCACTGGGTAAAAACCAATCTGAAGCCACCCACCACATCTGAGTGCCTCATAATCAATCGTGCATTTGCGACACGTGAAACCTTGAGACATTTTTATCTGTTTTTTTTTCCACAGTATGGACTCCAGAGAGAGAGAGAGAAAAAAAAAACAAAGGAGATACTACTATTTGTAACAAACAAACAAACAAACAAACAAACAAACAAACAAACAAACAAACAAACAAACAAATAAAACAAAATGATTCGCTTGTGAAGCGAATTCGCGCACCAAATACGGAAATTTTTGTTGGGCTGCATAGTGCATGTAGTACGGAGGCAAGTATTCTAGGGCCCCAAACGCAATCGCACAAAATAAAGGACAAACCACAGAATGTAAGCCGCACAAAATGCAGAATGGACAACAAGAGGCGCTCATCCTTCATTTTGTAAGATGTTATTTATGGCGCCAAAATATCCCTTGTTCCGCCCATCACGTAAATGCACTCTGACGTCGCGTCGTATATGAGTCGGATATCCGGGCACCACACTCCTTCCTTCCACTTCCGGGACGGTACGCGACGCAGCGGCCGGGGTCAGGTGGCCTTGAGGAAGAGAGCCGGAGGTGTCGCCGCCCGAGGGTCGCCATTGTTTCGGGTTCAGCGACGGAACGCGTGGGTCGATCTTTCCAGTTCAGCGCGCCCAAGTCATCGCGGCGCACCGTCGCACACCGCATGGTGACCGACCGTATATACCGCGGGTCTTGCTGCACGCTTCTTGTGGAGGGCAGTTTTTTTACGACGCCGCGCTACATTGTTGCCGTGAAATTGTCGCTTCTTTCGTAGTTAGGAGTGGATCTGTAAGAGTTAAGCCTGTGCAGAACTCAAGGCCGTGGTGTCGTAAAAGGTTGTCCTTTAACTGGCGATGCGAATAACGACAAGAAGAAACAAATAAACACCGTGCATTACCTGCGCAATGTGCTGCTATGACGGTAAACATAAAAAAAAGAAAGAAAGAAAGAAAGAAAGAAAGAAAGAAAGAAAGAAAGAAAGAAAGAAAGAGAGAAAGAAAGAAATGGCAAGCTTCAGAATGGTTAAACCGTTGAAAAAAGCCAGCGTTCTTGTTTTTGGCCATGCGGGAAACTTCGCGGTTTAATATCATATCTGCCCCAACAAGCTTAACCGCGTGCGGGCTGTGTCGGGAATGGCAATTGACCGCATGCAATATGACATTTTATTTTTCTTGTAGCTGTTCATCGTCTATACTGTGGTTGCTGTTTCATTTTATGTGTGTAACGTAAAGATATTGGTCGTAACAGCCCGTTAATTTTCTTTTGCCTTTATGGTTACATTTCTCATTGTGCGTTTTTTTTATCGCGCCAAATCGAAACACACGCTTAGCCGGCTGTGACGCTTTCTCCAGAGCTGTCTACTGTAAAATATTAGAAAAGGGAAGCATGGCGCTTTCTACATTGAAGGAGCCAAAGCTGTCTACAATAGAATATTAAAGAAAGAAGAGAATCCAGCTCCAGTGAGCTGACCTCGTTATCAACAGCAGAACATCGTCATTAGCTGCCAAAGATCAGATCAAATGACCCGTCACGGCGGCTATAAAAAAAAGCGAGTAAGAAAAAAAATCCACGCATATCCACGGAGTGAATGATGATGAGTGGGCGAAGCTCCGGAGGTTCATCGTAAATCGTGCCGAGTTCCGGATTAATTTAGCCATGCTTCGTGCTGTATGGACAGACAACTGAGTTCTCAGAACACTGTGGTATTCGTTTCGCATCTTCTACCTTCCAGAAAAGTTGTGAACAACTACTTA
The DNA here is from genome assembly GCA_013339685.2 of Hyalomma asiaticum. NCBI lineage: Eukaryota > Metazoa > Arthropoda > Arachnida > Ixodida > Ixodidae > Hyalomma > Hyalomma asiaticum. The sequence continues at coordinate 57,350,488 of CM023485.1, forward strand.
AAACTGGGGCTATTGTGATGTAATACGAAACGAAACCGAAACCGAGTGATGCCGGAGTAGACGAAGAGGAACCGGCATGAACTCGTGACACAAGAGCGCGTGCCAGCGCTCGAGGCAGCTCAGCGTTCGATGACGACGAAGTGGCTACGACGGACAACTACGGCAGACAAGCCTACGCCTTAAGGAGCTTCGCCCCTAAAACGGCGATAGCTCTGCGCATCAAATGAGCCGTGTGACAGATGATACGAAGCATATGTTCCATGACCTGCCTAGAAAGGTTGTAGACTCCACACTGAACGAGACTATAATTCTCAGTGTGTACGCAGCCGTATCCAAATTGCTGCGACCCTGGTTGTTGCCGCGCGTGTCCCTGGCTCTCAGTGTATCACCGGCACTAAATGTGGCGTGTCTTCAGATACTTCCCTGCAGGGTTTTCCTGTAGTGGCGCAGGTCAGCTGGGGATAACGGCATTTCCAAGGACGGTCGGATCGGATGCGTGTAGTATGAGACTAGGCGATTAAACGCTTGGCCTCATCCGGAGATTTTCGTCGCGTTTCTTTCCTTAATGGGAAATGCACCTGGCGAATCGTTGTTACGCCGTTGTACAGAGCAGATAAAAGCGACCTTTGGTTCGTTGCTGAACCCAGAAACTAAGTAAAAGTAAAAAAAAAAAAGTCTAGTGCGCCACAGGATTTTCATTTTCAGGAACTGTGGTGTCGGGCTCCTGCTATTTCTATCCTTTCCTGGCCACTTTAACTGCGCTTTGAGCTTGTAACTTGTATGAGACGTTGTTATACCTTATCTAAGAATGTCTCTGGAAATGTCGTTACCACAGATGCAAGCAGCAAGGTTACCACCAGCTAAACAACTAGGCCCTACGAGAACTTCATTAAGTTTCGCATGTGCATGCGTTTTTGCGCGTGTGGGTGGCGGGGAGGGGGGTTAGGAAATGGTGTGAGTGCAGTGGAGAACACGTGACACGTTGTGACCAAATGGAGTTGTATGGACTAGCACTAACTATAATAAATTTAATGCAGCCAAATAAGCGATAAGTTCGTTAGTAAGGGCCAACACAGTTATAACACGAACGAGGCAAAGCGGGACATTGAGATAACTGACCATTTTACATTCAAATAAGCAAATAAGCACGCCCTAGTTAGCACGGTAACATTGTTTTACGCTACTCAATTCGCTCAACGTCTGTGCTTTATATATATTTCCAGCACGCAACATTTTTCAGTGAACTTTAACGCAAAGGCAAGCATCGCAGGCTTTATTCCTTCTTCGCTTTACAGAAAAGGACATAAAAATTTTAATTTATACGCGATGACAACGCTAACATGCCCTGGGGGAACGCAAGTGACCCTCCGCTAACAGACGTTATCCTTCGTTTTGTTATTTGAATGTCAATGAAGCTGTTCCCAAGAGATGAACGTAGTGTGTTTGAAAGTGGTTTCACCTGACGTTTCGAGGGCGGCCCCTTTGTAAGGCTGAAGAACACGCGGTCATATAGAAAGAAAAAAAAAGCGCCTGTAAAGAACGAATACACGCATCCGCGTACGTAAACTGCTGCAGCTCGAGATATGATCCAAGGCGAAAACTTGTATTGGGATGCTAACAACACGCAGCACCAAGCAGCTGTCAGCGCAATTGCAGCGTGAGGCTGCTTGTTTCGCTAACGCAAGCAAAATGTTTTTCAATCGACCGCGACTTCTTATGATCGCATGAAATGTACCACTTTATGTGTAAGGAAAATAGAAAAGTTACCGCGCCGTGGCTAACGTCGAAACGACATCGCAAGCGAGGTAATACCTTGTGTGTCGAGGAACTGACAGAACTAATGCCATCTGAGATGGAATAACCTTCCAATGCAGGCGTGCGACCCTTCATGTCAGGATCGTTAACGTACGGAATGCTACAGGTACTGGAACATCGGTTTCCGTACGGATGCCCACTACTCCAGTCGCCAAGGTTAGCGAAACCGCTGCACTGTCGATTCGCGAAGGTCACGTGCACGACAGATTGCCGAACCAGTATGAAGGCACTGCGAAACAGTCTCGATTCATATAGCGAGATGGAATAGGGCGCCCATCGATCGTGCATTGAATGCCATGCAGACACTTCTGACAAGCCGGGACATCGGCTTCGTATCCGAGGCTGCGTGTATCTTCCGTCACTGCCACAGACCTGCTCGATTGAGTAGTCACCTGTAAGCAGGGGTCCGCGACCTTGGTAGGTTACAGTATACGAAGAAACCTATAAATCATGAATTGAATATTGGCCGACGAGTCATACACACGATATGCATCGAGAACGTCAATGTCTTGACACAGCAAATGAGCTTGTCTGGTAGTGACAAGCCGTGTTCAGAAGTCTCGTTCTGTCACATGTATTGGCGTTCCCTTCGCATCGTATTGCTTGCTCGGTGTCTTAGTAGTCAAAGAATGAGTAGCACTGACACGTGTATCATTAACGGTGTCGATTATGCATCCCTTTCGCATTTTATGGTAAGCTTTCGGAACTTCCTGCGACGCACTTCGCGTATAGAGCCGGAGCGGCGTGATTCTGTGAGAATAAAATCCCTATACATATGTAAGTGCGTTCTCACTTCAAAGGTTCGGCCCACAACAGAATGCACTTAGGTTTTAAAGAACAGTTCATTACGGGTGGTGCGAAATAACTGTGACTATGTATATGACTAGCGCACAACAAATTTTCCGAGGTTCATCTCCTATTTTTCAAGAAGCGCATAGATGAAGGCAATAGCAAAGAGAGGAGCGGGGGTATACACTCTTAGCACGGTAACCTTTAGTTTATTTTATAGGTACACAGAAATGTGAAAATATGCTCCTTTGCTAAAGGTTAAAGTGCTTTGACCTTTAGTAAAGGAGCATATTTTCACATTTCTGTGTACCTATAAAATAAACTAAAGGTTACCGTGCTAAGAGTGTACGAGTGGCTCACAGAAAAGATGTGCCCGGGCGTCTGCACCACCGTCACCTGCAGCTTTCCGTTACAAAAATTCTTATAGAAGAAAAATTGGACATCATTCATGCTATTGAACGTGGCATGAAAAAGTCGGCGCTGGCTCAGGAAAGGGACCTGCCGTTAACCACTGTGTGTGGAACTTGGAATTCCAAGGAGAAGTTGCTTGACGCGTATGAATGCCTCGTCGTGGTGCGGCGTCGGTTTGTATACCGAAGCTGCACTCTTATAAGTAAACACGTGCGGAACGCGGCCGGATCACTACATGCACCTGACCTTGACACTGGGGCTTATAGGTCATAGGCAGTACACGGGGGTGCGGTCAGGAAAAAGATGCGCCGAAGGTATTTCCAACAGACGGCCCGCAGCCGCGGCGTACGAGAAGTCATTTTGTGGCAGGGTTGTGGGTCACGCATCGCCTAGTTTTCTAGAACAGCTTTTGCGTATTAGAGCATTATATTTTGTGTTGCGCACCAGAGAAGAATGTTGTCCTGCGAAACTGGCCATCGAGCAATTCTGCTTTCCGTTTCAGCAGTCAGTGAACTTCAGATTGCTCTCTCGCGCCATCAAGCAAGAGCCCATTAGCCTTTCTGTCTAGGGGTATTGGAGTAAAGGTTGCTTCCAACAGGTATTCTCTAGGAGCATGTTGCAAGTTGTCATTTTCGCACGGGTTTCGAAGCACGCTTGCTTCGGTATATCAGTTTTATTTTACGCAAGGGTTATTTATTCAGAACCACGTGCTTAGAGGTTGTAAAGTTCGCGATCTCAGTTCTGTATGCATCTTCTAAAATTCACTTTCCATGCTTTTAATGCGGAGAGTCCTACTGTGAGTTTGTTTTGAAAAGAAAACGTAGTATTGAATTGTTCGTCTACTACATATGCATTGCCTCGTTGCATCCTTTTATTCATTCTTGTGGTGTTTCATTCCTCACTGTTCATCAAATCGGAATTATAGTACACTATTTTGGGGTATACATTATTGAACAATACAGTTCGACAGCTGCCTCGACATTGTCTTCCGTATCCCAGTTTTTCAATTTCGACAGCTTGCTAGTATGTATAAACACAATATTTCAACTTCGAAGATGTTGTGAAATCTTAAAAAAAGTTCAGCTGGAATGCACGATGATACCATGTAATGTCGAACAACGTGCGCCTCTATGCTTCTCTCAAATAGGGCACATTACTTCCGGGCTCCATACCAAACATGTGTTTCACAGTCCTCTTTATTTTTTACCGTTTCCGCAAAGATTCAGGTCACTAAGACCACGGCTTTGCCTTGACCGAGCCAGAGTCTTTTTTACGACGTGATTTTAGTAGTGACCCAAACACGCGGCGAACATTTGCGTGCAGTGTAGCGGAAGGCTCACCACTTCGCTGCACTCTAAACCGTAAGTGAGAACGAACATCTATGGCACCACTACTATGCTGTGTCATACCGACGTCCTTCTCATATGCTTGTGCCTCCTTACCAAAGGATATATTACCTCGTGCTTTCTAAGCTTGCCATTTCATAAACTTATTTCATTTGTTAAGTAACCACAGCACCATAAAGACACTGCACACAGCACCATAAAGCGAAATATTATTGCTTTCTTAACAAGACACATCCAAAGCCTTAACAGGACCCTCCGAGGGTGGCGCTGAAAGTTAGGCAGTGATAAAAGCAGCACAGTGTGTACGTAACAGACGATAAAAGAGATTAACGATAGTACTTTCGAGGACGGGAGAGCATACGAAATGTGTCTCCAAAGCTAAAGTTCAGCCTCGCACTATTTGCAAAGGTACACCAATGAAGTAAACTCTGCGCACAGACTAAGTTGTTGTTGTCTTGCACTTTGCCAGTCCGGAACAACGCTGACCGAAAGAACGTGAAGTCACTGGCGCGTCCGACAAACGCATCTGTATACGGGGCTCATAAAAAGCTTTGCGTGTGCAGACCACTACTTACAGAACGTACAGCTGATTTCCCATCGCTGCACCGAACTTTATTCCAAGTAACATCGCGTCGTTTTGCCCGAACGTTATGCCCGCTGCGCGCGCACAATAGACGAGTCGCCTCCTGAAAGCTGCCCGCCGTAGCGTTTCCCAGATCGGAAGGCGCTAACGTTCGCGAGGCGGAAATAAGTGGCGCGGCTCGCGAGCGCCTTGTACGCGCATCCACGCGCCTACGAAAGATTCTGAGCTTCTTGCCTTGAAACGAGTGAGCTGCACCAGGCATTAAGAAGTACAGGGGCTGTACCTGGAACACTGCAAACTATATAAACTAATGGAGGTCGGAGCTACGACGGCAAAACTCAGGAAGGCGGAAAACAAAGATAGTGTGCGTTCGTCCATTGCATTTCGTATACGCGGTTGAAAATCAGAAAAGAACAAGGCGCAAGAGAAGCAACGAGAGGTCGTCTAATAATTCTAATTACATTGTTGCCACTGGGTTAGCGCGCACCTAAATTGCGTCGATTACAGCGTTGATAGGTGATCAATTCCTTGTAGGCAAACACGCTCGTTTAATGAGAGATAATGGTGAGGAAGGCTCCTTTGCGGAGCAAAAATGCGTCGATGTTACGGTGACGAGAATTTGTTCTATCGGAACCAACTCACCTCTTAGACCGTGGTCTTACATCGCTAAACAGTATGTGCTTGGACAGTCTTGCGAGTTCCCTTAGTAAGATGGTTATTTCATCTTCGCTAGACTTAACGAGCTGTATCTATACCTCATGTTTCGCGCAAGAACCACTGAAAAAAAAAATTACATCCATGTAGTTGCCGCATTCAGCGTGCACATACTCATAAACTTCGACGGTCGTGCCCAATGACCGTTTCTCGTTGCTGAGTACAGTTTGTTTTGTTCGTGTATTTCTTGTGAATATTTGGTAGACGTACCATTTTTTTTCTTCTCTTTGTTGGGCGCTGTGTTTGCTATTTATGTGGAAACGGAGCAGTTGAAACTGTTTGAATATGTAGTCCGGTAGCCGGCTCTAATGTAACCTTCCTTATCATATGCGCTTGATAATTACAATAACTGCCGATCATCAAATCCCTGGCTGCACGGATATTTGGTCACGGATATATTTGATCACGCGTTCGAAGGTATAGAAGGTGACGGTTAACAACTTGAGTGCGGCGTCAATGGGTTTCTATATCGAAGACAGCACCTCGCAAAGCGGCTTGAGCGTCGCCTGAACGAACGTCATCCTCAGAATCCGGTTGTAGGTTGCTCGGGTAAAACAAAGCGTCGGAAACTAGACTGTGTGCTCGGTGATGAATAATGCACTTTTCCCAGCCTTGTGCAACAAGGTGGATGAAGCATATCTGTACTGCAGGGATTGTCTGTAGGTCATCAATTCTTTTCGTTTTTTCCGGCAAGGATGTTGACAGTGGTAGATGCAGCTGGTCTATAGACTGCTGTGTAGACAGCGATTTCTCCACTTTACTTGCAGAAAAAAAATTTTTTTCACTGCGCGCTATACGATCTGTCATCATAAGACTTTCTTTGCACGGACATATGCATCACCGTAGTGAACTTCATTAGAGACAACTTTTTTTTTCATCTTCGTTTCTCATCAGCCATTTGGCGCTTTAGTAATTGTCGTTTCTTATAAACTTATTGAGATATGACCTCTAAAGTACGTATCTGAAGCACATTTCTTAATTCGCCTGGGTGTATGGACGCATGGAACATTTATTTGATCTGCTTGAATGTGATTGTGCCTCTGGCCTCTACATCTCCAGGCAGGTCCACTTCCCATGCAGAGCTGGTCATCCGGACAAGTGGACCGAAGAGCTGTTGCTCACGGGGAAAGGGAAATGTTGGGAATATAGGGTCTACCGTCATGGGCTCGGGGACTTAATGATCACTCTTTTTGAGAAGGTCGATGACACTGTATTTGAGGTCATCTTCACCGTCAGCGTTATCACTGTCGTCAATGTCTGAACCAGGTTACCATAATTCATGACCTTTGACCCCTAACCACGAGGTTATACAACACAGCACCATATCACAACATCGTTTCACTTTCCCAAGGATGAGCCTGTGATTCCATTCTCAAGGCACGTGTGCCCCCTTTGTTTCTTTTAAAGGAAATTTCGCAAAGTATGAAGTATCGGCAAGTGGACGGACCCACGCCGGTTCAAAAAGATGTCGTAATGCTACGAAACGTGGCGTGCAGGTGGCAAGATGTGTCAAGCAGCGCGCGAACTCTTAGTCTGACGTATAAGACAACCCGCGTCATATAGAGCCTGCAGGCGCCAGCATACCAGAGTAAGAGGCAGTCTGCTCAGAAGGGGGCGTGACGGCACGTGGTCTGATTACAGGTTTGCTGTGAGCCTGTGACAGCTGCTGACCTGGTTCACCCCGAGTCTTCTATGGGTGTTACGACGCTTCGAACCTTACGCGATCGCAGCTCGGTCAAACGCTCCAAGCATGCAAGAGGCCCATGACGGGATGATGCTGACAGGTTCTGGCGCACGGCACGTTCGGCTAGTCTCTAATTTCTCGCCGCGCGTCGCATATAGCCAAGATGAGGCGGGTGTTACGACGGGCCCACTGGCTGGCATGCAGGCTTGACCGATGCGGCACATGGTGGTTCGTCCATCTTGCAGTCGTCTTCTCACTGATTACGCGCGCTTTCGCAGAAATCGAAGACGTGAGACGAATAAACTCATGCGTTTAGTCATGCGATCCCAGATGGATGAGTCACTTGCAGTGAAGCCGTGCGCTCTTACTAAACCAGTTCTGCTTACAGACGCGTTGATGTCAGAGCCGTTGTGGAAGCACCATTTGCAAGACTTCCAGGCAGTACAGAAATACGATGACGCATCGTGCCCGGCATGTCGGAAAACTAAAGCCGTTGAAGTAGTATCTTTATTCATAGTAAGCATGTTTCACAGCTCACTACAGGTGTAGGGGCTAAAGGCACTCAAGCCTGACAAAGGCCCCTAAATGCATACAAAGTGTAAAGCAAGGCAGCGTGTGACCAAACACTGCAAACGACACATTTAAAATGGCTTACACAACTGCCGAAACTTCAGCGAGGCACGACATATCTGTTTTAAAGGCAAGCACTACGATGGAAGCATTTTTTTTTTTTTGTCAGCGCAGAATGTTGAAGTGGACCTCTGAATCTTCGGTCACGTTACACCATAAATTATAAACAGTGAAATCACAACTGCAATTCTTCTGTCTGTTTTTCTTTCAGTTTAACATAAAGGCATCGCGAGGTATACGTGCCTAACGTATACCACTACTAAACCTAACCACGCACTTAACCTTGGTGGAGGAGACTGCAGAGAAGACTTCGAGCACGCAGGCAGCGACCCCGTCACGCAGACAGTGCCTGTGCCGTGTGTACACTGCAGTAAGACATTACGCCTCCACAGGTAATTGAGGACACATCAATCACATCAATCGTCCTCCACTACTTTATTTCACAGAAAAAGCAAGCTATTGACGCTACAGGGCTCATGACGCGGGCAACGAGACGAAAGGAAGGATACACGCGCACCAAGGCGGGAGAAAACGAATGACCCTAATTTGTCATCGTACATAATCCATCACTGTTTTTTCGCATTGAACGCCAGGGCAGCTCGCTCATCACGTCATCCCCGCAAAGTCTCGGCGTTTATAATACACGGCCGAGCCAGCCGGCCAGAAAGAGAACGCGCACGCGAGCGCGTAGCGCCGCGGCGAAGCGTACACAGCGGCGAAGCGTACACAGCGGCGTTGTGCAAGCGCCGCGTCGCCCGTCGCGTGTCACTTCTCTATCGAGTTTCACAAGACGACCTCGCTAGCCGACTCTCTTGTACGCGGTGGCACAGAGACAAGACGGGGATGCGAGGTGGTACGCGAGGTTCAACGGAGCCGTGGCAGCGGGGTTAATACACGCTCGCATATCTAATCATACGTCGGTGCTGCAGTAGCCCCCCAGACTACGTCCATTCCTTCCCGACATGCTTCCGTATGGAAGACTATACTGTCGTTCCTATCTCTAGTTGAATAGCGGTGTTTTTACCTCAAAATATTCAAGGAGGCTCGGTCTCTCGGGCTTGAGCTGCTAACTGAGGACACGAAAGAGAAAATTTGCAGTTTACCAGGGAAACTGCGGATTGCAAATTAGGAACGGGCCGATAACTAGCCAAAGTGGACCGATAACTAGCCAGACAGGCTAGCGGTCCGAATATTTTTGTAACAATTTTTGTATTAATTCATTGAATAAACACATTGATTTGATTTGATTTGCCACAGAAGAACGAACGGAGCATGGAAGAAGTGCCGACTCGCAACTTTCTTAATCTTCAAAGAGTTTCCTGTGCACATATATGCATAGTGAAGCCAACATAAATCTACAAGCGCACTGCCGATAGCATCCACAAAGAGGACACATCGTCAAAATACAGATTAATACATCAAATCTAAAATTTCCTTCCTTTGTTGCGCCAAACCACCGAGGTACCACCGGTGCATCCGCTTCCTTTCTTTCTGATGTGGTACACTTCCACAACTTCTTTGGCCAGGCCATTTCTACTCTTGCCCAAAATTGATTGATTTCTGGGGTTTTACGTTTTACGTCCCAAAAACCACGATATGATTATGAGATACGCCGTAGTAGAGAGAGAAACTTTATTGAATATTGGTCCTGAAGCTCGACCTTCCTAGGCCGAGGTGGGCCGCGTCCACGTTGGCGCCACCAGACCAAGCTGGGTGGCTTCGTCGTGGATCTTCTGGACTGCCCGTTTTTGATCCTGCTGTGACTTGCTCCTTGTGAGTCTAGTCCACGTTTCCCAATCTTCATCAGGGTTGGTAAGAGTCGCGGGGCACCCCGCCAGCATGTGTCTGATACCAATGATGTCGTTACATGTACTGCATTTTACTTCTAATTGTAATGCTGGGTGAATTTTGTTCATAATATATGGTGTCGGATACGTCCCTGTTTGAAGTAATCTCAGTGTAACTGCTTGAGCCCTGTTCAGCTTTGGGTGTGGCAATGGGAACTGCCTACGCTCCATAAAATAATGTTTAGTAATATCATTATACGTTAATAAAGAATCTTCTGTCTCCCCATAATGGTCGTGTTTGGTGACTCGGCTTTGACCGGCACGGCAAGCAAGTCCTCGTGCCAGGTCATTAGTGACCTCGTTGAGGTTCACTCGAGCTTCATCCACCTGCCCCATATGAGCAGGAAACCATCGGCTCCAGAAATTTCGACCACCTGGGGCTCTTTAACGTGCACTGACATCGCACAGTAGACGGGCCCCAACATTTCGCCTCCATCAAAATGCAGCCGCCGCGGCTGGAATTCAATCCCGCGACCCTTGGATCTCTTGCCGAGTACCATAGCCACTAGACAACCATGACAGGGCTTGCCCAAAATTCCAATGTTGGTAAGAAATTGGCTCACAGGCACAGACCATACAATGCATTCGTAAACGAAATGAAGCATTACTGAAAACAGAGCGGGAACGTGAACACAGGAGCACGGAAACACGAGCGCATTGTTTTTGATAATGTTTGATTTCATTTACCTATCCATGCTACTTTATTTAGCCAGGATCCTCGTTCAACATCAGTGATCTCTGGTCTTCCCTCCGAAGGTAATTAATTTATTATCAATATTTTTATTTTCATTAGTACACTCCCAACCTCTTTCGTATATAGTAGCAAGATGGACTCATTCTCTGATTTTGACTCTGGTTACACTGACGACTTGACAACACTTGACTTATAAATTTCTACTGCAAATCGCACAACTGGTGAACTTTCACTTAACAGCTTCGGTAATTGTCTAGCCGACGAACATGGCCGCCGAGGAAGAAGAATATAATTTCGTCCATGTCGATCTTTTTCAAGGGAAGAAAAAGCGTCTTTATCCTTAACGAAGCACTACTGAGAAAGGGCGAATTTCGCACATTAAAATCATCTCACCATACTGAAAGACTTAAAAAAAAAGAAATAAAGATCAGCCTTCGTGGCTGTTCAAACATCGCAGTTCTGAATTCATGAGGCTTCTTCAAGAACCCTCGTTGAATACGGCACGGCACCTCTCAGCAGGGGGTCGCGAACTGCAGTTTGAGAAACGCGAGATTGCTTGCGTTGCTCTATTAGATGTTTCGTTTTTAGCTCCATCGCTCCCAGCTAGCAGAATCATTTCTCACACTAGGTCCTTACGCGTAACAGCTTAGCCTCAATTGCTGCGCGCTGTGCCCCGCATTATGCAACTGTAATTGCGTCGTTGGCTTTCGCCTGCCTCTGCCCCCCTGAGAACAGGCGAAACCCCATTTTCTCAGATCCTGTCTCGGTACCCGAACGTATACCGCTAAGGAGACGCGCCTGCGTCTTGCAGTCGCTACGTCCGTGTAATGCGTTTACGCCCCGTCTACCGCCCGTTAATTTTGCTTCGTGCTCATCACTCGCTCGAACATATATCACCAAGTATTGCCATATATCATATCCAATGAACCCGCCGTTCAGTTCTCTTCGTGAGCCACATTGAGGCACGTGCCGTGCGCAGGTGGAGAATGCGCAACAAGGCTACGGAGCCCGCGTGCCGTTTTCCTTGTTTCAGAGAGTGCCCTGACCGTCTTGATCCAGGTCGGTGCTGTGTGTGTGTGTGTGCGAACGTACGTACGCGCTCCGATTATAAGAAGCGCCGGGCGGCCTGCGATTGTAGAGGCCCCTCCTCCTAAATCGTTCTTCCAAGATGCTTACAATAAGCGAAGTACGCTTAGTAAGACGAATGAAGTGTGTATATGGGCTTCGGTTATAGGATGTAGTGGGCCACTATGGAAGCTTCTCGTCATAATCGTGTAGAAGGACGAGAATGCCAATAGCCGGCGGAATCAGGCCAAGTGAAACAGCCATGGGTGATAAAAACCGCCTGCACAATACGAAGAAGACGGCTATTCGTCTCGGTTATGCGGCACAGAGGGCCACCGCCACTCTATCGCGTGAAGTGATAATAGCCGACAAAGACCCACACATACTGGGCAGACGACGACCGTCCAGGTTGCCAGTCAAGATCTCAGTGGTTGCGCCATCATTCCGGTGCCCTTCGCGTCCTAAATCAAAGGAAAGTGTCACCACTGATAACGCTGGATAAAATGCAGTGAAGAAACAAAAGAGAAAGGGAAAGAGGTTGCCGTACACAGACAGAGAAATCAAGAGGGAAGAGTTTTCGTACAATCGAAAGCGTCTGCGCGGGGGAAAAGTAGCTAGGCGGCACCCGCATTCCAAGCCAGACAATCGCCGCCTAAATCGCTGTTTGTTCATCGGAATGGAACGCCCGTGATTGCGTATATACGCATTTACTTTATTTCCACTCGCCATTTCTTTTGGATGAGACTTTTCGCTTGCCCGAACAGCGCACAAAGACGCGACCACCACGCACGGTCCACAGAGTAGGCGTCGTTCACCCTCTGCTTATAAAGTCACGCCGGTCACGGAGTGACGAAAGTTACGATTTGTCAATCTGCGCCTTTTCCCCCGTTTTTTTTTTTCTTACCGCTGTCTCACTGTACGCTCTTGCCACTTCCTGACTGCCGACAAAAGGGTCAAAAGTATACTAAAGCGCTGCCATTTCCTTTGTTTCACGGATAAAGTACTGTGCCAGATCACCCGCCGGAACAAAACCTCTCCCTAACCAATGATGGTCACGTGTGCGCGTGCGTGCGAGCGCGTTTGAGCTGCTGTGAATGAACGACATCATTAGCTTCTTGCTGACTACGCAGCCGGAGGTTCGAAAGAAAGTGCTAAACATTCTATTCGCGTCAGGTCATCGGCGCCAGGGACGACCGGAGATGTTTCCAAACTTCATTTCGATGCCGGCCGCAGGGTCGCGTCGGCATTATGGTTGCGGCTGCGTGCAGCGTGTTTCGGCAAAAGGCGACGGGATAGTCGTGGCATAATCGATGACGTAACACGTGCGGAGGACCATTAGGCGCCTCGAGCGTAATTACTACGCGAGCTCCGCAAGGGGAAATAGAGGACGGAGACGTGCAACGACTCTGCTGGCGGTCCTTGGCGAGGCGTGAAAACGGGGAAAAGTTTGAAGCAATGTTGCCGGAGAATGGGGTCGGTCAGTCTCTTGTTTTGTGTTCCGATGGAAAACCAGCTCTTTTACATATATATATTTTTTTCAACTTCGCATTCGGGTCAACATACGCAGCGCTAAGCGGGGGGTTTGCTTGTTTATGGCTCACGCATAGAAGTCGTGATAGGCTTGCGCTTACACCGAGGGGGTGTTTACATAGATACATAGTTTTTATTGAAATGGTTGGGCGTGTCATTGTGTGCTCCACCCTGCTTTCCTTGTTATGCGTTGTTGTCGCTTATTCATGTGAAATAAAAGAAAAAGAAAGCACGAGGATGAGTAAGAGAGAGAGAGAGAGAATGAGGGAAAGGAAAGGCAAGAATGTCGACTAGTGACGCGGCCGATTTGCTACCCTGCGTCGCTGGAAGATTCGGATGCGAGAAAGGAGGTCCCGTATCACAAAGCTATGGGGCGACCTGCTGTTACACTACGAAAAAGAGAATTCAAATACATTGCAGCGATATATAATAAAGAAACTACAGCGTTATGCGTACGTGGAAAGATGCGGTAATGAATTATTCACCTAACGAGAGTACAATGATTTCTGTGAGCACATCAACTAAATGTACAAAAACTTGGTTGAATGATGAATGCATGTGTGAATTGCATAGGGGTTCTATGCAAGAGCCACTGGTGTAATCCTATGACACGCAGAAAGTCCAACAATGCCTTCTTTGTCGCGTAAAAATTCCCCTCGCTATGGCTGTGAATAGCGTTGCAATGGGAAAATTCGGTATTAACTGCAGCAATCCGGCGCCCTTTAACAAGCCCATAAGTCTCATCACAGCGGGTGTTCTTGTCTATACTCCATCAATAGCTTTGTACAGGCTTGTTACGGCCAAGGATTGAGCCCAGGAAATATAATCCGTAACTTCTTGGAGAAGATAGTGTTTCAGCTCGCACTGTATATATTTTGCTTCTTGGCGCAAAAGTGACAACGCATGAGGGGGCATAGGAAAGACAGACACTGAAACCCCAAACTATCTGTCACCCTCCTGTCCGTTGTGATGTTCTAGATATCGCGTCCAGAACAGGGAAGGAACAGAGTCTTCTAGATCAGCCGTATGCAGAACTTTTGAAACACTGAGCAATCGCAGCAGCGGGCGCGACAAATGAAGGTCCATCAGCGCAATTTTCGCGGTATGGAAGACGTAATTAAATTATGTCCAAGTGACACATATCTGTCGGGTTACCGGACGTAAGAGCGGCGTCTCGGCACTGTGCTTTGTGAATGGCTCTACTGCTTGAAAAAATGACACGAACGCAAGGAGGAACAATTACGTAGAGAGTGCTAGTATCACGAGCAAAACGTGTGTAACGCGACACCTGATTCAGGGATAATATTCACGGAGTATTTATAATACTTTGACTCAACGTACAACCGCTGGCGAATCGCCACAGCGAGCACGCTATTAGCGAAGCGTCACCATCATTGATAAATAATTATTACATACCAATGACGACTTCCGTGAGCTTGATAAGATATTTAAGCGGAGCTTTCTCGCATATCTCTCGATGCTTCGCAGCTTATTTTTGAACACACAGAAATACTTCTTGATTTTATTCCCAAATGAAGAACGCCTTGAAGCGAGTAGGTCATGATATCGTCACTATGCCAGCGATCCTTGGGAGTCACCTACGCGCACCGCGACTGCATACGACAGTGCTGCGCAGCTTCCTCAAATGCAAGGTGAATACTCAAGTACTCAAGTATGCGTGCGTGCATTGTCTACCGTTCTTTCTTTCCTTCTCTCCCGTCCTTACGAGCTCTCTATCGCAGTGCACAGTAGCATTACGGATGCAATTGTGGTTGACCTCCCTGTCCTTCCTCGTCTCTTTTTGTCCTCCCCTCGGTCAAGACACGCATAAAAAGCCTGACTCCTTTTGGGGGGACGGGAAGTGCGGAAGACGAACAGCGAACGCGAGGCGTCAATTAAGCTGTCATCGAAACGCGCGGGTATCGTGAATGACGGTGACAATGATGACCAATGGAGGCGGAAGTGGATCCGCCAGAGACTCGGAAGAACAGGCCCAGACAACGACGGTTATGCAACAGATAAAGCATTGTCGTGGTCTACTTGATTCTTTAGGTATAAGGAGAATCGAAGTGCGCAAAAACAAAGTGCAGGTAGAGAATTGCGAAGCACGTGCCACGAGCAGCTCGCAATTTCTCTTCGTAAAAGCCAAATCATGCGCATGCATTGCGTGACATGTTGGCCGCTATAAAAGGATGTGGATAAACAACGAAAACACACTCGAACACTCGTGCGGTGGCTCGCAACTAAGCTAATAATGATCAACCGAAGCAATAAATATACAGGTACATCGTGCAATTACTGCCGACTGCCGACTGCGCCAAATTCAAGTTATTGGGCGCATACAGCCTATAAAGGTGCCCTTTAAGCAAGGCCGAACAAAAGGTCTGGCTTTCAAAGCTACAGTTAGACTACAGTTAGAAACAGAAGGGTGGATAACCGGCGCACTTATCGCCATGAGTTTAGAAACAGTGCTGGGCGTGGCAGTATGGTATGATGATGATTCAAACGGAGAGTGCGGGAGAAAGCATATACACGATCATTTTTCTGACAAGAGCAACAGGAAGGGAGACACATGACAAACGAGTAATGGCAACTGAACATTTAACATTCACATTTTTTTAACGCACACCTAAAGGGCTCAGGCAAAGCACGTTCACACTGAGATATCTGCTCGCACCGTACCCGAGCTCTCCGGCAGTCTGTAAAGCAGAATATGAGGAAATAAGCAAACCTATCCTCTCAAAGAAGAGGATTAACGAAGACGTAGACGCGTTCGCACTATGTCGACGTCATAGCGGTGGCATAAGCAGTAGCCCCGCTTGCATTACTGCAGCAACGCGAAACGGAGGCACCACGGGACAGAACGAGTAAGACGGGACAGAAGTGAGTAGCAAAACGAAAGCCCGAGAGGAAAACAAGAGCAAGACCACCGGAGCGGCTTGCTTCGCTTTCGGGACGAGCAGTCAGGTCAAACGTCTTCCATAAAACGGAGCGCGCGGGGCAGCGCGCCGAGTTGTAGGAGGGCGCTCCTTTGGGGCCGTGTTGTTCGTGATGCTGCCCGATTTCATGCTCCAGAAGGCAACGGCGTGCGCTCTGGTTTCTGGACTTTTATACATACGCTCGCAATACACGAAAATCATGCGGAGAGTACGGCCTGCCGGGACACGTGCGACGCTGAATCGGACAGTTGCAACATGTGGTGGAAAGGGAAACCGATTTCCTCACAAGCCCTACGTCCGACATCATGACAGTGGCAAACGTATCAAAGAGATGGGACGTGGTGGTAGCGCAATGCATGCGCCGTTCTGCGTGTATATGCGCTGGACTGCCGTTCAAATTTGCGGAGCTTGCAGCGAATTTGAGGTGTTGAGAGCATGTGGGAGTGCTTCAGCACGCCTGCTAGTCAGTGTTAACCTGAAGCCTTCCACTACAACGTTCCTTGCATCTAGACTGTATCATCCATTATGAATAATGGAAACCATGAGAGATGACCCATGCAGTGACCACCACACGGTGTTCTCTATAGAATAGCGCTATCTTAGTAGTTTAGGATAGACTGAAGTGTATACTGGTTTGCGCTTGCATATAATCAGGGACCGACTTTTATACCGCAGTAATCTGTTTCATCCTTTAGTTATTCCCATTTGTGTACACGGGAACCCTCAGCCAAGGGCTCGATGTCACCAGCTAAGCGCGTTCGATTTAGAGGCAAAAGTAAAAATATGACTGTTAAGAAAATGAACAGTTACCACTGTCGATAGATCGAAAGATTGAGAGAAACGTTAAAGCACGCACTTTCGGCAATCTCGGCTGTTACGTATGTTCTCTCAAGCGGTGTGATGTGACCCTGTTATATTGACGATCATTATTATCGGCGCTAATTAAATACAATGAATTAAAATAAGACTCATAGACAATAACCAGCTGAGCTAAATGTGGCAAAGAGTATGTGCTCGTATAATGCAACAAAATTTCGAATACCTGCCAATGGGGCTCTTACAGTATATGTACTCACATCTTCCTACAATACAACTTAGAAAGCCGCAACATGTATCTAGCAACTACAACTACAAAACGAAAAATAATAATTAAAAATGTCAGTCGAAATCTTACTTAAATATTCTGCTTTGTTTGGATATAGATCTTCGACTGATGCAGCACTGATAGGAAGAGCGCATAATGTGTTGCGTTTAGTGGAGTTACCACGATGAGGTATCGCTTTACGCTTCCGTTGGGCAGGTTTGCAGGTCAATCACAAGTGAAGCAACTTACTTGCCCACGCAAATTCGTTAACCGTCCAAATAGGAGCTGACCCACTAATTTGTTTGGTCTTCCTTGCCGACACCAGCGTGAGTCGTAGCAGTTTAAACTGGAAGAATGTAAATGTGAAAAACCAGTGCAGACTTATCGGTGCCAATGGTCGTGCCTAAGATGAAATGACAGGATGTTTGTTTGAAGACTTTCGTCCAATGCAGCCATAAGAAGGGCGAGCACGTTTTTATGTAGTTGATTTACAGGGTATAAGTAAACTCGTTAGAAAAACGAGTTTCTGACATGCCCACTTGATTGTACTTATTTCCTAGCATTAACATGTGTTCTTGCGTTTCGTTCTTGCATTATAATGTCACCTGTCGTCGCGCTTCGTATCACTACTCATTTGGTGCCCGTGTCATTGTCAAACGAAAGAACAATAACTCCTATGAATGATGCTCTCTGTGTAAACTCCGTGATATTCAACAGCAGTAAGGCCATGTCCGAAAGACAGACCAGGAATGAGATCCTCACACGCGGAGTCACTTTCACGGCGTGATTACTCATGTCTTCACCGCCAGTTGAGGTCTGCTTCTAACGCAGACCGCAGTTTATCTGGGATTTATGCAGTCACCACTGCTTAATTTTTGTGGTTGAACATTTACGCCAGGTTCTATGCTTTTGCGCGCGCCTGGTCGGCCGTGTTACATGGTCTGGTTCAAATATACATGGAAACTTTCTCGAGCTGCCACATATTCATAGATCAGGTTTCAGCGACTGTACTCAGTGACCAAAGAAGGCGCATTTAGTTCACCTTCCGGGCATTGCTCCAAACAAGATGCTCTTGAAACTAGATGTTCCTTAGTAATCGGTATGCTTTTGCTTGTTACTTGCTTGTTACTGGAGTCCACTGTCTGTATATGAGTGAACCGTGTCATGCACCACCAAACTCGTCTTGAGGACAGCGCATCTACAGGAGTACGATCAACCAACCAAACATTTCCCTTATACTCTTGTGTTATTCTTTCTTTAACTATCCAAGTTTCCTTCTTTAGTTCCTGATGCTATTTTTCTGAACGGTTCAGAACAGGCATAAATACGGTGTTCATCGTCGCGTCGCTTGACCTTGTGTTTTCCACGTATGCAGTTGAAGCCGAAATGTTACAGACCCGCGAGACGTACAAAAAAAAAAAAAAAGGGGTGGGGGGAGGAGGTTAGTTCCAGAGTGACTTCTTATTTGGCAAACCGAACTACACCACAATACGCTGTACTATCATACTGGTACAGGCTGCAAATACACATATATCAGTTGCAAGCGCAGGCTGGAGCAATACTACGCTCTGTTTTTTTAAACTACACGGGCAAGACCTAAAAGAAAAGGAACAGAGAAGAAACGATGGCGTGAAGGAACTGTAAGGGTGACCATCTACGCCATCAGTCACATCTCTCTCTTTCTTTTTTTACTCTTTGCTTTCACTTTGGTTGATTGCGACAAGGGTACATATAAGCCACAGCTGCTTATTTCTTAGCTAGAACCTGATAGTCTCAAATGCACATTGCAGTATCCGCAATCAAGCGAAAGATGGATATACATTTCCCAGGGCTCCTCCTCCTTTGCTTTTCTTTGCGACGCGTGTGTAACGTCTCCACACCAAGTATAACGAGCCAACGCCAGCGAAAAAAAAAAGAAAAGAAAAAGAACTCACTATAATTTATCGTTTTCCTGTACACTGCATCACTGTTGGCGCAGTGCATGCAACAGGGAGCTACATGCAGTCGAAAAGAACGTGCGAAATGCTTCAGCCGCTTCAGTGCTTAAATAATTAGCCATCCTAGTCGCCTGGGAAATCAAGGGTGCTGTTGGAGGAAAGTAGTGGCTCATGTCCAACATTCCGGAGATGCCTCTGTAAATGATGGAGGAAATCGCGGCGCCTCCAAACGGGAAATGTTCTTTTACGAGGTAAGTGCACTGCCGCGTACTTCGAGAACCGCCCAGCGAAAAGACTGCATACGTTTGTAGAACTTGGGCAGGACTTACTGCACCTGGCAGCCATGGACATCCGCTTTCGTTACCGATGCCTTTTTTTTTTTTTTTTCTGCAGCGACAGGTCTCAAGTATGCAAGCTGTCTTCCTTCGAGGCGCATTAATCCTAGGCAAGTAACAAGGACCATTGGCATTCGCAATGAAGCAATCTAATCGCTAAGAGGGAATAGGCCGTAAGGAAATGCGACATCAAGCTGCACGCAAAGGTGTTTAGAAGCATTCGGGCAAAACAAAGCTCGCGAGAACCCACTGCCACACATATATGCTGAATCAATAAGAAAAATTAACACGCTACTTTGTACAGGAACATTCCTTTGTTTTTGCTGTAAGGAGCAAAAAAGAAAAAAAAAACAAGGAGGGGGGGGGGGGGGAACCGAGGCCACACTACTGCCATTTTTGCCAGATCGCTAAAGTAGCATTAACGTGGTACCAGCAAGGAATGGCGCTGAAGCTGCTTTTGCCCAGTGTAGGACGCTTTCCCTTTTTTGCACCCGTTATTCTTCTTTCCCTTGTGTAGGGTAGCAAATCATAAAGCGAGTCTGGTTAGCTTCGCGGCGCTTCCATTTCCTTTCTATCTCTCTCCATCAGAGCAAAAAACCATTGCTTCCTTAACAAAGATAGATCCCTTCTTGAAATGTCGACTTCAGTACGTGACATTGGCTTTAGCGACAATCCTTTCTCTATATCACAGGCGTAGCCAGAGGGGGGTTTGAAGGAGGGGTTCAAATTTTTCTCGAAATTTTTGAAGTTTCCAGGCACACATATACGCATGCGCATAAAAACACACGCGTGCACGCGAACAAAGGGGACTCGGACCCCTCGTGAAATAAAATTCTGGCCACGCCCCTGCTCTACATCCCTGTTAACAACTTTAGTCATCCACTTTCCTGTTTTGCGTGTAGCGCGCGACAAATTACTACAATAACCGCTGACCGGTCTCCCACGATGACAATTCTTTTACAGATATCAGTGAGGCACAACATAGTTTTCTTACCAGGACAGAAGATATTCGCAATACCTATGTGCAGTTATGATGGGAGAGATCCGGCATTCATAAATCTTATCAGGTGCATAGAGCGAAGCATACGACTTCAAGAATCTACTTGTGCACCGCGAGGAGGTGCATTGGCACGCTCACGTAACGCGAGCGCGGCTAATGTTTCATCCGATTTTGTTTCAAGTCCGCGACGCACTTACACTCCTCACGCGCTGCGATGGATCATCACGTAATCGTGCTCCACAGATTCACGGTCACTGGCGCGCATTGCTGGGCCAGGAGGTGCAAGCTGGATAAAAAGAGTGTATACTACATCGATTTGGGAAAGACGTCGTGTCTGTGTTGTTTCATTTCGAATTTATAACTTTTTTTTCTCTTTTAGTTGACGGCGTTATGCGCGTCTGCACTTCACGAATTCAGTTCAGACCTCGGCCCGGCGCGCAGAAAACCGGGCCGCCAAAGGGGAAACGATGGACGTTCCTCCAGAAAGACGGCTAACGTGACTCACGAAGAGGACCTGCGCGAACCCGCATGCGTCTCTTATGTAAGGAGGGCACAAAACGTGCGGTCCCTCCTCCGAAGGCGCACAATGGAGACACGAAACAGAAATTGGATCCGTGCCTCCGTACCGCAACTGCGAGAAACGACCCAAGTGTTTCAACAAGGAGAAAGAAGAAGAAAGGCACTCACCGATTTGTAAGACGGTGCACGCCGAGAGGTTACTACTCCCTTTGAAAGGAGCGACCGTGAGATTCCGCGGGAATCCAACGAGCTGCGGCCGTCTAGGCGTCTGCCAAACAATTCGTGCTTCACTGTCTTCACCGCTGGCCTTGGCGGTCTACTGACACTGTTGTTCCTCGACCAGGAGCCCTGCTACGTTGCGGCATCGTGTCAGCAAGGCATGACGGAGGCAGAGGGCGAGTTTCCGGTCAACAGTGCTCCTCCATGACCGGGTCGAAACAGAAAATCCGTGATACCGTTAGCGGCCGGATGATCCTGGACGAGGCAACAGCGATTCGATGTATACGAAGCAGCCTTTGGTCAACACCGCGCAAGCTTCTTTCCGAGGAGATGGAGCGCACGCCCCCAGATCCGCGGCGGGGTCAACGGTATCTCCAGAGGTTCAACAACCAACCGATCGAAGCCGGCCGAATTTCGGGAGCCGTCCGGCGCTGTACGGCGGGCGCGCGGTCACCACACCGATCCGAAACCCTCACTGTCTTCGATGTGGACAGCGTGTGCACCGGAGCGGCGAAATGGTTGAAAAAGAGACCACTGCGACGACCGAAGTCACTTTCCACGCCGACACACAAAACTTTCCTGGCTCACGGAGCCGATGGCATGGAAGAACAGAGTAGGCAGTCACGGGCACGTCGTCGTCGACCCGCTCGCTTGCTCCCGCAGCTCGCCAGCGGTCGTCCACGCGTAACCTGTTGGCTGCCGCCGCTCGAGTTCTGGAGCAGACGCCACCCGAAGAACTCGGCGCTGCGGTGATGCTGAGGATACGGCTTTGGGCGAGGAGGTCTCGGCTGAAGCAGGGGGAGTGCCGCCGCCGGCACCACGGCGGCTTACACCAAAAGAACCGGCGAAGTAAAGAAGATAAAAAGAAATTACGAAAGGTGTCCGGAGAGGGGTGGGAAAGGGTGAAAGAAAACCAGTTTTTGTTTCCCGGTTTAGAGGCGGCAAGGTCGCTCACCGACCGCTCGGTGGAGAGAGATCTCGCAGCTCAGCGGGACTCGGGGTGTGCTGCGGCCCGCGCGGAGTCTGGCCGATGGAGAGACGACCGAGGAACGCGCCGACCGGCGCTTGAGCCGCTGTGGAATCTCGATGAGTGCGCGAGGCTGGACGGAGAGGCAAGAAGTGCGAGGAGACCTTTAGCGGGGCGGTTGTGTATTTTGTCATCGGAGGAGTCGCTTATACGGCCGGACAACAGGGAAAGGGTTTCTTTCATGCAGGGGGGCAGCGAGGCGAGCAGCAGGAGAGGAGGAGCTCGCCTTGACCGCATCTTCGCTCTTCCCTCCTCCACACCGTCGTTTAATGAACGCGTCGACGAGCCGGACCGAGATGCGGCGCTAGGCGAGTTTATTTAATGGCGCATAACTTCCGATTTGAGGACGGCGCGAAGTAGTGGGGTTACCTCGACTTCGTTCTTCGCCCAACGGCATTAAGGTCGCCGCCGGTGCAAGAGGATGTAAATACTGGGGCGCGTGTGCCGACACCGCATATACTGAGGTGACTTGCCAGTGGTTAAGGATCCTTCAAACGTTGCTTTATGCTCTGAAAAGTTGATCACGTCGCGACTAGCATTTGACTCATACCAAACAAACTTTTTTTTTCGTTGTAAGCTAGCTAGAGTATTAAGGCTGGCAAAAAAAAAAAATAAGCATAAGCAATCAAGCAAGAGAGAGAGAGAGAGTTGTAAAGGGTTGTCCAGGCTTAGCGATAATTTCTTGAAGGCATGTTTTTAATGCATATTAGTATTAGCGGTATATGGCAGCATACGCGCGCACAAAGGACACCCGCCTGTTGGCCTTTTAGCACATCAAGACAAACTGACCCACTTGACAAGGGATAGCTTTCCTTTATCTAAATGATGCATTCCTAGCGTATACCCAGACTGCAAATGAGATTGCTTTTTTTCCCCTCGCTTTCCCGTGGAGTGTATGATTTCTCTATATCCATACCCCTGCTTAGCGTGGTCAACCGGACAGTTCATGGGTTAACCTTTTCAACCGTACTGCGTAGTCAGTCTTCTCCGTCCGTTCAAACAGTAGCAACAAATACAGCGCCCAAACTTCAGCAGGCGTTTCTGCAAGAGAGCCGGAAGCTCCGTGTATATCTCTGACGCCTTTGAAAAATTCTTGTACTCTTGATTTATTGGACCAAATGGAATAGTTACGTAATATAGTCATATGCACCTGTGCAGCACATCTAAACGCGAACAGATTGATTTGATATTTGTGATTTAACGTCCCAAAACCAGCTCTGATTATGAGAGATGTCGTAGTGGAGGTCTCCGGAAATTTCGACCACCTGGAGTACTATAACGTGCACTGATATCACACAGTACACGGGCCTCAACATTTCGCCTCCATCGAAATTCAGCCGCCACAGCCGGGATTCGATCCCGCGAAACGCGAACAGAACATGGCTGGTCATAAGGAATGTAACATATAATTACAAGAGAACGCAGTGTGTAATTTATGTAGGGGACAATGCTACAGCAGGCAGCTTGGTGTGTACAGGCTGTGATTATTTAGACTAATCCTTTCGTATGGTCTACTAAATTTGTGCGCGCGACCGCAGGTTGATCACCAGGCGTGCGGAAGAAAGGTAATAGAAAAATTCAAAGACCATCTTCTTGACTGGAGCTGACTCGTCAGGGATCTTAACAGCTTGCACGTCATCTGTTTCTAATCTTGGTGCGGTCGTATAATTTAATTTCTCATATCGAAGCGTATACCGAAACATCGTTACTGAGTTCGGAAAATTCTGCGAAGTCATTTATAGGTATGTTGTTTGCAGGTGAACTTCGTGGTGATAGTACACTTAGTTGTTCTTTAAAATTATTTTCAGGTATAGTACACATTTCGAAACAAAGGAAACTGGGATGAAAATATATGCCTCTACCTACTTTTTCGTCCATATCTGTTTTGCTTCCCCTGAACATTATTTGAGGAGGTGCCGCAGGCCTCAGCACTTAACGTGTGCGTGTGAAAAAGTGGCCTTAAGAAAAAGGTCAAGTACGACGTCGAGCGGTTTTGACCGATTAATTCCTCTAATCGAACTCTATTTTCATTGATTCCGCCGTTTTGCGGTCACTATCAGAAGAATGAAATGAAGGTCAAAGTTCCATATATTTTTTTTAATTTTTCGCCGATACTTAAATAAAGCACTTGGCGTCACAAAACGAAGTATTCTTTGTTTTTCCACATTCAGACCACATCGACCCGATAAAATTTCCGGAACACTCCCACCAAGATGTTGCGTTGACAAAAGAACTGGGAAACTACAGTAAATATATTGAGATTGACAAGCAGAGAGCCGCACGACAGTCAAAGTGTGCTCGTCGTCGTCCTCTTCTTTTCTCTTCCAACGGACACCACCACGCATAGGTTCCACTGCGGTTACTGGAAGTTGAGTGTGCTCACGCGTCATGGAACAATATTACGTCTCTGGCTTCCTTAGAGCAAACTGCATATCAAGTTTGCCAATACATAACTGAGAAGGCCTTAGCAGACGCCGTCAAAACCAATGACTTCACAAGTATTAGTGTCGGAAACTCAGAGCGGCGTTGCCCCTTGTGTCTTTCGTTCGCGGATGCTTTACCTTACCAAGCCTCTTTTCCCTCCAAGAGTGGTGCTGTGGGTGTTGCGTATGCTAATATGAAAAAAAGCACGTTTCGTTCTAGTGTCCCATAAGTGGCTATTTCAGGCTTTCAGGGTATTTTAGTTACTATATTTAAATACTGCGCCAAAGCACTATTACTTAAAATGAGCACAAATAAAGGCAGAGGGCATATGCACACTTACCATCGTTGCTGGTTCCATGTTCTTCAGTTCCCCGAAGAGCGCTGCTAAATATCACGTGGCACCACCTGGACGTCGTCAAGCGGTGAAACGGGTCAAACTCTGAAACAACAAACGAATAAGTGGATGCCACATTTCGTACACATCATTATGCGCAATAATAAGTGTGAAAGAAAGACAAGAAGGGAATATGAAGTGCGCGTATTCGCAATGAAGACGGATGGAATGACCGCGCCGGGCCTCCGCGCTTATACGTCCGCAAACGAGTCATTGTCTCGCTCTTAACTGCCATCGCAGCTCCATGAAAGGGCGATAAAACGACCGCACGCACAGTGCAAGCTTGTCTGAGTGTTTGTGATTTAATAACGCA
Source organism: Hyalomma asiaticum (assembly GCA_013339685.2). Taxonomy (NCBI): domain Eukaryota; kingdom Metazoa; phylum Arthropoda; class Arachnida; order Ixodida; family Ixodidae; genus Hyalomma; species Hyalomma asiaticum. The sequence goes on from CM023485.1 coordinate 57,375,787, forward strand.
GTTATTTATTTCAGGTGGTTCGTCACAGGACGTTAAGCGAAAAGAAAAAAAAAAGGAACAAGGCTACGCTGCAAGAACTTGCCATTATACTGAGCAGCTGTTTTCTTTAGATCTGTGCAAGGTAGTAAGCTAAAATGGGTAAGGTGAAGTGGTCCATTCCGCTCGTCACGTGCCATGTCATCACTCAGAACTGAGAGTGTTAGAACATTTGAATACCTACAGTAATTTACAAGAAAATAGCAAAGCAGCTGACCGCATTTGTAAGAGACATTGGGTGCGTCACGCATTATGTGGCAACGCGCACGTATTTTACAGGTGTTTTAGGCATAAATCGGATGACCCTGCGAATTAATGAGGGTCGGCTCGTAAATCGAAGTTTTCCCGCCTGATACCCAAATCTTTGGCGGGCTCCTTCTAATAAGTGCTGGACTTTTTACGTGTCAAGGAAGGAAGCAAGCAAGGAAGGAAAGGAAGGGAGGTTATAACCAAACCGCTTCCGGTTTGCTACCCTGAACCCGGAGAAGGGGGAATAGGGATTAAAAAGAAGGAAAGCAGAGAACATGAAGAATCGCTCAGACCGTCATCGCTGCCAAAACCGCGATATAGTTATGCGGCACGCTGTAGTGGACGGCTCCAGATATTTTTTGACCGCCTGAAATTCTGTAATGTGCACTGATAACACACAGTATACGGAGCTCTAGAAATTCGACCGCCGCGGACGAGATCAGGCCCACGTCTTTCGGTTCACCAGCCAAGCACCATAATCACCTCACCACCTCGGCGGTCTGTTTTCCAATTCTTGGTGCTGTCTGTGTTGGACATATCCTAAAAGAAGCGAATCAATGAAGGGTGTTGATGCCCGAGATGGCGTCACCAAATCCGCAACCATTGTTGCACTCAGGGACGACCATGACGGGTGCGGCCCCGACGTATTTCCTCAGGACTCAATAATGTTCTCAGTGCGTCTGTCTGTCTGTCTGTCTGTCTGTCTGTCTGTCTGTCTGTCTGTCTGTCTGTCTGTCTTGTTTGGTTGGTTGGTTGGAATGTTCTCTACAGGTGCGATACGACATGGCAACATGGGCCGTGTCCACTGGTTCGCCTCCCTTACTTTCCATGAATCACCTGTCAAACGAGTATAACCTTACTATCAAGCAGAAGACACGAAACATCCTTGCATCTTATTTTCGGTTCCCCGGAGAACATTCTCTCTTGCAGAGACGCATTCAGTAACATTCCCTTCTTCAGGACCTGTAACAGTCTCCCTTCGCGCGTTCCAGCGCTGGCTGCGCAATGCTAAACGAAACGTTCCACGTAGCCAACTTCGCATTTTGTTCGTAACGAGCAAGTACCTCGTAGAGCTCGGAATGCCCACGCTGCAGCCTACGCCACGGTGTTCTTGTTATATAAATTATGGTAGCTTCTCATCCCTTAAGATGCTTCACTGTGCACAAACAAACAAACACAAGAGAAGAGACTGTATCTGTATGTCTGTTCTCGTGTGGTAGCCTTTATTGCACTGTTCATCTTTATAGGTATACCATAAGAACGTAGCTTGCATAATTATTAATCAGCGCGAAGCAACGGAATACATATGTGAAGAAAAGACACAAGACGAGCGTTGCCTAACGAATGAAATTTATCGAACAGAACTTTTGGACAAAAGCACACACGTAAAACAAACAATCAGCGTGCTCAAGACTCCATTACCAGTCGAATAAAGTTATTAAGCATGTTCGTTTCGCAGTCTAGCCAAACGATAGGTGGCTCGGATAAACAAAAATCGATCAATCTTTTCTTCTGCGAATTCACGATGTTTTTCAAGGCTCTTGGAGGGGTTTTGCAAATTCACGAGCCGTTTTTGTCTCTGTGTTAAAAAATAATGTCAGTTTCCTCGAAGAATTGACATTATTTCCAACTGTTTTGTTTAGGGGTCATTCCACGCCAACTGCCCCAGCTGTGGCGCTCGACAAAAATGAACTTCTTCCGAAAATTTCCAAAAAATTACAGGGAAGTGAGCCTTACCTCCACAGCACTTTCAGGAAATATTTTGAGCAGGAAAAATTTTTTAGGCTCGTGAGGGTCATTTGAATTTCGCAAAACGGCGGAAAACAAGGCGCCAGAAAAAAAATTCCTGAAGATCAACCAATGGGCCAATCGTTTAAAAATATGCATTTTTCCATTCTAATAGCATTTATCTTCACTTATAAAAATTTTTTACAAATTATATTCATGTTCGTCACTGCTTAATGCCGAGGTGAAAATGGTAAAATTGCAGCGTTTTTGGGAATTTTTTTCTGAAAAACGATTTTGCAAGAAAACCTGCAAATATTTTTGTGAAACTGTACATAAGAGGTACAATGGTATAAAAAATCATTTTTGTCATTGTAATGTGCAAAGACTCTGAAATAAATGTGTAAACTTGACAAAAACGCCATTTTCTCCTATGTTTAGGCGTAAATTGCACCCTAAGGTGGTCCTTGAAAAAATAATCGGAACTGGGCGTGTAGTTGAGCAATGTAAGCGCTTTCGAAAGAGCAAGTTTCATCGAGGTAATTTTTGTCTTCTTCGAGAAAAAAATTTTTGAAGTTGAGTCCCATCACTGTCCTTCTATTGCTCCGTGATTCGCCTCCTCCTTATGGCTTGCTGGCGGGAAACACAAACCACCTTGCCTTGCCGCGTAAAATAAAAGGTAGCACGTGAGCAGCTTGTGGTTTTTCTATCTTTTCGTTCCTACCTCAACTGCCGTTTCCTATATAAAAAGCGATAACAGCACAGGGACACATTTAACTGTACGCTTGGCTTAGAAACCACCGTGTCTCCATAACAAACAACGGCAGCTTTTGCGTGCTCCTCTGACTATGAGAAATAATGAGCAGTAAAGCGTATGTACTTGCGAAGCATAAGAACAGTTTAAAAGCAGCAACTTTTGTCAACGTAATGTGTGTTTTCATAAAGAAAAACATTTCCAAATTCTTCCTCTTTTTTTCGCTCCGCAGTTTGATATCTCCTAACAATATGTTGTCGGGCAATACAAATCAATTTACCTTGCCGCGTAAAATAAGAGATGGCGTGTCCGCAGCTTATGGCTTTGGAATCTTTTAGTTCCTACGTCAACATTCTATTCTTATGTAAAAGGCCAATATCAAAGGAAGGCATTTAACCCCACGCTTGGCTTAAAAACCGCGATGCCCCCTTAATAACAGCGGTACATTTAGCGTGCTGCTTTGACAAGCAGTTCGCTGAACAGGAAACGAGGAAAAAAAATGGGGCGTCAGCGTAGCCTCTAATTGTGAATCCAAGCCACGAAAACACAAGTCCTTGCCTCGATGGACAGCGCAGCACGTGATGACACGCCGCGTATTCATGCTACCTGTACGTCATCGGCGACCCCCACAAACAGAAACCACAAAGCTTTTCTTTTCGGAAATTTCGACCACGTGGGGTTCTTTAACGTGCACTGACATCGCAGAGTACACGGTCCTCAACATTTCGCCTCCATCGAAATGCAGCCGCCGCGGCCGGGATTCGATCCCGCGACCCTCGGATCAGCAGCCGAGTGCCCTAGCCACTAGACCACAGTGACCGGGCTTCTCAATTTCGTGACGAGTTCCCATTACAAGTTCGCTTAACAGAAAAGGAACGCGTCCAGTTACATTTCGAAAATTGGAACGTGTCGTTACATTAACGTGACATTTGATTTATAAAATTGAAGATCAATCCTGAGGCAAATTAAAGTGAACGTATGAAATCTCGCATCTGCCTATGTATAATTGAAGAATTTCAACGTCACTGGCGGCATGTTATCTGTAGTCAAAGAAACATCCAAAGAAACGCTCCGAGCTAAATATTTTCAAGGAGCATCGAACATACTACGGACAACTCCACTGCAACCTTGGCGCTAGTCTATTACAAGTGCAACACTTTCCACTTCAGTCTTCAGATGCGTAGCTAGGATACTGCGCCTCCAATATGCAAATAGATATATAGTTACTCACATGCACCAGTGCATTAACAGCGGTGCATTTGACACTAAAAGCTAGTAATAGACCTTTTGATATAGGATAGCATATAAAGATTTGTGTCTGACCGATGCCACTGCGCGCAAATACTGGAACAAGACTCCCTAATGTCGTCAGCCATCCCGATCCTAAACGATTTTGCTCAAAATTGGTGGCCCTTGTAGCATTTTAATAAACTATTTGGCAATTCTGGATATATTGCTTTTACTTAGTTCTCCTCACTTTAAAGTACTTGTGATATACTGAACTTTTTTTTGTTAATTATAGCTGCGTTGAGTGTATGCCGGCGTGAGGAATTTTAATAATGCTATTTTGTGCGTTTACCGCCGAATTAAATAACACGGGAATGTTTTCTTCTTTTCTTTGCGGCATTACAAATAAGCATTATTTGATATAGAAACAATGCATGTTAACACACTGAGATATTCTATTCGAGCAGATGAGTCGGCTTGCAACCGCAAAAATCCTAATGCGAAGAAAAGCTTTGTGGTTTCTGTTTGTGAGGGTCGCCGACGACGTACAGGTAGCATGAATACGCGGCGTGTCATCACGTGCTGCGCTGTCCATCGAGGCAAGGACTTGTGTTTTCGTGGCATGGATTCACAATTAGAGGCTACGCTGACGCCCCATTTTTTTTCCTCGTTTCCTGTTCAGCGAACTGCTTGTCAAAGCAGCACGCTAAATGTACCGCTGTTATTAAGGGGGCATCGCGGTTTTTAAGCCAAGCGTGGGGTTAAATGCCTTCCCTTGATATTGGCCTTTTACATAAGAATAGAATGTTGACGTAGGAACGAAAAGATTCCAAAGCCATAAGCTGCGGACACGCCATCTCTTATTTTACGCGGCAAGGTAAATTGATTTGTATTGCCCGACAACATATTGTTAGGAGATATCAAACTGCGGAGCGAAAAAAAGAGGAAGAATTTGGAAATGTTTTTCTTTATGAAAACACACATTACGTTGACAAAAGTTGCTGCTTTTAAACTGTTCTTATGCTTCGCAAGTACATACGCTTTACTGCTCATTATTTCTCATAGTCAGAGGAGCACGCAAAAGCTGCCGTTGTTTGTTATGGAGACACGGTGGTTTCTAAGCCAAGCGTACAGTTAAATGTGTCCCTGTGCTGTTATCGCTTTTTATATAGAAACGGCAGTTGAGGTAGGAACGAAAAGATAGAAAAACCACAAGCTGCTCACGTGCTACCTTTTATTTTACGCGGCAAGGCAAGGTGGTTTGTGTTTCCCGCCAGCAAGCCATAAGGAGGAGGCGAATCACGGAGCAATAGAAGGACAGTGATGGGACTCAACTTCAAAAATTTTTTTCTCGAAGAAGACAAAAATTACCTCGATGAAACTTGCTCTTTCGAAAGCGCTTACATTGCTCAACTACACGCCCTGTTCCGATTATTTTTTCAAGGACCACCTTAGGGTGCAATTGACGCCTAAACATAGGAGAAAATGGCGTTTTTGTCAAGTTTACACATTTATTTCAGAGTCTTTGCACATCACAATGACAAAAATGATTTTTTTATACCATTGTACCTCTTATGTACAGTTTCACAAAAATATTTTCAGGTTTTCTTGCAAAATCGTTTTTCAGGAAAAAATTCCCAAAAACGCTGCAATTTTACCATTTTCACCTCGGTCTTAAGCAGTGAGGAACATGAATATAATTTGTAAAACATTTTTATAAGTGAAGATAAATGCTATTAGAATGGAAAAATGCATATTTTTAAACGATTGGCCCATTGGTTGATCTTCAGGAATTTTTTTTCTGGCGCCTTGTTTTCCGCCGTTTTGCGAAATTCAAATGACCCTCACGAGCCTAAAAAATTTTTCCTGCTCAAAATATTTCCTGAAAGTGCTGTGGAGGTAAGGCTCACTTCCCTGTAATTTTTTGGAAATTTTCGGAAGAAGTTCATTTTTGTCGAGCGCCACAGCTGGGGCAGTTGGCGTGGAATGACCCTTAGTCAAGTGCAGTTGTTAGCGGTCTTCTTGTGTCTTGTTGGCTCGCGCTGATTCATAAGTATGCATTCTTTCCAACTCGACGAGCTTTCTAGCTTAGTGTAATTTGGACGTAGCTTGTTTGTCCCTACATTCGTTAAAGCTTGGCGTCACTGTATATTGCTTAGTAGATGTATCAAGGGCCTCGAACGTCGGTGCACAGACCTGAGGGTTACTCATGTTGAGAATTGGATACATTTGGAAAAGGCGCCACGTAAAGCCTGCTTTCAAGCACGTTGTTCAGTTTGACGTGTCGTGACAGTAAGGACGTCATAGAGTTGCTTTTACCATATTCCTGTGTACTCACGGCTGTGCCTTTCTTTTGTTGTTAACACTGTTCCTGCAGAACACACCTGCTATAATCTCTTTATGGGATTGCAGTATAAATAAATAAATAAATAAATAAATAAATAAATAAATAAATAAATAAATAAATAAATAAATAAATAAATCTGAGGAACGTGGCGCCTTTGTTCTCTCGCTTTCCTTTTGGATACGAATGAAAACCTCCACACGTGTTGTATCGTTTCCGTCTTGCATGTTCTACCACAGGAATAAATCAGAAGTTAAATCCCAGAAAAAAAGGGGGCGGGGGAGGGCAAGAGAGGCGGGGGAGGGGTTAAAGAGGACATTTCCCTGCCTCATTTCATGCTTTGATTCTCATCTCTTATTTCTACAGGTTTCACGCCCAAAGCACGTGCGTGTTGAGCGCGCGCTAAACGAAAAACAAACAAACAAACAAACAAACAAACGTGGACCATGTCGATGCTGAAACTGCTTTTCTTCGCTGTGAGGGTTGCTTCTCTTTCATTCTCTTACTGTTCTTCAGTTCACGTTCAGGAAAACACAAGTCAAACGACAGATCTGTTTTTACCGAATCCCTCTGAGTGGGAACGAAGATAGCCATCCCTCCGAACAGCTTGCGATCACAAGCGAAGGAATGAATTACTACGCCCGTAGGCGCGCACCGAAATCTAGGAGCGAAAACATACCCTATACTTCCGCAAGGCCTTCCTCCTGCTCCTACACAGACACGCACAAATGCCCGCTGTGTCAAGTTTGTGCACAAGTTAAGTGACAGGTACAACGTAGTCATTAATAGAAAGCGGACCTCCAGGCGCAGAGGAAGGGATCTTTTATAGGCACCAAAAATAGCATCTGGTAGCGCAGACTCGTCGACGACGTAAGTCTCTGAGCGAGCGGGCAACAGGCTTGAAATTTCCGATCCTCAAAGTCTCGAGCCACCGTCATATTACGCTATATTGAGCGAGCGCTCGATCGAAAATGCAAGCGGCCCAACAAGATGCCCGAGCTGTGTCGTGGTTCGAGAATGCTCGAATTCATGTAGTAAAGTTATGTACACCAGCTTCGCGACTGGTTTCGCTTTGCGGCAAGTTGCACTTCCCTCCGAAATGTATTAATAAATTAATTTAGAGTTCGTATACTCGCGCAAACACACACACACACACACACACACACACACACACACACACACACACACACACACACACACACACACACACACACACACACACACACACACACACACACACACCGAATTGCATCAACATCTACGAGAAAAAAGTCTAGAACCTTGGGAGCTAATCTTTGCTTGAAATGGCAAGGGTTCAAGTATTCTTGAAACTGAGTTGTAGGGCCGCCTACGTAAGACGTTAAATCCTACATACATGCTGTGCACATTTGAGAGACAACCCTCTCTACACTGTTCAAATGCATTTGCAAATAATTAGGCAAATAAAGAAAATATAAACGGAAGACAACTTCAAGTGTGGAGGGTGGAGAACAGACAGATGGCACGGGTCACGGCGATTTGTTATAACGTCTGCACCGCCGATTTCTTGAGGACGCTGTCACGCCGGCGGAAATCGAAAGGCGGAATACAAACGACCCTTTGCACGCACACGCCCGGCCTGCGCAACAGCGTTCGCTCCAAGTTCTCGTATAGGCTGGAGACAGCCCATAACACACGACCGTGTTCTCGGGCGGTGTGCGGAAATGCATCCGTGTGAAATACGCGAGCTCCTTTTCATTTATCAGACAGGACATGCCGCTGTCGACCTTTCCTACCTGTGACAGCACTTGCGTCGCCCGGAGAGCGGTTTCAGATTTATAGGTTTCTTTCTTCTTACGTTCTATTCTCATTTCACACGTCTAAAAAGAGAATAAGCTAGCTCAGCAAACTATTTCTTCCGTTTTATCCTCTTTGGCGTTTTCGGCGTGGCGCACATGGAAAATATAAATAAGACTGCGCCTGTAGCAGGTTCTTTGGAACGGCTGTCGGTACCAATAACACGAGACGTTGTTGAGCAACCACTGGTGCATGAACGCTGATATTAAAAACAACATCGTGCACAGACTACCACGCGTTTGCTTTTTATTCTTCTGACAAAGATGCTGGTATCTTACTCAGGCCTTCCATGAGCTCAGACGGCAAGGGCGATTCAACGGTTTCTGTGTTGGAAGTCAGCGCCCGTATGTGTATCTGCATGTTTCTTCGTGGTCAGTATTTTTGCGCTACACAAACACTGTGTGCGTAGCGCAATGTTTGCACTTTGTTTTCCTACGCCACCGGTGTACGAAAACAAAGTATTTCCAATGTCAGTGGCGTTACTTTTTCAGGAAGAGCTGGTGGCGGGACGAGTACTGATTCATCAGAAGTTCTAAACTGGGTAAATAAGTATACCGTGGTTTGAGTTAACATATTACAGTGATCACGGCAGATTCGGATTTGAGTGGACTCATTTAAAAATTGAGACTCCAGTCGTCTTTCCTGTGGAGTTCACGTTGTCCTTAATGGAAGCGTTTCGGCGTTTCGCTCACTGTTTGCACGGAGAAACCATTATAGAAGCCACGACTTCCTCCTAAGATAATCCGTCAAGGGAAGAAAACTTGTGCGTCGTATTTTACGCGCTTCTAATTAGTTACCGTACGCTGGACCATTGCCAAATGCGAGCGCAGTAAGGAACGTTCACTCAAGACTTCCAAGCAAGTTGGACCGCGCAATTACTTCCCCGACCAGGCAGAACAAAGGCAAAGAGCGGTATCCATTTCTGGCAGACATCGTCTCGTCCTTTGTGGTCCCAGCATAATGGGGCACTCAACTCTCGTTCGACGGTGGGAGGCTCGGGTTCCAAGTGGCCATGTATAGGAGCGCGACTAATCGGGCAACTCTCTAAAGGCAACCCTGGCACACTACCGCGATCTCGGCAATCGATACGGGGCTCTTGTCCGCTGCCGTCGACGGAGCTCAGCCAATTAGGCGAAAGCGCTATATCTCGTCGTCGATGCCAGGTAGCGTCGACAATAGACGCAAACCGACGTCGTGGTTTGCTTTCGAGGACACATGCGGCAGCATTTCTATTTTTCTTTTTTCTTTTCGCTGCGAGAACCTTTACGAAAGGCAGAGTAGATGCGCGGTCTCCAATTTGCAGTCTGCGCACTGTGCGGTCTCTTCAAGTACGATCTTAACGACAGCACCAGAAAAGGACGCAACTCATTGTCCTCTTTCCGAGCCGCACGGCGTCTGAAGCAATGATAAAAAAATGAACAGGAGGCCGTACGAGGAACGAAAAACATTCGCTCTCGAGGCTGTGTTTTTGGAAGGGGCTGCATATTTAAGAGTGAACTGTTTATAGAATCTACGTAGTCTACAAAACTATAAAGCGTCAAAGATAAACAGCCCTACATCTAACTGCGTCCTTTCGAGACATCGTCAGTTATAAGGGAAGTAAGATAGCGTTGCCATAAATAGCCGTAGGATATCTAGGTAAATTAGAGTAATTGCTATCGGCGCCGGACACGGAACGTTATCGTACATATCGAAGGCCCGACAATTCAGTTGCAGAGCCGTAATTTATATATCAACAGCTGATGGCATTAAGCTTCGAAAAACGGTGGTGTGGTAGCAAGGTACGGCGCATAGGTATAAGTGGACGCATCGCTCTGGATTATTGATTTCGTCGACATGCAGGCTGCCACGCAGAGAGGTGCCAGCAATGAAGAGCGTTTGCGTTCAGGCCCGATCGGATGGTGGCGGAATTATTAGGGAATAGAGATCGCAGCGTTGTACTCGCTATGGTGCTCGGTTGCCAACCAAAAAACGCGGGTTCGATCCCGGCCACGGCAGTCGCATTTTCTATGGAGGCGAAAATTCCAGAGGCCCGTGTACTGTGCGTTGTCAGTGCACGTTAAAGAACCCCTGGTGGTCGAAATTTTCGGAGGCCTCCACTACGGCGTCTCTCATAACCATAGCTGGTTGTGGGACCTAAAACCCCACAAAAACAAAAAAAAAATAATTCTTCGTTGACGCTGCCTTAAATTGGGACTAAAATAGAAGGGAAATATCTGACAAGCGGCAAGTGAGTAAGTTGCGGATAAGTGTTTAGCGCTTCCAAACATTGGTGGGAAACCCTGAAACGCCCTCGGGAGATAATATGTGCGTATATGTGTGCTGTTCCCCAACTAAATAACATATTTTGGGCGCAAAGTAGAATACACGGAAATAAAGACCAAGAACACAAGACGGGGCTCTGTTCCGTCTTCTTCGTTTTAACCCTGAAGTCTCGCTTGCGCCACAAATATTTTTCAGTGATGCAGCAACCAACCAAATAATACACCCAGCGTTGGCGTTAGAGCGAAGATGTACACAGCCAGCAGATGGAAGAATGTGGCGGTCTGTGAGTGCGCTGAGACTATATCTTCATGAAAGAAGCACGCTCGCGTTTTTCTTCTATTGCACTAGTATTTTCGCACGTACTTCTGCCTTCTATTTCGCTCGACCCACTCTTGTTGTTATGGGGGGTTTAACGTCCCAAAACCAGCTCTGATTATGAGAGACGCCGTAGTGGAGGGCTCCGGAAATTTTGACCGCCTGGGGTTCCTTAACGTTCACTGACATCGCACAGCACACGGGCCTCAACATTTCGCCTCCATCGAAATGCAGCCGCCGAAGCCGGGATTCGTTCACGCGACCCTCTGATCAGCAGCCGAGTGCCATAACCACTAGACCACCGTGGCGGGGCGGCCCACTCTTGTCCTGAGCTCATTAGTGCGTGATGGTGATTATGCGAACCCAATGTTTAGTACTGGCATGCGCACTTCTTTCTTCTATTGCGCTCCACCCATTACACTGCTACGTGATGGCGATTACGCGAAACCCATTGTGCGGCGCTGTGGTAAACCCAAGCCAAACATGTGTGTAGCCTCATTAAGAAATCTAGTGATAAACACCAGGGCCGCACATGTCATCGACCATCCTGACACAGTGGAAATACCGAGGAACTTTCTTCCCCGTAGGCCTTGCACTAACGCACGCTGTAAGGCGTTACAAGCGTACGTATTGTCTCATCTGATTGGGTCATGTGCTAGCTTTCACTTTGCGTCGTGTGCACAACATGGCCAGGAAAGGCCGCGAAGCGTAAATGCGTAAACAAACGGCCATGCCAACCGAGCACGGTGTCCTAGAATGTGGATGAGGTTCGCTTCTGACCTTTGCCCGCTGACTCTGCTGTAGTCATGAAATGAGGCTCCCTAATTCATCCTCCAATTATAGCACACTTGGCGCCCGTCCTCCCGAGCGTGCGTTTCGTGCGCAAGACCTATTATTTACCTTTACTCTCTCTGTATAGGTGAGTAATGATGGTAGAGAAGCAAGGCACAGAAAAAGCTGGTGGCATCATCATATCAGCATCTTCAGGGTGCCTTGGGTACGGTTGGGTTGCGGTAGGTTAAGAAAGGCTGGGTTAGTTTAGGTTACTGCGTGGAAGCTAGGGCTAGTATATTGGTTGGGATATGTTCACTAACCTAACTACCACGGCTGGTGAAACACGTGTCCATGTACTCGTGTCCGTGTAAGCTTGCCACGGCTACATAACCTTAACCAGGATGAATTTATGACCCCCTTTGATGGAATTCACACCTATTATATGGTCAGTAACGCGAATTGTCAGCAACTCGTGGCATTACGGCCCTCACGTACTACTTCAAGTTCATTGTCCAAAGCACATATAAATGAGGAAAACATTTAAGTAAATAGTACACAAAATACATGTTCGTAGTAAGGTTAACGTGGAAGGGCTTGAATAGATCGCAAAGAGCATTCGTACAACGTGTCAAGTCGACAAGCTGTACTCGTATCAACAGTAGCATCGAAAAACAACAAGAAGCTGGCGGAAACAATGAAATATATGCGCAAGAAGATGAATCTCGAAAGCAAACAAATATACATACGCACATACATGTTACACACGCATGTACATACAGTGCTCGCCTAACGAAACGCAACATTAAAAAATTTGAGTATTACAGCTGATAAACACACTTCCTCAAGTGAACCATGTCATGTCGCTACGGATGTGGCCACTAAATATGTTGTTGGCTCTGATGTAATACAGGAGGCATTCTTACGCTGTGATGCGAACCGAAGGTACACAGCAGGCAAAAGTGCGTGCACTATTTAGCCCTACATTGGCACACTTCACTGCGTGAACACTGCCCGTGCCAGTGTGTATGTATGTATGTATGTATGTATGTATGTATGTATGTATGTATGTATGTATGTATGTATGTATGTATGTATGTATGTATGTATGTATGTATGTATGTATGTATGTATGTATGTATGTATGTATGTATGTATGTATGTATGTATGTATGTATGTATGTATGTATGTATGTATGTACAGTGCTTACTCGTATACTGCCAGCACTAATTAGCTTCTATTGTTGGCTTGGTGTCTTTATGCGTCGGCTAGCGTTGCTATATACTAGCGAAATCGTGGCTAGTGTTGGTAAATGGTAACCATCAGCTAAGTTTCGGCAACAGTTGGCTGATGCTGCAAGCTATTAGAAGCGTAGCTGTATCTAGTAAGTTTCAGTCCAACGTTCTTCTCGAACATACATGAACAACGATCCGCGATGGTATCGCCCGAACGTTTTCCCACGACAGCATCTCAACAGCCCAGCACAGCATCTCAACAGCGCAGCACAGCATCTCAACAGTTCTATCCCACTGAAAGGAGAACATGAAATACGGGAAGAGATAGGAATAATTAGACGTGAAGGGAAGGAACAGGAGGAGATGCTATCAACGCCACCGTGGCTGCAAGTGATGTACCAAGTCTTTGTCAGCGAAGAAAAACACATGATGAATGAGAGCGAATTTGTCTCCGAAATCGCCTCGTCGTTCACGAACAGTGCGCGATCACCGAGGCGTGAAACAACGCTGCCTCCGGTTGATGAGGCCGCCGCAGCAGGCAGCGAATTCTGTAGCCCTCTTACGTCTTGTTTGTCGCTGCGCTCGCGCAGGGCGAAACCGAACGTTGTTTTAACGGGACACTGCCTGCACGAGCGCGCTCCGCGTAGTGGGACAGCGCGCAACACACAATCTTTCACTTATACCACTCTCTCAGTAAGAGCAGCAGCAGCAGAAGCACAGCGGACCAACAAGAGGGAAACAGCTGGAGGCTATACGCAGCGGGAAGACCACCACCGCTGCATGCCAGCAAGCGGGACTGAGACAGTGGCACACTTGCGAGACGGCGGCGAAGATTGGAGAAAGCAACGCGGCGTGGCGTCGGAGACTTCGGCCAGTTTAGCAATCGCATGAATCAGCTGGCTGTGCTAGGCCTGCTGCGGCACGGACCGGGTCCCCGATGAGCAGCGGCCGTGACTAGTGGGCGGCGGACGGCGCAGAGACGCCGACCTTGGGGTCGCGGCGAACACTTATTTGTTGTGACCGCGTCTCAGCTGAGGAAATCTTTGTATGCTGCCACGGGGAGGGATGTGTCGTGAATTGCACTCACGAAGGAAGACGGAAACGAGCGCAACTTCTGAGGTCCGGATCAACGAACCCCAAGAAGCATATAGACTTACATATATCAAAGCAACCGGGCAAGTAGTCTTGACAACAGCAGTGAGGTGTGTGGCGAAAAGCATATTGCAATCAAGGTATACTTTGTCCCAATATTGATGCATGTTGCAGCATAAGTATCTTAGAAATCGTGAAAGAATTATTTTCTTATATTGTCATCAATTCCTCGCTCGAAACTGCCAGTTGCTTCGAGCACTGCGAGCAGAAATCTGCTGCATTTTACAGCAGGAGAGAATGATAGCTGGCGCCGCATGCCTCATCATGGTTTATTTAATCTAGGAGAAAAAAAAAAGTAAGGGGGAGTGTGGGCTTGTACAGATGTCCCCCAAAGGCGCATCTTCTGGTGTCTATGTCTCAATGTACACAGTTGCAGTCATTCTGTTTGAGAAATGATTCCGTCAGTTCCACTTCGGCTTGTGAGCAGAGAATAATACATACCGCAAAAGAAAGCGTTGAGTCGGAAGGCCGGGAGACAAAGCATACAATGTTAGATGTAAAAAAAAATGTCACCTCGATATTGACTGCGTTGCATTAAGTTATAAAAGAAACTGCACAAGGCTAGCGCCTCGTCACTCACTGCTGCACAAACATGCACATGTAGCCATGCAGCTACATATGCGTTCTTTTAGGTAAAATCATGGCGAACACATTGAGTCAGCGAAGCAAGGAGTACTTGAACATAATACATTCACATTAAACTGGTTCCTCAAAGCGCCACACCGCGTGGGTGTGTTTTGCGTATATTGCATACATATACGCATCTCCTCGGCCCGTGGCAAGACAGCACCTGCGTACTACGCAGCACTAAAGCGTTGATAGCGTTTCTACGAGAAACATGCTTCAACGAAACGCTGTAAACTGCTGATCGAATTCTGTGTTTTAACGTCCCAAAACCAGCTCTGATCATGAGGGACGCCGTAGTGGAGGTCTCCGAAAATTTCGACCACTTGGGGTTCTTTAACGTGCACTGACATCGCAAAGCACACGGGCCTCAATATTTCGCCTCCATCGAAATGCAGCCGCGGCGGCCGAGATTCGATCCCTCGACCTTACGGTCAGCAGCCAAGTGCCATAACCACTAGACCACCGTGGCGGGGCACGCTGTAAACTGGGTCATAGTGTATATATGTGTATGTGAGTGTGTGCGTGTAAGTGTGACTGCACGTACGTTGTGTTACTCGTGATCATTGTAAATATCATAATCACCGCTAAACACCTGGAGTAACAAGCCAGGCCACTAACCAAACTAACACCTCCGGGGTTAGCCTGTTCTCTCCCTTCCCCCTTCTCTCTCTCTCTCTCTCTCTCTCGTACAAACCTGTAGTAACAGTGCACGCCAGCGGAGCTCTACCGCAGTGCGCAGTGCGCTCACCGCAATTGGTGACCCTCTTTCACAATCACTTTCCTTCGCGGCGATGACGTCGGCCGCTGCTGCTCTCGGACAGACAAACTTCACTCGGCACGTGACCGCGGGTGGTCACTCTTCCGTAGCGATCTGTGGTTGCGCGCCGTCGTGCACCTGCCACCGTTCCTGCCACTCGCGCATCTTATCGCGATGAAACAAATTTAGCCAACCGCGCGATGCGCTCGCGCCATAGCGGGGCACTAACAATCCTTACGTCAGCGACGGTTTCGTTTTTGTGTCCAGCCGCGCCAGCGGCTCGTGACGGAAGTGGCGATTGCGCGCGCGCTCCCGCCCGTCCAAACATAGAATCGTGCAATAACGACGCGCACAGAGTCACGAGGCGGAAGAGCACGCGCGGACGCGGAGTTCCTAAAGGATACGCGCGTGTTGGGAGAGTCGCTTGTGCACGTTGTGTGTCAGTGGGAGACCGTGCACTCTGCCACACGCGGGTGCGGTCCCGAGCGATGCAATGGGAAATTACTCGGTATCGAGTCACGTTTGTTATGTCGTAACACGTGCATGAAGACGGGACTTTCCTTTGCTGAGGCAAGTGAGTGTGCGTATGTGCTGCATACACTTAACACGAAGGCAAGCAGATGGACGTCCGCCGCCGCGGTGTAGTGGTTACGGTACTCGGCAGCCACAAAAAAAAAAAAAAAAAAAATCACGGGTCCGATTCCAGCCGCGGCGGTCGCATTTTCGATGGAGGCGAAAGTGGCAGAGGCTCGTGTTCTGTGCGTTGTCAGTGCGCGTTAAAGAACCCCAGGTGGTCAAAATTTCCGGAACCCTCCACTGCGGCCTTTCTCTCCTTTCTACCTCTTTCAGTCCCTTTCCACTAGCCCACGGACGCTTAGCCGTGCTCCCCACATGGGCTGCAGAAATTAGCGTCCTTTGCTTAATCGAGCCACAATCACCATGGACAACTAGCAGCGTGGCTGCAGAATGGCGGGGCTACGCAGAAGCAATTTATTCCGTAAGGTGCACTGGAGACAATAAAGAAATGAAAAGAGAGACAAAATTTGCACCGCAGTGCGTCACGGAGTGGATATGTCATTGACTTTCTGCAACATTGTGAATCTGATCTGAAACACAGGCTGCCCATACCTCCGATTAATGCAGTCGCTCTACAACGCAACGCAGACCCCACCTATTTTAGTGGCTAACAGTACAGACAGACTGTGAGAATGTCCAGGAGGTTTGAACAGAACTCCTTACGTTCTCCCTTTCTTAGCTAGACCTATGACAAAAAAAAAGTGTCCGGATTAGCAATTAGCAAGAGAAAGCGAAAGCTTGCGCGAGAGCTTGATTTTTCGAACATAGGACACCACCAAACAGATAACTTTTAGGTTTAGATAAAGGCAGCTCCATTCATCAAGAGACATCATGAGCATTCAGCGTCCATGGTATCTTTAAGGTATTTTTACAAAGGATTATGAAAGGTATCCGGTAACGACATCCTGATGACATAACATCTGGAAGAGCCGAAAAAAAAAAAGAAAGGAAAGGAAAAACTTTCGTCTCGGCTAGCATGTTCGCCACACGATTATTACGTGCACTAAATGCTCTCTCTGTGACGGCTTCAAGGCTCTCTTATATTTCAGGCTGGAAGCCGAAGCCGAAGTCGTGCGGAAACATGGAACCTCTCATGTTGCCTTTTCGCTTTCGTGCCTAATGTAGGGCCAGAATTTGCAATGAGTTCATGAACTACGTAAAAGTTACGTTAGAACTACACGTGACTTCGAATACGAAGACACCGCATGTACGCAAAGCTGATCATATTTTAGACCCGCCGTGGGAGCTTAGCCGGTTCAGTTTTCGTGCTGATAAGCCCGAGGACGACAGTTTGATGCTCTGCCTCGGTGGCCGCACTCCGATGGGGGTGGAATGCGATCCCACCCATGTATTTAAATTTAGCTGCCTGTAAGGTCTAGTGGCTATGGTACTCGGCTGCTAATCCGAAGGTCGCGGGATCGAATCCCGGCTGCTGCGGCTGCATTTCAATGGAGGCGAAGTGTTGGAGCCCGTGTACTGCGCGGTGTCAGTGCACGTTAAAGAAGCCCATGTGGTCGAAATTTCCGGAGCCCTCAACTACGGAGTCTGTCATGATCATATCGTGGTTTTGTTACGTAAAACCCCAGAGATAAATCAATCTATAAAGGATCCCACCTCATCTTTATCTCTCATAGCATGCCTCGTAATTATATCGTGGTTTAGGCATGCAAAATCAGAAACCAACGCAGACCAAACAGAACAACCCGTAAAAAAGAAACAACGAGAATAAATTGCAGCAATAATCACAGCAGATTGAACAATCGCGCCTGTGCCAGAGTGCCCCTATGCTCTGTAATTCTTGTCAAGTTCATTCCCCTCGGCCCACGGAAACCGACAAGCTTCGCGAAGACCTCAAACAGCTCCCCGTTGACTGCTACCCAACCACGCTGCTTTCCGCGAAAGTCAGTTTTAAAACGCCTTTCGCATGTGTCGCTACTTTTGTCTTCAGCGTGGGTTCGTCCATGCATTTCGTCGCAACACAGCTGGCACTGATGTATCTCGCTGGGCGATCTTCAAGGTCTCACAGCGAAGGCTTCATTGAAACATACGTCTTTCTTTCTCACGTTGCTGTATTTTCTATTTCGGGAGCTTTCTGGCTTTCTAGACTGTGCACGTTTCACTAAGAATTCTATAAGACAGCGGATGAAAGAACTAATTAACAGATATTAATGAGACGAAATAAGTGAGTTAAGAACTCGGCACCGAAGCAACAAGACAAACAAGACTCACATACATCCGTGCCACTGCCGCTCAAATCTGGCGAAGCATCCCCGCAAAACTGACTTCAGGCGTACTTAGCTTTCACTGCACATCGAACAGTGAGCAGCGATGCGACGCGGGACACAGATAAGAATTCAGCGCCGCTGCTGACCTCGAAGCGTGCACCACTGTGGCTTACATTTTCATATTTTTCGATAGCGCACCAAGGTCGTGCTGTGCCTTCGCCTTTCAAAGAGGTCGTGAGACGTTACTCGGCGTTGATGCCGAATTCCCATTATTTCTCGTATTCGATCGACATGACCTTGCGCGAGATCGCGGCTGGAGGTATATCTTCTTCGAACACGCAGGTACGAGGCTACGTGTGCGATCCCTTATTTAGAGCATGCGCAGTAAACAAAGCGCCATGCGTTTAAAGTCTTTTAAGCATATATGGACATATATGCATATCTGGCTATTTATGGCACGTATTCGTACGTGGCCGTATTTGCCCAATACGTATCGGAGTCTTACATGTCATTCCTCGTGTTGGTCTTTCATTGCCATGTATGCGTCTATCACGACTGGGGCAAATGAGACCACATACGGATGCGTGCCATATATAGCCAGATATGCCCAATTCCTGATATCGCCACACATCACATTTTTGTAAGGGCCTACAGCCTACACCTACACCTACAGCCTACAGCTAAACAGTGTGAGTTACACAGGTCCCATCCTCCACATATTTTTTTATTAATTGCGCGTTAATGCGATCCTCAGAGTATGAAATGCGGTCGCAGCCCTTTAAACCAGTCGGACTGTATTTGTTCATTTCTGCGCGTGCTTGCAAAACGATATAATTAATGCTATTTCACGCCGTGAAAACAGTCGGAACAGCCAAGCTGTTCCTTTGTAATGTTATTGATGTCGTAGCCTATCAGTTACGTTAGTCATACACT
Source organism: Hyalomma asiaticum (assembly GCA_013339685.2). Classification (NCBI taxonomy): domain Eukaryota; kingdom Metazoa; phylum Arthropoda; class Arachnida; order Ixodida; family Ixodidae; genus Hyalomma; species Hyalomma asiaticum. The sequence continues at coordinate 57,394,815 of CM023485.1, forward strand.
GGTACTCCACCAAACTGTGTCCTTTATCAAACGGACGTGTCTCGATACTCCACGTTTCATCGTTATATCTACTGACCATATCTGATCATTTACCACCCAATTTCTTTCTTTCTTTCTTTCTTTCTTTCTTTCTTTCTTTCTTTCTTCTTCTTTCTTTCTTTCTTTCTTTCTTTCTTTCTTTCTTTCTTTCTTTCTTTCTTTCTTTCTTTCTTTCTTTCTTTCTTTCTTTCTTTCTTTGCATTTCGCGCTATGCAAATGCAGCAGCGGTGCAGGTATCGAACCAGCAACTTCGAGCTTAACCTTTTCTACACTTTATCCCACATTGGACTTCGCATAATCATCATGTAGCCGTGGGCTGAGGGTAACAGTGGGTGTAGCGCGAGAGATGAAAGAATTTCGCGTGCGCAAATGCGGCACATATGGGCTTGTCATAACGATTACCTTCGCATAACCACCACCGCATAACCAAGCCAGTAGTGGCCTTAAGGCAAGAGTGCTACCACGTAGTAGCGGGCTGAGATGAAGTCGCTTTTCCTTCTTGCGTGACAACAAGCACAACGATGCCACGGAGTCGACCAAGGAAAGCTAAGTGTTAAAAACCAATTCAATTTCTTGCATTGAGCATGCGCTGATGACGGCGAAAGAAAACTCTAACGATAGTTGCATAACGTAACACGAAGTACACATATTCAAAGTGACCGTGAATCAACACCCATGAATATTGTTGGTGAAAGTGGATCGAGAGGACAAGAACTAAGCGCTGTAGAAATCTACACTTCATTTACATTACGTGTGTCAAAACTACGAGCTCCACGGCTCTACCCCGGCTGCTCGCACACCAAGGAACGCAGTAGAGTAATTGTTAAGGCTCTTTCTTGCTGAGTTAAGCAAACACGTGTCAATGTAGCGGGGTTCGCAAGTTAAGTGGCCGCTATTAAACTAGGCTGCTGCAGCAATGATAGACTATATGGACCTTGCGTTGTAGGTAGAATTTCTGCAAACGAAGAAAAAAAACAAAAAAAAAACGACGTGGCTGGGATACAGACACAGTCACAGGAAGTCACACAACTCACAGGAACAGGAAAGGCGGTGCAGTCTTCCGTCGCCTTTCGCGCTTTTTGGTCGCGGTTTTCTTCTTTCCTACATAGTTTCATATGGCGCAATAAATGTATCGGCACACCCGAAAAGGTAATCTTACATGCAACTTACGCCTTTTTGTCCTTCCAGTCTACTCGTTCCATTCACACTTAGCTGTAGGCTATACTACATTTGTTTTCTTCTCTGCACCCCTCTAACAAACTCTGGCTACATTTAATCCTTGCCTTATACGTATCGGAAGATGTATGTAGACGAATGAATCAGGCCCAGCGGGGCATACTAGCTCGATGTGCATGACTGGCGGGTAATGCAAGCTGCACGCAAATGTACTGCGTTTGGTTCTCAATAGCACTATTTAAGCAGGCTCTGTTGTTATTACGGTTAGGCGAAAACAACGTCAGAACTTGTGACAGAAGTGCTCGGGTTCGACTCTCCTGAAATATGCTGGCGTGCGTGTGTGTATGGTACATAAACATACAGCTTTTTTTTCTGGGGGTGAGGGGGATGGTTGTATACCCCCTCCTCTGCCCCCTTCCATAGCTGAATTATGTAATGGAGCTATAATGCTGAAAAATGGCGATCGGCGTTATTAAGCAGAGTAGTAAGAAGCTTTGCCCTTCTGTTAACCGCCATCGAGTGGGGCAAGAAAGGCTGAGTAAGCGTATCAGAACATGCGTTCATGCGTGCGTGTCATGCCTATATGCGCATGTCCACATGCCCATGCCCCATTCGTGCATGCACAGACAGGTGTGGCCTTGAACTTCTGGGCCAGCGGAAAGTGAGTCACGATTCATCATTCGGACTTGCGTCCTTAAAATTAGGATCGGGAAAGCTCGTTCACGACTATTTCATTTTTTACTATTCAAGAGCTATTTCTGAAAGGGCGGTTACAGGTACCGTCCTAGGGCAAGTGTATTACAAACTTAAGGCCGCATAGGCTGCAGACGCCGCTTGTCCTCGTTATGTGAGTCAGGGCGCCCAAACGCGTAGTACATAGTCGCCTCCTGCCCAAGGCGGTTCCGATCAAGCGAGTTGCTAAAACTGGATCGCAACACCCCACAGCCTCGGGGAAGGCGCCGTACGTCGACCGTAACTTAAGTATACGCAGCGGCCGTTCGAGTAGGATTCCTTCGACTTGACTGCTACTGTACACTTGAGACAGTTTAGAAGGCGCGAATTGGTTCTCCCCAGAGTGCAGCGATGTTGAGCCGAAAGGCGTCTAACTTTGCGGGAATGTGTTTCATCGTTGGCGAAACTTGCAATTACGGCACCGCTGAGCCCGAACAACGCGGCCATGCGCACGGAGAAAATTGAAGCTAAAGCGAAGATACAAAAAGAGAACCAGAGGAGGAGTGATGGAGCGTTAAAAGGAACGCAAGGAGCAACGTCCGCGCCATGATGAATGTTTAAACAATGCCTCAGACCGTGACAGTGCTCTCGCTGCCTCGCAAGCCGTCGTCCGCTCCTCGGTGTCCTTCAATAAAGACTTCATACCCGCATGCAATGATTGAGCAGGATACGTTCTTTTCTGTGCTTGGAGAATTGGGGTGAATAGAAAAAATAAGAGGAAAACGAAACAGGTTAAAAAAAATCAGAATTTGCTGTACACCATGCTCTTCTAAACGCTCTATCTTTTCTGCGGCGCGTTGATACCTGCTTCCACCGACTACGTCAAACTTGCACGCTTGAGCTCTCCGCGTCGAGTGCCGGACCAGAGTGCTCTGGCCAGTTGCTAATCAAGAGGGCTCCCATTACTGGCCTCGTGTTCACAGCGAGATTTGGTAGTGGTGTAACGCCAATAGGCTTTAAGGGACGATAAAGTGAAACACTGAAGCGGTTTAGACTGATACATTATTTTTCGGGAACCCTAATGTCCATTCAGACTTTGTGCTGGACGACTTGGTTACACTTAGAAGTGAAAATGGCTGCACGCAAACTAGGACGAAGGCAAAGGTTGCACTTTTCCGTGTCTTGTGCGTATTTGTCTGGTTTACACGCAACCATTTTCCCTTGCAGCCCTATTTTCCTTAGTTTCGTCATTTTCTGCTCGATACTAGAAGAGGAAACCCACGTGAATCTTTCATCTTTGAATTCCTCGCCGAAACTTTGAGGAGATGACATCACGAACCCTATAGCCTGTCTTTCGTCTTCTCACCAGTGGTTAACCTTTGGTTAATCTCCCTGCCCTTCGTTTGCGTCGTTCCTCATCCTCAGCACATTCGCTCGGTCAAATTGTATGGCACACTGCTGTATCAAGCATCTGGCTTCCTTAGAACGCTGCGTAATCTCATAAATAATTATGTAGGACTTGGTAGACGTCCCCTTAGATGCATGACGTCGCGCTTATAAGTGCTGGAAGCCCCTAGTGGCGTCGCCACGTGTGTATTGTCAGGATGCGGTTGTCACGGTGTATTTATTAGGCCTAGATTATGCAGCGAACCGGCCGCGCCCAAAGCACCGAACAAACTCCAGATTATTACCCACACCCGATTAAGAAGAAGCCTTTGCGATGATGATTATGTGCAGATGACGAAAAGGAACCTTTTAAGTGCTCACACTATTTTCTTGCGCGCTTTCTGGCCTGCCAAACGTCTTCTCCACACGGGGATGGTGCCTTTGGTAAAGTGCAAAAGTCAGTTTGCCAATACGAGGAAAATCGTTTTCACCTTAGTGTCCCTTAAAATCCTATAGAGCCGCTAATCGGTGTGATAAATACTTGCAAGGGTTCATACTGCTTACATAAAACGTGGTGCACGGCTTGCCGAAGTCTACAGGTATTTACAGCGAAGAGCAAGAACGTGCAGGGATTGGTTGAGAAAATGACACATGGTACAAGAGCTCTATTTTCTAACATGCGTGCAGGCACAAGCGGTAATGTTGCCGAGCTGGCTTCGAATGCCAATGGTCACCGATTCTAACGGCCTGTGAACGCACGACGAAGAGACGTTGAGTCAAGGGTGACAGATTGTTTATGCTTTGGTACTTGTCATTGTTCTTGCTTAGTACCTTTTGTTGAAACAATACTACAGGACGGGTTAATGTGCTCAAGTGGGGCCGCATACTCCTCCTCGCTTAGCAAAGGACAACGTTGTCACAAATTGTCACGCTTTGTGTCGCAGATACATAGACAAGTGCACTGAGACCGTACATAATCCCAGAGTTTCCCACATTAACTCTTAGAAAAAAGAAGAACTACAACACGAATAAACATTTAAAAAATATATTTCCTCTACGTCAGTAATACAGAGGCAACAACGGTTTGTTGACAAATGCAGATGACACGTGCATGTGTACGCCCGCATATCAACGATGACTTCGAACTATTAAAATGATGACCAAACGAGTTATTCTTTAATTGCGCACAAAATTATCACGAGCAAAACGTGCGAGGCCGCCGACGAACGCTGTGCAGAAAAGCATAGACATCTGGACCTAAAAGAAAATACACTTGGCAATCGAAACTCTTCAAAAAAAATAAATAAATAAAAATATTACAGAGACAGAAAGTGGAGCTGTGGTATCTACCTGAGAGCTGAAATTACGGCAAAGGGCAGTCCTTTCAAGCATAGGCCGTGAGGCGCGCACAAATACAAACATTTCCCAGGAATGCGCCTTGACTGTGTCCCGTCAGTGACGGTAATCACCGTAATACGGAACCGAGAAAGGACGCGGGGCCCGGAACGATCCTACTCCCCCTACTCAATTGCAAAGTGCGTGAGAAAGAACGGCCACAGCCTTGAAGCGTGCTTGCCGATCCCGAATAACGGTAATGCCGCTGCAAGCCGCTGCAAGGTTTTCGCCGTTGCGTAAGCCCGTCAATGCACGCGGTCGTGCGTGCGTGTTTGGACGTGTTGCAGCAGCCGCAACTATAAACACGCCCCAATGCGCGTGAAATACGCTGCGCGCGTGCGTGAGTGTGAATAGACGAGTCCTGTACGCAGAATCGGCCGGCATCGGCGTATAATGCAAATGCGTAAACTGCAGCGTCTACAGCTGTTCCTTACCTACGCACGGCGTTTACATGAATAGATCGCAAGGTCCAAGATGACGTTCTCCACACACACACACACACACACACACACACACACACACACACACACACACACACACACACACACACACACACACACACACACACACACACACACACACACACACACACACACACTCACTCTCGGCTGCAGATCCGAAGGTCGCGGGATCGAATCCTGGCCGCGGCGGCTGCATTTCGATGGAGGCGAAATGTTGAGGCCCGTGTGCTGTGCGATGTCAGTGCACGTTAAAGAACGCCAGGTGGTCAAAATTTCCGGAGCCCTCCACTACAGTGTCTTATAATCAGAGCTGGTTTTGGGACGTTAAACCCCACATAACAACAACACACACACACGCACACGTATATATATATATATATATATATATATATATATATATATATATATATATATATATATATATATATATATATATGCGGCTCATGCTTTTTACCGGTAAGTCACGGGAACGCGTTTGCGTCGAAACACTTCGCGTGATGCCCGTAATGGTGCGCTGTCTCAGTCTTATCCTGTTACTCACGAGAGCTTCGTAGTGCGGGACCCGAAGACCCCTCGGTCATTAAAGTTCGTTCTCTCTCTCTCTGGCTCCCACCGTTTTCCACTGTGGGTATGATCTGTTAGCTTTTGGCGACCGCCGACTGGCAACGGAAGAATTTCTTCCCGTGGAAAGTAGACTTCTCCTCATGTATAATCTCCTTACAGTGAAGCCAGCTTTAAGGTGTGCGCACCATACGTGCAGACATTTGAAGAAATGTTGCTACAGGAACGGACCCACCTGTGTAAAGGTCCCTGGTTCGATCCTGGGTTTCGGTACCAGAGCGAATGCGAGGAATGCGAAGAATGATAACCGGACCCAGACGTCGGGCCTGTTCGAAGGTAATGGCCGAACGAACTCAACGAGCCGCCGTCCATTGTTGCTGCTCGTATTTATTTTGCAACAGTCCTTCCCTTGCTGGAACAGTCGAGGCGTGGTTATCGGGTCCGTGTATATCATGTATTTATTACAATCTCAGTGCCCATGGTAAAGACGTGCGACAACGCACGCTGGAAGATTAACTTTGGAAAGTGGAGCGTACAGTGTAAGCTCTACTCATCACAATGTACACTGTACATTGCGATGAGGGCGACCACCAAAAAGTGTGACGGAGGAGAGATATGGACAGAACGTATATTTATAGAGTATTTATATAAAGATTAAAAAAAAGGATAGTGAAAGCCCACACGCCTGGGTGCTTCAGGTAATCATCGTCCTCACTGCTTTGCGCACCGCATTCAGCAATGTCCTTTTTTCTGTGTGAGAATAGCTAGCTCGCCGTTTTCTTCGAGCGACGCATCCGTATGCGTTGAGAAACCCCTACACTTAACAATTTCTAAAAAAAAAATTCTAAAGAATCACAAGTGTTGTGCCACTTTGTTGCTTTGCTCAACTGCGCATAACGACGAATGTCTCACACAAAACGTAGCACGGCAACATATTCATTCGTGCAGAGCTAGCACTACTATGTTAATGTGGTGCAAGTCCCACCGCGGTGGTCGTGTGTTGATGGCGCTCGGCTGCTGATCCAAAGAACGCGGGTTCGGTCCCAGGATTCCAGTAGTCTTGGGTTGGGTACCGGGACTGCTGACCCGGAGGTTACAGCACTCGATCCCGCAACCTAAAATATGCACAGAGCCTTATTTCAAATGACCGACCCGAAAAGCTGCGTGCTATAAGCATAAGTTGAAATGCAACCGGATAATAATCGTATCAGTCAGAGCACTTCCGTAGCTAATCTCCAAGAAAGTGTGGTGCGTAATCACCTCGGAGTGTGAAATAAGCACAAGTGCACGTTTTACAGTTTGTGTAAGAAACGAATCTGAACCAGTCAACGGAACAGCTTATTGGAATAGTTTCGGAATTGTTCGCATTTGCGTTTGGTGTGGTGGTACGTTGAATGAATACGACTTTTGAAATTTGGGGTGCGCTTATATGAAATAGAGCATTTATCACGAAAGGAATCTTTATTATGAAAGGGGCCTTTATATTGCCCAGCTGCTCTCTTCACAATTCTTCCAGCTGCAGCACCGAGGAACGTCTGCGTGCAAACTATTGTTGAAAGCGAATGGTTTTTATGCGATGGACATTCTACAGGCAGAAAATGTTTTCTGTATGCATGAAGCGCATTCATTCTCACGAGACCCGTTAATGGATACCTTTCCTACCTTTTTTCAGAATTCATCGCAACAACACATGATCGCTGCAGGCACCAACGTTGCAAATCTTTTCTTACGAATAGTCTCCTCAACGCATGACTTGGCATAGGATCACGCGTCACTTCGCACCGGCTGAACTGCGGGCGAACTCGCAACCAACAAACAGTGAGTGATTCACGCAGCGTGGCACGTGCAGCTCAGTGGCGTTCAATTTTCCTTTAAGTGCGGAACACTTTAAGGGCCCGGTCTGTCGGCGTGTAATGTCGTCTCGTGTCGTTGTCACGCTCAGGAAAAAGTAGCTGAAAACAGGGCCAAAACATGCTAATAAGTGACCAAAGCCAGTTAAAAAGGATCTAGATTAAGAAAGGTTAAAAGAAATCAGATTAGTATAATAAAACAAGAGATACACACTAAAGGGCAATTAATCGCATAATTAGATCAAATTAAGCGAAAATAATTCAATAACGCCTGACCATAAACACAAGAGAAACACAAGGAAAACGCAGGGGAATCACTGCTCCGGGGTTCGCACAGCTTTTACTGCAATGACACTGGCTTGGACAAGTTGGCCTTAGCGGTGCCTTTTCAACTGCCACGACATTGTTGCACAGTGGGAGAACAGGGTTAATCACTTCCCAACGATTTAGAACTTCTCATTCAAGCGGTGAAAGCGACTGCTCGTACGTGGCGCTGGTGGCAGGCCGAGTAACGTTTGAAGTCAGCGCGTGGGACTTGTCGGCGCTGTCGACACGATGTAATGAGTTTCTGACAGCCAGTGCGGGAACCTGAATGAAAACACAGTTGTTAGTGAGCGCCCGTCCTGTGCCTGTGTGTGTGTGTGTTCTTGTGCAGTATTTCCTTCGGCGCCCAGTTCTTCCTCACACAGAACTGGAGTAGAGCGAAATGCACAGAACCCCCGAGCAAATGACGCAAGCGACTCGTGGCACACGTCATTCAAACACGGTACAAGAAAGGCGTAGCGTGTCATCGGTCTTAACGTGTTGCTTGCACTTTCGCATTTGATCTAGAAAAAATTAAACTGTACGTAGACGTTGCGCGTAGGTGGCCGGCCGAGAATTCGTACGAGGCAAGTCTTGACGATACGGGGAGCGCGTAGTGACCTCCGCTGCAAGGGATAAGCCGAAGGTCCACCGAGCGGTCATGTCGGAAGCGTTGCGACGTGACGACCTCATTTTCGGCTCTTCCTCGCTGAAGATGTGCGCCCGCTGTTCCGTTAGATGTTTCCTATATGCGTGTTGCGTCAGCGATGCGAACGCAAACACAGCGTCGAATGCGTCGCAGCCGCTGAGACAGTGGCGTGTGTAAGGACGAAAGTGACGTCATGACGCCACATAGAAAGGGACCGGACGTGGCAGCTTATGAGCGAGGTTTAAGGCACTGCGAGATTATTCAAGCTGGAGTCACGAACGTGTAATCCTGTCTTTTTTTTTTCTCCCTATGTGGCCCTGAGACTTCTTGTAGTAATGCGTCACTACGTTCTGTATTCAGTGACGACGCTAGGATGTTGTGGCGAACATGCCGCATCCAACCGAAACAGAGTTTTGTAGACATACGAATGGCATTTGGTCATACGCGTGACGACATCAATAACATGTACCTGTTTGACGGCGCACTTTGCTGTTTCTTTCTTGTGTTGCTGACATATCTGTTTGAAACCTGAACGTCGCTGCAAATTTTACGCATGGCTGATTCTGACGCACGCTACCTTCCACAGGCAACAGTGAAGCTCTAAACAAAGTTTTGCTACGCGGCAATTTGCACAAGCACTATGTAAACACTTCGGATGTAATGAAATTTTAGATGGCAGGGCTGTCTGACAGAGATGAAGGACAGAACATGCACTACGACTTTACGAGTGGATCAGCTGCTGAAAACTTGGGCCATGTAAAACATGCACCGAGAACGCAAAGATACATGTGTTATTTTTTAAATAAGAAGTGTCCAAAGGGAGTTGGGCAGAACAGTGTAGAGCCTGGGGACACTAAACACTGATTACTAATCAAACCAAGGATAAACAAATATGTACACATTACTATTAAAGCTCCATTTTTTTTTTGCTAGTCGGCACCGCCTTTAAAGAGAAAACGCTCAGAATGGGTATAATGTGTTACTACCTAGAATGATACAAATATACCACTGTAGTATCCAGATGGTATTATGTAGTGCCAGATTTACCAGAATACGGTTGTAAAGAAAGCTCGGAGCGACTTATGCACGTGCTGTATGATGGAATGGCCCTACATGGCCGCCATACATAGCACCTTGTGTTCGATCGTCGTGAAACGGATTACTTGTGTGTGCGTACAGATGTGCCCCGACACTCGCGGGGCATATCCGTACACACTTGTACGCTTGTTGTACGCACTTCCGTGATTGTGCTTTGACCTTAGGATAACGCCTACTCTTGCAGATGTCGGCGAGAGTGATCGGCGGAGTTGTCCTGCTCCTGTTCATCGCATTCACGATATCCAGGGGCTGCTTAGAGGACAGAAGATACTTCAACTTTTGCCACAAGAGGGAAATGAGGGTACACATTTGCGGCGCATTTATAAATCGTCACGATTTAACGATAGATAGATAGATAGATAGATAGATAGATAGATAGATAGATAGATAGATAGATAGATAGATAGATAGATAGATAGATAGATAGATAGATAGATAGATAGATTATGTACATGCACAGTCTTATGCCTAAGTAAAAGATTGTTATAAGGCTTTCGCAGCTAGTCACTCGTAACAACCAAAGGAAGAGGAGTGTTTAAAATATGAGCCCCCTTGTGCACGGCACAGTACCGTCTGTAAATGACGGATATCTCAGCTCTCATAAAATAAATGCGAACACTTCGTCTCGCAGCTCAGCTCTTAGGCACTGCTTAGGCGCTCGTTCGTGCGGTTTCGCGGCGCCGTTGGCCTCGTGCTCGGCGTAACCACGCGTAACGCGTGCGCGCACACACGAAAAGAGATGTCATACAAAAGCACGAAAATAAGAAAGGTGGCATCGAAGGGCAAAAGGGATGAGGTGCCACGTGGCTGCGGTTCCTAATCATCTTACTATACAGCGCTGCCGAAGCACAATGGTCTTTATGGTGATACATGCATGTTCTTCTGAAATTATCTGCATCGACATATCGCAAGGTATTAGCAGCTAAATGGACGTGATGAAACTTCGCATTTCGGAACATCGTAATCCCTCCTTCATTTCCCCATCTGGAAGAGTTCGGGCTCAATGTTCCGTATCCGCGCGCCCATCGATCTTTGGTGTGTGCTGATTGATTGATTTGTGGGGTTTAACGTCCCAAAACCAGCTCTGATTATGAGAGACGCCGTAATGGAGGTCTCCGGAAATTTCGATCATATGGGGTTCTTTTAACGTGCACTTGTCATCGCACAGTACACGGGCCTCAACATTTCGCCTCCATCGAAATGCAGTCGCCGTGGTCGGGGTTCGATCCCGCGACCTTCGGGTTTGCAGCCGAGTGTCATAACCACTAGACCACCGTGGCGGAGCGATCTTTGGTGTGTGCGTGCATGTGGGGACGGCTGCGCATTCCTGTGTCCTCGCAGAATTTTTTTCGTCATCGTGTATGTTTGCAGCACACATCACTATACCACAACTACCGCAGTTGACGTGCATGTGTGTATCGCTGAATGGCATGCATTTCTCGTTTACGTGCTTTCTATGCACTGTACTTCATTCCAGTGCGAGAAGGACACGGACTGCTGCGACGGCCGGTGCAGACCATCGCCGATTCCACCGTATAAGATGAAGTGCTTCTGATGTCAGTCTGTGCCATTGTTTGAAATAATTTTGTCGATTGTGTTTAACTGTAATGTGTTTAAATGTACAGGTAATAAAGATCTCCATAAGTTAAATGTTGGTACAGCTGTTGCAAGTAAAGTTCATCGTATAGGAAGCCTGTCTATCTGCCTATGCGCCCATGACTCGCCGATTTCCTGATTGTCTCGTTCATTTGGTGTATATGTACCAAAATTGGCACAGCAGGAAGTATCAGCCATGTATGACGAACATGGCTGATAGGTCGTCCCGTGAATAACATAACATGCTGGCCATTTACTTGGTGATTAACGGTAATACGACAAGGCGTGGTCGATTCTGCCGTTCATCGGCACGGGATGTACCGGGACGCGCCAAACGCGATTGAGTTTTTGGGGTGCTTTACGTGCTGCGACAACAGCGACCAAAATCGCTCCTTTCGCTCTGTTCGCTCCTGCCGCCAAATGGAGGCTTCGTTTCACATGGCTGCGATTGATAACGGTGCGATTAGCCCGCTGCACAGGACTGGTTGCTGCCTTTGTTAGCGGCAGATACTGTGTAACTTGTCAAGTATGATGGAAGATGGTCTCTTCGGTATAATATTGTTAACTTCTTTTTAAAGAAGAAAAGGGCACGTGTTATTTAAGAACGCCTCCTAATGTGAATTCATTTATGAGTGCACCTAAATGCGCCTCGCGCATTTCAGCGAGCTCTTCGTGTATTCTAATACAGGATGTTCTACGTCCCAAAATAACAGATCATTATGACAGGCGCTGTAGTAGAGGGCTGCCGGAAATTTCGACCATCTGGGGTTCGTTAACGTGTACTGAACAACGCACAGGACACGAGCCCCTACCATTTCGCTTCCATCGAAATGCGGCTGACACGGCCGGGATTCGATCCCGTGACCTTCGGGTCAGCAACCGTGTGCCATAGATAGAACACCACGGCCGGCCTCTTCGTGTATTCTGACCGTCTTGGCCCAGCATGATGCACGTGCTAAGCGTGAACTTATGACGAAATTATGCGTTTGTGTTGCTTCCAATTGCCAATAATTAAGCAGCAATTACTCTTTGCTATTAGCCATGAACCGAACACTGCAGCAGCGAGCATCAAACCGAGCGCCCACGTCTGCAAAGCCGCAGGTGTGTGTGTGTGTGTGTGTGTGTGTGTGTGTGTGTGTGTGTGTGTGTGTGTGTGTGTGTGTGTGTGTGTGTGTGTGTGTGTGTGTGTGTGTGTGTGTGTGTGTGTGTGTGTGTGTGTGTGTGTAAACTCAGAACATCCGGAAGACGGGTGTCGGCATTACTTTCCCTTCATGCTGTCTGCTGCGTTGCGGTCAGCAGCAGTGCATGGACGGCCTCATGGCATACGCGAATGCGCCATTGACTTCGGTTGCCACGAACATATCTAACACACGAGCTTTATATGTTGCTATGGCCTCTGGTTCTCCTAGTCTAGATTATTAAAGGCGTCTTCCCCTTTGCTTTAATTTCTTGAAACAAGGTGAACGTGGATATGTAAAATATATAAAAAAAATCACCATCAAAGTTAAACTGACGAAATCGCTACATATACCGCAAAACTATTAGCTGCTTCACTGGTTAGGAATGAAGTTAAAAGGCCGACCTCCACGTGCTGAGATATCTTCGTACGCGCTTCGCGACCCTCAGCGGTCGAGTTGCGAAGTGGACTGGCGAGTTCGTGCCGGCTTTTCGAGATGGCGCCTGGATGCCGCCCGCAGGAGTGGAGTTAAGATGGTGCGAAAATATAGACGAAGCATAAATGTTTGAAAAAACAAAAACGAAAACGGCAAACTATCCAGTCGACTGTCTGTACATTATAACGGGAGAACCGTGAATGGCAACATCTCGACTAGACAAGGAGGGTAGAAGAAATAAGTACTAATAACTATCGGGTGAAGGCATTAGGGCTGGAGTTCGGAATGCGTGAAGAGAAAACTTGAGTACGCAGGACTCAAGTTTTCTCTTCACGGATTCCGAACTCAGTTGCGGTGCTGCGGTGCCCTACTTCCACACAGCTGCGGTGCCCTTAGTTGAACCAGGGTCCCTCAAGCTGGTTGAACTAATTTTTGATGCTCAAATCTTACTGCAAATTGCTGTGTTACCCAGTGCTCATTGGGAAATAAAAGCGACACCACAGAGAAAGGGGCGTTTTATCTGAAAATATTTCTGTTAGGACCAATCCGGCATGGATATCCGAGTATCGCGGTTTAAATTAAATTCTCGCCTCTTAGCAGGCGAACCTGGGAATAGGCGATCCAGAGTTGGCCTATAAATGCAACACGTTATCTCATTACCACGTGCTAAAATGTAGCAGTATTGTTCTTAAATCGGCGCCACGCGGGCTTACACCAGCTAAAAAAAAAAAACGATAAAGGTCTAGTCGAAAAACTATTTTTGTGTCCCTTAGTATGCGTCATCGCGGCGGAAAGGCTGCAACGCATCGTTTCCCGAGAGAAGCAGACGGCATGGTACGATGATTGATTTGATTTCTGGGGTTTAACGCCCCAAAACCAGATCTGATTGTGAGAGATGCCGTAGTGGAGGTCTCCGGAAATTTCGACCACCTGAGGTTCTTTAACGTGCACTGACAACGCACAGCACACGGGCCTCAACATTTCGCCGCCATCGAAATGCAGCCGCCGCGGCCGGGATTCGATCCCGCGTCCTTCGGATCTGCAACCGAGTGCCATAACCGCTAGACCACCGTGGCGGGGCGATGTGTGCGTGTGTGTGTGTGTGCGCGCGGTAATATGGGATTCTGAAATAGCAGATGTGTGCTTTCGTTAAGGCAAGCGCTTTTATGCATATCGTATGCACGCGGATTATGGCTACGCTCGTTTTCTGCGCCAACAATCGCGCTACTGATGCTCAAATTAAGCGACAGAAATATGCTCGATGGCATTTTTCGACGCGTACAACAACATAGTAGTGAAGCGGCTGGCATATTCACGCACGTACTTTACGCCTGCTTTTGTTGGGTAATGTATGCGGATAATGCTGCGCCTCAACGTGGCACGTGGCAGTATACGTCGGTCTGTTCGTAAGAAATGTAGGAGCAAGCCGCTACTTACGCGGTGCGCGCAAATGAATTCCGTGGTAATAAACCAGTTTCCATGAAACGCTTAGCTCTGACGGGCCTGCTACACGCAAACAGTATAGCGTACCTCAAACCCCGGCTCGCTTGGAATGTTCCTGGCTTTGAAAACATATCTGAAGCAGCTCGCCGAACAGGTTGGACGTTTGCACGCGAAGCGGGGCTATATTTAAAGTCGCTTCATCACTGAAATCCTTCAGAGCGATTTAATATGAGGTTATCGGAAGCACGCACCTTTTCACCTTCGACAAAACACCACTATTTAATGTTGTAATCCGTAAACTTCACCACAGCGCTAATTAAGCGACAGTACCGCCGTGAACTTGCATATCGTAGCCATCTTTGTTTATTTTAGCGGTGTTGACATATTAAGCAGCGTTTTTGGAGTTGTCACTTGTCCGTCTTCCGTATGCCCTGCTCCGTGTAGAATTTAAGTTCCTAAATTAGTTTTGTCGAGGTTACTGACAACAACACTGTACTAAAATTAGAGCTTTAAAGCCGCGGAGAAAAAAAAATGAAAATAGGAGGCAGCGTCACGTGATATCGCTAGCCTCGGCAAACCCACCTTCTCTGACGCTTACTGCGTGGTGTCTTCCGGATAATATTAGGTACTTCCTAGTTGCTGGACAGCTAGAGGTTGTTTGGACGCGGTAACATTTAGTGGCCCTTAACCGTGCATTATTATACCGCTTGCCTACCGCGTGACCAGGGCCCATTTCCCATGATTCTCTCAAATACAGTTTTTGCGACTAGGCGTTAAGTTTGTCCCGTGACGTCCTCTCCCAGACTTATTTTTTTAAATTTTTTTTCGTGTTCCATATTTAAGGCGTACGTCATGCTTCGGGAAAGCGTCGAATTGCCATACCGTGAATTTCCTTGGTAATACCTCGAATACTACTGGAATTTATGAAGCTGTGCACTGTCGATTTTGCGCAATGTGCGATCCCGCGTTTGTTGCTATCTGCGCATCGACGTCTAATGAAGGTAAAAGCGCCGTAAGGAGGAAACGTCAGTGAGCTGCGGCACTCCTCCATACTTAATTTCTCGTACTTGCAGCTCCAACATACTCCATGCACCGAATGGTTGCTAGTTATACGTCGTCTGTTCTCTTCGTCGAGTCTAAGAATAACCGCTTACGGTTCTTCCATAGCAGGCTATGTATAGTATACTATAAATTGTTTCCCGTTTTTTTTAAAAGATATCCGCTTCATTTTACTCTCTTACTTCACTCCTATAGTGCGTCAGAGAGGCGCCGTCTCGAAAAGCCGGCGCAAAACCGCCAGGTCATGCATCGAGCGCTGAAGGTCGCGAAACCTATAATATAACGAAAATAGCTCAACATTCTATGGCCACTCCCGAGCTCTATAGCTATTGATTTCGCTGTATTTCGACTTAATTAATCGTATAATAGTGGCTTAGCTAATTACTGTGCAGTATTTTCACTGATTTTACCGTATTAATTCGTGAACCTGAATTCGCCGGACTTGATGACCGGCTCGTTTCAAGGGAGTAATGCGAAAAGTACGTCGCGTTTGTTGCTACTTCAACTTATTTGATCGATTAGTATGATGAAACAAATAAATTCCAATGACAACAAACAACATTTACAATCTTTGCGAAATATGACCGAGCAAATACACTGACATAGATTAATAGATACTGAACAATAGGCGGTGTCGAGCGGCAATGTATAATAGACCACGTTATTATAGCCGCGGGGACGCCAGGTGTGTGGAGGAGGGCCGCTGTTATGTTGCTGCCATGAGCCGGTGAAGTGTGCTACTGTGCCGCCACGAGATGGCACTTCTGTCGCTGTGAAAATTACTGAAATAAACGTGCTGCTGCCGGCGTTCGACAGTCAGCCTTTGTACCGAGCCTAGTGCGTGTGTTATCTCGGTAGGACATGACAGCCGCCAATTTTAATTTGCCCTCATCCTCCCCCAACCGGGAGTGCTAGTGCGCTAGTATGCCGGTCCTTCACTAGTAAAAAGCATGTTTAATACTGCGCGTATATCGAAAGTCGACTCATTCTCGTGTCCACTTGAAATCTCCTTTGCACGACCCGACAAACTTGTTTCCACGCAGGTGATCAAAACCTCATGCCACATGTCGAATAACCTCGTATGTACACGTATGAATCATACTTGTTCTCGTATGATTCATACGAGATTATTGGATGCGTGGTATATGTGGCATATGAGATTTTTCGGTAGCTGCAGCTGCATTGCAGCTGCAGCTGGTATAAGAATGTGGTGCTAGAACGTCCCCTTCTACCATAGGACAATATTGCGACGGATGAGTGAACTAGACCAGCTGCAAGAGAACGGCTTGTTGGGCAGGCAGGTAATCCACACTTTAAATAACATAGCAAGAATAAAGAGGCACTACAACAAGTACAAAAAAAAATGAACAATGGAAGGTCAAAGAGAAAGGCACATATACCAGCAGCTAAACACGCGTGAGTTTCTCTTGGTACAACGGTGACCTGAAATTAGCCTCAATTTCTTTCTTGGCGTTTGCCTTCTTGCATTATGTTCGCGGTTAACTCGAGTCGATGAGTAAATGTTTGCGTTCCATAAAGTCCACTGCAGTACATTTCGAGCGTTTTTATTTGGGCTGCTTGACACGCTTTGTCAAACAGCAGAATAATGACCAGCGCCTGAAAATACAAGTTGTAGAAGCACAGGATAACGCGCTGTTTGCACTGTTCGATATGCTGTATATATACGTGGCGAGTACATATAACACTGAGCACCGTACAAAATTTAATAAATTCATGTCTTTCTCGCTCATGGGCGCCAGATGTAGT
This sequence comes from Hyalomma asiaticum, assembly GCA_013339685.2. Taxonomy (NCBI): domain Eukaryota; kingdom Metazoa; phylum Arthropoda; class Arachnida; order Ixodida; family Ixodidae; genus Hyalomma; species Hyalomma asiaticum. Next base: position 57,411,883 of record CM023485.1, read on the forward strand.
ACCTTAGAACGTCCACGCCTTGTGATTATACATCTTCCTTGGCATCTTGACAATTTTGCGAGCAAAAAAAAAAAAAAAAAAGGAGAGAAAAGGAAACAAAAGAAAAGGACAAAGGAAAAGCGTAGCACAAGCACTTGCGCTCCTCGTCAAAACTAGTTGCACTGCTTTCGCCGACAGTTTGCAAAATCTGCAGCAGGCGGCCGACGAGTGGGCGCATGTACGGCGAATAATCGAAACGAAGAGCTATGACCAAACAGCATCCCAGTGCACTCCAGGAACCTCAGAGGGAAACCAGAAATTTTGTCGTGCCTTTCCACTTGTATTGAGCTATGTTGTAAAGAGAGAGATAACTGGCATTAGAGATAACTAAGCTCATTTATCCATATGGGGAAGGGGGGGGGGAGCATGAGGAAAAGGAGGCGGAAGGAAGGAAACAGAAAGGCAAGGGGGTATACCAGAATGCGTCCGGTTGGCTACACCGCAGCACTCGAGGGCTGCGAAAGTGAAATAGAAAAACGGGGTAGGTAGGAAGCGAGCGCTGCTTAACGGGAAATAATCTGAGTGTGAGGTCTGTTCTTCATTTTCAATAAATTCAAGCATTTACACGAAGGACACTCTAGCATTGCATGCTAGATGAAATCGCAGTACAGACTGTTTTTCACAAAACGAGAACGTACGCCGACCTAAACAGACACTGCTGCGGCGTCGACGTTTTCGCAGTTACAGCTCATTTAACCGTAAGCTGTTGGTGCGGTGCGCGACATCTGCACATGGCACTAGAAAACCACAGTGAGAGCATGTACAATGGTGCCTCTGTAGGGTGCCATAGCGTGACGAGAGTGCGTGCCCTTAATGATGGTTTTCCTCTTCATTCGTCGTGTCGGTGCGGTAAGTGGCGCCGACTAGCTGCTCCTCTCTCTGACGCCTACAACCAAGTCTCCGGGATTCAGTATGCCAAATCCTGGTTTGTACTCGAGAGGAACCTGCACAGCAGTTGTACACAAATGATCTCGCGGATGCCTTATAATGTTCACTGAAACACGTGAAACACGAATGCACTGTGTTCTTATCCCCCCTGATCGTAATTCCTACATATGGAAAAACAGTATATTAAATGTCACGGCAATTCCAGTACCTTATGTGCGGTTTCTATTTCTCAGGCGTACAGTGACTGTAAAGTATGCAGGCACCCAAAGGAAAATCATTAACAGAAAGTCAGCACCCTGAAGGAAGCATCAAGGAAACGAAGAGAAATACGAAGAACTAAACAATGAACTGAAGCACATCGCTCGTCTACGATGGATAGGAGTGCCTTGTTGAAATAACAGTTATTGTTTTTTTTTTCAATAAGGTAAAGATGGCTGGCCAAGGTACTGTACGCAAACACGTGCCTTTTCAATAAATGAGCCAACCATATATTCCATCTGCAAAGGACTATGACTACCTCTTTCGGCAAAAAAAAGAAAGAAAGAAAGAAAGAAAGAAAGAAAGAAAGAAAGAAGAAAGAAAGAAAGAAAGAAAGAAAGAAAGAAAGAAAGAAAAAGAAACGTCGCAAATCTATTGCGAAATCAGTGCACGTTATGCATACATCGGCGCGCTATGGATACACAAATACTGAGTTGACTAGTTCTACCTTTCAGATAACATAGCGCAATTCGCGAATTCGATATATGACTCCTACGCCTCTCCGAACGGCGTACGTAGCATTCTAGGTGTTTGCCCCGCAGGTGGCACCTGAAACGCGCATCCGTCGGGACTGACTTGTTGAAATGACAGATTTTCTTTTTTTCTCAGTAAGGTAATAGTAGGAGAAATGTGCGCGCACCTCTTGTATTGCATTAGGCCCGCTGTCTTCCTCCATCCACTATTACCGGCGGCAGTATAAACACTAATGATATTATTCAGCGTTTTGCTTTCGTGAGACAAATGAAACTGAGAAAAATCATACGGTGGGGCACAATCACGAAATGTCACCAATGCAGGCTCTCGTAAGATAGTTACCCCAAGAAAATAAGCAGTTGAGAAGGCGGCCGAGACATGTGAGTTCCAGTAAATTTCACAATTCAGAGAGAGACATGCAATCCTAAACAGAGGGACGCAACGGAGGAGTATCAATAAAAGATTACACCATCTCCCCGAAGGGGACCATGAGGTGATGCGGAGCATCGCTGGGAGTTTCAACGGTGCATTTAACGGCGGTGTTTACAGGTTTGAAGTGTTGTTGCTTCCATCACACAACACCACCAACTTCTTTCATCTGAGAAGGAGGAGATACTACTGAAGCGAATCCGAGGGTCGCGGGATCGAATCCCGGCCGTGGCGGCTGCATTTCGATGGAGGCGAAATGTTGAGGCCCATGTGCTGTGCGATGTCAGTGCACGTTAAAGAACCCCAGGTGGTCGAAATTTCCGGAGCCCTCCACTACGGCGTCTCTCATAATCAGAACTGGTTTCGGGACGTAAAACCCCACAGAACAACAACAACAACAACAACTGAAGCGAAGCGCGCGCGCGCGCGCTCTCTACCCGCTTTATTTATTGCAGCAGCTGTTGGAGAGAGGGAAGGGAGAGGAGAGTCGCGCATGCGTAGTGTGAGTGCGGACGGACGCCGCGCGCGCGCGCTCTCTATCCGCTTTATTTATTGCAGCCATAGAGTTTCCTACTAAAATACTAGAGGGAAAACTGGCACTGCGATCGTGAAGCTGCCATGGGAATGATGGGTATGACATGGATTTGTCTATCCTTCGTGCCTACGGCTTCAAACGTTTTGGTGGATTTGTTTATTCCTGTTTTTTAACTTCACTGACGCGAGTGACGTTACTACACTTTCTCATTACGCGACGAAGGCAGGGGCTGTAGTGTACGCTTTACTGGCTTTACTGCTAGAGATCATCAGACTGTCGCATGTACCAAAGTCGTTTACAATGATGAGTTGATATGCAGTGTTTCGTTGTTGTGTTTGTTGATGGATGGCTACACATCTTATTTGCAGCGGTATTTTACCCAACTTTAGAAATATTCGCGCTGCGTCTCGCGAACCTTATCGATACGATTTTGCTGTCCTTTTTTTTTTCTTTTTCATAAGGAGCGACAGAATCTGTAACCGTAGCGTCGCTTTCACGGCTGACATACATCCCTTGTCAGAAGGCTGTTCGTATATGTTGTACTACGGCATTTCAATTCCGCTGTCTGATTAATTCAACGCTGACCGAACACGACAAGCAGGCGCACAGTTATCGCGCCTAGCAGACGCCCAGTGGACGATAGGCAGACGCGCCTGCCGACAACGCTCAAAAAGTTGATTGATTGATTTGTGGGGTTTAACGTCCCAAAACCAGCTCTAATTATGAGAGACGCCGTAGTGGAGGTCTCCGGAAATTTCGACCACCTGGGGTTCTTTAACGTGCACTGACATCGCACAGAACACGGGCCTCAACATTTCGCCTCCATCGAAATGCAGCCGCCGCAGTCGGGATTCGATCCCGCGACCCTCGGATCAGCAGCCGAGTACCATAGCCACTAGACCACCGTGGCGGGGCAACGCTCAAAAAGTCAGCTTAGATCAAAGCTCAGGCGCAGTTTCCGACGGAGTTTAACGGCACGGTTGTTTATTTCACATCACGTCTTTTCACAAAACCAGCCACCAGATGATGGGCGATACTGCGCTCCTGCTACGGCCTCGCGAAGGGGCTTGACCCATGCATATAGTTTGTAAAAATACAGTGGAGCATTTGCCCTGCACTAAGAGAAGCGAGCGAAAGCCCGTTTGTTATATTTAGAAGACACATCTACCTTTTACATGCTTGAAAATGTCAGAACGTCACTTACAAGAGCAAAAATCTTTATTTTAAGTTCGAACACAACTACATCAGGAACTTAAACCTGTATGGACGCTGCTAACTCTGGGCACAAGTAGAAGAGGCAACCGTTGCGATATAGTATAATATTGCTAAATGTCCGCCGCGGTGGTGTAGTGGTTACGGTACTCGGCTGCCACCCAAAATACGCGGGTTCGATCCCGGCCGCGGCGGTCGCATTTTCGATGGAGGCGAAAATGCCAGAGGCTCGTGTACTGTGCCTTGTCAGTGCATGTTAAAGAACCCCAGGTGGTCTAAATTTCCGGAGCCCTCCACTACGGCCTTTCTCTCCTCTCTATCTCTTTCACTCCCTTTCCCCCACCCCCAGGGACGCTTAGCCGTGCTCCCTACATGGGCTGCAGAAATTAGCGTCCTTTCCTAACCGAACCCCAATCATCAATCATCATCATGTCTGAGCGTTTAGTATTTTTCTAACCGCGAAAAAGCAACTAATACCTGCGAACGCACATAGTTATATCAAAATCTTCCATTTTAGTGGAATATTTTGTCGTGAACGACCTATCTTTTCGAAGTGGCAAAGCCATATGAAGCCAGAAGAACGAAGACTAGGCAAATCCATGTCATACCCATCATTCCCATGCTGGCTCAACTGCCTTCTTCGAAACTCCCATAGACACTAGCGCCAGTTTTCCCTCTAGTATTTTAGTAGGAAACTCTATGATTGCAGTAGCTGTTGGAGAGAGGGAAGGGAGAGGAGAGTCGTGCATGCGTATATAGTGTGAGTGCGGACGCCGTGACATACCCGCGAGCAAGAGATGCTCCGCATCTGATATTCAAGGACGGCAGCACAATGACGTCAGTATAGATGATATTTATTAAGGCCTACAAATCCCGCTGACATTCTTACAGGTATTACACATGCGAGGTCAAATGCCCTCGTAATCGCAATAGGTGTAACGAAAAAAAAAAAAGAAAGCGTGAATCGCAGTACCGTCTTGTGAAACCTCTTGCTGTGTGCCCAAGAATCCTAGACGCGTGAACTTTTGCTGAGTCTAGGCCAACTGCTTATTTTCTTGGAGTAACTGTAACTTACGAGCGCCTGCTTTCGTAACATTGAATTTTCTGTTTCATTTGCCTCACGAAAGCAAAACGCTGAATACAATCATTAGTGTATACTCGGTATATATATATATATATATATATATATATATATATATATATATATATATATATATATATATATATATATATATATATATATATATATATTTGTGTGTGTGTGTTATTTCAACAAGCCAGTCCCGACAGATGCGCTTTGCAGGTGCCACACCTACCGGGCAAACAGCTAGAATGCTACGCACGCCATTCGGCGAGGCGTAAGAGCCACATATTTACTTGGCGAATTACGGTATGTTCGCAATATATTTGCGACGTTTCTTTCTGTCTGTTTTTTGCCTACTAAGGCACTCTAAATCGCAAAGGCGCCTCACCTTTGTTTTGGGGCACTTGACAAAGTGAACGCTGTGAACGGCGTGGAGAAGACAGGTCTTCACGAGCTGCAGCGCAAACCTCGATCCAATGCAGTTTCGAGGCCCAGCCCCAAACGGCAGGTAAGTGTACGGGCGGATAGTGGTAATGTTTTCCGCGCTGAATCTAGAGGATGTTATAAGGTGATAGCAGAAAAAAAATGTTAAGATCAGAATAAAATAATTATCGGAGTCGCATAATAAATACCTAAGAGTCTCCAATATTTTCTGTCGGTTGTGTGTTTTGGAAAGGGCGTTTTGATGACATATCTCTGTACTTCAATAAAGTATTTTCAAAAACTAAGCAACTATAAAGATGCTATCTCGATTTCTTATTCGAAGAACAGTAAAGTGGGCAAGAAGTGCAAGAAGTAGGTTTGATTCTTTTGTGGTATCTAAGATGCTTGAAATCTGCCAGCTTAGAAGTCAATTACTGCGATAGTGTCCATGCATGGTAAATTCCGGCATAACACCAACAGCAGGCAAAGTGCTTTCGTGATAAGAAAAAGGCACATGAATCCACGCTCGCTTATATGGTCAGCAAATGCCATGGATTACAGGTGTTACATCATAAAACTTGTTTTACAGTAGTAAAAAGTGTAAGATGAGCAGTAGAACAGAGAAACTGCAAGGCTTGCCTTTCAGGGTTGAAAACCTCCGGCTCTGGGAAGAATTCCGGGTCGTGATGCATTGAGTATATCGGTATTGCTACGAAGCAGTCACGTGGAATCTTGATTCCTGTTTGGCCGAGCATGTAATCCTCGTGAAATTCTCTTTCGACCCTGTCAGTGAGGTTGGATATAACATTTTCTAACAGGATGTCAAGCGCTCAATCAACGGCAAAATCCCGAGGCACCCGCATAACGCACGCGCAATTTCATGACCCACGCGCACAGTGCAGTTGATATCGTGTTAGTGTTTGGCCACGCAAGAAACTAATGTGTATATTCAGTCTATATGAGGCTGAGTCGAATTAACTGTATTACCAGAATACTAGGAAAAGAGAATTTTGCGTTCTAGACTGCGTCGAATTGGATAGCTCCTAACGAAATTTCGTTTTATGATACATTTTTCGATATGGTTCGCGCAGGATCCGCCGACTAAACTATACTGTTGTACATATTATACCACACTCCACGTATTCAAGAAAGTTTAAAGCTAAATTAAAGCTGCACATGGACCTAGTTGGTTATGTAGTTTTCCGGTAGGGGACCTAGTTGTCTGGTAGCCAAGACAGGGTTCTTACCTGGGAGCAGGTGGCATTATCCGCAATGTTTCGTTCACGACACAATCCAAGTACGGAAGTTTAGAAACCACATCGTATGATGGTGAGCTTCCCTGTGGAATGGAAGGTGAACATGGTCACTCTCAAGTCTCAATGAATGAGAAGGTGGGGCGGCTTAAAAAGCGCGAGGGATGGGAGGCGCGGCGGACGATGGCGGAGGGAACGATGGGCTAGACCAGATTAGAATAAATACATGCATTATTAAGTGCAATAATCATATACTCAGATCAAAGTAAACTGGAATAATTCGGAGACGCCGACGATAAACGTAACTGAAACGCACGAGCTTCGCTGCTCCATACTTCGTACAGCCGCCACTGCACTGAAATTAACTGGCTTATAATTTATTTTCTTTGTTTCTCCCTTTCTTTCTTGCTTGCTGTGTTCCTTTCCCTCTGTCCTTCCCTTTGTTTTGATACTTTCTGTCGTTCCTGCTGTCTTTGCTTTTTACTTTCTTTCTCTCCGCGCTTCTTTCTTTCCTCCTTTCTATAGTGGACAGAGAGACAGAGCGAGAGAAATCCAGGATATTCATACGGCTCAAATATGTTAACACGTTCGTTTGCCAAGAATGCGCTGAAGAGTGTGCACGTGTAATCGGAGCGCACTTTGTGCTGGAATACACGAAGCGCAAGAGAGGATAGGAAAGAGCGCGCAGTGTTTTCATGATGACGATCTTTTTCGCGTACGGACACCCAACGTCAACGACGTCAACAAGTGTCAGGTAATACAAGCTTCGCTATATAAGGCTGAGGATGTTGACGGGGTGTGGCTACTAACCGCGTAGCCAGTACGGATGCAAAAACGCCACACGAATTAAATGTTTGTTTGTTTAAAAAAATGATGTTTACACAAGGGGCTCAATTGCGCGAGAATAAGAGCGGTAGCTCTTTGAAGATATTCCTGCATTACCGTACACTTACAGAAAGAGCTCCAAAAGGAGTTACGTGTTCGCGTTCTCACAAGCCGTACCAGTACACAGCGGCTGCAGTCAGCACGCACGTAGGATACCGCACTACACAAGCCATCTCATGTTCAATGCGTCCACTGCAAGTTATTCCCACGAAATAACGGTTCTGATAAGCGGAGAGTGGCAACGTTCACGGGCCAGACTCACGTGTTTCCGGAAACACTCGTCGACTTCGGCATGTAGCTTTTCCTGTACATGCGGGTTGATTGCCAGCAGGTAAGAAGCGAATGAAGCCGTCGTCGACGCCGTGTCCTGGCCAGCCAAGAAGAATAAAATGCACTGTGCCAAAGCCTCGTCTTCGCTCAGGTCTAGAAGAAAATGCGCAACGCTTACATTAAACTACGCGCAATTCCACCAGCTGTTCCGCTTAGTTGCTAGGTCTTATTTCCGACAGTGCACCCTCAACGAGAAGCCGTGACAAAAATAGCAGCTCATCTGTTAGCTACAACGTGGTTCTTTGTTCTATCGGTCAATATATTGATTAAAAAGACACTCGTGTAACAATCAAACTAAGGACGGACGGTGTCTACTCGGCCATTGCTTCTCGGCCACTGAAACCGAGAAGCAATGAAGAGAAACAATAACAAAGCGGCAGTATTGTGCCGTACTACATTGGTTAGAGCGACGAAAGCTTTGCTAAAGAGCCATTGTTATATATTGTCACGTGCTGCACCATGGAACTATGACCGCAGAGACCGCACTGTCAGGTAGGCGAGCACTACAAGCAAAACGAGATGGCTCCAGCCTGGGCGCGCGCTGTCCCAAAAGCTTCTTCTTTTCGTTGTTGTCCATGCTAGCTCGCGGCCGCCGCACATTATCTGGTGCCAATATTCATAACAAAAAGTGCACCATGTCAGCCTGTGTTCACAGAAACATACTTGAGTATGCCAACAGTGGTCGAGCAAGAAATGATGAAGCCTTTGATTTATTGAGGCTAGACAGGTTTGAAGGGTAGACAGGCTAGAACGCTAGAAGGGTTTGGCTGGACAGATTTTAAAAGCCAAACCCTTCTAGCCTCTTTAGTTATTTATACAAAGGTACTTCTCTTCTTCAGGCCAGCAAATGGTGTTATTAACGGGCGCATTAAGAAGATTGAACTACGGAGAAATACTCAAATTTATCCTTTGTTTATCTATATAACCGTATATGCCAGAGTGCGGCACGGAGTAAGGTATAGCTGCAAGAGTAAAATACAGCAGGAATTGACTGGGGTGTATTATCATCGTTAATGTCAGTGGCGAAAGTGCTGTTGCGCTCTTGTGGTAACGAGTTCTCTTTTTTTTCCCCCAGCCATTCCTATATTTTGACATTTGATTGCTACTGAGGCTAACATGTCAGATTATGTTCAATGTTTAAGAACTATGAAAGTAGACTCACTTTTAACGTCCTGAGGTTTCGGCGCGGCACCTCCGAAGTCCATGTCCGATTCTCCAGATATAGCACATTGTTTGGCAGTTTCCTTGGCGTTGATCATCATTTGCAAGAAATCTTCATGTCTCTTAATACAGAAATCATGTAAGAAGAAAATTATATCGAGAAACCACGCACGCTCTTCGTCAATACGTCGAGATAAACTCACAGCACGGTATGTTACTATGTGCGAGTAGTTGTACAATTATAATTACAATATGTAATTATATATA